>JBBGZY010001153.1:0-600000 GCA_037952925.1 Lithobates clamitans
CAGCGGCGCGATCCTGATGCACTCGTGTCACCTGGACACGGCACATCTCCGATCGGCAGGAGGGCTCTATGATTGGCCCTCCTGATCACATGACAACTGTGTCCAATCACATCCGTCATGTGATGTAAACAGAGAGCTGGTTGCTAGACGAACGGCTCTCTTCTCCTCACACGGAAGTTGTCAGAAGAGAGGAGAGCGGATCGCTGCAGTCAGCCGGTGATCAGTGAGTATGAGCTGTTTTTTACAGCTTTTTACACACTGATCACCGGCCCAGTGTCCCCACACAGTGTAGAATCACAATGTCCCCAAAACACTTTCCCCACACAGTAAAAACACCTGTCCCACATATGTATCAGTAAAATCATATGTCCCAATGATCATCTGCACACATATGTCCGTGATCACACAAACCAATTATTATACACTTAACAGGATTTTTTTTACCAAAGACATGTAGCAGAATACTATATTTTTTAATCTACCTAACCAAATCAAGATATTTTAATAAATAATTCCTCTCACTCACCCCTCTAAATATATATACATATTGTTTCACTTTTAGAGGGGTGAGTGAGAGGAATTATTTATTAAAATATCTTGATTTGGTTAGGTAGATTAAAAAAAAAAGATTTTATATATATATTAGGGGTGCAACGGATCAAAAAACTCAACTCCGATCTCTCTGCTCCACTGTACAGATCAGTACACAGAGGGGAGAGATCACGTGCTAAACGGCCGCCGGGTGTACCAAGATGGCCGCCGCTCCAGAGCTAAGCCAAAGCGACCATGTAATCGGGAGCCAGTCCTTCTGGCTCCCAAATGTTAGTAGTAAACCTGGAGCTGTGGGTGACAGCTGGGAGCGTGGGATGGATCGTGCTTCCAGAGTGAACATATGCAGTACCATCAAAGAAGGCCCATGCTGTATATATGTCTGTGACTGTACGTCTGGTACCAGTTAAAGTGGAACTGTAGTCAGAAAATTCACCGCAAGGCCACTTTTAGAAGCGGTGGAATAGGTGCCCCTTCCTGACGCTTCCTGGTGGTTCCCGGGCTAACCTCACCGGTCGGCACGGTTTTTACATAGAGATAAGCAATGGCTAGATGGCCTTGGAGGACCAGAGCAACATCTACATCACTCTTAGTTCTCTGGCCATTTTAAACATAATTATTTTTTTTTTTTAAAGTAAAATATATTTTTTTGAGGTATATATATTATGCTTTGTTTTTTTTTTTTATTTTATTTTTATTCATTAAAGTGTATTTTTTCCAAACAAATTGCGTTTGGAAAACCGCTGCACAAAAATCGTGTGACATTAAAAAAAATTCTACGACCGCCATTTTATTCTCTAGGGTAATATGTTTGGGGGTTCTAATTATTTGTCTAGCAAAAAATACTGATTTTAACTTGTAATCAACAAATGTCAGAAAAGGGCTCGGTCAGCAAGTGATTAAGGTCAACGGTTGATGTCTAACTGTGGGATTTTATATTATCTCTTGGTGCAGGTTCTTGTTGATGATTGGTTGGAAAGTTATAAGAAAGACCGAGCAGCTGCTCTCCTGGAATTGATCAATTTTCTAATACAGGCTTGTGGGTGTAAAGGTGAGGTTGTGTTTATATTTTATTAGTTGTATAGCTGGCTGCTGGAAGAGAATCATGCCATGATGTACTGGGGGGTTGATTTACTAAAAGCGGAGAGTGTAAAATCTGGTGCAGCTGTGCATGGGAGCCAATCAGCTTCTAGCTTGTTCAATGGAGCTTTGACCAAAAACTCTGGAAGCTGATTGGTTTCTATACAGATCTGCACCAGATTTTGCACCCTCCAGTTTTAGTAAATCAACCCCACAGGCTCCCATTCAATGAATGCCTAATCATCACATTTCTGTACTAGTCATACTACTGTTAAAAAAGTCAGTCCACCCAATACTCATAATACAGATTTAGAATTATGAAGTGTTGCCAAACTTTTTATGGAAATGTTTATTTGAGTATCTGCCTCCATGGCACTTATACATAGTTCCCAACTGTCCCTGATTTCGAGAGACTGTCCCTGATTTCGAGAGACTGTCCCTGATTTCGAGAGACTGTCCCTGATTTCGAGAGACTGTCCCTGATTTCGAGGGACTGTCCCTGATTTCGAGGGACTGTCCCTGATTTCGAGGGACTGTCCCTGATTTCGAGGGACTGTCCCTGATTTCGAGGGACTGTCCCTGATTTCGAGGGACTGTCCCTGATTTCGAGGGACTGTCCCTGATTTCGAGGGACTGTCCCTGATTTCGAGGGACTGTCTCTGAATTCGAGGGACTGTCCCTGATTTCGAGGGACTGTCCCTGATTTGGAGCAATGTCCCTCTGTCCCTCATTCCTCCTCATTTGTCCCTCATTTTGGTCTGATCTATGGAAATGTATATAAAATGCACTTTTTATCTATCAAAAAGTGTTTCCCAGAGCTAAACCTTTCAGCTGATTTTTAAATTGCTGCATTTGTAAATTCCAAAAGCCAAAATAAAGGAATAGTAGTAGTAAAAAAAAGCACTTGTGGGTTGAACCAATCTTGTTTTTTGTGTACAATTCTCCTTTAAGGGGGCGTGGCATGGGGTGTGTCCTATGCCTGCATACATTTGCTGATAGGTGTCCCTCATTGCCATCTCAAAAAGTTGGGAGGTATGACTTCTAGTCTACTTTACCTGCCACAGCCTAACCAAATACTAAACCAGTTCACATAGAAGCCAGTTACGTTTGATGTAGGAAAGCAGAGAATGTGAAGGCAGCCCACAGAAATACAGGGGGAATGTACCAATTCACTGTTACAGGGGGAAGAAGTTCTAGCTGCTTCTCTTTCTAAAAATAAAAACAGTTCTCTGTGTGAATTACTTTTTGTCTGTTTATTGGCAGGTGTGGTGACCCAGGAAATGTTGGATAAAATGGAGAATGCGGACATCATTCGAAAGATGACTGAAGACTTTGGCGAGGTCTGTGCTAGACTAGGAAGGAAAGACTTGTAATCCTACTATTGTATATTTGTGGTTTTTAAAGCTTGAGTAAACCGCAGATGGTTAAAAAAATCCCTGTAAGACAATGCCATAATGTGCTAGTATGCATCGCATACTAGCACATTATGAGAAACTTAACTTAGAATGAAGCCCTCCAGCACTGCAATGTCACTGCTGAGAGGACTGACCTCTTCCCCCGTTCTTCCTTCTGGGTTCTTGGTGACATGGAAATATATAGATAGGCAACTCCTATCCTCATATTGATTAGTGGTTCCAAATCAATAATAACTACTGCAGTAGGGAACAGACACAAAAGATACGCTCGGCATCTTTCCAAATAACTGTTCTGCTTTATTATGATGCAATTGACGTTTTTTATACACATGATTACGTAGGTATCACATTAATATTACAATTGTACTTTTATGGTAAGAAGGGGCGTAACATAGGCAGACTAATTCTAATCAGGACTTAAAAGAATGCAAACATGTGATGAAAACATTATTAGTGCTGTGTGCACAGTGAGGGCAGTGTGCAATACATATAAAATAGAATACAATTATATACAGAACTTATAAATTTCCTTTACAGTGGCCTCCGGCTACATGAGGGGCCGGGGGAGCGATGACGTCACAGGCTCTGAAGTTCCGGCACTGTAAGCCGGACCTTCAGAATGCATGCGCCAGTGATGTCAACGGCTGCATGCACTATGAATATCTCTTAAACTGCAAGTTTAGGAGATATTTCCATTACCTACAAGTAAGCCTTATTATAGGCTTACCTGTAGGTACAAGAGATGTAACAGAATTTACTACCACTTTAAAGCTAGAAGGAAAATGTACAGTATTTTTTATTCCTATTGTATTATATTATGCTAGTAGGTTTTTATTTTTTGTTTATCTTTTTCTTTTTTTTCTTTTTTTTTTTTTTTTAACCTTAATAGCATTCACTTTTGAAGTATAATATTTATTGTCATTTTGATCCTACTGTAGGACTCTGCAGACTACCCCCTGTCACTCAGTACACAGCCTTGGAAGAAATTTTGTCTCAACTTTGGGGAGTTCCTGGATAAGCTGGTTATCAGCTGTCAGTATAATATCATGTATGATGATGTTCTCATGGACACCCTCATCTCCCTCCTTACTGGGCTTTCCGATTCACAGGTGCGAGCTTTCCGTCACACAAGCACCTTTGCAGGTGAGAACATTTTATCACAATCATGAGAGTTACGATTGAACTTGAGTAAAAAGAAAAAAAAAAAGATGGCAAGTAAAAAATAGCCATGGCCACAACTGTTGTTTGCATCTAGTCCTTAGTTCAGGGGTCTCAAACTGGCGGCCCTCCAGCTGTTGTAAAACTACAAGTCCCATGAGGCATTGCAAGGCTGACAGTAAGAGCCGGTTCACACGGGGTTGACTTGTCAGGCGACCTAGCCGCCTGACAAGTTGCCTCCTGTTCTGTACAATGGAACCGTTCTTGCGTCGCTCCGACTTAGAAAAAGGTTCCTGTACTACTTTGGGGGCAACTTGCATAGACTTCTAATACAGAAGTCGTTTTGCAAGTCGCCGTGGCAGTCGTGTGCAGGTCGGTGAGGCGACCTGCAAGTCGTGCCGCCCCTAGTGTGAACCAGCTCTTACAAGTATGACTTCCAAAGGCAGAGGCATGATGGGACTTGTAGTTTCACAACAGCTGGAGGGCCACCAGTTTGAGACCCCTGCGTCAGTTCATTAAAGGGGTTGTAAAGCCTCACGGTTTTTCACCTTAAGGCATTCTATGCTTTCACCTTAATGCCGTGTACACACGGGCGGACTTTTCAGCATCAAACGTCCGACGGTCTTTCTGACGGAGTTTCAGACTTGCCCACACACTAACGGACTAAAGTTCATTCGAAAGTCCGTTGGTATGAACGTGATGGCGTACAAAGGGACTAGAATGAGGAAGTTCATAGCCAGTAGCCAATAGCTGCCCTTGAGTCCTTTTTCATCCGTCGGACTAGCATACAGACGAACTGATTTTTCGACTGGACTCTAGTCCGCTGGAAAGATTTGAAACATTTTCCAAATCTAAAGTCTGTCTGATTTTCGACAGAAAAAAATCAGCTGAAGGCCCGATGAAGCCCACACACGGTCGGATTGTCCGACCGAGTCGGACCAGTCCGGTCGATAAGTCCGCCCGTGTGTACACGGCATTAGGCATTCTAAAGCTGTAGTCTTTCCTTGGAAGCCCGGAAGGCTCTGGTAAATAGAGCTCTCCTCTTCATTCAGATACTCTACAGACCTCTGGGGTCCATAAAATGGATATTCCAAATAGCAGACCATTTCTCCTTTATTTGCGGGTTATACATTGTTGCACAGGAAGTGAGATCTCAGAAGTAGCTAGCAATACTAAGTGAAGTAGAGAAGTTACAATTATACCATTTAAAAAGCAACAGGCAAATGTCCCAGACCCCCCGGAGGTCGAATGTGTTCCCCTGTGGCAAAAAAAAAAAAAGAGTAAAAAATGTTTGTGAGTACAACAATCCTACATTTTTTTTTTTTTGTAACATTTGGTTACCTGTATTAATTTAAATCCAAAATTCTCTGCACGGGAGAAATCAGAATGAAAATAGGTTATCTGACATTTTTAGGGCACTAGGATTGGAGGGCTTGCTTTCAGAAAGAGGAAATTAAAGGGGACCCACAGCAGTGGAGAGATACCTTTTTTGCGGTGGAGTATTGTTTGCAAAAAAGAGTTGCTAAGTGAATGACGGATCACTAACACTTTGGGGCATCAACATTTTCCTACTAAGAACTGGAGTCCCTTTTCATTGGCCACCAAACGGCAACATATCTGCCCTGGGTGAATACCCCTAGGTCTTAAAGCGGAGCTTTATCCAAAAGGGGAGGTTCCGCTCTAACCACTCCTCTCCCTCCTATGCCACATTTGACATGTCATTTTTTTTGGGGGGGGGGGGGGGGGGCGGGTACCTACTTTTAACAGGTACCCGCTCCCACTTCCACTCGGACCGCCTAGGCCAGTGGTTCTCATCTCCTGTCCTCAACACCCACTAACAGGACAGATTTTAAGTATTACCTTGGGGAGATGCAGACTAGAATACTGCAATCACTGAGCAGCGAATTATATCACCTGTGATGTATTTCAGTTATTTTGCAAACCTGCCCTGTTAGTGGGCCCTGAGGACAGGAGTTGAGAACCACTGGCATAGCGATCTGAGCGGAAGTTCTCCTCTCCCCCTCCCTCCCTGCAATCTTCCGGGACACGTCACAGTGCTCACCTGGCTGTGAAGCCGCAAGCTGTCACAGCCCGGTGCCCACAGTTGTAATGATGGGGAGAGTAGAGGGAGAGAATCGATTGTTCGGGCGACCGCATCGCTGGACCGTGGGACAGGTGAGTGTCTGTTTATTAAAAATCGGCAGCTACACTTTTTGTAGCTGCTGACTTTTAATAAACACCAAAATGAATGGAACTCCGCTTTAAAAACAACATGAGGCTCTTGTATGTCCCAATATCTGGGTAGATTTTCTTAGCTATTGCTACTTTTTTTTTTAGTTAGCAGGCTCTTTAACATCTTCAGCCCCGGAAGATTTTACCCCCTTCCTGACCAGAGCACTTTTTGCGATTCGGCACTGCGTCGCTTTAACTGACAATTGCGCGGTCGTGCGACGTTACACCAAATCAAAATTGATGACCTTTTTTCCCCACAAGTAGAGCTTTCTTTTGGTGGTATGTGATCACCTCTGCAGTTTTTATTTTTTGCGCTATAAACAAAAAAAGAGCGACAATTTTGAAAAAAAAAGTAATACTTTTTGCTATAATAAATATCCCCCAAAAATATATAAAAAAACTATTTTTTTCCCTTAGTTTAGGCCGATATGTATTCTACATATTTTTAGTAAAAAGAATTGCAATAAGCGTATATTGATTTGCGCAAAAGTTATAGCATCTACAAAATAGGGAAAAGATTTATGGCATTTTTATTATTATTATTTTTTTATTAGTAATGGCGGCGATCTGCGATTTTTATTGTGACTGCGACATTATGGTGGACACATCAGACACTTTAGACATTATTTTGAGACCATTGTCATTTATACAGCGATCAGTGCTATAAAAATGCATTGATTATTGTGTAAATGACACTGGCAGGGAAGGGGTTAACCACTAGGGGGTGATGAAGGGGTTAAGTATGTCCTAGGGAGTGATTCTAACTGGGGGGGGGTGGGCTTCCACTCACATGACAGCGATCACTTCTCCCGTTGACAGAGATCTACTGCTCCCTGTCATGTTAGTAGGCAGAACAGGGAAATGCCTTCTCCCCGTTCTTCCGCTCCGTGACACGATCGCGGGCACCCCGCAGACATACATAGAGTCCGTAGGACCCACGGGCATGGCAGACAGTGGGCGGGGCAGGTGCCACCGGCTGCCTGGGGGTGGTTGTTTGCCACCCCCCCCAAAAAAAAAACCCACCAGCCGCCACTGCATTTAATTATATCTGAATAGAATAGGTGTATATTGTATGTATTTCCTAAACTAATGTAAGAGTAATTAGTTCAGAAGAGGCTCACTGGGTCATTATTGAAACCAAAGTTCTAAATCTCCACTTTCCAGGTACTTGTTTACAAACCTAATAATTCTTACTGTGGCAAGGGGGATTCAATGAGAAATGTGTATTTTTTGAATCTGTAGCCATGAAAATAATGACCGGTATGGTGAAAGTAGCGAAGGAATTGACTCATCACATTGACACAAGCAAGCGTCAACTGGATGTGGAGAGGGCAAAAAGCCCAGAAAATAGGGCACCAGAGAGGCTGGAGAATCTGCGTGAGAAGATACAAGAGGTAATGGAGCAAAATCTTGTTTAAATGGTTTACAATGTGCTCAACCACTTGACGCCCAATCATGTACCGTACATGTCGCACGTCATTGTGTCATTGTCATTTTTTTTCTGGTGGTGTTGCCCTACACCAGGTGTTCTCAACCCTGCCCTGTAGTACCCCCAACAGGCCATGTTTTGGGAATTTTCTCTTAGATAAAATAGCTGTCCAAAATAACAAGCCATTGACTCCGATTTAAAACACCTGTGCAAGATAAAGGAAAACCTGCAAACATGGCCTGTTGGGGGTACTTGAGGGCAGGGTTGAGAACCACTGCCCTACACCATAAAAGTGGTTGCGGCTATTGACAGTAGTGTTGATAGAGGACTGGAATGTCCCCGGTCATCTCAGTGGTCTAGGCGAATGAAAGCGACAAGCATTTCATCACTTCAGTTAGGGAAAATGTAAACAGGGAATTTTTTTTTCTGGATAGCATGAGATCATTTTTTTTTTTTTTATCTCATGTTTTCAAGAGTAGAGGAGAGATCTGGGGTATTATAGACCACAGATGTCCCCATAAAGAGAATCTGTCATGCTTTCTATTTTATGGGATGTTTACATTTCTTGTGATGGCAGTAAAAGTGATCCAAAAATTAAAATGAAAGGGACAGTGTAAAAAAAAAAAAAATATATATATATATATATATATATATATATATATATATATATATATATATATATATATATATATATATATTTATATTTATATTTATATTTATATTATTTTTTTTTTTTTTTTTTTTTTTTTAAACCGCTCACATCCAGAGGCAAACACATACTTAGGTTGCACACGTATGCCCTGTACACACGGTCGGATTTTCCGATGGGAAAAAGTGCGATCGGATTGTGTTGTCGGAAATTCCGATCGTGTGTGGGCTCCATCGGACTTTTTCCGTCGGAATTTCCAACACACAAAGTTTGAGAGCAGGATATAAAATTTTCCGACAACAAAATCCGAACGTTTAAATTCCGATCGTGTGTACACAAATCCGACGCACAAAGTGCCACGCATGCTCAGAATAAATTAAGAGACGAAAGCTATTGGCCACTGCCCCGTTTATAGTCCCGACGTACGTGTTTTACGTCACCGCTTTCAGAACAATCGGATTTTCTGACAACTTTGTGCGACCGTGTGTATGCAAGACAAGTTTGGCCCAAAATCCGTCTGAAAAAATACCTGGATTTTGTTGTTGGAATGTCCGATATATGTCCGACCGTGTGTACAGGGCATTATATGTAAATGTTGTTCACACCACACATGAAATATTGCTACGAATGTTATAGCGAGAGCGATAATTCTAGCCTTAGTCCTCCTTTGTAACTCTAAACTGGTAACCTGTAAACATTTTTAAAGTGTCATCTATGGAGATTTTTAAGTATCGTAGTTTGCCGCCGTTCCGCAAGCATTTGAAAACGTGACATGTTGGGCATCTATTTATTCGGCGTAACATCATCTTTTATCTTTTTAACAGAAATTGGGTTATATATTGTACAAAATAATGGACCCCTAACAAACTAACTTAATATAAGGACTATAACGTTACCCAAATTTTGGGTTATATAATTGCTTTTTTTTGCATTAAAATTCATTAAAGTGTGTCTTTTTCCAAAAAATTGTGTTTGAAAAAATGCTGGG
The DNA here is from genome assembly GCA_037952925.1 of Lithobates clamitans. Classification (NCBI taxonomy): domain Eukaryota; kingdom Metazoa; phylum Chordata; class Amphibia; order Anura; family Ranidae; genus Lithobates; species Lithobates clamitans. The sequence goes on from JBBGZY010001153.1 coordinate 9,501, forward strand.
CAAATACAACCACCATTTTATTCTTTAGAGTCTCTGCTAAAAAAAAAAATAGAACCCCCAAACATTTATATATACGTAGTTTTCTAGCAAAAAAAATAGAACCCCCAAACATTTATATATACGTAGTTTTCTAGCAAAAAAAATAGAACCCCCAAACATTTATATATACGTAGTTTTCTAGCAAAAAAAATACTTATTAGTCCAAAGTTCCCCTCTTTCCCTTGTCAATGATCACTGTGTATAATAATTAATAATAATTTTCTCTAAATACCTTAAAAATCCACGGTCGTGACTGCTGCAGTCATTTCCTTCCCTTTCTATCAGCAGTGATAGGTGGAGAACAGTGGTGACCAACTTCCTCACAAAACTGATGAACACAGGAAACAACATGTCCCATAATGCATTGCGTCTTCAGTAGCGATGCAAGTGGGGTTCAGGTGTATCAAGAGGCTGAAAAAGTGTATATGTTTAAAGTGATTGTAAAGGTAAATGAAAAAAAAAAAAAAAAACATATCATACTTACCTCCACTGTGCAGCTCGTTTTGCACAGAGTGGCCCCGAACCTGTTCTTCTGGGGTCCCCCGTCGGCTCTCGCGGCTCCTCCCCACATCTGATAATCCCCTCGGAGAAGCGCTTCCCCGAGAGGGTTGCCTCCCGAGTCCAGCATTCGGCGTCCATAGACGCCGAATGCAGGACTCGACCCCGCCCCCGGCGCTCGTGTCATTGGATTTGATTGACAGCAGCGTGAGCCAATGGCTGCACTGCTATCAATCTATCCAATCAAGAGCCGAGAACCCCGGGCAGAGAGACAGCGCGTCCCTGCCGGGTCAAGTTTGAGGGTTCAGGTAAGTAAAACAGGGGGGCTGGGGGGGGTGGGGGGCGGTCACTGCCAGGTGTTTTTTCACCTTAATGCATAAGATGCATTAAGGTGAAAAAAGACAAAGGTTTATAACCCCTTTTAAGGGCTTTTTCACACGGGCGCACTCCTCTTTGCTTAGCGGGGGATCGATCCGCTGATCCGGCAGATGATAGGTCACTGTGCTGAGATGGACCTGTCAGAGCCCTGATCTGATCCTCCAGACAGATGGAAAATAGGGTCACCGTCTGTCTGAATTCAGCAGGTGTCAGCAGACATGTCACCCTTGACATCCGCCGCTCCATAGGAGTGAATGGAGGCTCCGATCTGGTCCGCCTGACAAACTGAGAGGCGGACCTGATCGGAAAGCCCATGTGAAAGGGGGGAAAGGAGCTCTGCGGACCAGGAAGTGGCAGATTTGGATGACAACATAGCAACAGGGCCATTCTGGTATGTATAAAAAAATGTTTTCCTCCAAATGTTTTTATTTTAGGTTTAGAGTCCGATTCTGAAAAAAAAAATTCAGGGTGGAACTCCGCTTTAAATCCATTATGAAGATAGAGGAGAGCTGTGTTGCCCACATGTGCAATATTTATGTTGAAATCAGAGTTCCCCTTTAAAGTGCTGGCTTGGATGTGATTTTGTTTCTTTGGGCAATGCTTCCCATTCTTATTTCAGACACGTTGCTGGGTCAGGGTCAGGTATCATTCTTTATGGAAAGCTAAGAGCAGTTCTTCAGAGATTTACAGCACCATGTGTTAAAGGGTGACGCATCATTTCATTTGTGTTTTGCTTTTTTTTCAGCTTGGTTCAAACTTGGAGGATGTCGGTAATATGATGAATTCTTTATTCAAAGGCGTGTTTGTGCACCGCTATCGGTGAGTCATTTTGGTTATCTCATTCTTTTTCTTCTTATTGCTTGATGCAAACTCTATTAGCTTGGTGACACCCATCTTTGAAATGCTGAATAACTAACATTTCGGTGCTTGTGACCTGCCATTGAAAAGTCCTACCTTTTTAACCGCCTCACACCTGCCGGCTGTCAAATGACAGCCAGGCGGCGCAGCTCTCGTTCTAGGCGGGCGTCATATGACGTCCTCACAGAATGACTGTTCTCGCGCGCCCCTGGGGGGCGTGCATCGCGGCGATCGGTGAGATCAGTCCCTGAACTTACCCTTGAAGCATTTCTTGAACCCCCTGGCTTCTTCTTCTGTTAGTTACTATCCTGGAGCTTGTGAAATCTCCAATACCTGCCTATGTTGAGGTGGTTATATCATCTTTTAAATGATGTCTGCCATTATTTTCACTGACTTCTTGCATTTAAAGTATAACTAAAAGGCAAGAAGACAACCTGGGTTCCTGTACACCAGCTGACCTACTGCCCTCCCAAGTATGCCTGACTCCCTGAAATACCCTTTTGAAAAACAATGCTACAGGATCCCATGGTGGCTCAGCATATGAAAAAATTTCCACAGCTCCTGCTCATGTGATGCTCATGTGATGCTCATGTGATGCTCATGTGCACTGAAGGAGCAGATTAACCACTTTCTGACCGCCCTATAGCAGTTTTACTGCTACATGGCTGCAACTGTGCGCCAGACCACGTGTATATACACTGCCCAAGTGTGAAAGTACCCTTATAGCGGGATATTGCGGCAGACATTCTGACACTTTTTTGGGGGGCCAATGACACTAATACAGTCAGCAGTGCTAAAAATATTCACTGTCACTGTACTAATGACACTGGCTAGGAAGGGGTTAACATCAGGGGCGATCAAAGGGTTAACTGTGTGCTTAGCTAATGTTTATGTGTACTGTGTGAGGTGCTGTACTAGGGGAAGAGATGGAATTTATTCCCTGCTTTGCAGGAACACAGGAACCATACCTTCTTTCCTATCAGAACAGTGATCTGCCTTGTTAACATAGACAGATCACTGTCCTCATTCTCTGCCTGATAATCCAGTCCATGGGACCTGCGGATCGCTCGTAAACACAGCAGGAGCGAGCCGTCGGCGCGCATGTGCGCCCTCTACCCTGTCGGATCACACGTGTGTGTGTTTGTATGTATGTATGTACGTGTGTGTGTGTGTGTGTGTGATCTCTCTCTCTCTCTCTCTCTCTCTCTCTCTCTCTCTCTCTCTCTCTCTCTCTCTCTCTCTCTCTCTCTCTCTCTCTCTCTCTCTCTCTCGATATATATCTATATATATTATATAATTTTGCGTGATCTGGTGCAAACTGCTATAGGGCGGACCTTAAGTAGTTAAAGCAAACCCCCCCCCCCCCCCAAATCCATCCATGTTTTCATGCTTTATTTTGCTAATAAATGACATTGAAAAACACCCCCCTAGCATTTTTTTTTTTTTTTTTGCAAAATCGTTTTTTATTGAGTTTTTTATTGATATACAAAATTAACCCATGCAGCCCCCTAGCATTTTTTGGTCGTTGTCATCTTGAATAAGGGCAGATGAGTCATGTACTTCCTGGAATCCATCTGTCCTTAGCTCGGGCATGCAGGCAGGAGGGTGTACTTAGCTGAGAACCCCCCCCCCCCCTCCGTGAAGACTCCTGGGATGTAAACTGAAGAAATAATTTTAAAAAATTGTTTAAAACAAGTAAATATGATAAAATTCCCTACCTATTAATGCTAGCAGCATAAGGATTAAAAATAGTCAATGATGTATGAGGGAGAGTGAAGTTCCACTTTAATGTCACACTATCTCCTTTGCAGTGTTACATTTGCAGACTGCCATGTGTTGTACTATTTTTAATAATACCGTGTTGTTGTGCCTTTGGCTGCCAGATACTGCCAGCTGCATGGCAATGCATTCTCTTCAGTTGCTGGGCAGACCAGACTCAGGAATTAAATATCTCACATCCCACAATGTAGCAGCTCAGCTCTGATTTCTGCCTAAGCTGGGCTGTCATTCTGTATAATGGCTAAAGAAGATCTCCAGCCCCCCAAATACTGTAACTGCTGACTTTAACTATTAGGACACTTACCTGTCCAGGGATCCCACGATGTCGGCAGCCCAGCCTTTATTTCAGTCGGCTCTCGGGTTCTGCTGCTGCCATTTGTTGTAAGGGAAACCGGCCATGAAGCCTTGTGGCTTTACAGCTGGTTCACTGCGCATGCGTGAAGCGCGCAGTGCTTGGTGAATGGCCCTGCGGTGGGGGAAGAAGGGGGGGTCAACTTTCGAGGGACCTCGCTGCGGCAAAGTCTCCCGCAAGTGGGAATGGGTACGTGTTTTTGGTACCCGCTCCCCCCGAAAGGTACCAAAATGTGGCAGTGGGGGGAGGCAAACAAGCGGAGCTTCCCCTTTTGGGTGGAGATTCGCTTTAAGACACATTATAATCATCAAATATAATAAGTGTATGTTATGATATATTAATGATTTCAGCAGTTCCTCAAAACTTTGGTTTGACCATTTCTTTTCTGCTGTTGTACATAGTGATGTCCATGCCGATGTCCGTGCTCTGTGCATAGAAGAACTTGGAATCTGGATCAAAAGCTACCCCCATTCTTTTTTGAATGATAGCTATCTGAAGTATTTAGGGTGGAATTTGCATGACAAGGTGAGGAACATAGAGATGCCATATGGCACGAGGATGGTCAATCACATCTGTTATTTTTCCGAATGCTGCTGTACATTCACCCTGAAAGCGTCCATCAATGGTCTGTATTCCTAGAAAGGCTGGATGAACTCTGGGACTGGGGGGGGGGGGGGATCCATATGTAGAAATAATGAGGTGGCTTTACAGCCACCAGAGTCACTTCTACTAAGCAGTCACAAGCTGGCTGGTATCATCCTTTTGTTTGCCATAATGCAAAATAATAAATATCTATCCATACCAGATAACGGTTAAAGCCCAACTCCAATTTTGGCTTCTTTTTTTCTTCGCCTAAACAAGCATGGATGGGGGGAGGAGATTACCCTTTCACTTCCTGTTCTGACACCTTTCAAATGACAGGAAGCAGGGACTAGTCTACCAAACAGAGACACTGATAGTTGTGAGTTGGGACAATTGAGAGGTTCAGCTCCTTGCACACTCCAAAAAAATAGTTTGAGTTGACAGTGGGCTTTAAAACCCATATCTGGGCATAACTAGAACCCCCACCCATCCATCCAGCTCCCCCTACTTCCACCCCCCCCTTCCTTCTACCCATTCCTATTCAAAACCAAAAAAAAAAAAAAAATTACCTAAGTCCATTTTGACTTCCTAAATCCACCTTCACCATACCTTCTGTGGCACCCGTTCTGGAAGGGAAGACAGTTGATCCACAGCGTTCAGAATTATCTCCCCGAAACACACAAACTCTGGGAATCTAGGACCGGGATACAAATTTAGGTCCTTTTGCCCAAACCAGCAATGACTGCTTTAGACCGTGAAGCACAGAGCAGATGTTAATATAATCAGCTCAGACCAACCTGATACTGGGGGTCTCCTGCTATAATCTGTTTAAGCTGTTGTGTGTCTTTACCCCATTGTGTGCCTCCTAGGTGTGAATTCCCATTGTTAATTGAGTCACCTATTGTTTCTGTCTGTCTGCTCATCTCATGGAGATGTGATTAATATTGCATCTTGTCATTGTTATCGAACCTTGGTGGGATGTTATGTGTTTGTTTATGATAATGTGTAATGTATTTTGTGTATCCAGGGTTGTGGGCTTGTTGCCAGTCTGGGATCCCTGATTAATCAAAGCATTGTCTGGGTGGGCACTGCATCACCTAGGTGGCTAGTTGTTTAATTAGGATTCATGTTTATGTTGGCTGTTCCTTAGATGTGCTAATGATATTCCTAGTTACAGTTTGCATTGTATAAAATAATGAGATCAGGCTCTGATCTTGTGTGCTATATACTCTGTGTGAACTTTCAATAAAGTGAGTTCCAGTGTGCACCTACAGTGAGGGAAAAAAGTATTTGATCCCCTGCTGATTTTGTACATTTAACCATGACAAAGAAATGATCAGTCTATAATTTTAATGGTAGGCTTATTTTAACAGTGAGAGACAGAATAACAGCAACAATATCCAGAAAAACGCATTTCAAAAAGTTATAAATGGATTTGCATTATAATGTGTGAAATGAGTATTTGATCCCCTATGAATCAGCAAGATTTCTGGCTCCCAGGTGTCTTCTATACAGGAAACAAGCTGAGATTAGGAGCACTCTCTTAAAGGGAGTGCTCCTAATCTCAGCTTGTTACTTGTATAAAAGACACCTGTCCACAGAAGCAATCAACCAGATTCCAATCTCTCCACCATGGCCAAGACCAAAGAGCTGTCCAAGGATGTCAGGGACAAGATTGTAGACCTACACAAGGCTGGAATGGGCTACAAGACCATCGCTGAGCAGCTTGGTGAGAGGGTGACAACAGTTGGTGTGACTTCTTGCAAATGGAAGAAATGCAAAATAGCTGTTAATCTCCCTCGGTCTGGGACTCCATGCAAGATCTCACCTTGTGGAGATTCAATGATCATGAGAACAGTGAGGAATCAGCCCAGAACTACACGGGAGAATCGTGTCAATGATCTCAAGGCAGCTGGGACCATAGTCACCAAGAAAACAATTGGTAAAACACTACGCTGTGATAGAGTGAAATCCTGCAGCGCCTGCAATGTCCACCTGCTCAAGAAAGCACATGTACAGGTCCATCTGAAGCTTGTCAATGAACATCTGAAAGATTCAGAGGAGAACTGGGTGAAAGTGTTGTGATCAGATGAGACCAAAATGGAGCTCTTTGGCATCAACTCAACTCGTCATGTTTGGAGGAGGAGGAATGCTGCCTATGGCCCCAAGAACACCATCCCCACTGTCAAACATGGAGGTGGAAACATTATGCTTTGGGGGTATTTTTCCGCTAAGGAGACAGGACAACTTCACCGCATCAAAGGGATGATGGAGGGGGCCAGGTACTATCAAATCTTGGATGAGAACCTCCTTCCCTCAGCCAGGGCATTGAAAATGGGTTGTGGGGGGGTATTCCACCATGACAATGACTCAAAACACAGAGCCAAGGCAACAAAGGAGTGGCTCACAAAGAAGCACCTTAACCACTTCAATACCGGGCACTTCGACTCCTTCCTGCCCAAGCCAATTTTCAGCTTTCAGCGCTGTCGCAATTTGAATGACAATTACGCGGTCATACAACACTGTACCAAAACTATTTTTTTAACATTTTGTTCCCACAAATAGAGCTTTCTTTTGGTTATTTTTTGCGCAACAAATAAAAAAAGACCAAAAATTTGGAAAAAAAACAAGTTTTTCTTTGTTTCTGTTAAAAATTTTTTTGTAAATAAGTACGTTTTCTTCTTCAATGACGGGCACTGATATGGCTGCACTGATACGACGGCACTGATGGATACCGATGAGGTGGCACTGATGATGGGCACTGATAGGTGGCACTCATAGGTGACACCGAAGGGCACTCGTAGGTGGCATTGATGGGTACTTATGAGTGGCAGTGATGAGTACTTATGGGTAGCACTGATAGGTGGCATGGATGGGCACTGATGGGTACTGATAGGTGGGCACTGGTGGGCACGGATGGGCACTGATAGGTGGCACAGATGGACACTGATGGGTGGCACTGTTGACACTGATTGGTGGCACTGATCACATTGATAGGTGGCATTGCTGAGCATCACTGATTTAAAATGGTGCCAGTCAGTGCCCATTTGTGGTTGGCCACCAGATTTTTTATTAAAAGTCAGCAGCTACAGTTTTTGTAGCTGCTGACTTTTAATAAACACAAATCTGAGTAGAGCTCCTATTTAAGCATGAGAGGTAGGTTGTTCAGCTAAGTCATATCAGCTGTAATCCTATGCAGAAGCACGGCAAATTTTGGCTGCTGCAGTGGGTTCTAAAAAAAAAGAACAACGATGAGCAGTAAATGAAGTAGACTTTCTTAGTTGATTGTGGTTGCAGTTCACTGTTTGAGTTGTATTGGTAACTATTCTGTTCTCCTTAGCAAGGACATGTCAGATTGCAGTGCATTCGCTGCTTGCAGGAACTGTACACTGTCCCAGGCCATGGTGGAAAAGTGGAGCTTTTTACGAGCAGGTTTAAGGTAAGATTTTTTTTTTTTGTTTATTTTTTTTGGCCTATTTTTTGATTTATCGTATGTGAATGCAATTCCCTATTTCAGGACAGAATATTGTCAATGGTTCAAGACAAAGAGCCGCAGGTTGCTGCAGAATCAGTAAAGCTAATTAATCTGATCTACATGTAAGTGTTTTATCCTATTGTTTCCTGGGGGAAATATATCGGGTCTCTGGGGTGTATAAAGCTGGCCATACACTAGTAGAGTTTTAAGAATGTTTGTTTGATTTTCTAATCTGTATTGGGGTTAAATTGATGTTCACTTTATACCACAGTGACAAGAAATTTCGAAGGCGCGGGATAAAAAGTTTTTCTCAATCTAATTTCTAGAAATGAGAGTTATTTCACAAAAATCAAAGGCTACTTTCGCACTGGGGCGAAGGGACGTTACCGGTAAAGCACTGCTAGCTTTACTGATGCTTTTTGCCCCAGGGGCGGATCCAGAGTCTAGTCTCGGGAGGGGCACTGCCAGAAAATATATTTTTTTGGGGTACATCTTTGGGGAAATGGCTGGTGTTGGCGCTTCAATCATCACGGCACCATGGTAGTTTAACTCACCATAATGCAGAATCAGTGGGAGCCCCAAGTGTGTCACTTGCCATGTCACCTGTCACCAGATGCAGATTGTCACTTGCCACGTCACCTGCCACATGTTGCAGATTGCCACTTGCCACGTCGCCTGTTACCAGATGCAGATTATCACTTGCCACGTTGCCTGCCACATGTTGCAGATTGTCACTTGCCACGTCACCTGTCACCAGATGCAGATTGTCACTTGCCACGTCGCCTGTCACCAGATGCAGATTGTCATTTGCCACACGTTGCGGACTGACAGTCACTTGCTGTGTCACTTTTTTTCTAAGGTGGTTTCTTGTGTCCCAGAGTCAGGCAGCAGAGAGATGATGTAATCTCTCTGCTGCTGCAGCTGCCTGCATGGTGAGGGGGGAATACAGGGATGCAGGGCGGGCGCCGGGCAGTGAGAGATGATGTCATCTCTCTGCTCCCCGCCCGCCGGCTCCCTGATTGGCCAGCAGCCCGCAAACACATCGGCACATCTCACCAACCGAGCCGCCGGGCCAGCCCGCTGTCTCTCTCCTGCGGAGCTGCCCGCCGGCTCTCTCACTTACAGAGCTGCCCGCCGGCTCTCTCACCCATGGTGCCGCCTGGCGACTCTCTCACTCACCCGCATTTCTCGGAGAGGGGCATTTGCCCTGTTGCCCCCCCCCCCCCCGGATCCGCCCCTGTTTCGCCCGCTAGCGGGGTGCTTTTAACCCCCGCTATCGGCTGAAAAAGGGTTAAAAGCGCCTGCAAGGCGCCGCTTTGCAGGCGGTTCGGCAGCGCTGGCCGTTAATTTCAATGGCAGGGGCGTTTTAGGAGTAGTGTATTCACCGCACCGCCCCAAAGATGCTGCTTGCAGGACTTTTTTTTCCTATCCTTGACCGCAGTGTGAAAGCACTCGGCTCTCATACTGGGGCTGCAGGAGAAGCATTTTCAGGCGCTTTACTGGCACTATTTTTAGCCCAAAAGCGCCTGAAAACTGCCTCAGTGTGAAAGTGGCCTAAATGTTAAAAGCACCCGGTTCACACTGATGTAGTGCGAGATTCACAGCAATTCCTGTGCGTTTTCTGCACCACATTACAGCCTCACTTCATTCATACAAACCGTTGCAGGTGGAGTTCCACCCAAAAGTGGAACTTCCGTTTAGTCATCTCAGGGGGGAGGGGGGACCTGTTTTTGACAAGTCCCTTTTCCCACTTCCGGAGACGGTGCCGCAGCAAAGCTCGCCCCCCTACTACTCCATTGGGCCAATTGGAAAGCGCAGCGCGCTTTGCGCATGCGCAGTAGGGAGCCGGCTGTGAAGCCAAAAGGCTTCACTGCTGGGTTCCCTTACGACGATCAGAAGATCGGTTGCAGTGCTGACATCGCAGCGCCCTGGACAGATGAGTGTCCATATATTAAAAGTCAGCAGCTGCAGTACTTGTAGCTGCTGACTTTAAATTTTTCGTGGGGAGGGCGGACCTCCGCTTTGAGTTAACGACATGCAAAAAAACGGTTCGCAAAATGCTGTGCAATTGGCTGAATCGGATCAGATGGGTGTGAACACTCGTGCAATCCGATACCAGTGCAGCAAAAAAAAACGTGCATGCGATTTGAGCCATACAAAATTAATTTGCCTAAATTGCACTGCTGAGAATCGCATGTGATTTGAACAGGAATGTGGTGCAATTCCTGTCCGAATCACATGCGGTCCGGCCCTCTGCATCAGTGTGAACCCAGGCTCAAACCACATTTGTCATATCGTTGTATATACCGATTAGAATTTTTATACAAACATTCTTTCTAAATTCTACTAGTGGATGTCCAGTTAATGCCCTGCCCTGTGGAGGATGAAGACTTCAGGACATCTATGGAAACACTCCACACCTCACCTGCATTTTATTTTATATTTCCATAATGCAGAGCGCAGTATGGAACTTGAGCTATATACTGTGTTCACTGCATAAGACCCGCCTTTCACATGGGGTGGAATCTACTTTGCTCAGCAGGAGATCTGTCAGCTGATACAGCCCGCTGTGCTCTATGGGCAGTCGGGTGGAAACAAACCGGCTGTCCGTTTTACACCCGACTGCCCTCCAATCCAATCCGCCTAGATAGAGGGGAACAGATCCCCTTTGTTTTTTTAGTGGACGGGATCAGATTGGAGGTTGGCGGATGTAAGTTGACACAAGTCCATGGATCCCCCCCAAGATCCATACCAGACCCTTATATGAGCAGGCAGCCCAGTAGGTCAGGAAAGGGGAGAGGGGGGGACGAGTGAGCGCCCCTCCACTCCTGAACCATACCAGGCCACATGCCCTCAACATAGGGGGGGTGCTTTGGAGCAGGGGGGGGCCTTGTCCCCACATTGATGAGGACAAGGGCCTCTTCCCGACAACCCTGGCCGGTGGTTGTCGAGGTCTGCAGGTGGGGGCTTATCGGAATCTAAAAGCTACCTTTAACAAGAGGGCTCCCAGATCCCGGCCCCCCACCATATGTAAATGAGTATGGGGTACATCGTACCACTACCTATTCACCTAAAAAAAAAAGTGTCAAAAATAAACACAGTACAGAGGTTTTTAAAGTAATTTATTAAATCGGCTCCGGCGTCTCTTCTGATTTCTTCTCCCCTCTCTGGCGATGTCTTCTCCATCCTCCGGCGATGTCTTCTCCCTCTGCCGGTTCTTCTCAATTTTGCATTGTCTTCTCCCGGGCCTGTTCTTCTTCCAATGTTGACTCAACGCAATCTCCCGGTGTAATGCTGGGTCTGCCATGTGCCATGACTTATATTGGCCTGGGGCGGGGCCATCTGCTGACGTCTTCTGCAGGCCCCGCCCCCTTGTGACGTCACCACCCCCATCATGCCCCAGGCTGTGACGTCACAAGGGGTGGGGCCTCCAGATGACATCAGCGCCAAAAAAAATCCATACCAGAGCTGGGGGGGGGGGGCAATGTTTTGCTTTTTATTTCATTTTGGCTGGGATTCCCCTTCAAAATCCTCAGCACACAAGTCGCACCGCAAGTTGGATCATCATGATCCGACTTCTAGTGGGACTTCTATTCAAATCAATGGGCACCATTGATTTTTGAATAGAGGCAGAGAAATGCCTGACGAGGGTTAACGCTCTATACACAGCGTTAAACAGCTTTTACCGGCGTCCGGCGTGTTTACAGCTCTAGCGCTGGAGCCTCAGAACGTGCTGGTCCTGGGGTTTTTTTTGGAGCTTAGAAACACCTGTGCCACTTACAGCTCATTAACGTCTGTGTGTGCATGAGGCATTTTTAGGCTGTAAAAAACTCTCCTAAAAGCGGCTGTAAAAACGCTCGTGGGCATGAGGCCTAAAAATGAATTGCATTGATATGGACAATGACCATCATCAGACAATGGTTTTCCAATTCAATTAGGAAAGACATCTGTTCGCTCCCATGCTTGTATTTCATCAGTGAACATACTAATACCTGGAATGTGGCTTGACTTTTGGCTGTCACATCTCTTGAAAAGCCAGTCTGTGTACAGCACCCTAAAGCTGCCCCTAGACGGATCAAAAGTTTGATCGCTTCAGCAGGGACTTCTGTCAAGTAGGACTGTTGGAAAACTTTTATCGATCAGCGGCTTGCTACTGCTGATCAGTGTATACTGGCAGCGGGGAGGAATCCTCCATTCACATCAATTATGCAGATGTGGGAATCCATTCTTCTTTTTTTTTTTTTTTTTTTTTGATCAGCTAAAAATTCGAAATTCGGAATTTGGAAAATTTCGGAAATTGGAAAATTCTAAATTTCGGAAATTCCAAATTCTGAAATTGAAAATTTCAGAAGTTCGAAAATTCAGAATTTCGGAAATTTGAAAATCTGAAAATAAGAATGAAAATCTGAAAATTCAAAAGAATGAAAATCCGAAAATCTGAAATAACTAACTAATAATGACTATTAAATTATTGGTATTGGAATTTCCTCTCAAATCTGGCTGTTGGTAAATGTAACGAATGTGAATTTATCCGAAGTTACGAATTAACAAATGCTGTATCTAAAAGAATGAAACGTAACAATCTAATAATAATAAATAACAATAATAATAAAACCTTTTTATTATTATTATTTATTATTAATTTGTTCCATTCCATTTGTTTAGATGCGGCATTCGTTATTTTGGATAATTCGTAACTTCGGATAAATTTGTATTCACTATGTTCACTAACAGCCACATTTGAAAGGAAATTCCAATACCTATAATTTAATAGTTATTTATTATTAGTTAGTTATTACTTCGAATTTTACTGATTTTTCTTTCTTTTTTTCACATTTTCTAATTTTCGGATTTTCAAATTTTTGAAATTCCGAAATTTGGAATTCCGAAATTTGAAAATTCCGAAATTTGAAAATTCTGAGATTTGAAAATTCTGAGATTTAAAAATTCAGAGATTTGAACATTTGAACATTTGAACATTTGAAAATGTGAAAATTCGGAAATTTGGAAATCCGAAAATCAAAAATCCTAATTTTCAGATTTCCGAATTCCAAATTTTCGAATTTGCGAAAAAAACCAATGAAACGAAAATGAACAAATTTTTTGTCAGTGCACATGTCTAGTTCGCACTGCCCTCTACGAACTGCTGTGGGTGTCAATGTAAAGGTAATGACACCCCCAGATCGGTTCGCAGATCGCAGTGTAAAATGTCAAATGGTACAGGAATCGCATGGGTGTGAACAGTTCCAGTGCGGACCAAAAAAAAGGGTCCTGCACCATTTTGGTGTGCGAATGTGATGCGAGTTCAGCCATACATCTTTATGCCTGAATTCACATCGCACAGACATGTAATCTGCACAGCAAAAAGGTGCAAATCACACGTGATGTCTGTTCGCACAAATGTGAACCCAGAGGTCCATCTATAGACGGCTTTTAAAAAAAAACCAGGATGCAGTATTTGACACGAAGATAGTAGATCCACACATCTGTGAGCACATGAATCAGGTCTGTACCAGGGCCTGCTTGGCCAATGTGAAGCAATAACAAGGCATCTATGGCTAGCCTTGGTCAATACATGATATCACTTTAATATCAAGTTAGAAAAGTTTCTGCTTACATCTTTTACTAAGATAGTGCAATACTCTGCTTCAGGAACATGGAGAATATTTTCAGTGCTGACGAGTGTGCAAGTGTTGACATTCTGGTGTACACCACCAACCGTTTTGTAGCATCTGCAGCAGGGGACTTCCTGTACCAGAGGTTAGTTTTTTTGTAGAGCCTTTCCCTAATTTTATATTGATCTCATATATTCCTTACTATGCCTGATATACCCTGTTTTCCCGAAAATAAGACCTAGCGTTATTGTTGGTGATGGCTGCAATATAAGCCCTACCCCCCCAAATAAGGCCTACCCTGTTTCCCCGAATATAAGCCCTACCCTAAAAAGAAGACCTACAAGGACTTTAACTAGGGCTTATTTGGGGGGTAGGGCTTATATTGCAGCCATCACCGACAATCACGCTAGGTCTTATTTTCGGGGGAAACAGGGTAGTTGATATATCTGTTTGTTAAAATTAAATTCTTTTTAAAGCGGAGTTCCACCCAGATTTCTTTTTTTTTTTTTTTTTTTCATCTGTTCTGCTGCACTGCATTAAATAATTAATAAAATTGCCGTTCAATTCCTGTTTTTTTAATTCACTCACACACGTTTGTTTTCTGCATTGCTGAGCGCTTCCATCTTCACTGTGGGCATGTGAAGCAAACTAGGAGTCTGTTTCCCGGGATAAGGTGCTGCTGGTTTCCCAACACCCACCTCCTGATCTCGCCCGTGCGCAGCCTACACAGGGCATAGCGCAGGAGGATAATCTTGTTGCCATAACAACAGGCGGCGCCCACCCCATTGTTATGACAATGCAATCCTGCGGCGATGCCCATTGACTCCTGGGAACGATGACAAACATCTCTCAGAAGGCGCCACAGGATATGTCGTACAGCGCTGCGGCCGAGAAGAGGCACATTACAAGGGACACCCTATAGCAACAAGGCACACACAGGAAAAATAAAATCATGCCAAATGTTGTTATACTTGCAGCAAAGGGACTCATTCAGATCAAGATTAAAATATGGGTGGAGCTCCGCTTTAAACTGCGGATTGTGTAATTGTCTTTTTTTCTGTTGAGACTGTTGGTGCACCGTTCATGAAATATTCTTCCTGGTTATAGCCCTCCCAAATATTAGAAATAGGTTCTCTGTCACTACCTGCCCTCATCCTAGATCATGTACACAGACCACCAATACTTTTTTCATAAAAGCATAAAGATTATCATACGATTGTTAAAACCAATATCTAATACTAAAACCCAGGGTTCACATATATTTTCCACATGACTACAGAATGAAGAGAAGCGCTTCATGCTGAAGTTCAAACCGAATGGTCAAGAAAGGAGATTTGGACCCTTTTCAAACTGGGGCAGTTTTCAGGCGTTTTAGTGCTAAAAAATAGCGCCTCTCAAGCCACCCAGTGTGAAAGCCCAAGGGCTTTCACACTGGAGGAATGCGCTTGCAGGACGAGAAGAAAAGTCCTGCAAGCAGCATCTTTGGGGAGGTGAAGGAGCGATGTATTCACCGCTCCTACGCCGCCCCTGCCCATTGAAATGAATGGGCACCGCTGCCGAAGCGCCTGCAAAGTGCTTCAGCAGTGGCGCTTTTCAGGCGCTATTAACCCTTTCCTCGGCCGCTAGTGGGGGTTAAAAGCGCTCCGCTAGCGGCTGAATAGCACCGCTATAACAGCAGTAAAGTGCTGCTAAAACTAGCGGCGCTTTACCGCAAAAGCCCGCACCGTCCCAGTATGAAAGGGATCTTAAGTGAACGTGGCATGGTTGTTGGTGTCAGACGGGCTGGTCTGAGTATTTCAAAAACTGCTGATCTACTGGGATTTTCACATGCAACCATCTCTCGGGTTTACAGAAAATGGTCCAAATAAAGAGAAAATATCCAGTGAGCGGCTGTTGTGTGGAGGAAAATGACTTGTTGATGTCAGAGGTCAGAGGAGAATGGGCAGACTGGCTTGAGATGATAGAAAGGCAACAATAACTCAACTACTCATTACAACCAAGGTTTGCAGAATACCATCTCTGAATGCACAACACATCAAACCTTGAAGCAGACGGGCTACAGCAGCAGAAGATCACACTCGGTGCCACTCCTGTCAGCTAAGAACAGGAAACTGAGGCTACAATTCGCACAGACTCACCAAAATTGGACAATAGAAGATTGGAAAAAATGATTCCTGGTCTGTTGAGTCTGGATTTCAGCTGCAACATTCAGATCGTAGGGTCAGAATTTGGCGTAAACAACATGAAAGCACGGATCCATCCTGTCTTGTATCATCGGTTCAGGCTGGTGGTGGTGTAATGGCGTGAGGGGATATTTTGTTGGCACACTTTGGGCCCCTTAGTACCAATTGAGCGCCGTTTAACCACTTGACCACTGGGCACTTAAACCCCCTTCCTAACCAGACCAATTTTCAGCTTTCGGTGCTCTCACACTTTGAATGACAATTACTCAGTCATACAACACTTTACCCATATGACATTTTTATCCTTTTTTTCACACAAATAGAGCTTTCTTTTGGTGGTATTTAATCACCGTTGGGTTTTTTATTTTTTGCGCTATAAAAGAAAAAAGACTGAAAATTTGGTAAAAAAATGAATTTTTATTTGTTTCTGTTATAAAATTTAGCAAATTAGTAATTTTTCTTCGTAAATTTTGGCCAAAATTTATACCGCTACATATCTTTGGTAAAAATAAGTACAACTTGGTGTATATTATTTGGTCTTTGTGAATGTTAGAGAGTCCAAAAGCTATGGTGCGAATATCTGAAAATTGATCACACCTTAATTACTGACGGCCTATCTCATTTCTTGAGACCCTAACATGCCAGAAAAGTACAAATACCCCCCAACTGACCCCTTTTTGGAAAGAAGACATTCCAAGGTATTTAGAAAGATGCATGGTGAGTTTTTTTGAAATTGTCATCTTTTCCCACAATTCTTTGCAAAATCAAGATTTTTTTTTCTTTTTTTTTCCACAAAAATGTCATATTAGCAGGTTATTTCTCACACACAGCATATGCATACCACAAATTACATCCCAAAACATATTCTGCTATTACTCACGAGTATGGCGATACCACATGTGTGAGACTTTTACACAGCATGGCCACATACAGAGGCCCAACATGCAAGGAGCACCCAGGCCAATTCTGACATTTCTCTCCTACATGTAAAAATCATCATTTATTTGCTAGAAAATTACATAGAACCCCAAAACATTATATATATTTTTTTTAGCAAAGACCCTAGAGAATACAATGGCGGTTGTTGCAACTTTTTATCTCGCACGGTATTTGTGCAGCAATTTTTCGAACGCGTTTTTTTGGGGAAAGAAACAGTTTTGTGCTTAAAAAAAAACAAAACAGTAAAGTTAGCCCAATGTTTTTGCATAATGTGAAAGATGAAGTTACGCCGAGTAAATAGATACCCAACATGTCACCCTTCAAAATTGCACACTCTCGTGGAATGGTGCCAATCGTCGCTACTTAAAAATCTCCATAGGTGACGCTTTAAAATTTTTTCCTGGTTACATGTTTTGAGTTACAGAGGAGGTCTAGGGCCAAAATTATTGCTCTCGCTCTACCGATCGCAGCGATACCTCACATGTGTGGTTTGAACACCGTTTTCATATGTGGGCGGGACTTACGTATGTGTTCGCTTCTGCATGCGAGCACACGGACATGGGCGCTTTAAAGTTTTATTTTTTTTTATTGTTTATTTTACTTTATTTATTTTAGTTTGACACTTTTTCCCCCCCCAAAAAATTTTTTGATCACTTTTATTTCTATTACAAGGAATGTAAACATCCTTGTAATAGGAATATGGCATGACAGGTCCTCTTTACAGTGAGATATGGGGTCAATAAGACCCCACATCTCACCTCTAGGCTGGGAAGCCTGAAATAATAATAAAAAAAAAACGATCTTGGCTTCGATCGTAGCGGTGAGTCGGTAGAAGCACCGGAGGGTGGCGGGAAGGGGGGGGCGTCCCCTCTTGCCTCCCATAAGAATGATCAAGCAGTGGAACAGCAGCTATGATCATTATGGTGTAGGAAATCGCTGGCTGAAAAAGCTGATATCTGAATGATACCTGTAGCTGCAACCATCATTCAGATATACCCGCTCAAAGTCAAGGACGTCATATGACTGTGGGCGGGAACTGGTTAAAAATTGCGGAGTATTGCGGGGTATATTGCAGAGTATTGCGGGGTATATTGCAGAGTATTGCGGGGTATATTGCAGAGTATTGCGGGGTATATTGCAGAGTATTGCGGGGTATATTGCAGAGTATTGCGGGGTGTATTGCGGGGTATGTTGCAGAGTAGTGCCGGGTATATTGCAGAGTAGTGCCGGGTATATTGCAGAGTAGTGCCGGGTATATTGCAGAGTAGTGCGGGGTATATTGCAGAGTATTGCGGGGTATATTGCAGAGTAGTGCCCGGGTATATTTCAGAGTAGTGCCCGGGTATATTTCAGAGTAGTGCCCGGGTATATTGCAGAGTAGTGCCCGAGTATATTGCAGAGTAGTGCCCGGGTATATTGCAGAGTAGTGCCCGGGTATATTGCAGAGTAGTGCCCGGGTATATTGCAGAGTAGTGCCCGGGTATATTGCAGAGTAGTGCCCGGGTATAATGCAGAGTAGTGCCCGGGTATAATGCAGAGTAGTGCCCGGGTATATTGCAGAGTAGTGCCCGGGTATATTGCAGAGTAGTGCCCGGGTATATTGCAGAGTAGTGCCCGGGTATATTGCAGAGTAGTGCCAGGGTATTATGCAGGGTATTATGCAGAGTATTGCAGGGTGTTATGCAGAGTATTGCAGGGTGTTATGCAGAGTAGTGCAGGGTGTTATGCAGAGTAGTGCAGGGTGTTATGCAGAGTATTGCAGGGTGTTATGCAGAGTATTGCAGGGTATAGTGCAGAGTATTGCAGGGTATAGTGCAGAGTATTGCAGGGTGTTATGCAGAGTATTGCAGGGTGTTATGCAGAGTATTGCAGGGTGTTATGCAGAGTATTGCAGGGTGTTATGCAGAGTATTGCAGGGTGTTATGCAGAGTATTGCAGGGTGTTATGCAGAGTATTGCAGGGTGTTATGCAGAGTATTGCAGGGTATAGTGCAGGGTATTGCAGGGTGTTATGCAGAGTATTTCAGGGTGTTATGCAGAGTATTTCAGGGTGTTATGCAGAGTATTGCAGGGTGTTATGCAGAGTATTGCAGGGTGTTATGCAGGGTGTTGCAGGGTTGGCTGAGCATTGAGGGATGGATGGATGTGACTGCAAATGTCACTGAGCACCGCTGTGGGCACTACACATGCAGCCCACAGCGGTGCTGCCATCCGATCCCTCCCCCTCTCCCCTCGCACTGTACCGATCGGTACAGAGAGGGGAGGGAGGAACCGGCGTCATGAGATGACGCCGGTCTGTTGACATTGACGGAGCGATCACATGGTAAACGGCCGCGATCAGCGGCCGTTTACCGTGATCCGTGATGCGCCGGGTCCTCTGGACCCGGCGGTCATGGAAGTTCTCGGGTGCGCGCCCCAGGGGGCGCGCGAGAGCAGTATTCTGGGAGGACGTCCATGGACGTCCACCAGAACTAGCCGACCGCGCTGCAGCCGTCTTTCGGCTATGGCCCGGTCGGCAAGGTTAAACACCACGGCCTACCCGAGTATTGTTGCTGACCATGTCCATCCCTTTATGACTACAGTGTACCCATCTTCTGATGGCTCCTTCCAGCAGGATAATGCACCATGTCACAAAGCTCCAATCATCCCACCACTGGACAATGAGGTCTCTGTACTCCAATGGCCTCCACACTCACCAGATCCAATCCAATAGAGCACCTTTGGTACTAGCAAGGTGTACCTAATTTAAGGTGGCCGGTGAGTGTATGTGAATACTGGGTTTTAATATTGGATATGGTGTTATATAGGTTTTAACAGTTGTACAACAAACTATGTTTTTATGAGAAAAAAAGTGTGTTGCCAAGATCAATATACCCTCCAATGTCCTGTGCTACAAGTTCTGGGGTTCTGTGTTGGTTATAGCCTTACTGAGTCTTTCAGTGATATAAGGGTCAGGGAAAGAGACCACAGGAGACACCTTTGTTGAATTCCAAATGCACTGACTGAGGTTCAGTGGGGCGGGGGAATGCAGGAAATAAGGACCGCTGGAGAAATAAGTATACTACTACTTCTTTTCTGGAAACTTTTTCTCAAAAGATTTTGAGAACATAAATGGGTCAATGTTATGGTAAATCTGCATCTACTGAGTCTTAGAAGAAAAAGAGGAGCTGCTCACTATAGTAAAAGCCAAAATTCAAATTTATTGAATAACCCAGTGCATACACTATATACCCGGTGCTTCCACGCATTTCACTCGTAGATCGTAGGTTATTCCTAGATTGAGGATCACAGGATAGCAGCCTTTATATCCGAACAGCGGTGTCCATCAACATGCCTAATATGCTGGGCGGATGATTCCAGTCGCAAGTATCTCGCTAATACACAGTGGCAAGTATCTGCCCCAGAAGAAAAAGGCTTTTGTCTCTGTCAGTAGGTCTTATACTCCTGAGGTCAGGAAAGGTTCCTTTCATACCTTTTTAGTTTTTCGCTGGTAAAATGTAAGACAAGAACATACTGTTGTAAGAGGACATGGCTTTCCAAACGAACCAAGGCTGGTGCCAAGGCCTCTATACAGTGATGGAGCACCCCCATCTTCTCAGTGTTGGATGTCTGTTGGCATTCTAATCCCAGAAAATCTCAGGTGCCTGGGTCCAGAGTGTTGTTTCCAGGGGATAGGGGGTGCAAACTGCCTCCTTCCCACTTCATGCTCTTCAACTTATCACCTTCCCCGGTCTCAGTGGGTGGATCTGCTTGCAGCTGTCCACCAGCTCTTAGATCAAGGGGTCATTACCCCTGTACCAGCAGGAGAATGCTTTCAAGGATTCTACTTGAACCTCTTTTTCGTTCCCAAACGGAATGGAAGAGTTTGGCGCATTCTGGATCTGAAAACTCTTTCAGGTTCAGAAATTTTGTATGGAAAATGGCAGAAACCTCATTTCCGCCTTCCTTCTGGGGGATGTCTATCTACACATTCATGTGTTCTGTGTTTTGCATTCGGCAATCAGCATTACCAATTAGTCACCATTCCCTTAGCCTGTCCATGGCCTCCCGGTTTTCACCAAGGTGCTTTCTCCAGGTTCTGGCTCTGTTCCATTCTCGAGATTTATGTTGTGGGTTGGATGATCTCCTGTTAAAGATACAGTCCACCCTGCCAGCTAACATCCAAAAGATGGTGTATCCTCTGTAGCGCTTCGGATGGGGCCCCAACCTTCAGATGTCATAGCCAGACCCATCTCGCTGATGAGAGTACCTGAGAGGACCCATCTTGCAGACTTGATCCTGCTCTTAGGAAGAACTTCACATTCTGGTTCTGTCTGCCATCTACATCCCAGGTGTGGAACATTGGCAGGTGGACTTTGGCATCTGGATCCAGGGAAATAGACTCTCCATCCAGAGGTCTTTCAAGGACTTTGCAACAGGTGGGAAATGCTAGATGTGAACCTCTTGGCATCCAGTCTTAACAACCCACTGGACCCCTTGGCCCTCATAGTGTACGCTCTGGTGAAGGCTAGTGATCAGGTCAACCTGGTCTACACCTTTTCACCCCCCCCCCCCCTTATTGTCCTTTACCTACTCCACAGGATCTTGAAGAAGGGCATTCAGGTGATCCTCATCGCACTGCATTGGCCTAGGAGGATATGGTGCTCTGACATACTTAAGGTCCTGTCATATGATCAATGGGCCCTTTTGGATCATTTGGAACTTCTCTCCCAAGGGCCTGTGTTCTATCCTGCTTCTCAGGTTGCTTCTCAGATTGCTGTCTTTGAAGGCATGGCCTGAAGAACAAAAACTGAAACTAATGCAGCTTACCGGTGAGATGTTGTGACTGCATTAATTGTCTTGTTTTCATTTCTTTTAACCTGGTAATCCAGTCATTAAATCACTTCCTTTCCTAGAGTACAAACGTACTAGGAGTGCACCCTAGGAGTGTGTTAGCATTACATAACACTATGTTAGAACTACACAACACCTCCATTTCGTCTCCATAAGGAGGGGGAGATGCTTTGTAGTTCATAGAAATAGCAAGAAACATCGCTAGCTCGTAATAATCCAGGTAGAGAGTACCAGAAGTTATCAGCTCATAAGATTTTTTTCTGGGTGAACAAAATATTGTTTCTTTGCGCTTGTCGAACTGATAAAATTAAATGCTTCCAATAGTGTATTTAACAGACCAAAAAAGAGAAAATCAGAGAAATGTATTAGAGTTTACATATACTTTAACCCCTTTTATGCGGGCCTTACGCATATATGCGGCCACTCGGCAGGTGGGCCTTAAAGTCAAGTGGCCGCATATATGCGGCCCTGTTAAAAACAACATACTGTACTGTGCTGAGAGCGTGCTCCCGGCACGGTAGCCGACGGGGATCTCTAAACTCCTGATGCATACTTGCGATCGGGAGCTTTCCGATCGTGTACCCGACTTGACAGCCAATCACAGCAGTCACATGACCTGAATGCCTGCCTCCCGACTTTTAGAACTCTTATAGGGCCATGAGGTGTTCTGCACAAAGATATAGATGTTCAAGCCTCCTGTGATGCTAGTTTTGGGCATAAGGTGTACAAGCAGCTCTGAGTCTCTCAAACCTGTTGTGATTTGTTTATGTGGGGCTGTTGACATTGTTTACTGTGTTGCTCACCCCTCAGTTGGACTGCTTTTGGATGTCCCAGTTGTAATGATTTAAATATGCTTGTGTCCTTTTCTGTTCTCCAGGAGACATTTTACTGGTAGTTCTTTAATCTTTTTTTTTTTCAGTGTTGAATGTCATCTTCCACTGACAGAGAGAGCAATGGCTATTGTTGGTTTCATGCATCTTCTTGTTTCTAAGCTATGTCGCTATTTTTTTTTTTTTACAACAGGTTGCTGAGAGTTGACCTGGAGGAGCTTAGTCCTGATAGAAGGAATCGTCACGATACAGATGTAATATTTTTTCAGAGATTGATGTCATTCTTTAATTCCAGTAAGGTGAGCGGATGTGACGCTTTATTCCGTTTCTAACCTGTAACCTGTTTGTGTGTGTTTTTTTTCCTTTTCATTATATTTACATCACATATTGCTGTGTCCTCGTAGCCCTGCTAATTTTTTCATAGTTTTCTGGTTGTCATGGATGACTTGCCTCATTCTAAATGTTAAATAATCCTATATTCTATCATTATTCATTGAGGGACATTGCACGATGGATTCAAATATATTGGCAGCTACAGGAGGTTTGGACACCAAGTGAAACGGTTCCCTTTAGTTGCTATACCCCTGCTCCAACTGTATAGCTCAATTTAGCATGGTGTCCTCAAGAGTATACAGGCATGGGAATGCAATGGTCCCAAGTGCCACACGTCTCACAAAACCCAAGGTGAATAGTAAGAGCAGCTTCGGCCCAGACTCCATCCAGACCACGCCCACCAACGCGTTTCGTCTGCCCACGTGACTTTGTCATGGTCAAGCCCTGTGGGCAGAGTGAAACACATTGTAGCAGGACAAAACACAACGGGGCATGGCCTGGATCGTGTCTACGCTGAGGCTGCTCTTACTATTCACCTAGTTTGTGAGAGGTGCGGAACCCAGGATCATTCTTCCCCCTCCCCCACCTGTATTCACCAAGCTGAGACAAGCTTCTTCCCTGCCTGCACTGGCGGCAGCAATTAATGGACGTGGACTGACAGGAGCCTGGATCGGCACCCCTTGTTTTTGTATAGGTCCTCAAGATAAAACATCTTTCACTAGCTGTGCTGCAACAAGATTTCTCAAGGGCTTCTCTCTTCTGTTAGCTCAGTTGCTTGATGCTGATGTTGGGTCTAGCCTTCCTCCCTCTTGAGTAGAAAGTCCTCATGACGGACTCAAGCCCTTTCTTTTTGGAATGGAGCTGTGGGCATTCTATTGGTGAAGGGTTGGTAGTCCCCAGAGGAGTCAAATAATTTCATCATTCTATTGGAGATGAGAGTGATATGGCTGTCCCTGATTTACTATACTACTCTTCTGCAAGGCCATTAGCTACAAGTCTAGTCTGACAATGACACAGTTGGTGGCATATGTGAATCGCCAAGGGAGCACAAAAAGCAATGCTGCAGCCAAGCTGCATTCTCAAATGGGCAGATTAGTGAGTTTCGGCCCTCTCGCAAGATCGAAGGATCCCCTGGTGGTTGACTATCATGCTTTAGTGGGACCAGAAGATCAACATACTCTAATTTATGTGTTTCACCCCTTGAAGCTTCTTCCACAGCTCCTGTGGCATGCCTATCATCCTCATTGCTTCACATTGGCCAAGGAGGACTTAGTACAGACATGATTCATGTGCTCACCGATGTGCTGTGGTCAATGCTGGATCTACTGTCTCCGTGTCAAGCCTTGCATTCGCTTTTTCTTGTTTTTTTTGCATACAATACAACAATAACCCATTATATCAAGTAAACCCAGTATTGTCTTTCGTTATTCTACATTAGAACTCATGATACAGCACATGGTATAGTAACAAGTTTGCAAACACATGAAAAGAGTAAATTTAGCAGAATAGATACTGCTTCTTGGTCACTGAATTACCGTTGAATCCCAAGTCCTGAGAGTAAGAGGCCTTTCTTAGGCTCTCACCCGCACCAAGCTCAGGGCTTCCAAGTTCCGTTCCTGTAAGGATTACCTCCATACCTAAAAGTCTTACTTCAGATGGAGAATGCCCCTTAACCCTCATTGATTTTCTTTTTGTAGAGCATCATCTCTCCCCAGACCAGTGTTTGGTACTGAGCACCATCAAAGGACAGGTTTCGGATTACTTCCTTTCCATCACAAGGTCTCATCTTGAGTGATAAAACTTAAAGCGGAACTTTACCCAAAAAAGAGGAAGTCTGCTTATTTACATCCTCCTCTGCCACATTTGGCACCGATCTCATTTCCAGTCAGATTGCTGTGGCGATCTGAGTGGAAGTTAGGGCCCCCCTCCCCAGCAGCTATCTGGGACCATTTACAAAGTGCAGCATGGCTCACGCATGCGTGATCTGCAGCCGCAAGGCTTCACTACCAGTGTCCCTTAGCCAAGATGTCAGCGCCTGGACCCAAAGCCCAGAATGGGCTCGGGTGAGGACAACACTGGATCCTTGGACAGGTAAGTGTCCTGATATAAAAAGTCAGCAGCTATAGTATTTGTAGCTGCTAACTTTTATTTATATTTTTTGTGAGACTGGGGCTCCTCTTTAAATTTGATCTTATTTGTTCTTCAGAAGGTGGCTTTTTCTTGTAGCCCATACCATTGTCAGGAGTGTTTTGGAGCTGTCAGACTTGTTCTTCAACGCTCCTTACCTTGTTACACATTGGTAAGGTTGTTTAAAATCTTTTTTTTTTTTTTAAATTTGTGTTCTTCCATTTTGCTGAGAACATTCTGGTCTTTCTCATCCATTGAAGGACACAGGAATTCATATACTGTTAGCTTATACTTCCATCTAAAGGAGGATTGGATACAAGCAAACAAAAAGAATTGTAGGCAATTCCAGGATAACCCCTTCTACTCTCAACATGCCTCAGTTTCTTGCTAGGTGGATGGATATCTTTACTTCAGCTCTGCCCAGAAGAGTCTAACTCTGGCTTGACTATTGTCTAGGACAGGGTTAGGCAACCTCGGCCCTCCAGCTGTGGTGAAACTACAAGTCCCGTGAGACATTGCAAGACCCTGACAATCACAGGCATGACTCCTTGAGGCAGAGGCATGATGGGATTTGTAGTTTCACTACAGCCAGAGTACGGAGGTTGTCTACCTCTGGTCTAGGACTAGACCCAGATATTCCATGTGACATTCTGGACTGAATGAAAAGATTTAGGGCCTTGAGATCCAAGATGAGGTGTGTGCCCTCCTGTGGCTTGAGGACTGTGAACAGGTTGGAGTAAAATCCCTGAAACCATTCTGCCATCAGAATGGGGCAATGACACCTTGTTACAGAAGACTAGGACTATATAGAGATCTGTTTATCTGTGTGGTAGCATGGGCGGTTTGGAAGTGATGAACCAGAGAGGGGTCTGGGAGCAAAATTCTAGCTAGTAGCCCTCGATGTTACAGTCTAGCCTGCAGTTTTCTGTTTGTCAAACTCTTGCCTCTTTGCTGCAGTGGTTCTGCTAGATCTATGATTCCATTCATGTGTGCTGCTGGCTTCTCGGCTCTGTTCAGTTATGGCTGTTGTTTCCTGGCCCATCTAGCAGTCTCCATCCCTATATACGTATGTAAATATCCTCAGTGTTGCCTGAGCAACTTCCTCATTTCTCTGTGCTCCTGGTTTGCCTTGTATTACTTGCATTCTATGCCTGACTACCTGTGTACTGCCTGTGGCTTCATCTACGGTTTTTGCTTACCTGCCCAGATCCTCTTCTGTCTCCTGCCGTCTGCACACACGAGTGGCCTCCGCATTGTCAGCTGGGTGTACCTGGGGTCCGCAACCAAGTTCCAGGTTCCCTCCACCATCAGGGCCCTGGTGAAGAAGCAGGCTGGGGCTTAGACTCTGCTCTCTGGGGAACCTTGAATTTACTTTCAATAAGGGCTCACTCCACCATGGAAACCTGACACTTGGAAATCACCTTTTTCACCCACACATTTAATAATACAGGCTGTCCAAGTGTCCACAAAGGCCAACAGATATCCCACCACTTTTGAAAATGGGGGTGCACCCTGATGCCAAAAAAGGCTTATTTGAGGGCTTGGGGACTTGGAATTTCCATGGTTTGTGTCAGATTTGGTGCCAAACTTGGGTCTGCAATTTGAGGTTATGGAGTAACCACAAAACAATTGCTGACGTCATCCGCTAGGTAGAGTGTTGAGTGCACTCTACACACTTTCTCCTGCTATTCAGCCTAGAGGAAGCACCATTCCACCGCTGCTCCTGCTCCCGAAACTATTAGTGGATCATCCGGTCTCATTACATTGCCAGCCTACAGTGACTTGGTCACCTCCTGCCACCTGTGACCCAGCTGCTTGGGTTTGAAAGTACATGAGACCTTACCTCACTTTGGGTTTATGCTATGCTGTGCAACATGTGTTTTCAGAGACACACACAGGACAGTCCTGTTGCAACAGGTGACCTCAGCCTATATTCCTCTACTGTTTTTGTTGGCGATTTATCATTATCCTCAGAAGGAGCCCACGCCTGTAACCTAAATCATAGGATCCCTATTTCTATAGATTCAGCCTCATCCAAGTCTTCTATAGCTCTGCAGGGTGAGGCTGAGACCTCTCCAGTCTCCACAAGGCTTCTTATGTCCAATTCAGACTTTATGTTGGTTTGTGCACAATTAAAGGAGAAGTCCAGCCAAAGCTCGTTTGGCTGTACTTCAGCTATGGATCACAGGAGTGCAATTCGTTTTGCACAGCTCTGACCCATTTTCAGCAGAGAGCAGACTGAAGTCCGCTCACTGCTGATGTCACAGAAATCAGTTCAGGCACCGCGTCATCCCGACAGTGAAAGTCTGGATCCGCCAGGTGCCTGGACTGACACCCGTCTCAGCCTCTCAGCGAGCCGCAGGGAGACTGAGATGGCCGCTCCCCGCCCCTCTAGAGCTCAGCGCTCCATTGAGCGAGGAGGGAGCAGAGAGCTGCTAATTGACAGTCAGCAGCTCTCTGCTCAGGGAGCTGTGAGAACCGAGCGATCGGCGATGTTCGATCGCTCCATTCTCAGTGCAGAGGCACCAGACGATAGATGCAGCATCCACCGAGGTAAGTATGAAACTGAAAAAAATAAATACATACCTTACTTCTCTTTTAATGGAACAATCTGCTAGCAGAGGCTCTAAGGACGCTCCAACGCCATCCACGATAAAGTCTAAGTTGAACCTTACTGGGCATCCACCTCTAAGTGTGCCTTACCATTTACTGATTCAAATTTAGAGTCATCACTATCTACTCCTGAAGAGACTGTATTTGAACAAGTTCTGTTTATGACTAATAAAGTAAAATAGAAGTCCATTTTTAACTTTCCTCCTTTGTTGTCTTTTCTGTGATAAATACTCTGATTCTGCCAATCAAAGGCCCTTCCTTTCGTAGGGTGACCACTTTAAATGCCCTGCAGTGAATCCACCCTGTGCAGCTGCACCCTTGCACATGCAGAAGAGGACGGTTATCAGTGTTGTCACAGCTGATACCCCTTCCCCTCCCTGACAATCCGCAGAGGATATGTGATCCAAGAGAGTGTGCTTCTTTTGTGGAGGAAATCATGCAAGGCACCCTCTTGGATCGCCCCACTGAAAACTGGAGACCTCTAGGGCCCTTGTTGTGAAGACACTGGGGCCAAAAAGAGAAATTCTTCCCTTACAGAAACAGGTAAGTATAAAAAAAAAAAAAAAAACGGAACCAAGAATGCATCAAAAGAGGGAAAGACAATTAGCCAGAGGAGGATTCAATAAATAATCCCAACTTTGATTGAGACATTATAACTTCTCATACCTTTTTGTTTAGCTCCATGAACATGCTGCTTACCTTGTGGACAGTCTGTGGGACAGTGCTGGGACTCGATTAAAAGACTGGGAGTGTCAGACCGATATGCTGCTGATGGAGGCTGGTGAGTTTATATCTATCACCGCATTCAATTGTGTATTGTAATGGCAATGTTTGCAGTGAAAATGCAATAAAAGCTTTGGCGCCTGAACGCACTGCATTCATGGTTTCTAAAGCTGTATGCTAAAATGAAGTATCTTTATCCATAGTACTTCTTCCCTGGATAGTTATATACCTGTGAGGGAAGGGGCATTTTATTTATGGTCAGTGGTCTGGCTTCTCTGGGGTAGGATCTAAGCCCTGAGTCGTAGGCCTCATTCACACCTTCGTGTTCCAGCAATATGTGCAGAAACATGTGAACATTTTTCCAAAATGCGCATTGTGCTTTCAGCGCCATTATTTCCTGATGGCACCTGAAATGCGACTAGGAGAGGTGAGTATTTTTGCATCCAAAACGCACAAAGCTCACTGCCAAAAAAAAGATGCAAGAGCTACTTTGGCGTGTGGAGGGCAGCCCTATTTTGGAAAAAGGTGGTTTAGATTTTTTTATTTACTTAACCTGTGCTTTAAAGTGGAATTGACTGACAGGAAGACTCAATGAACTACCACAGCGCTCACAGCCACAAAGGCTGCTGGACCTTGTAGTTTTCCATTCACAGAACACTCTGAATGAGTGAAACGCACAGGCGTTTTTTTTAAAATAGGGACCGATACCGAGGAAGAGAAGATCCCCGCTAGCTGCCAGATCGCGGAGGTGCGGGGGCCAATCTGTTCATGTTACACCCTGAATATGGATGTAACATGTTATGAAATGTGAACTGATCCTTTAATTACTTCTGTATAGGCAGTTACTTGTTCTTTTAATTGTCCATTAGGATCACCTCTATTACAGAAAATGGAAATGTCACCTAGTGGGAAAAATCATTCTCATCATAACCTGTCTGCCAAGGTCTTTTAATTACATATGATTTTATATTATTATTATTAATATTATTATTAATTATATTCATGTTTAGGTTTAAATGACCAGGAAGAGAGCCTTCTGATAGAGCTTTTGGTGTCTTCCTTAAGGCAAGCTGCAGAAGGGACATCTCCTATTGGTCGAGTGCCTGTAAAGAAAGTGAGGCATTAATAAGAAAAACCTTATTGTGGGTCTTTCCTATCTCTCTTTCTTCTCATACCTCCCCATCTGTTCCAGGTTCAGTCCATGAAGGACAGAAAGGCCCATACAGAGGATAAAGCCAGACTGAGTCGTCACATGATTGTTGCTCTGCCACATCTTCTGGCTAAGGTATGGCAAGCATGAAGTGATAGTGTGTGATACAAGAAGCCATTCTAGTTAGGCAGAGAGGTTTCTAGTTGTTTGAAACTTAAAGCAGAACTTTACCCATAACAACCTGATAAAAATAATGTTCTTTAGCAAGGAACATACATTCCATATTAATAATTATGCTACCAACATTAGTGTGTGCTGTAAATTGCTCCTGTTTCTTCTTGCTGGAGGCGGCCATTTTGCTGGAGCCCAGAGCCCCTGAACAACAGTAAATCATAAAGCAGGACTAAACCCACCAATTTTAACATTGCTGGAATGCCAGGACTGCTAAGGGCTCATTTACACTTGCTTTGGCTTCAACACACTTTAACGGCTAGTTTACACTTGCTTCAAATCAAGGCTTCAGACACGATTTGTTAAAGCTCTTTGAATGCCAGTCAAAGCTTCTGTCACTAAATAAAATGGCTAGCTTACAGTCCTGTTTACACCTTGCTTTTGTTTTTCTTTGCTTCGAAAATTATACCCCATGTAGCTTCAGTGGTGCTTCAAAGTCTCCATAGAAGTCTATGGCAAAGCTCGCTTGAAGCCCCACTGAAGCCTCATCGAAGCCCCACCAAAGGCTCATCGAAGCTCCACCAAAGCCTCATCGAAGCACCATGCAAAAGCAGGTGTAAACAGGACTGTAAGCTAACCATTTTATTTAGCGACAGGAGCTTTGACTGGCGTTCAGAGAGCTTTAACAAAGCCTGTCCGAAGCCTTGTTTTGAAGCAAGTGTAAACTAGCCGTAACTGTCACAAATTCGCTTGTGTCCTCAACCAAACTGTCAAACCATCAAGTGGCTGGTGTCATAACTGATCACATGTTCAGCACCATGGAAGTTACAGATCAAACTCAAGCAGCTTCCTTGGCTGTAAAGGATAGGAGGGTTTAATTCATCTTTAAAGAGTAACTCCACTTTTTTTGAGAAAAAAAAACATTCCCCTCCAGGTGATCTGTGTACATTGCAGGGATTTTAACAAACTTTGTTGCAGATTCCTACCTTTTGTTATTCTGAAGTTATCCCTGTGTGTTTGTCTGTGTCCATGTGGGAAAGTGAATCTAATGGAAGTGGTTTCATAATTATCAATCAGCTGCAGCACCTGCAGGGCACCAAAAGGAGGAAAGTTGCTGGGTCTGCATCCCTTTAGACGTGATTTTCCTTTGGGAGAATCTCATCAAAAAACGTCCTATGAAGTCCACTCAGGATAACCAAGCCAGCCGGACGTGAAGTGGTTAAACAGTTTGTTTTTCTTGTTTTACTAATTTTTTTTTTTACAAACTTTCATTGAAGTAGTTCAGTGTCACCATTTTTTTTTTTTTTACGCTGCTATTGCTTATAACAGTAGTGATCACTGTTATAAGCAATAGTTAACTGTCATGAATGGCTTTCCATTTATGACAGTTTGCTTACTGTTCACATGCAGTACTATGGGTACAAACAACAACTAACATACACAGATGTGGTATCCCTGCGATCGTCAGGAGACGGAGAATTTATTTTGGTTTGTTCTTTGGTGTTAGGTTATGGTAGTAGCAAGAAATATACAGCTACATTTTTTTAAAAAAATGTTTTTTTATACTATTTTGGCCCAGTTTTCTTTTGATAAAAAATTTTTTTTTAAAAACGAGATATCTGTTACCATTTACCACCAAAAGAAACTCCAATTTTGTCCTGAGCGGTGAACGAGGACCGCTGCGGGGGCTTCAATCTAAGGTAAGTAATACATAATGTGCTAGTATGCTATGCATACTAGCTCATTATGCTATGCATACTAGCTCATTATGCTTTTGTCTTGCAGGATTTTTTTTTTTTTTTTTTTGGGTTTACAACGACTTTAACAACGTCTGGGAAGCCAGAGCTGCGGGATCACGTGACCTGCCTAACCTATTGAAAAAAAGATGTGTGTGCTTACCGAACGTTATTCTGCTCTGGTCCGGTCACTTGATCCTGTAGCCCCCGGGCTCAAGTTTTCACTACAAAGCTGGGAATAAATTGGTAGATTCTCACTTTACTTTATTATTATTTTTAAGCTGCTTGTGCATGTTTTGTGATGGGCTGGATTGAACAGATGGAGACTGTCAGAAAGATAATTGATCATACTGTCAAAGTGTATCCTCAGAGCCCACATCACTATTAACATCAAAGCTCAAGGCGCAGGGTTGGATTAATGTTGAGCCTATGAGAACAGGTTAATATAGAAGTCGGGTCTAATGGGGAACCAGGGAACATTGCTTTCATTATGAAAAGAATCAGTAAATGTTTGAGCTGGGTGTTTAGTCATTTTTTGGCTACTGATATTCTGGATTGTTCCCTGTTCCAATGAAGAGAATGTATTTTATTCCCTAATCTTTATTTTCCTGACACATCATGGCAGCACACACTGGGTTGTGACTCCGCCCCCACAACCTGACCGGATTGGTTAACTATAAATTTGAAGGAGAAGCACCCCATTCATTCTCTTTTTTTATCCTCACCTGACAAGATTGAGATGGACTTCACACCTCTTACTGCAATCGCCCCTCCAGGTTAAGCCTCTCCTGGTTGGAAGTCTTTCCTGTACAGTCTCTAAAGGAGCCTTTACGGAGAGAACCCCAAGCTGGTGGTCTCGGGGGCACATCTTCTGGCCTTTTTAACAAGCTTTAACCACTTCAGCCCTGGAAGATTTTACCCCCTTCCTGACCAGAGCACTTTTTGCGATTCGGCCCTGCGTCGCTTTAACTGACAATTGCGCGGTCGTGCGACGTTGCTCCCAAACAAAATGGAGGTCCTTTTTTTCCCACAAATAGAGATTTCTTTTGGTGGTATTTGATCACCTCTGCAGTTTTTATTTTTTGCGCTATAAACAAAAAAAGAGCGACAATTTTGAAAAAAAAAAAGCAATATTTTTTACTTTTTGCTATAATAAATATCCCCCAAAAATATATATAAAAAAAAATTTCCTCAGTTTAGGCTGATATGTATTCTTCTACATATTTTTGGTAAAAAAAATCTCAATAAGCGTATATTGATTGGTTTGCACAAAAGTTATAGCGTCTACAAAATAGGGGATAGTTTCATGGCATTTTTATTATTAATTTTTTTTTTTATTAGTAATGGCGGCGATCTGTGATTTTTATCGTGACTGCGACATTATAGTGGACACATCGAACACTTTTGACACTATTTTGGGACCATTGTCATTTATACAGCGATTAGTGCTATAAAAATGCATTGATTACTGTGTAAATGACACTGGCAAGGAAGGGGTTAAACACTAGGGGGCGATCAAGGGGTTAAGTGTGTCCTAGGGAGTGATTCTAACTGGGGGGGGATGGACTACTACTCACATGACAGTGATCACTGCTCCCAATGACAGAGGGCAGTGATCTCTGTCATGTCACAAGGCAGAATGGGGAAATGCTTTGTTTACATAGGCACTTCCCATTCTGCGGCTCCGTGACACGATCGCCGGGAGGCTGGCGGACATTGAGTCCGCCGGTCCCGCGGGCACGGTCACACTGTACATTTAAAGGGGATGTACAGGTACGCCCATTTTCCCACCGCTGCCATTGTGCTGACGTATATCAGCGTGCGGCGGTCGGCAAGTGGTTAAAGAAGCTTATTTATTGCAGTGGCCTCCTACCTTTACCTTTCTGACCAGGTACTATCAGATTTGTTCCTTATTCTTCTCTTTCCGGGCCATGCTGGGCCCTGTAGTTCCCCGAGAGGCAGAAACCTCTCCAACATGGCGGCCGCGTCCTTCCCTGCATTCTACACTTGCGCTGGAGGAAGTGAGGTAGCTCGGCATCCTGCCCTTCTCCAAGATGGAGCGGGTGTCAGCGGACCGCTTCCATGCATGCGAGATCGCGTCATTTCCGCCGATGCCAAGACACTACAAATAACCCCAAAATGACCCCTTTTTGGAACATAGACAGTCTATAGGCCAGCAGTCGCACCCGCAGTCGATGAAGCGATCTCAGGGTGGTCTGCCAATATAGAAAAGTCTATTCGTGAAGGGGCCGACCAGGAGAAAAGAATTAGTCCTCTTCAGAAACTGAGGCTGGCAGGGGGATTTAGTTGCGGAAGCCTCAGTGGACATCATCAGGTCTTCTGCAAGAGCTATGCTGGCATCAGTCATGGCAAGGAGAGCACTGTGGCTCAAACCATGGGTGGCGGATGCAGCGTCTAAGACCAATTGGTGCAAAATTCCTTATGACAGAGTTAACCTCTTCAGCTCAAAACTGGACTGGGCAATCTCTAAAGTGACAGGAGGGAAATCAGGACTAATCCCTTCCGATAGGAAGCCCAAACCTCAGAAGGGTCATTCTTTTAGACATAACCTTCCAGAAAGGTGCAGAGAGAGTACAGAGGAGAGGTCAGAAGCTACTGAAAAAAACACCCAACTGCTTCTAAATGGGAGTTTAGCAGCTGCAGTGTACATGAGGCCTTAGTATTTGAAACATACAATTTACAAAGGAAGAAAAAAAGGGAATTTAGGATTTTTAGTGCAACATCAAAATAGACAACCTTTTAAAACAATGACATTTATCAAAAACCACAACAAAAGAAAGGCTGATACAAAGCTGCTGTAGGAAAAGACCACCAATCAGTACATGTCATATAGTTTTCAATCAATCAGATCTTGACAGATTGTCACATGTGACTCAAACACGTTTTAATTTCTAAAGAATCTTCATCAGGGACAGGCAATGAGTGGTTTGTATAAAATAAAAACATAAAACATTTAAAAAATGTGTTCATAAGGATACAACATGTTAATTAGTTGTCAATAGTAACAATCATACCTTACAATACCAGCTAGAAGCCTAAATAGAATCAGACAAAATTCAGGACAACTTTAGTTAACATTTTGTATCTTTATGAATATGGGTTTTGATATATGTATTTATATTTTAGACCAATGACTTGTCTGTCCCCTGAGGAAGATTCTTTACAAACTGAAACGCATTGGTCTCACATGTAACAATCTGTCAAGATCTGATTGATTGAAAACTGTGTGACGTGTACTGACGGTCTTTTCCTACAGCAGCTTTGTATCAGCCTTTCTTTTATTGTGGTTTTATGCTTGGATTTTCAATAAATATTGTTTTATAAGGTTGTTTATTTTGATGGTGCCCTAAATATCCCAATTCCCTTTTTTTTTTTTCTTCCTTTTGTAAATTGTATGTGTAAGGGATGTGGCACCTTGGCCTAACTTTAGACTCTGTTCTATAGTATTTGAAACTAAAACGTAAACAGCTTGGAGGAGATTGCACTTCATGTGATCCGTTCGTCTTAACCGTTACTGCATTTCTTTTTAGTTTTCGGCTGATGCGGATAAAATGGAGAGTTTCCTGAAGGTGGTGGGGTACCTAGAACTGGAGATGTATTGTACCGATAGACTGGAAAAGGTAAATATCAACTCCTTACATACAAGGTTTACAAGTATTTTTGGGTTTTCTAGAGAGAGAAAAAACTGCAGAAGCTGTTTGCTTTCTGTCTCTTTCTCGGTCTCTGAAATTCAGAGGGCCCTGTCCGAACAGAGCAGGAAAAAGGGGAGAGGAGAGCAGAGCTAGCATGCCATGCCATTAACTCTACTTCACCAAATGTTAAAGTAATTGACCTGACACGTGTATATGGATTATTGGGAGTGGGAGTCTTTTCCCCCTGCTGATTGCCTACTTTTTGCTGTTGCAAAACTACAAGTCCCATAATTCCTCTGCCTGTGGGAGTCATGCTTGTAGCTGTCAGCCTTGCAGTGCCTCATGGGACTTGTAGTTTCGCAACAGCTGGAGGGTCACCAGTTTGAGACCCATGACCTAAAGTGTTACTAAACCCAGGACCCTGCATACACTATATCTGGTCTCCCACAGTACACAGAACATGGAAATGCAATGATTTTAGTAAATATAAACAGCTAAATACCCTTTCTCATCAGCAGTATATAGCAGTCTTGTGACTTCTATCAGTGTCTGGATAAAGCTTGCTGGAGAAGTTTTTATTCTCCTCTGAATGTTCCTATGAGGCTGCATGGTCCCTGACCCTCTGTTTGGACAGTGCTGATTGGCCCTGTACCAATCACATGCACCCTCCCCCAAAAAAACCCTCTTTAGCAGAATACACCAAACTGAGCATGTGTAGAATGCCTCCTATGACTCTTTACTGTCAGCAGTTGGATTGCAGACAGTGAAAGAAAGAGAGGAAAGAGAAGACAGGACCAAACAGCCTTTTTACACAATGCGAAGGATTAACCCCTTAGGTTTCACAGTGAGTATAACAAGCATACTTTACTGCGTATACATAATGATTTTACTGTTGTGGGTTTAGTAACACTATAATCCTATTGGCTCCTTCTGCTTTTCTCTCCAGAAGGTCAAGACCCATCTTTGTTCAGGCATCATCCAGGGTCACTATCTACTTCCTAAACTGAATGGGGCCCAGAGAGTACACAGTCATGTGAAAATCTAGTACCTGTCAAGTTTCTGACTGTGTTTATAAATGTCTGACATAGATCACACCCTGATGCAGACTTTCAACTTATGACTTACTACCAAGTTACAATGTACTGTATAGTCATTACTGGGGGGGGGGGACTGGGAAAATGCTTTCTCCTGCCTGCAGCAAAAGACAAGGATAGAAGGTGCCAACAGGTAACCAGACCTTGTGTGAGGAGGGCAGTCTCTGTATAAATAGTTCATAAGAAGTCCATACAAGTATGAAGTTCATAGGACAGAAGGAAGTGATCCAACAAGAATGGGGGGATTCTGAGACATGGTGTCCAAGTACTAGGGCAGGCTTATTCACAGAAGCAGGCTCTAAAAGACAGGCAGGAGAGAGAAGAAAAAAAAGCGCCTCTAAGTGCAGACAGTTTACAGGTTTATTAGGTGCATTAAAATACAAGGAGCAACTCACATGGAGAGAAGTAAAACAAGCTCATCAGGAAGGAGACTCCGTTGTTCTGACAAAATATGCAACTTGGCAGAATCTTGAACCACGCCACTTCCGGTTTCTTTAAACCATTATTAACTGCAGATTTTTAAGCAGTAATTTCACATTTTCAGGAATAGGTGTTTGGACACAAGAGCGGCAACCGAATACAGTCCGGTGCACACTATTATGAGCGGAGATTGTTACTGCACTCTAACACTAACCAACAAAATGGCTGCCTCTGAGGCGGGGACAACTTTGTCCCCATTAGCCGCTGTGCTGTGAAAACACCGAAATGTTGCTTTACCGGACTGCATTCGGTTGCTGCTGTTGTGTCCAAACACAAATTCGTCCAAATGTCCAATTACTGTGGGTTTAAAGAAACCGGAAGTGACGTGGTTCGATTTTCTGCCAAGTTGGGTATTTTGTCAGGACGCCGGGATGTCAGCGCTGGATGTCCCCGATGTGTACCGCCAGGGTCCGCTGCTGCGCGGAAGAGGCCAGGCGGTAACCCTCAGTCCAGGAAAAACTGTTGCTGCTTATTATTGTATCAGGAATTTCTGCAGACTTTTAAAGTTATGGTGCAAGAAGGGCGTTTTTAGGCGGTAATGCACCAGTGTGTGCAAAACGTTAAACATTCTGCCATTTTCTTATCTTCCTAGTACTTTCATCTTCTCCTGACCCAAATACGAGAGATCCTGGAGAAACACACTGACCCGAAGGTTCTGGAGAGCTGTTCCCGGGCACTTTACGCTTTATCTGACCGCAAACAGACCTTGCACAAGAAGACAGACCTCACGGTCAGCCAATTGGTGGACGGGCTCAGTGACTACTTCCTAAAATTGCATCCAGACATCATGCAGGTATTAGATTCACACCGGACAGTTCATGAAAATGCCTTGCTGTGATTTGCTCAAAGAACACAAATGCAGAGGAAAAATCCAGGAGAAGCCATTGCTGACCTTTTTCTGAAAATGGTAATTGATTGGCTGTCTCTGGCTTTAACACTTTGAGGCACTGACCCAAGAAATGCATGCAGATTGGGAAAATTGGTGTGGACTCAGAGCTCCCAATTGCCACGCTAACCTGCCCGTCCCTGTCCCTGGCCACAATACTTTCTTTTTTTCCTGATTGAGGTATTTATAGAAAAAGTAGCATATTTCATGCTGATTTTGTGCATGTTTGTCATATCTTTACATGTTATCCATAGATCCTTTAAAAACTTTTCTGGTCTGAGGCTAAACGAGAGCAATTCATAGATTCTCCTATTCATGCTAAACAGCATGGATGGTTGAATGTCTCCCTGCTGCCAGCTATTGTATTCCGTAAGCCACCACCAATGGCTTTTGGAATACCCAAATAGTGACTGTAGCTGATTGGCTATCCCCTATGCAGTCCATCATCCCCAGCACATTACATACCACTCCTCCGCCCTGGAAATACCATATTTATCGGCATATAACACGCACAGGCGTATAACACGCACCTTTATTTTAGGAGGGAAGTTTCAGGAAAAAAACTAAAATTTAAAAAAAAAAGAACTAAAAAAAAAAAGAACTTTGAAACAAAATAAGGGTCGGTGCCCATCAATGCAGCCTCACCATTGCCCATCTGCAGCCCAATCAATGCCCATCTACAGTCTCACAATTGCCCATCAATGCAGCTTGATCAATGCCCATATGCAGCCTCACCATTGCCATGAATGCAGCCTGATCAGTGCCCATCTGCAGCCTCACCTCAGATTACTGCTGCCTCGTGGGGGACAGAGAGGGGGGGCGGGACGAGCGCCGTCAGATTACATACAGCGAGAATCTCCTGTTACTCAGTGGCCTCTTTAATACAAAGTCCCGCCTCCTGGACTGGCTTCTATGATAGACAGAACAATGGTCCAATGCTGGCCCAGGAGATGGGACTTCCTATTACAGAGGCCGCTGAGTATACAGGCGATTCTCCCTGTATGTAATCTGACGGCGCTCGTCCCGCCCCTATCCCCATTCCCTCCTGGGCAGCCCAAATTGCTGAATCAGCGTATAACACGCACACACTATATGTACCCAATTTTCAGGGTGAAAAAGTGCATGTTATACGCCAATAAATACAGTATTTACTCCTATCCCCCCTCCATACATGTAGACCAGTGGTGTCCAACATTTTGACCTTCCTGGGCCACATTGAAAGAAGAGGAATTGTCTT
Source organism: Lithobates clamitans (assembly GCA_037952925.1). NCBI lineage: Eukaryota > Metazoa > Chordata > Amphibia > Anura > Ranidae > Lithobates > Lithobates clamitans. The sequence continues at coordinate 48,064 of JBBGZY010001153.1, forward strand.
GGGCCACACATAAAATATACTAACAAGGGCAAACGGGTGCCGGATCTGCAGCTGCAACACTGTCGCAACATATTCCAAAACAGAGGATCGGCAACTCTGTGTACATGCTCATTAAAATCTTCTCTATTCAAGCATTCCACAGAAAAACAGAGCCTTCGATACAGGGATATTATATTAGATGGGAGTCCTGCCTCTGCTGGTGCCGGCGCTATTGGAAACATGGCAGCCCAGCATCCCTCCCAGACGTGCTTGGCTTGTCAGTGCCTCTGCTATGCATGCACGACATCCCCCGCAACCCTCCAGACATGCCGGGCCCCATGCTCAACTCTCCCGGGACATGGGTTGGACACCCCTGATGTAGATCATGGGCATCCTGTCAGAAAAAAAAGTCTTAGTAGACCCTCCTCCATTCTGCTATTGCTGGATATTGGCAGTTTATGCCCTTTGGAAGTTTGAAAGTTGACAGGTGAGGTGGGGCTAAACTCACTTTTTATAGGAAGTTTGAGCTTCTGGTATAACTTCAGCTGCTTATATTTCTTGGATCTGCTGATGATCGGATGATTTACTGAAAGTAAAAGTGTGGGCAGGCACCAAGACTTTATAGGCACAATAAGGATACTTATATCATTAAAAGTCTGATTTTTATTTCAAAAATAATGTATTAAAAACGGGGAAAGACAGAGACAGGATAAAAGCTACGTGTAATATACATCATTTACAGAATATGCACTCCATACAAAATAAATCAAGAGACAACGAAGCTACAGGATCAGTAAGAGACACAGACAACTTATTGATCTATATAGTTACAGTACATATCGTTGAATCAAACGCCATGGTGGTGGTAGCCAAGATTCTGTAAAAACTTATAGGCTCGACATGTTGCGCGCTCTAGCGCTTCTTCAGGAGCATACAATACGATAGCTGTAATGGATAGTACATTATTAACAGCCTTTCCAAAGTATTTTTCTATATGTATGATATGAACATTTCCATACAGGTCAGCAGATAATACATGGGGGCCGTTAAAACGAGGACACCAGGAGGACAACAACACTGCAAGCATATCAGGCCGGAAAAGGGGCAATGTGGGGACGGATGTAACATAGTATAGATGTGTAGTATAGGATAAGGAGGGTATGTAGGTAAAATATAGCATATATTAGGTAAGAGGGGGGGAAAAGGAGAGGAAGCGGGAGTGGATAGGGGAGGGAAAGAGTGAAGGAAGGAAAGCACAGAGAGGGGGGGAGGGAGAGAAGGGGAAAGGGGGAAGGGAGGGGGGAGGGGAAAGGGGGGGGGGGGAAGGGGGGGAAAAGAAGGAAGGGGGGGAAGAAAAAGGGGGGGAGGGGGGGGACAGGGGGAAGGGGAGCAGGGAAAGGGAAAAGGGAAGGGATCATAGGAAAGAAGGGATGGAGGGGGGGGGGGGGGGAAGAAAAAGTGAAAAGAGTTATTGTAGTTGGAGGTAGTAATGACAAATGGGCTATGCGATATATATATGGTTATTAATATGTATATATATATGTACAAATCTAGTAAAGATAAATGATTCCCAATATAGGGTGGTAGAGATCGCATGTCCATAGACAAGTAACTAATTGAAATAAAGTATAATACAATGAAACTTACCCTAGTTAAAGTAAGGCTATTGTTTAGGAGCGGGAGGGGGTGGAAAAAAGGACCAACCCTCAGCCGTTTCTCTATTAGACAGAGGTGGTTCCCAGCAATTAGGTGGAACAGGGGAGAGACAGTTGTCGGTCATAGACTGGCTTATATGGTTCATCTAAGTATAAGAACATAATAGTTCCCTGCGGTTTATATCCCCAATCTTGCTGAGTCTGTTAAGGTGGGAAAAAACAGATGGTGAGATAAAATAGCATCTAAATTGAGTGGGAATGGAGGGGGGGGAAAAGAATAGAAGCAGTAAGAGCTTACCTAATTGTAGAAATTGTAGGTATGGTAGTTGGTGGTGGAGCGTTAATACGCCATCCCTCCACAGATAGTAGTTAGTGCAGAATGTATCGTAGGAGACGCCAATTGCGGCGTCTCTTGTACACCCGCCCCACCTGTAGTCACCAATCGGCGTAGCCGACGTGACATCATCCAGGTCGGCCGCTGGCGCGTACTGCGCATGTCCCGATTCCCGGCGCAGTTCCAATGACGGAAGAGCGTCAGGGAGGGGGAAGGCAGCCGCGTCTAGGTATCCAGGCAACCAAAGGGGGCCGGGCCCGCCGCGTCCCCTCATAGTCCCCCGCCTACATAGGGAGAGGGGAAGAGAAGGGAGATGTCGGCGAGCCCATGTCACCACGGCAACCACGGAACACCATATGCGCCAACACCTGCGGACAAGGAGCGATGCAGATGTGGCGCTGGGCGGCCGCACATTGCTACTGGTAATCCTACCTGAGTGGTGCAAACAGGAGGTGCATCCATGGTGTAAAAAACAGCCCCCATATTGCATCTGTAGAGAAGATGAAATTATATATAAATATAAACATGTTGCTGATAGGCAAATATTGTATGAAGAAAGATTTATATTCATATAGATATGAATAATAAGACCGGCATCCAAGGGTCATGATAGCGGTAGAGTTGGGAACAACAGAACAAAGGATAGGCAGCAGGCACAGAGTATACATTATATAGCAGTGCATAATATTTTACTAAAAATTCTATTAAGCAGTGTTTGATATGTATAATCTTAATATATACCCGAAGACATACAGGGAATTCAAGAATAATGGTGCATACCCAGAGGCATATAGGGAGTTTAAAAATAATAATCAGAGCCATTGGGTTGGGCTCCCGAGTAGCCTGATTTCAGTTTGGTATGCATGTATCTTTGTGTATAGTGTTTGGAGGGATTAGATTAGAGGAATGGATTAGATTAGAGGAATGGTTTGTATGACTGGGCCTCATTAATCCCGGGGGGGACAGTGGCCCCCAAGCGCTCAATCCAGAGTGTTTCATGTTGGCATACTTTTTTATCCCACTCCCCGCCTCTGGGATCCGGTGGGATAACTGTTAATGCAATAAATGAGACAAGGGAGGTGTTAAATTTGTGATAGAGGTCAAGGTGTCTGCTGACTGCCGTTATCATTTTTCCTTCCCCAGAATAATAGATATGATCCCTAATTCTACAGCGTAGATGTCTGATAGTCTTCCCAACATAAAATGCGCCGCATTGGCATGTCATTAAGTATACCACACCTTTTGTATCACAGTCTGCGTGAAATTTGGGTATAGACTTTTCTCCATTAGGTAATATAAAAGAATTTCCTTCTTTCACCCAAGGGCAGAAGGAACATTTACCACATTGGGACATTCCCGGTTTGGAATGTAAAGTTTTAGGTGTAACAGAAAAGTGGCTTGAAGTTAATTGGTCACCTAGAGACTTAGTACGTTTGAATGTGATCTGTGGGAAGGGGCTGATATACTTGTTTAGAATAGGGTCCTCCTGAAGAATCGACCAGTGTTTGTTCAATATATCCCTCAGTTTATGATGTTGTTGGGAGAATCTGGTAATGAATCTCACTGGGGTGTTGGTCAAAACTTTTTTTTGTTTAAAAAGTAAAGAATTCCTAGATTGGCGAATGGCTTTGTTGTAATTTAAATTCCTCCAGATTAAAGCTCAAGCTCTAGCACTCCGCCAGAGATTACTATTAAGAGGCTATAAAAAAAACATACTACGCAGTGCATACAACAAAGCCATTCGCCAATCTAGGAATTCTTTACTTTTTAAACAAAAAAAAGTTTTGACCAACACCCCAGTGAGATTCATTACCAGATTCTCCCAACAACATCATAAACTGAGGGATATATTGAACAAACACTGGTCGATTCTTCAGGACCCTATTCTAAACAAGTATATCAGCCCCTTCCCACAGATCACATTCAAACGTACTAAGTCTCTAGGTGACCAATTAACTTCAAGCCACTTTTCTGTTACACCTAAAACTTTACATTCCAAACCGGGAATGTCCCAATGTGGTAAATGTTCCTTCTGCCCTTGGGTGAAAGAAGGAAATTCTTTTATATTACCTAATGGAGAAAAGTCTATACCCAAATTTCACGCAGACTGTGATACAAAAGGTGTGGTATACTTAATGACATGCCAATGCGGCGCATTTTATGTTGGGAAGACTATCAGACATCTACGCTGTAGAATTAGGGATCATATCTATTATTCTGGGGAAGGAAAAATGATAACGGCAGTCAGCAGACACCTTGACCTCTATCACAAATTTAACACCTCCCTTGTCTCATTTATTGCATTAACAGTTATCCCACCGGATCCCAGAGGCGGGGAGTGGGATAAAAAAGTATGCCAACATGAAACACTCTGGATTGAGCGCTTGGGGGCCACTGTCCCCCCCGGGATTAATGAGGCCCAGTCATACAAACCATTCCTCTAATCTAATCCATTCCTCTAATCTAATCCCTCCAAACACTATACACAAAGATACATGCATACCAAACTGAAATCAGGCTACTCGGGAGCCCAACCCAATGGCTCTGATTATTATTTTTAAACTCCCTATATGCCTCTGGGTATGCACCATTATTCTTGAATTCCCTGTATGTCTTCGGGTATATATTAAGATTATACATATCAAACACTGCTTAATAGAATTTTTAGTAAAATATTATGCACTGCTATATAATGTATACTCTGTGCCTGCTGCCTATCCTTTGTTCTGTTGTTCCCAACTCTACCGCTATCATGACCCTTGGATGCCGGTCTTATTATTCATATCTATATGAATATAAATCTTTCTTCATACAATATTTGCCTATCAGCAACATGTTTATATTTATATATAATTTCATCTCCTCTACAGATGCAATATGGGGGCTGTTTTTTACACCATGGATGCACCTCCTGTTTGCACCACTCAGGTAGGATTACCAGGAGCAATGTGCGGCCGCCCAGCGCCACATCTGCATCGCTCCTTGTCCGCAGGTGTTGGCGCATATGGTGTTCCGTGGTTGCCGTGGTGACATGGGCTCGCCGACATCTCCCTTCTCTTCCCCTCTCCCTATGTAGGCGGGGGACTATGAGGGGACGCGGCGGGCCCGGCCCCCTTTGGTTGCCTGGATACCTAGACGCGGCTGCCTTCCCCCTCCCTGACGCTCTTCCGTCATTGGAACTGCGCCGGGAATCGGGACATGCGCAGTACGCGCCAGCGGCCGACCTGGATGATGTCACGTCGGCTACGCCGATTGGTGACTACAGATGGGGCGGGTGTACAAGAGACGCCGCAATTGGCGTCTCCTACGATACATTCTGCACTAACTACTATCTGTGGAGGGATGGCGTATTAACGCTCCACCACCAACTACCATACCTACAATTTCTACAATTAGGTAAGCTCTTACTGCTTCTATTCTTTTCCCCCCCCTCCATTCCCACTCAATTTAGATGCTATTTTATCTCACCATCTGTTTTTACCCACCTTAACAGACTCAGCAAGATTGGGGATATAAACCGCAGGGAACTATTATGTTCTTATACTTAGATGAACCATATAAGCCAGTCTATGACCGACAACTGTCTCTCCCCTGTTCCACCTAATTGCTGGGAACCACCTCTGTCTAATAGAGAAACGGCTGAGGGTTGGTCCTTTTTTTCACCCCCTCCCGCTCCTAAACAATAGCCTTACTTTAACTAGGGTAAGTTTCATTGTATTATACTTTATTTCAATTAGTTACTTGTCTATGGACATGCGATCTCTACCACCCTATATTGGGAATCATTTATCTTTACTAGATTTGTACATATATATACATATTAATAACCATATATATATCGCATAGCCCATTTGTCATTACTACCTCCAACTACAATAACTCTTTTCACTTTTTCTTTCTCCCCCCTCCCCCCCCCCCCCTCCATCCCTTTTTTCCTATGATCCCTTCCCTTTTCCCTTTCCCTGCTCCCCTTCCCCCTGTCCCCCCCTCCCCCCCTTTTTCTTCCCCCCCTTCCTTCTTTTCCCCCCTTTCCTCCCCCCCCCTTCCCCCTCCCTCCTTCCCCCTCCCTTCCCCCTTTCCCCTTCTCTCCCTCCCCCCCTCTCTGTGCTTTCCTTCCTTCACTCTTTCCCTCCCCTATCCACTCCCGCTTCCTCTCCTTTTCCCCCCTCTTACCTAATATATGCTATATTTTACCTACATACCCTCCTTATCCTATACTACACATCTATACTATGTTACATCCGTCCCCACATTGCCCCTTTTCCGGCCTGATATGCTTGCAGTGTTGTTGTCCTCCTGGTGTCCTCGTTTTAACGGCCCCCATGTATTATCTGCTGACCTGTATGGAAATGTTCATATCATACATATACAAAAATACTTTGGAAAGGCTGTTAATAATGTACTATCCATTACAGCTATCGTATTGTATGCTCCTGAAGAAGCGCTAGAGCGCGCAACATGTCGAGCCTATAAGTTTTTACAGAATCTTGGCTACCACCACCATGGCGTTTGATTCAACGATATGTACTGTAACTATATAGATCAATAAGTTGTCTGTGTCTCTTACTGATCCTGTAGCTTCGTTGTCTCTTGATTTATTTTGTATGGAGTGCATATTCTGTAAATGATGTATATTACACGTAGCTTTTATCCTGTCTCTGTCTTTCCCCGTTTTTAATACATTATTTTTGAAATAAAAATCAGACTTTTAATGATATAAGTATCCTTATTGTGCCTATAAAGTCTTGGTGCCTGCCCACACTTTTACGTCCTCTAAACAATTTATATTAGACGTGGCACACATACACACCTTGTATCCGCATGACCACTGTGCGATGATACATTCCCTATTTATGATTTACTGAAAGTAACCTCTGCATCTTTTCATTGTACAGTGAAACCTTGGATTACAAGCATAATCCGTTCTAGAAGAATGCTTGTAATTGAAAGCACTCGCATATCAAAGCGAGTTTCCCCATAGAAGTCAGTGGAAACGAATATAGTTCTATTGCATCCATGCAGACAACACTCGCAAACCGAGTCAGAATTAAAAAAAAAAAAAGTTGCTCGTTTTTCAAAATGCTTGTTAAGCGTTACTCGTTAACCAAGGTTCCACTGTATGTTTAGCTTGAAGTGCCCAGGTTTGTGACATGAAAGGAGAGTAAAGATGAGAGGACATGTAGAGTATGAGAATCACTATACTAATCACTATACTAATCTATGAGTGTTATTTTCCAGCCTATTTTATGTCAGTGACTATAGGCATTGTGTGAAACATGAACAGTTTGTTTTGCTTCTAGCAGCCATTTTTCCATTCACTCTTCATTCTCTTTGGGTAGTATAGATAGGAGGGAGAAACTGTCTGGTGGACATAAAAAGTAGACACCATTCCTTTTTTTTTTTCTCCCTTAGACCATTTTAGAAATATGACCCAATATTATTTGAGTGGATAGGCTAGGTTATACATGCTCACCAGGTATTCTTTTTCTAGGTGTCCGATCTGGATGAAGACGATGTCTATAATGCTGCTGCCACGATGAAAAGACTTTCGGCTCTGTACAGGTAACACTCTCAAATATGAAAGGGAATAATAAAGAGATGAGTAAAATTATTTTAATATAAAAACAAGGGGTCCTGTTTATCTTGGGCTCTGCAAAAGGAACTGCCTTTGTTGCTTCATATCAATAAATCAAATTGTTATTTTTTTTATTGTGAGAAGGAAGTGGGGGAGATATTGCCTAGTGAGTAAGTTGATTCCTCCTTTCTCGCTGAAGCTGCTCGAGTTCAACTTGGTGTCTATAGGATGAGAACAATATACATCTATTCCAATCCCTGACATGCCAGATCTATTATTTTTTATTTTTCTATGTTATTTCCAGTTGATTGTAGTAATAGCAGTCAAAGTGGAAGTCCAGTCAAATACGAACTATACCTCAACCTGCTCCCACCTCCATTCTAAGCCTATTCTAACTAACCCGTGAAGGAATGATGTGTATACTTACATATGCTGAGGGCGCTTCGGCAACATGATTGGATCCCAGCGCCGACTTTAGTTTAGAGGATTGACAGCTGACAACAGATGCTCAATAGTAAGCCTATGGGTGACGTCAGCGGCCAGGCTCTGCAGCCTTTGTTGGTAATCTCTCCTCTTCACTAAAGCCGGCCACTTGGGAGATTACGTGAGCGGACCGGAGCGCCCTCCACCTAGGAAAGTATAGACCTATTTCCTCTACAGCAGCGGTCCTCAACCTTTTTTGCACCAGTATACAGATATCAGAGCTGTGCTAAGCTCATAGCAGATTACAGTGACAAAAAAAAACAAAAGGAAAAAACATATAATGTGATAAAGACCAAGTGAATGAGTAGAAATTCTTCTTCAAAAGTTCATTAATAAACATCCATCACCAGCAGCAATGTCAAGCCTTCATGAGCAAGACCTCCACCTCTAGTAAATAAGAGCTCTTACCAGATATTATTGACGCTTTATCTCTAGAGAGATCTAATGAGCCTTGACCATAACCCTCAGTGAGCTCGTTTAGGCGCTGATAGGGTTACGTTCCTATGACCCTGTAGCTCTCATCCAACCGCATCTCCGCCTGGACCAGCCTGCTTAACTCAGCTGTCCACTCCTTGTGCGGCTGTTTCCACAGTAACAGCATTCGCACTTCACACTGTGACCAGTACCTTTCCTGGATGGAGGGGAGAATTTTTCATTGGTGGCGCTGCTCATGGGCTAGCACTTCCTTACAGAGTTTCCAGCGGACAGAATCATACCATCCCAGCAGGACCTGCTCTGATACTGGTCCCCTGTGCTGTATCCCTATCTCTCGCAACCTCATTCCGATATCTTCTTCCATGGTAGCTGGTATCTGTACTTCTCCTCTTCTGCTATCCGGACCTTGGATCCCGGTGGAGGTTTGGATGTCCCAGACTGCAGGAAGCATCTCACCGCTTGCCACCAAATGTGACGGAACCGCTTGGCACCCCGACTAGGTGCTTCTTTCCTGCCTTCCAATCAGTTCCGAGCAGACCGAGCGCGAATACCAGCCCTTTTTACCCAAAACATCTTACACAGACAAGATGTTAAGTAAAATCACCAAAAAGGAATGACTATTTATTGAAAACTCACACAGAATATATATCACAGTTGTGCCTGATCATATTATCGTATGCAAAGGGAATTGTATACAGAAATATAATTAACATAACTAAGGAACAACCAACATAAACTATGCTACTCCCCCTCTAGCAACTAATAACCCACAGTAATATACTTAACATGAGCTAATTAACTAGGCACTTAAACCAGCCTAGGTGGAGGGGACAATACTAGCAGACAGACAGAAACAATAGGACTATGGGAATACACACCAAGGAGGCACATAAGGGGGAAATGATACAATGGGACAAAGACAACACCTTCATAAACATACTCTAGCAGAAAACCTACTTACAAAAAACACATTATAGCAGGGGACCCCAGTGGTTTAAGCGTATTACATTAACATCTACAGTCATTGCTGGTTTGATGCATAGAGGCCCCAAATACGGATATGGAACCTCCAGTTCCCAGAGTCTATGTGTCTTGGGGAGACATGGACTTGAATCCAAAGTAACATTACTCCAAGTGTCCCCTAGGCACACACCTCAAAAAGAGTAGTGTTCCCTTAAAAGCCAGGGCCCATAGTCAGTGGGTAAGAGGCTTGCTCCTAGTCTTTCTCCAAAAGCCCCTGTCCTGGTTAGGTCTGTCACAATAATTCTTTGTATTCTCAACAACAGCAATTTCCAGCCTTCAAAGCCATTGGACACATAGGGCTGGATTTACTAAAGGCAATTCGAGGGTGCACTTTGCAAAGTTGCTCCAGATCTTAGTAAATGAGGTAAAAAGCTTCACTTTGCAAAAAGTACCCAATCATATGCAAGAAAAAAAAAAAAACGCAATTTTGCTTGCACATGATTGGATGATGAAAGTCAGCAGAGCTTCGTCTCATTTACTAAGCTCTGGAGCAACTACTCTTGCGGAGAGGGCAACTGCATTTTGTAAAGTGCACAGTTTATTTGCCTTTAGTAAGTCAGCCCCATAATCCTTGGCAAGATCGAAAGACGAGCTAGTTTTGACAGGTAGGCTGTATTTCACTATTTTTACTGTGTCCCTGAAGATTGTTCGTACTCTGGCAACCTTCTCTTAATTATTTTTTTGGCCCCATGTTTTACTGAGTGCCACTGGTGCCATTTTTCCCTGTCTTCCACTGTAATTTTACTTAGGGGCACCTGACTCCACTTAAGTCTTTTACTGGGTCCTTTTTGATGCTGCTCACATGACAGAAAGTGGGCGTGCCTTACACTGGCATTGACAGGCAGAATTCCTCAGTTGGCAATGCCTGGATCCAGGGGGAGTGGTCTCTATATCTGTAAGTGTTCCAGGACCTGTGTAACAGGTAACAAATGATGGATGTGGACCTCCTGACCTCAAGGTTCAGCATAAACTGGATAGGATTATATCCAGGTACAGGGAACCTCTAGCAGAAGCAGTGCTCTGCTGGATCTGTGGAATCAGTACATTCCTGATCTGTCCTTGCCTGAAGCTTCTTCCTCATCTGCTATGCAGGATCGAGCTTTAGGGCTTTCCAGTGATCCTCGTTGCCCCAGACTTGTCCATCTTCGGAGGTGGAAGGCATATTTCACCTAGTACAAGTCTCGAGGTTTCCACCAAAGCAAAGTCTGGACTAGCATTTGGCTCTCGGCCCAATCAAGGGTCAGGTTTTCTGCTCTTTGTATCCTGTGTCAGAGACTGCTGGCCTTTCCCTCTTTGATTAAGACCTTTGTATGAGGTTCTCCCATACAGCTTCCACTGTTCTTACCCTATGACTCTGTGGGAGCTGAATCTGGTTCTTTCTGTGCTTCAGGAACCAATGTTTGGACCCATTAGAGACATTTTGTCTCTTTACTCTCATCCACGAGGTGGATTTCCTTGTAGCAAGCACCCCTGTGAGGCGAGTGTCTGAGCTACTCTCATCCACAAGCTGGATTTCCTTGTAGCCATCACCTCTGCAAGGCAAGTGTCTGAGCTAGTGGCCCTGTCCTCCCAAAAAGCTCTTTTTGGTTCTGTATAAGTACAAGGTGGTAAGGACCAGGCTTCTTGCCTAGGGTAGTTTCTTTCTTTTACCTCAACCAAGATATTGTTCATCCATCTCTCTGTCCGGCTTCGGTTCACCCAATGGAAATTCTCTTTCACTGGATGTACTGTAGTTCAGTCTGTTAGAGTCTGTTAGCCACAGCTTATTTTAACAAGATCGATTCCCTTTTTTTTCATCCCATATGTACCCTCAAAGATTGCATCAGCTTCTGTTCCACGATCTCCAGGTGGCTTAGACAGACCAACATTCAAGCTCATGGTCTCAAGAGTTGGATTATTCCCTTTCCTGTCTATAGTAGGCACACTCTACTAGATCTGTGAGAGCTTCTTGTGCTTTTTGGCAAACAATGGTTTCCCAGATTTGCAAGGCTGTCAACTGGTCTTCTTACATTCTACTATTGATGATTCAGCCTCATCTGATGGCAATTTCTGGTCATAAGGTCCTGCAGGTAGCTTGTGGAGGGCAGTGCCCAGTTCTCTGTTGTTTTCTTGAATCTTTTAGCATTTGGGACACTGATCCCACCCCTCTGTGGTTATGCACATGGACTCTGTACTGCTTTGCTACAAAACTGAGGAATGCTGATAATAGGAGGGCTTATCTTGGGCTAGACCACGGTAATATATTTTGCCAGTGTCCAATCCTCCTGTAGGCAGCAGTATATCATAATGGTAAGACTTCCCGTGTCCCTCAGTGGACTCCCAAGTGAAGGATTTTATAGCGATTACAGGAGAACTTTTTTTAAATCCGGTATTAATATGAGCCATTTGTCATGAGGCATGAGCTCATACACATTCACAAAAATAGGCATTGTGGCAGGTTGGGTTCGTATTGTACATTTCCCCAAGATTTTACACATTGAGACCACATCTTTAGATCTCATCTTAAAGTGATATATAAGGAGTACAGTCAAAGCTCGTTTGGCTGTACTTCTATGGATCACAGGAGTGCAGTTCGTTCTGCAGAGCAGAGAGCTGGTGACTGACAGTCACCAGCTCTCTGCTCAGGAAGCTCTGAGAACCAAGCAATCACTCTTTTTTTATAGTCAAGGTTTTTTTTTTTTATTTCTTTAAATAACAAGCATGTTATACTTACGTGCTCTGTGTAGTGGTTTTGCACAGAGCAGCCCCGATCCTATCTGCTCCCCTGCCGGCACTCCTGGCTCCACCCTCCTGCCAAGTTATTGGTTGCAAATCAACTTTGGTTTTGGATGGTAGTGATGAGAAATTTGAAAGGAGCAGGATGGAAATTTTCTCGGAAGAAATTCTAACTGTGAATGTGATTTTTGTTTGGGAAAAATCATACATAAAATAAACCTGTTTAATGTATCTGGGATTTCATTCAAATAGCAGGTCTGACTTAAATTGTAAGGGTTTTTGAATGAAATGAATTGATTTAATGGTGGCAGGAAAGAATGTTCTGATAAACCTTTTTTCATAACTTCTGTATGAACATTTGAATGAAGTGGTACCGTGTATGGCAAGCTTTAGTTTGTTTTGCTTTGCTGTTAGCGGTGAACACTGGCTTGGAGAGGTGTATGTTGCCAACTCCCCGTCCCCATGGAAGACAAAAAAAAACCTGATATAGGTTCTAGTCTATCACTCTGCATTCAAAAATAACTGAAAAAAAGGTTTTCTGGAGTTCAGCTTGAAACATTTGTAGCCAAAGATAAATTAAGGCCTGAATAAAACAAAATATAAATGCTGGAACCATTTTGTACCTCATTTGTCTTGCTGTATTTCCATTATTGTTTAATATGAATTTCGAGTTCAACTCTGGCAGCTGATTGGTTGATGCTTGTAAGGCTTCATGCACGCTGGACGTTTTTGCTATCTCTCCTAGGCGCTTTTCCTGCTGGCAGTGGTATTTTGGCAGAAAAAAATGCACTTAGGTGTTGGTTTATTTTATCGTCCAGAATAATACCGTAATTTATTGTGGCCATTAAAATAAATTAAGGTTCAAGCGCTAAACGCACCTAGCGTTAATGCGCGTTTACATGCATCAAATTGTTTATTCCTGCTAAAACTCCGCTGATCATGGACATTGTTTTTTTTTTTTTTTACCACTAAACGGCCCCTGCCTTTAAACGCCTCTAAACACCTATGTGTGCATTCAAGTGAAAAGAAATCCGGATGGCTGCACACCAAAACTGAGATCCAAAACGCCTTTATTCATGTTGAAAGTACATAGTGAGCACAACGTGTACAAGCAGGAGGACGGCATGACGGCTAATGTGTTTCACACATAGATTGTGCTTTTTTTTTTTCTGCTAAAACGCCGCTGCTCCTGGACACACTGGCAGTTGTTTTTTGTTTTTTTATCCCACTAAACGCCCCTGCCTCTAAATGCCTCTAAACACCTATGTGTGCATGGACACATAGGCATATGCCGCCTACACACGGTCGGACTTTTCGTCTACAAAAGTCAGACGGACGCCGACGGACTAAAGCTGACTGACAATCCGATCGTGTGTGGGCTTCCCCGGACTTTCAGCGGACTTTTCCAGCCTCAAATCTGACGGACTTTAGATTTGAAACATGCTTCAAATCTTTACGTCGTAACTACGCCGGACCCAGAAATCCGCTTGTCTGTGTGCTAGTCCGACAGACAAAAACCCACGCTAGGGCAGCTATTGGCTACTGGCTATCAACTTCCTTATTTTAGTCCGGTGTACGTCATCACGTACGAATCCGTCGGACTTTTGTGTGATCGTATGTAGGCAAGTCCGTTCGTAAGAAAGTCTGCCGCAAGTCCGCCAAAAGTCCGCCAAAAGTCTGACAAAAGTCAGTCGAAAGTCTGTCGGACAGGCTGTCGGACTTTTGTAGCCGAAAAGTCCAACCGTGTGTACGCGGCATAACATGAAGAAGCTTTTGGAGGCAGAACAAAAATGGCACGTGCCCCTAAGAGCAGCGTAAAAAATGTCCAGTGTGCTTGAGGTCCCTCCAGTGCTTTAGGTCCTTTTTTGTACAATGTTAATTGGCTCCATATTGAGAGATAGTAGCAAATCATCCACTTCTTCCGCCTTCTCTCCAGTGCTTACAATCTTACCAAGTGGGAGCTGTTTGAACCCTGCTGTCAGATCCTGCAGAAGGCGTCAGACACAGGAGAGGTTCCTGAGCAGGTACCATGGACTGATCCTAACGTGGCATACCTAACATGGCAAACTCTATTTTACAAACATTTACTTCCTTTTATATAGATTGTTCTCCCAGCTCTCGTCTGCTGTTACTTCTCTCTTCTCTGGACTCTCGCCCATCTCAATAACTCCCAATCATCGGAGGTAAGATTTATTCACTTTAAAAAAAGAAGTTGTGTTTTGTTTTTTTGTTTTCTCAAAATCATACTTACCATTGGACTGATGCTGCATTCATCCCCTGCCGGCTCCAAGACTGGGAACCGAGCAATCAAAGACTGCTGATCGCTCCGTGCTCAGAGCTCTGTGAGCTGAGAGCTGGTGACTGTCCGTCACCGGCTCTCTGCTCTGCCCCCCTCCCCCCACACTCACTGGAGCGATGGGCTGTGAAGGGAGTGGGAATGGCCGGCTCAGGCTCTCAGCGGCTTGCCGAGAGGCGGTGCCGTTCCAGGGTTGTGGGAGGATCCCGACTTCATTGTCGCGATCTTGCTCGAGCCTGGACCGGTTCTGCTTCAGCCCGCTGTCTGTGGAAAACGGGTCACAGGAGTACAGAATGAACTGCATTCCTGTGATCCACGGGAGGGAGAAATACAGCCAACCGAGCTTTGGCTGTACTTCTCCTTTTAAAGAAGATCTTCCCTGTATCTGAGCACCACAAACCAACAAAACTATTTAATTCATTTTTAATATTCAAATCAAACTCTCCCATCCATTCATGTCTCTATGCTTTATTTTGATCTTGAGTAAGGGCAAATTATTCATGTAGTGTTTACTTCCTGGAATCCATCTACCATTAGCTCAGGCTGAGAAAATTCCTCCGCCTCTCCTCCCCTCCTGAAGACTCCTGGGAGGTATGACATAATTTGCCTAGGCCAGAAACCAGGAAGTAACTGAAGAAATATAAAAAGAAAAGTTTTAAACAAGTAAATATGATATACTTTCCTATCTATTTAATAATGCTAGCAGCGTAATGATTAAAAATAGTCAATGTGGATCAGAGTGAAGTTCCACATTAACAAGATATATCACTGCATAGATTAGCCTTTCTCATCCTCCCTGTGGGCAAATACCTTTTTACATAGGCAGTAGGAGGCAGTTTTAAAACCTTTTACCTTTTTGCTGACCTAGGTAATCATTTTTGATGCTGACAATCTTGCCTGGACCCCCCCAAATCCAGAGATTTACAATCACAACTACCCTCTGCAAACTGAACCCCCCCCCCCGCTTTGTGTTTTGATTTTGTTGTTCACTATTGGTGCCTTATTCTGAAATCTTCAAGCCAATCACAGAATGTGAAGAGTCCTCTTCTCCTCTCTCAGTGGTGGATAGACCCCGTTAAAATGCGGATAGCTGTGCTAACCTAATGGCATTGGCATTTTTTGCATTGCTATACTGTAAAAAGAAAAAAAATTGGCTCTGTGGTGACACTGCCTTCGGAGGACACCTGTATTCACAGTATATTCTTATGCCCCGTACACGCGGTCGGACATTGATCGGACATTCCGACAACAAAATCCTAGGATTTTTTCTGACGGATGTTGGCTCAAACTTGTCTTGCATACACACGGTCACACAAAGTTGTCGGAAAATCCGATCATTCTGAACGCGGTGACGTAAAACACGTACGTCGGGACTATAAACGGGGCAGTAGCCAGTAGCTTTCGTCTCTTAATTCATTCTGAGCATGCGTGGTACTTTGTGCGTCGGATTTGTGTACACTCGATCGGAATTTCCGACAACGGATTTTGTTGTTGGAAAATTTTATATCCTGCTCTCAAACTTTGTGTGTCAGAAAATCCGATGGAAAATGTGTGATGGAGCCCACACACGGTCCGAATTTCCGACAACAAGGTCCTATCACACATTTTCTATCGGAAAATCCAACCGTGTGTACAGGGCATTAGTCTCTTGGATTGAGCGACACTAAGCATCGTTCAGACTGAGAATATCTTGTGGTAAAAAGGAAGTACTGTGGGCCAGCTCTGAATTAAAGGCGAGTATCGCACCCCAACCTTTTTTTGTTATTTTTAACCTCTTATTGGAGTGTAAAAAAGTTAGAGTTGGGCTTTAAATTTAACTGACACTTTGGGGTTGATTTACTAAAACTGGAGAGTGCAAAATCTGGCGCAGCTGTGCATGGCAGCCAATCAGCTTCTAACTTCAGCTTGTTCAGTTGAGTGCCAGATTTTGCACTCTCCAGTTTTAGTAAATCAACCTCTTTGCCTCGTGCTATCCTGGTGACTGACTCATGTCCATCTGCAGTGTCCCTACCCTATTGGGAGTAGGGAGTGTAGGGACTCCAAAGCATTACCCAATGTTCCCAGCCACCACACCATTCTGCTGCTTCTGCACCACACACACCACCCACCACTTTCATCTTCAGTGTGGGACATTTCTTGATTTGCAATATTTACGTGAACCTACTTTGCCCTGCATGCACAGACTCACTTAAAAGAGAAGTATGTTTTTATTTTTTTTTCTAATCATACTTACCTCGGTGGATGGAGCATCAGACCAATGCTGCAGCTGTCCCCCAGCGTCTCTGCACTGAGAACCGAGCCACAGAAACCCGCTGGCTCGGTTCTCACTCCTCCCCGAGCAGAGCGATGCTGACTGTCAGTCAGCATCACTTTTGGTCTGCTTCTCCACGCTCATTGGAGTGATGAGCTGTGGAGAGACGGGGAGCTGCCATCTCAGCGTCTCACTGAGACTGCCATCAATCAAGGCAGCTGGCAGATCCAGACTTGGGAAGTCGGAGGCCTTCAGACCGTTCTCTGCTGAAAACGGGTCACAGGAGTGCAAAACGAATTGCACTCCTGTGACCCATAGGAGAAGCCCAGCCTAAAAAAGCTCAGGCTGGACTTCTCCTTTAAAGGCCTACTATACAGAGGCCCTTTTTTGAGGTTCTGTTTAACCACTTCAGTACCGGAAGGATTTACCCCCTTCCTGACCAGTGCACTTTTTGCGATTCGGCACTGCGTCGCTTTAACTGACAATTGCACGGTCGTGCGACGTTGCACCCAATCAAAATTGACGTCCTTTTTTTCCCCACAAATAGAGCTTTCTTTTGGTGGTATTTGATCACCTCTGCTGTTTTTATTTTGTGCACTATAAACAAAAAAATAGCGACAATTTTGAAAAAAAAAACGCATTATTTTTCACTTTTTGCTATAATAAATATCCCCAAAAAATATATAAAAATAATTTTTTTTCCTCAGTTTAAGCCGATATGTATTCTTCTACATATTTTTGGTAAAAAAAAAATACAATACGCATATATTGATTGGTTTGCGCAAAAGTTATGGTGTCTTTATTTTTTTTTACTAGTAATGGCGGCGATCAGCGATTTTTATCGTGACTGCGACATTATGGCGGACACATCGGTCACTTTTGGCGTGATTTTGGGACCATTCACATTTATACAGCGATTGGTGCAATTAAAAATGCATTGATTACTGTGTAAATGTCACTGGCAATAAAGGGGTTAACCACTAGGTGGCGCTGTAGGGATTAAGTGTGTCCTAGGGAGTGATTCTAACTGTAGGGGGGGGGGGGGGCTGTGTGTGACACGTCACTGATCACCGCTCCCAATCACAGGGTGCTGTGATCAGTGACAGTGTCACTAGGTAGAACGGGGAAATGCTTGTTTACATTAGCATCTCAAACTGGAAAAATTCTGTGAGCCACAATGGTCCTGTGCCCTACTTATACTACCTCCAGCTGCATGCGCTGATCACGCTTCATATATCGTGCAAAGAATAAATTTACAAACCATGCGCTGCGCTTGGGTAACCCCAAAAAAATATAATAATAATAAAAATATAATATTAACCAACTCTGTGCCTATTGGTGCAATAATGTTAAATGCATACATGAAATATGAAAACCACTATTAAATAAACAATCGAGTGTGTAAGAAAACAAGTGCTTATTACACCGTAAATAGTGCCTTAATAGATAAAAGAAAGTGCTTGGTGCTCAATATGAGGCATTCAGCCTATCTGAATAAATAAATAAAAAAAACATATAAAACCAGTGAAAAAAGTCCTTTTTAGCACTGTAAATAGTGCGTGCAAAAAAGGACCAACAGTGATAATAAATCAGTGCGTGCAAGTGGTGTCCAGCTGTGACATCAATCAATCATCATGCCGAAGACATCCTGAGTGCTGCAAACCATGCTCCGGTGCACCTCTGTGGCCCCCTTAACTATTACCAAATGACGGCGGTAAAGGGGTTTGATATTCCTGAGCGGACGTCATATGACGTGATCAGGAATATCGAGCCGCTGCGCGCCCCCGGGGGCGCGCATCGCAGCGATCGTTGTTGCGGGGTGTCAATCTGACACCCTGCAACACCGATCTAGGTAAAGAGTCTCTGACGGAGACTCTTTACCACGTGATCAGCCGTGTCCAATCACGGCTGATCACAATGTAAATAGAAAGAGCCAGTGATCGGCTTTTCCTCACTCGCGTCTGACAGACGCGAGTAGAGGAGAGCCGATCGGCTGCTCTCCTGACAGGGGGGGTTTGTGCTAATTGTTTATCAGTGCAGCCCCCCCCCTCGGATACCCTCCCAGGACCACCAGGGAAGCCATCCACACTGGACCACCAGGTATGCCCCTAGACCCCCAGGGAAATGCCAATCTGTGCCCAGGCAGCTGCCAATCAGTGCCCACTCCAATGCCTACCACTGCCAGTGCCACCAGGGATGCCCATCAGTGCCTCATATCAGTGCCGCGTATCAGTGCCCAGCAGTGCCGCCTATCAGTGCCCAGCAGTGCCGCCTATCAGTGCCACCTATCAGTGTCCAGCAGTGCCGCCTTTCAGTGCCAACCAGTGCCGCCCATCAGTGCCGCCTATCAATGCCCATCAGTGCTGTATATCAGTGCCACCCATCAATGCCGCCTACCAGTGCCCGTCAGTGCCCGCTCATTGGTGCCACCTCATCGGTGCCGCCTTATCAGTGCCCATCAGTGAAAGAGAAAACTTACTTATTTACAAATTTTTTTAACAGAAACAAAAGCAAAACTTTTATTTATTTTTTTATTTGTTTAGCAACAAATAAAAACCGCAGAGGTGATCAAATACCACCAAAAGAAAGCTCTATTTGTGGGAACAAAATTATAAAAATTTAGTTTGGGTACAGTGTTGGATGACCGCGCAATTGTCATTCAAACTGCAACAGCACTGAAAGCTGAAAATTGGTCTGGGCAGGAAGGTGTCTAAGTGCCTGGTATTGAAGTGGTTAAGCTAATGTGCTCACCTCAGAGCGTGTGACCCAGCTATTACCCTGAGTCAAATACGCTTTGGAGCCAACCCCGGGCTCAGTCACAGTATCTGTTGCACTCCTCCAGCTGGAAACAATGTGGCTCCATACATATGAATAAAGAGAAACTATATAGTGTAATATAGTCAAAATACTTTAATAAAAGAAAACGCTCCCCACACCGGGGTACTCACATGGCACTGGTGCGTCAGTGCACCATACTATAAAAGCTTTCAGTATAAAAATCCTGGATGTTTGGTGCGATGTGCTCTGCTGGGACAGCGCTAGTGTGAAGTCCGTGTATGTCTCTCCGTCCTGGCCCCTCCCCTACACGTCTTCGACACAGGGATCACGTGTCTTCATCAGGGGAACAATCCTTGGGCTGAGAATGGCCGGATCGATTTGTTCCATCGATCCGGCCATTCTCAGCCCAAGGATTGTTCCATCTGTGACCAGTTCATCGGACAGATGCCGCCTTCTGTGGACACCCGAATCGGCTCCAGTTTTCCCATCGATTATCCTAGGATACCTCGTGCTGTTTCCATCCATGCTTGTTCGATCTGGTGTCGCTGACATCCAGATCCACATGCTCTGGTAAGAGTACCCATTTCATTCCTGTTTTGTGATATCTGCTGACAACAATATAATTGATGTTTCTGATTACCCACTGGAAGATGTTTACCAGCTGACGGACTCCCTGGTTTTCCCACAAACTTTCAGTTTTTTTGGACACTAGCTGTCAGGACATTTTTCTTACTTGCTTACACTTGGTTGTCCATCACTAGACAGACCATTTATTGATACCATCATTGTTTCTTTGTTTGAAGATTCACCTTGTTATTTTTACCAGTGTTTTGGCATTTTTTTTTCACATGTTTAGATCTTTCATATGTTTATTCACATGTTTTTTCATTATTATCATCTCTTTACAATTTTTAGATATCTAGCTGCTTCACACAGCTCCTATTAGCGCTACATTCACATTCACCCTTTTATAAATGTCTACCGGATACGCCAATAAATATAACTAAGGACAGTTGCTTGCTGTTAAGTGTCAGTCTCCTGATTGTACTTATAGTTTTATTTTCTTCGTTCGTCCCATCATTCTTCCTTTTCATCCCCCTCCATTGTTCGCTCTCTTATCAGGAGGAGGTGACCGCTCTGAGTAAGAGACTTCACACATTCACGGAGTTGTGTCAGAGTTTTCTGTCCGATCTTAATCGCAGGGTCAGAGAACAGGTAATATTAACATTAAAGTGTACAGTCATTCTACCTTTGTGGTAGATAGTCTGCTGTACAGCAGTAAAAAGATCATCTTTATGAACAAAAACGTAATCTGTCGTGTGTGTACAGGGTCCAAAGCTCACCTGTTCTGGTAGTTTCCCCCATAGATGGTAATTCTCTAATGCATGTTTATTCTAGTGCATTAAAAATAGGCAGTAATACTTACCTTATTCCTCCTGCTGGATATTTGGTCTAAAGAAACCTCTTCTCTTTGCCATGGAGTGGCCACCTCGTTGCCGATGTCATCACGTGCAATGCAGGACCAGCAGCCTGTCACAACAGGGGGTGCGGGGAGGGCGGTTGATTTGTTACACCCTGAACAGGGTGTAACATGTAACAAAAGGTGAACTTCTTCTTTAACCACTTCCATACCGGGCCTATTCTGGCACTCCTGTCCTACAAATCATTTTTTTTTTTTCTAGAAAATTACATAGAACCCCCAAACATTCTATAAGTTTTTTTTTTTAGCAGAGACCCTAGGGCAGTGATGGCAAACCTTGACACCCCAGATGTTTTGGAACTACATTTCCCATGATGCTCAACAACACTGCAGAGTGCATGAGCATCATGGGAAATGTAGTTCCAAAACATCTGGGGTGCCAAGGTTCGCCATCACTGAACTAGGGAATAAAATGGCGATCGTTGCAACTTTTTACGTCACACGGTATTTGTGCGGGAATTTTTCAAACGTGCTTTTTTTTTAGATATTTGCTTGATTCCCCAATCAACACAGACAGTGTTGATGCAGGAATTCCTCCTGCCTTGTCTCCTCTGGACGGGGGGGACGGACAGCGCTTATCAATAGCTGCTGTAGCAGCTGTTGCCGTTAATTGCCAGAGAATCCAAATTGATTGATCGATCAATAGGACAGAGAAGGCTTGCCTAATGAGGAAGCCTAATGGAACTCGTGGGCGCCCGCCTCGGCTCGCCTCCACAATCAATGAACAAGAAAAAGAATAGGCTGCTCACCACGATTGTGATCCAAAACCCTTTATTGGGACATCCAAGAGTTACATCACAAGAGCAGATTACCCGGTAGACGCGTTTCACACTGTTATAAGTGCTTAATCATTACCATTAATGAGAAAGCCTAATGGAGCTCGTGGGTGCCCGCCTCGGCTCACCCCCACAATCAATGTACAAGAAAAAGAATAGGCTGCTCACCACGATTGTGATTCAAAATCCTTTATTGGGACATCCAAGAGTTACATCACAAGAGCAGATTACCCGGTAGACGCGTTTCACACTGTTATAAGTGCTTAATCATTACAATTAATGATCGTGGGGTGCAGCCTATTCTTTTCCTTGTGATCGATCGATCAACTTGGTAGATTTAGTCTGCCCATTAATGGTTCAAATCTCGTTCGAACCATGTATGGCCGGTCTAATGGTGAGAGTTAGGTGTTAGTGTCGGTCAGGTGCCATCAGAAATTTAAGATATTAGTGTTGGGAAACTAAATAAGGACAGAGGAAGCTACTGGGCTGCTTTACTGTTAGGGACACTAAGGTAGGGACACTTGGGGGAACAGCAGGATTTACAATTACCTCCATGCTGAAGACTACGCAGAGCAGCCAGAGCTAAGAATGAATATACTATTAATGATAAATACTCCAAAAGCATGCAATGTACTTCTAAAAAATTAGCATTTTGCCCAGTGAAAGTTTTTTCCCTATTCGCACAGAAAGAATGTACATGGGCTGTTACTGAGCAAATTACTAATGCAATACAGTCCTAAATGTTTGACTATACCAGAAATGAATGAATGATTTCTGTCTATGGTTTGTATACATCTTCTCTTTGTCTCTCTCTGTACACTTGTCTGCTGTATTTTCAGGCATTTAAACTTCTCAGCGATCTCCTAGTGATCTTCAATGACCACCTGAGCCGTGACGACCACTCGTATCTCCAGCCGCTTGTCTGCACACCTGACCTGTCTCTGCAGGCCGAGCTAGCTGGCTTCCTTGTCGATCATGTGTTCACAAATGCTGCAGATCTAGAAGGTGATATATACTTAAAGCCCAACTCCAGGAATTAGACAAAATATCTATCCTTGCATTGGAGAACCCCTTGCGTTCCAAGAGTTAAATGCTCCTTATTTCTAGAGGTTAAAAGAAGAGGCAGTATTACTTACCCTAACCCCTACCCCGGCACTTTCCTCTTCTCCCAGAAGCTATGGTCTGTGGGCAGTCAGTTGGCATCATCATGTACAAGGCAGGGCTGTTAACCTCGGGAGGCTTTAGCTCCCTTGAGATAAGGTTTTGCAGGACCGGTCACACAACTGAAGGGACCTTTCTGGAGTAAGGAATACATTTAAATGACACCTTATTCATGCACCCCTAGGCAATTTAACCCTTGCAGCCTCAGAAAAAGGAACCATGCAAGGGTTTTTTTTTTGGGGGGGGCTTTAACCATTCTCCAGATGTTGTTTTAATGTTTTAAAGAGCTTGTTTGTTGAAAAGAAAGGAGACCCATCAATACCTGACCTGAAAGATGGTAACTGTCTCAGACGGTTTATGTTTAACGATGCAGACTTTGATGTTTCTTTCCCTTCTTCCCTTCATAGAGAGTCTCTGAACCGATTTAAGTCCTGTAACATACACAGGATGAAAAAGACCGTGTAGTGTCAGCAACTTTAAAACAAGTCAGTATTCACTTACAGTAAAACCTTGGATTGTGAGCATAATTCGTTCCAGAAACATGCTTGTAATCCAAAGCACTTGTATATCAAAGTGAATTTCCCCATAAGAGCTAATTGAAACTCAAATGATTTGTTCCACAACCATTTATTCATAAGTCCTTCAGTTTACAGTCCATATAAAAAGATTATAGCAATGTGATAGGTTGTGAAACCATAAAATGTCCATCTACAAATTGAAGCCTCCACAAGGGGATTAGAAGCAAAATCCATCAGGAGCTACATAGTATAAAAGAGAAGAGAGGCGCTTCTAAGTGTAGCAATATGGTTACATTTAATGAAGGTACAACATTTAGCAACTCACATAGTTCATGATTAAAAGAGGCGCATCTGGGGTAAAGCTGTCCACATAGATCGTCCTCTGCACCACCAGCTCTCACCGATGTCAGTCTGTAATCATGACCGGGAAGCTGCGGTAGCGCGATCAGAAAGCGAGGATTGAAACGCTTGTGAAGTGCAGCATGGAAGGGATATCATCAATGGTGAGGAGGAGCCTACGCATCTCCTGAGACTCGCTGGATCACAGATCGGAATAGGGGGTCGATCCTGACCACTTAACACGTGATCAGCTGTTAGACAATGACAGCTGATCATGTGATGTAAACAGAGCCGGTAATTGGCTATTTTTTTTTTAACAGATTCCCTTTTAAAAGGGCCAAGAGAAAACTAAATATTCTTTGTAGGAACTATGGTGAATAACTGCACTCTTAAAGGGAACCTGTTAAAGCAGAAGTATTGCCAAAGCTCTTTTGACTACACTTCTCCTGTGGGTCACAAGAATGCACTTAGTTCTGCACTCCTGTGATTCAGATTCAGCTGTCAGTGGGCTAAAGTCTGTTGTTGGCTGACCTTACAGAGTTGATCTGGGCTCTGCAGGGATGCTGACAATAATGTGCTGCTGAGAGCCTGGGCCAGCCGCTCCCATCCCCTCTACACTCCGACGTTCCAGTGAGCGCTGGAGGGGCAGAGAGCGGACCCGAGAGCTGAGCGATCAGCAGTCTTTAATCGCTCATTTCTCTCTATAGTGCCAGTGGGAGAGAGCAGCAGCATTGGTTCGATGCTGCAGCCATCTAGGTGAGTATGAATGTTTGTTTTTTCATTCCCGTATTTCTTTTTTAATAAAAAAAATATACTGACATCACTCTGTATATAAACCTCTTTTTTGTTTCTCCTCTAATGAGGGGCACGGGAAGTCATTCACTTTTGGGTATAGTGTCGCTAAGAGGAGGATTGGACACCGGCAAAAATAAAATCTGTAGGATTGCCCAGGTAACCCCCACCTACTACCAGCATGGCTATGGTTTTTTTTTTTCTAGTGTCCTTGGAGGATGGACATCTTTTCTTCAGCTCAGCTGGGAAAATATAATAGGTTTGCTGTCATTTGTTTCTTCAATCAAAATCCTTTTCTTGAGCGCAGCTAAAGCTAATCTCTTTGGTTGCAGCTATCTGGTATGACTGTCCTGGCTTTTGAAGTGCTGTTTCTGGACTCACTGGACTGGACATTGCAGGATAGTCTAGAAGTGAGCATCGGGAACTACCTAATTTGTTTGGGTCAAATTCCTGCATTCTGACAGTTCCTACTGCAAAATGGGTTAACGCTGAGGGACAAAATTGCCATCATCTGCTGATTGAAGTGTTGATTGCGAGGGCGATACTCTTTTCTGCAATTCAGTGCCAGGGAAGTTTCTCCCCAGTGCTGCTCCTGCATTCCAAAGAGCCACATGGAACCCCAATCTTTAGTCTGTTTCTGCTGGCCCTCATACAGATGATCATCCTGTCACTTCTACCACTGCTGTTTCCATTCTTGGGTCCTTTAGATCCCCTAAGACTGCAAAGACCTTCACGGTGCACCCACCATTCTTTTGCCATTCACTCTTATGCCAGTCATCTTCTACTGAGGTTGGAAACATCCTGATAAAATATTTCTTCTTCTAAAATGCTTATTAGTGTTGTATCCATTTGAAAAAGACTGTTGAAAAGTGGTCTGCCCCCACTGTGTCCTGTCTGAGCAAATCAACCACAATTCGGGTCGAGGATGCAACTGTTTAAGGACCCAACTGATAAATGGTTGAGGGCACTCTCTAGAGCTCACTGGCAGGCCCTGCTCTTCATCCAGTTTTAGCTGCGACTTTGCTAAATTCTGACTGTTCGAAGTGTATTATAGGGGATCTTGTCACTACTGTGATTGACCCCTTACTCAGAGCATTTGGAAGAAACAATTTTTGCTTTAAGCCACAGTTGTGATGGATCTCTTGTCAGTACACATGTGGAGAACGCTTTAAGCTTTGAATTGCAGATCAAAAAAGCACCATTTGACCTTCAAGAAATAGCTTTTTGAATCTACACAGCATGTCATTATGCCGGCAAGCATGTTACTGGTGAGCACCCATTTTCCACAGCAGAAGAAGCCAAAGGGACAAACTGCAAAAGCACTGTTGGTTATGAAAATTCCTTTTTGTTTCTTCACTCTCACACCATCCGGCTAAACCCCCCAAATTGGCATTCTGTCCTATCGCAAGGTCTGGGACTCAAGTCTGCCAAATCCACAGATAAGCGTTGCTCTGCATGAAGTTGGTGGGGTGTTTGGTAACCTTTGCAGGCAATTAAACAGCTTGCATCTCAGATGCCTGCATGCAGGAGGTGGCTTCCAGGGGCTACATGCTGGAGTTTCGTTTTGTACCCCCAACTCCAATATTCCTGTGTCACTTCAAAGATTAGTAGATTTCCCAGAGCCCACACGGATCTTTTCAATCAAAGTGGCATTGTCCTAGTTCCTTTAGAAAAATGCTTTCAAGGGTTTTACTCCAAAGTGTTTACAGTTCCCAAGCCCAAAAAGAGCATCTGCCCCATCTTGGATCTCAAGGAACCGAATGTCTATGCGGCCCATTAGGTTTAACATCGCCTCCCTTCACTAGGGAGACGATTTTTTTAACATCAAGGATGTGTACCTCCATGTCCCCATCTTTCCTGTGCTTCAGCGTTTCCTTTCCTTTGCTGTGTGTTCCCTACACTACCAGTCCGTAGCTCTGCTTTTTGGCCTCTCGTCTGTACCTCAGCTGTTCACCAAGGTGCTTGTTTTAGTACTTACCCTGCTGTGCTCTCGTGACATTCCTATTGTGGGATACTTAGATGATCTCCTGCTGAAGAAACAGTTAGTGCAAGTTCTGTTGGACAGTATGGCCTTTGACACATTACAATGGTTCAGATGGATCCTGAACCTTCAGAAATCTTTGCTGGATCCCACTCACCATTTAGAGTATCTGGGTCAATCCCTGGACATTACATAAGCCAGAGTATGTCTCCCACAAAAATAATTTCAGACTTTTTTTATCTCAGATTCAAGCTTCCCAGTTGAGCTCTCATATGACTTTCCACTTTTGTATGAGAATCCTGAGGGATTTCCAAGCTTCACTCCAGATCTCACTCCAGACTCCTGTTGTTGTGGGACAAGTCAAGTAGACTGATACAGTTGGCAACAAGTCAGTCTGTCCAGGGATTGAACTTGATTTGGACTTCAATTTTGGTGGCTCGGGAATTCAACAAAGTTATTTTTTCCAGTTTTTTAGAAGAACCTCATGACAAATGCTAGCTTGTTAGGCTAGGGAGCAGTTCTGGGCACCCTGTTTGTGCAGGGGACTCGGTAGTCTGAGAGGTCTCTTCTCCCGATCAATATTCTCAAGCTTCAAGCAATTTGGCTGTCTTGGCAGCGCTGGACCATGCTACAGGGTCCTTTCACCTGGATTCAGATGAACAATGCCACACTAAGGGCATACATTACTTAGAAGAAATCAGAAGTCTCGCCGCAGCAAGAGAGGTAGAGCAGATCCTGTTATGGGCAGAACTTTACAATCCAGTCTTGTCTGCCATTGGCAACATTCTAGGCGTAGACATCTGACAGCCAAATTTGCCCAGCTGGCAATGTCTGGACGCAGGGGGGTGGTCCCTACACTGGACGTGGATGTGTTCAAGGACCTGTGTCACAAGTAGAGAACTCTGAATGTGGACCTGTGTCACAAGTAGAGAACTCTGAATGTGGACCTGTGTCACAAGTAGAGAACTCTGAATGTGCACTCAAAAACGTGAGACATGCACCTATAAATCTGTGATTCCAAATATGCTAAAAGCTAGGACTACATCCTTCAAGGTCTATCATCCAACATGGGAGGCCTACTTCACTTGGTTTGAGTCTTGGGGCTTTCTTCTTCCTTCAGCTGGGGATGGACCCACATTTTGCTCTCAGCATTATCTAGGTCAGTTTTATACCCTTTCTATTCTGTTTCAGAGACTCCTTCACCTCTCACTCCCTATTTAGGACTTTTATACATGGAGTCTCCCATATACTGTAGCTCTCCCTGCTGATTCTCCTGTGACTTGAGGGGATAGGAATCTGGTTCTCTCTGTGCTTTTAAAAACCACTGTTTGAACCTCCTTATGGAAATTACTCTCTCTACTTTCATTCACAAGGTGGTATTCCTTGTAGCCATCATTTCTGCAAAGCGTGTGTCTGAACTGGTGGCTTTATACTGCAAGGAACCCATTCTGGTTTTGTATAGGGTGTTGGGGGCCAGGACTTTCTTTTTGTCTAAGGTAGTTGCTGCCTTTAGCCTTTACCAGAATATCTTACTTTTGTCCCTTTGTCTGGCTCCAGTTCACCAAAAGGAAATTATCCTCCATTGTCTGGATGTGACCCAGATTGTGTGATTCTGTCTCTTAGACACTGCTTCTTTCAGGAAGCCCAATTTCCCTTTTTGTAAAGCTGGATGGTCCCTGCTCCTCTTGCCTGCCCTTATACACTCCCTACTCATCTCCTTAACATACTGCCTGCCATCATACACACTGCATTCATACCCTCCACACTTCTTTATTGCGTATACCACCTGCCACCATACCTTCTACACTCCTTTGCTCCATATACTCCCCCATGTCATACTATCAGCACTGCTCTGCTGCACATCTTAGCCATCAAAACAATTATGTAGCATAATTTGGAATATACCCATCCTTGCCCATTCTGAAACGAGCACGCTTTCGCTAGTACTGTATACATCAGTTTTATTGCCATTTAGCTCCTCGTTTTAAAACAATCCTATCTTTTTTATAATTAGACCTGAGTTTTACACCTTTTAATTGTGTTGTTTTTTTTTTGCCAGGAGATGAAAATGAACAAATCGCTGAGCTGCATAACAGACGCACCCTATTGGCGGGTTACTGCAAGCTGATTCTCTACAACACTTTGGAGTTGCACTTTGCTAGTGAAGTCTTCAAGTACTATGTAAAGGTGAGAGATCACAAGTGTTGAGAGGTCAGTCAGTACTCACACATATGCATGTGTGTAAATATACTGTATTTAAATACTGTGTGTGTGTGTGTGTGTCAGTGTGTGTATATATATATATATATATATATATATACTGTATTCATATACTGTGTGTATGTATATATATATATATATATATATATATATATATTCACACAAGTGAGTACACCCCTCACATTTTTGTAAATATTTTATTCTATATTTTCATGTGACAACACTGAAGAAATTACACTTTGCTACAATGTAAAGTAGTGAGTGTACAGCTTGTATAACAGTGTAAATTTGCTGCCCCCTCCAAAATAACTCAACACACAGCCAATAATGTCTAAACCACTGGCAACAAAAGTGAGTACACCCCTAAGTGAAAATGTCCAAATTGGGCCCAATTAGCTATTTTCCCTCCCCGGTGTCATGTGACTTGTTAGTGTTACAAGGTATCAGGTGTGAATGGGGAGCAGGTGTTTTAAATTTGGTGTTATCGCTCTCACTCTCTCATACTGGTCACTGGAAGTTAAACATGGCACCTCATGGCAAAGAACTCTCTGAGGATCTGAAAAAAAGAATTGTTGCTCTACATAAAGATGGCCTAGACTATAAGAAGATTGCCAAGACCCTGAAACTGAGCTGCAGCATGGTGGCCAAGTCCATACAGCGGTTTATTAACAGGACAGGTTCCAATCAGAACAGGCCTCGCCGTGGTCACCCAAAGAAGTTGAGTGCATGTGCTCAGTGTCATATCCAGAGGTTGTCTTTGGTAAATAGACATATGAGTGCTGCCAGCATTGCTGCAGAGGTTGAAGTGGTGTGGGGGTCAGCCTATCAGTGCTCAGACCATACGCAGCACACTGCATCAAATTGATCTGCATGGCTGTCATCCCAGAAGGAAGCCTTTTCTAAAGATGATGCACAAGAAAACCCGCAAACAGTTTGCTGAAGACAAGCAGACTAAGAACATGGATTACTGGAACCATGTCCTGTGGTCTGATGAGACCAAGATAAACTTATTTGGTTCAGATGGTGTCAAGCGTGTGTGGCGGCAACCAGGTGAGGAGTACAAAGACAAGTGTGTCTTGCCTGCAGTC
Source organism: Lithobates clamitans (assembly GCA_037952925.1). Classification (NCBI taxonomy): domain Eukaryota; kingdom Metazoa; phylum Chordata; class Amphibia; order Anura; family Ranidae; genus Lithobates; species Lithobates clamitans. The sequence continues at coordinate 77,943 of JBBGZY010001153.1, forward strand.
AAGCATGGTGGTGGGAGTGTCATGGTCTGGGGCTGCATGAGTGCTGCCGGCACTGGGGAGCTACAGTTCATTGAGGGAACCATGATTGCCAACGAGTACTGTGACATACTGAAGCAGAGCATGATCCCCTCCCTTTGGAGACTGGGCCGCAGGGCAGTATTCCAACATGATAACAACTCCAAACACATCTCCAAGATGACCACTGCCTTGCTAAAGAAGCTGAGGGTAAAGGTGATGGACTGGCCAAGCATGTCTCCAGACCTAAACCCTATTGATCATCTGTGGGGCATCCTCAAACGGAAGGTGGAGCAGCGCAAGATCTCTATCATCCACCAGCTCCGTGATGTCATCATGGAGGAGTAGAAGAGGACTTCAGTGGCAACCTGTGAAGCTCTGGTGAACTCCATGCCCAAGAGGGTTAAGACAGTGCTGGAAAATAATGGTGGCCACAGAAAATATTGACACTTTGGGCCCAATTTGGACATTTTCACTTAGAGGTGTACTCACTTTTGTTGCCAGCGGTTTAGATAGTAGCAAAGTGTCATTTCTTCAGTGTTGTCACATGAAAAGGTAATAAAATATTTACAAAAATGTGAGGGGTGTACTCACTTTTGTGAGATACTGTATATAATGAAAATTTTAAATGCATGAACATAAAACAAAAAACAAACCAGAAGAAAGAACAAAACAAAAAGAAACAATTTAAACACAATTTTTGGAGGTTTTTTGGCTGTGATTGGTCGCTGGACAGCTGCTGATCACATTCACATATGAATGCCAGGCATCTTTTTAATGTGGAACTAAAGTTCTGAAAACAAAAAATCCCCAGGATGTAGAGTTTTATGGTAGAAGAGACGGGTCTCTTTTGCCTAAAAGAGGCAATGTTTCTTTTCTGTGTACACTGCATGTGCCATCCCGGCTCTATTGCTGGTATGCCAAGAATAGAGCTGGGTGCCAGGCGCGATGTAACTCCTGTATGCATACATCATCAGTGGCTGTCCAGTGTCCAAAGAGGATCACAATGGGAACTGGAGGAAGCAGCTGCAGAGAAGGCCATAGCAGGGGACTCAGCAGTGACAGGAGTATGCTGTGCATACTTGAACGTTATGTTGAAAGCTTAGCCCCATTAACATAGGTTCAATTCTGCTTTTAAATGTACGTTTATAGACAATGAAGAAACCATCCGCCCAAACGATTAGTGGCCTAAAATGCTGCTGACAATTCTGTTCTGCCATAACAGTTACAACAATGGCAAGGAATGGGATTTGATTGCCAGGTTTTCACAGGTGGATGAATTGTGGATTTTTGAACCACTAACATGCTGGTGATGCTGGTGAGAAGTGGCCAGTGGCAGGATAGCTGTGGAGCGCACATTCAGCCAGTTAAGCACTCAGATATGTCACTCATGTGTGCAGGGCTGGTGCAAGGATTTTTGACACCCTAGGTGAAACCTCATTTTGCTGCTCCACCCCTGACTCCACCCTCTTTGCCATGCCCTTGTATGCCCCATCTTTTTAATGAAGCGCCCATCAATGCAGCCTACCAGCGCCCATCAATGCAGCCTACCAGCGCCCATCAATGCAGCCTACCAGCGCCCATCAATGCAGACTACCAGCGCCCATCAATGCAGCCTACCAGCGCCCATCAATGCAGCCTACCAGCACCCATCAATGCAGCCTACCAGCGCCCATCAATGCAGCCTACCAGCGCCCATCAATGCAGCCTACCAGCGCCCATCAATGCAGCCTACCAGCGCCCATCAATGCAGCCTACCAGTGCCCATCAATGCAGCCTCACCAGCGCCCATTAAGGCAGCCTCACCAGCACCCATTGATGCAGCCTCACCAGCGCCCATCAATGCAGCCTACCAGCGCCCATCAATATAGCCTACCAGTGCCCATCAATGCAGCCTCACCAGCGCCCATTAATGCAACCTACCAGCGTCCATTAACGCAGTCTCACCAGCACCCATCAATGCAGCCTACCAGTGCCCATCAATGAATGTTTGCTTGCTTCAATACATTCGGGAGTCGGGACACAGACACAGTCCTCCACTGCCGCTGCACCTCTGACACTATGTGCGAATGGAGCGGTGGCTGCCTGCTGATGCTGAGACTTAGTTGCTTGCTGCAGAGAGAAGAGAGTAGGAACACCAGTGGCCAGGCGCCCCCCTGGCGCCTAGTTTGCCTAGTGGTAGCACCGGCCCTGCACGTGTGTCACTTCCTTGCCGACTCGGCGATCAAGCATTGCTCTCTTACTGGCAGCTTACATTTAGCAACAAGAGAGCAATGGTTTGCTGATCCAGCCAGTGAGGGACATTGCACAAAAAGCAGCGAATGTTTGGCTTGAATGTGTAGCAATCCTAACACATATAAACAGATAAAAAGTGCATTTTATATACAACTATATGGATCAGACCAAAATGAGGGGGGAACGAGGGACAGAGGGACATTGCTCCAAATCAGGGACAATCCCTCGAAATCAGTGACAGTTGTGAGCTATGCATTGAACCACTCATAGGATGTCAAAGCAGAACTTTATCCATACCTTGATAAAAAAAACAATGTTCTTTAGCAAGGAACATACATTCCACATTAATAATTATGCTACCAAAATGAGTGTGTGCGAATGCCCAGAGCCACTAATATTTAAATATTTAGGCTGTCAGCAGATTGGCCTGCCTCTAGTGGCTCTGATTTTCAGCAGAATGCCAAAAATGGGGAGCAAATAAGCATGTGCAGAGCAGGGTGAGAATGTGTATTACTGGATTTTAAACCGTATAGGCACTTTTTTTTTAATGTTTTACATAGCTATACCTGCTAAAGAGGCCAGCCTGAAGTCATCTAGCAGGACTTCAATTTCTGAATAAAGTTCCACTCAAAATCTTTCCTTCCTTTCAGTATTATGTTCACTATGGGGACATCATTAAGGAAACCCTTCACAGATCCCGTTCAGTGAGCAAGGAGGAGAGCACCAGGACCATTCTCCTGAGTCTGACCCAGGTATGGTCTATCTTTAATGTATATCCTAATGCGGGGGGGGGGGGTCAGCAACCAGTAGATCACGGCCAAGTGACTGGTAGATCAGTCTGGGCTTGCTGACCCACCATCCCAGAGATTCAAACAGAGCGCAATGCAGAGGGGTAAAGTTGGAGCTGTAGTAAGGAGCAAGAGCCGCAAAAGCCGATACCTCCTCTGTAGTGCCGGATCCTGTCCCATGTGGAGTGATACCAACTGCACTCCACCTCTTGTCCCTTCTAGCAATCTCCAGAGTGGTGCCAATAGCAGGAAAGAAAAGATCTTCAGATCAGTGTGAAGCAATACACCGGACATAATAGTATAGGGCTGCTTTCACACTGATGTGCTGCGGTTTAGCTGCACCATTGATGCAATTTTACCAGCAGCTTTTCTGCGGGTTTGCTAGACTTCTATTATATCCTGCGAGTTTGGTGCACTTTCTGAATGCAGGAGTTTTGGTGCTATTTCAGAAAGTGCCCCACACCTGCAGGATATAATAGAAGTCTATGGCAAAGCATAGCTAACCCAGGACGGTCGCAGATGTACTGTGCTGCACCTGGGGTGGAGGTAAACCGCAGCACATCAGTGTGAATGCAGCCCTATAGGGGGCTCAGAACAGTAAGGATTCAATTACATTTTTAGTATGGGGGGGTGGTAAAACCCCCATAGTTAAGACATGTTTTTATCACCCCTGCCCAACGGCACCCTCTTTAGCTGCAATGGCCAGGGGTTTACACACATATCATGAGTTATACGCCCTGTCATGGTTGGTGGGTGTAGCACCTGCCAAGCATGACCCATTCAAGTGAAGGAGAACGCTCTTCAAATGCCCTGCAACTTTGTGCAGTGCAGCAAACAAGGGGTTAAAGCAGGCAGCGTTGTGTTGCTTTCTCACCACCTGTAACCCCTTGCCCCCACAGAAACATGCGTTTTCAGAGTGGCCTCATTTTCTTGAATGGGTCGCGTTTGCAGGTGGTAGCACCCACCAAAAGCAAAAGGGGGGTTTAATTCCTTCTGCGGCTTGTGTACACCTTTGTCTGCTGCCCCAGCAGCTAAAGATGGTAGGGATTGGCATAGGAAAAGCCACGAATCAACTGCAGGGTTTAACCACCCCCCCCCAACTTTGCGTGAACGAGTGCGAAGGGTGCAGCTGCTGAATGTAGCTAAGGGATCATTCACACATGCAGCAGGCACAGTGATCCGAGTGAGTTTGACAGGTGGTGAGGAGGCGATATGTTGCCTCCTTCTAACTTGATTTAAACCCATGATTGCCATGCAATGAATGCGTTTGCGGCACGGTAGTACGGCAATTAGAGATTTAAATCAGGTGTGAAGAGGCGCCACTGTGCCCGGTGATCTTTGACTGTTGTTTAGGTAGATCTCCACCTTTTTAAGGTTGTCTACCCCTGTCCTAATTTATCTCCCTGTATGTGGGAGAGGTCCTCAATGGGACATAAAGACGCAGAGCTGTTGTCTCACACAGTTGGAGAAAGCTACAATCCTTTGGACAGCACAAGGCAACTCTCTGATAAGAGGTATATAGAACCCACACTGAAGCAACTGCCTCCTGTTCTTGAATTGATGCATGCAGGCTGCAACATCTTTACACACTCGGATGCAGGTACAACCGACAGACAGATATATGGAATCGATAGATAGATAGATAGATAGATAGATAGATAGATAGATAGATAGATAGATAGATAGATAGATAGATAGATAGATAGATAGATAGATAGATAGATAGATAGATAGATAGATAGATCGATATAGATATATATATCGATATAGATATATATATCGATATAGATATATATCTACATCGATATATATATATATATATATATAGATAGATATATCTATCGATGTAGATGTATATCTATATCGATATATATATCTATATCGATATGTATATATATACATATACAGTGGGGACGGAAAGTATTCAGACCCCCTTAAATTTTTCACTTTTTGATATTGTAACAAGGGGTTAAATTCTGTGTTACATTTATTCATAGCCATTTGCTAAAATCATTTAAGTTCATTTTTTTTCCTCATTAATGTACACACAGCACCCCATATTGACAGAAAACACAGAATTGTTCACATTTTTGCAGATTTATTAAAAAAAGAAAAACTGAAATATCACATGGTCCTAAGTATTCAGACCCTTTGCTGTTACACTCATACATTTAACTCAGGTGCTGTCCATTTCTTCTGATCATCCTTGAGATGGTTCTACACCTTCATTTGAGTCCAGCTGTGTTTGATTATACTGATTGGACTTGATTAGGAAAGCCACACACCTGTCTATATAAGACCTTACAGCTCACAGTGCATGTCAGAGCAAATGAGAATCATGAGGTCAAAGGAACTGCCTGAAGAGCTCAGAGACAGAATTGTGGCAAGGCACAGATCTGGCCAAGGTTACAAAAAAATTTCTGCTGCACTTAAGGTTCCTAAGAGCACAGTGGCCTCCATAATCCTTAAATGGAAGACGTTTGGGACGACCAGAACCCTTTCTAGAGCTGGCCGTCCGGCCAAACTGAACTATCGGGGGAGAAGAGCCTTGGTGAGAGAGGTAAAGAAGAACCCAAAGATCACTGTGGCTGAGCTCCAGAGATGCAGTCGGGAGATGGGAGAAAGTTGTAGAAAGTCAACCATCACTGCAGCCCTCCACCAGTCAGGGCTTTATGGCAGAGTGGCCCGACAGAAGCTTCTCCTCAGTGCAAGACACATGAAAGCCCGCATGGAGTTTGCTAAAAAAAACACCCGAAGGACTCCAAGATGGTGAGAAATAAGATTCTCTGGTCTGATGAGACCAAGATAGAACTTTTTGGCCTTAATTCTAAGCAGTATGTGTGGAGAAACCAGGCACTGCTCATCCCCTGTCCAATACAGTCCCAACAGTGAAGCATGGTGGTGGCAGCATCATGCTGTGGGGGTGTTTTTCAGCTGCAGGAACAGGACAACTGGTTGCAATCGAGGGAAAGATGAATGCGGCCAAGTACAGGGATATCCTGGATGAAAACCTTCTCCAGAGTTCTCAGGACCTCAGACTGGGCTGAAGGTTTACCTTCCAACAAGACAATGACCCTAAGCACACAGCTAAAATAACGAAGGAGTGGCTTCACAACAACTCTGTGACTGTTCTTGAATGGCCCAGCCAGAGCCTTGACTTAAACCCAATTGAGCATCTCTGGAGAGACCTAAAAATGGCTGTCCACCAACGTTTACCATCCAACCTGACAGAACTGGAGAGGATCTGCAAGGAGGAATGGCAGAGGATCCCCAAATCCAGGTGTGAAAAACTTGTTGCATCTTTCCCAAAAAGACTCATGGCTGTATTAGATCAAAAGGGTGCTTCTACTAAATACTGAGCAAAGGGTCTGAATACTTAGGATCATGTGATATTTCAGTTTTTCTTTTTTAATAAATCTGCAAAAATAGCAACAATTCTGTGTTTTTCAGTCAATATGGGGTGCTGTGTGTACATTAATGAGAAAAAAAATAACGTAAATGATTTTAGCAATTGGCTGCAATATAACAAAGAGTGAAAAATTTAAGGGGGTCTGAATACTTGCCATCCCCACTGTATATATGTGTGTGTGTGTATATGTATATACATATATATATATATATATATATATATCATACGAACCACATTTGTCTACAATATATAGAGCGCTGGGATGTGGACAGCTTTAAAGTGGTTGTAAACCCTCCAATACAACTTGTGCTTTTTCAAATCTACATAGCACAGGCAGCTGATTGCTGCCTGTGAAAGTGTACTCACTGTTGTAGTTTTTATAGCAATCGCCCTGCAAGCGTGGGTGACGTCAGGCGCGATTGCGCAGTAGGTTGATTCTTTAACCACTTGACGACCGCCTCACGCCGATGTACGTCGGCAAGGTGGCACGGACAGGCAAAATCACGTACAGGGTACGTGATTTGCCTTCCGCGGGTGGGGGGACCGATCGGTCCCCCCCCCGGTGCCCGAGGCGGTCGCCATTTCTTCCCGGGCGATCAAAGGTCAGGGGGAGGCCATCCATTGTTGGCCACCCCCTCCCGATCGCTCCCGGCGAATGAAAATGCTTCCTTCCCTCTGTAATGTAAACAGAGGGAAAGGAAGTGATGTCATCTCTCCTTGAGCCGGTCTTTTCGTCGCCGCGCCGAGGAGAGAAGACATCAAGTAAGTCTGCACAACACTACACTAACAGTAGAACACGCCAGGCACACTTGTCACCCCCCATCACCCCCCGATCACCCCCCTGTACCCCCTGTCACTCTGACACCAATAGCATTTTTTTTTTTTTTTGCATTGGTGTCAGTTTGTGTCAGTTAAAAGTTTTAGGGCAGTTAGGTTAGCCCCCTTTAGGTCTAGGGTACCCCCCCTTAGGTCCAGGGTACCCCCCTAACCCCCCCTAATAAAAGTTAACCCCTTGATTACCCCCCGTCACCAGTGTCGCTAAGCGATCGTTTTTCTGATCGCTGTATTAGTGACACAGGTGACGCTAGTTTAGGGAGGTAAGTATATAGGTTCGCTGTCAGTGTTTTATAGCGACAGGGACCCCCATATACTACCTGCTAAAGGTTTTAACCCCCTGATTGCCCCCTAGTTAACCCTTTCACCAGCGATCACCGTATAAGTGTTACGGGTGACGCTGGTTAGATAGTTTGTTTTTTGTAGTTTATTACAGTTTATTACAGTTTATTATAGTTTTAGGGCACCCGCCGTTTATTACCCTATAAAGGTTTAACCCCCTAATTGCCCGGCGGTGATAGATTTATAGTTTTTAGGATCTGATAAGGTCTGCGTCGCCCCAGGCAGCGTCAGGTTAGCGCCAGTACAGCTAAAACCCACGCACGCAGCATACACCTCCCTTAGTGCTATAGTATCTGAACGGATCGATATCTGATCCGATCAGATCTATACTCCCCAGCAGTTTAGGGTTCCCTGAAACGCAGTGTTAGCGGGATCAGCCCAGATACCTGCTAGCACCTGCGTTTTGCTCCTCGGCCCAGCCCTGCCCAGCCCACCCAAGTGCAGTATCGATCGATTACTGACACTTACAAAACACTAAGCACACATAACTGCAGCGGTCGCAGAGTCAGGCCTGATCCCTGCGATCGCTAACAGTTTTTTGGTAGCGTTTTGATACAGTCGCCAACAGTCAGGAGCTTTTTTGCCTGTGAGTCTCACTAGTGTACCCCTAAATTTAGAGGCCAAAATGCAAATCCAAGGTACACTAGTGAAGAGGCCTACAGGATTCTGAGCATGACAGATAGTGAAGAGGAAGTCACTCATCTGTCAAGTTCAGGCTCAGAATACGAACCTGTAGAGGACAGCGGCTCCATGACAGATAGCTCTGACGACAGAGTTGTGGTCCCTGCTAGGGTCAGGCGTACCAGACCCCAAACTTATGCTGTCCTTGAAGTGCAAGAACCGCAGGGCTCTCGTATGGAGCAGAGCAGTACTAGCGCCGCTACTCCTTCTGGTGAACTGGCAAGCACCAGCGGCCTAGTACACCCTGGTCGTACATCCAGCACTGCAGTATCACGTGGTGACGTGGCGAGTCCCATAAGTGCAGTTCAAGCTGGCGAGGTGGCAAGCAGTAGTAGTGTCCCGCTGCCACCAAGAAGACAAAGACAGGCCCGTCGTGCCCATAGTGCCCTTCCTGCTGCATTGGCCAATCCGAATTGGGAACCTTCCACTTCTGCAGCACCCGTACTTCCCCCTTTCACTGGCCAACCCGGAATTCAGGTGGAAACAGTTGACTTTATGCCACTGGATTTTTATTCACTGTTTTTCACCAAAGATCTATATAGATCTATTGTGGACCAAAGCAATTTGTACGCTGGTCAACACATCGCCACTATGCCCCAGTCCACCCTTGCCAGAGATTGGAGACCAATTACGGTCTCCGAATTTAAGACCTTTCTGGGCCTTTCCCTCCTCATGGGGTTGAATAAAAAGAGTAAGTTGCGGTCATATTGGTCCACTGACCCAATTTACCATTCATCCTTGTTCTCTGCTTCCATGGCCAGGGCACGATACGAGCAGATTTTGCGGTTCATGCACTTCAACGACAATGAACTCTGTCGTCCTCGTGGAGACCCTGCATACGATCGGCTCTACAAAATTCGGCCCCTCGTAAACCACTTCAACCAACGTTTTGCAGACTTGTTTACCCCCCATCAAGTTGTCTGCGTTGATGAGTCCCTGATTAAGTTTTCTGGCCGCTTGTCATTCAAACAGTACCTTCCCAGCAAGCGTGCCAGATACGGGGTCAAGATGTATAAGCTCTGTGACAGGGCCACAGGCTATACATGTAGATTTATGGTTTACGAGGGCAAAGATAGTCACGTAGAGCCGACAAACTGCCCTGACTACATAGGAAGCGCTGGCAAGATAGTGTGGGACTTGGTGTCACCCTTATTCGGAAAGGGGTACCACTTGTACGTGGACAATTATTATACGAGCGTGCCACTTTTTAGTCACTTGTTTGATCATCAGATTGGAGCATGTGGCACCGTGCGACCTAATCGCCGGGGCTTTCCCCAGCGGCTTGTAGATTCCCGTCTTAGGCTGGGGGAGAGAGCCTGCTTGAAGTATAATAATTTGCTCACTATGAAGTGGAGGGATAAGAAGAATGTTTTCGTTCTCACCTCCCTTCATGCAGACACGACGACCCAAATTTCTACGGCGACTGGTGTTGTGGAGAAACCCTTCTGTGTCCACGAATACAACCTTAATATGGGAGGGGTGGACCTCAACGACCAGTTGTTGGCGCCGTACTTAGTTGCCCATAAGGCCAGACGCTGGTACAAAAAAGTGTCTGTATACTTATTTCAATTGGCTTTGCTGAATGCTCATGTGCTATACAGAGCTTCAGGACGGACTGGATCCTTCCTTAAATTCCAGGAAGAGATCGTCAGAGCCCTTCTGTTTCCAGACGGTGCTCTACCTCACCTTCCCCAACCAAATGCAGTAAGCCGGCTGCATGAGCGGCATTTTATTTATGCCATCCCGAGTACCCCTACCCAACGAGCCCCCCAAAAAAGATGTCGTGTCTGCAGCAAGCGCGGATTTAGGCGTGACACCCGGACTTATTGTCCCTCCTGTCCTGGCAATCCTGGTCTTTGCATGGGTGAATGCTTTGAACGCTACCATACATTAGTTGAGTATTAGCGTAGGGTTCAGCACTGCACAGACTAGGCACACTAACACAGGGTCTCCCAAGATGCCATTGCATTTTGAGAGACCCAAACCTGGAACAAAAGTTACAAAAGTTAAAAGTTACTAAAAAAAAGTGTAAAAAAATAAAATAAAAAAAAAATTTAAAAAAATAAAAACACAAAAAAAAATATAAAATAAAAAAACCAAAAATAGTTGTTGTTTTATTGTTCTCTCTCTCTCTATTGTTCTTCTCTTTTTTACTCTATTCTATTCTGCAATGTTTTATTGTTATTATGTTTTACCATGTTTCCTTTTCAGATTTTTCATACTTTACCGTTTACTGTGTTTTGTTGGTAACCATTTTATTGTTTTCAGGTACGCCATTCAGTTGCAGCGCGGATTTATTTATCTTGACAGCAACAGCGTTTGCTCCCACGATATATAAAGCCGTGACTCCAACGCTGTCGGAGGTGATTTCACCACCACAGTTACATACTTCAGCATATATGCCGAAGCGTGGGGGCAGAAGTGGGTGGAGGAGCGATTTGCTCCTGCCTTTTGCGGGAGGATGCCCCCATGCTTCGGCATATATATATTTTAGGCACAGGTTGCGTTAAATGTTTTATTTTTTACTATTTTTTTTTTTGTATTTGCTTTGCAGGTATGGTAAGTCTTACTGTTATACTGTAATGTTGCTTTGTTTTATTGTTAACCATCATTTGCTTAGCAGGTACGCCATTCAGTTGCAGCGCGGATTTATTTATCTTGACAGCAACAGCGTTTGCTCCCACGATATATAAAGCCGTGACTCCAACGCTGTCGGAGGTGATTTCACCACCACAGTTAGATACTTCAGCATATATGCTGAAGCATGGGGGCAGTAGTGGGTGGAGGAGCGATTTGCTCCTGCCTTTTGCGGGAGGATGCCCCCATGCTTCGGCATATATAAATGGTGCATGTATGCCCATCATTAGAAGTGGGTGGATGAAGGGAGGTATTCTAATGGTGGGCATACCCACCGATCAATATCTTTTTTTCGTTCAGCCCACAGGCTGCATGAAAAAAAAGTTTACAATATATGCCTAACAAGGACCAGCAACGTACTGGTATGTTGCTGGACTTTGAGTGGTTACCAGAATGATGCCTGCAGGTTTAGGTATCATCTTGGTATCATTCTTTTCAGCCAGCGGTCGGCTTTCATGTAAAAGCAATCCTAGCGGCTAATTAGCCTCTAGACTGCTTTTGCAAGCAGTGGGAGGGAATGCCCCCCCTCCCCCACCGTCTTCCGTGTTTTTCTCTGGCTTTCCTGTCCCAACAGGGAACCTGAGAATGCAGCCGGTGATTCAGCCAGCTGGCCACAGAGCTGATCGGAGACCAGAATGGCTCCAAACATCTCTATGGCCTAAGAAACCGGAAGCTACGAGCATTTCATGACTTAGATTTCGCCGAATGTAAACAGCGCCATTGGGAAATTGGGAAAGCATTTTATCACACCGATCTTGGTGTGGTCAGATGCTTTGAGGGCAGAGGAGAGATCTAGGGTCTAATAGAGCCCAATTTTTTAAAAAAAAGAGTACCTGTCACTACCTATTGCTATCATAGGGGATATTTACATTCCCTGAGATAACAATAAAATTAATTAAAAAAAAATAAAAATGAAAGGAACAGTTTAAAAATAAGATAAAAAAGCAAAAAAATAATAAAGAAAAAAAAAAAAAAAAAAAAAAAGCACCCCTGTCCCCCCCTGCTCTCGCGCAAAGGCGAACGCAAGCGTCGGTCTGGCGTCAAATGTAAACAGCAATTGCACCATGCATGTGAGGTATCACCGCGAAGGTCAGATCGAGGGCAGTAATTTTGGCAGTAGACCTCCTCTGTAAATCTAAAGTGGTAACCTGTAAAGGCTTTTAAAGGCTTTTAAAAATGTATTTATTTTGTCGCCGCTGCGCGTTTGTGCGCAATTTTAAAGCATGTCATGTTTGGTATCCATGTACTCGGCCTAAGATCATCTTTTTTATTTCATCAAACATTTGGGCAATATAGTGTGTTTTAGTGCATTAAAATTTTAAAAAGTGTGTTTTTTCCCCCAAAAATGTGTTTGAAAAATCGCTGCGCAAATACTGTGTGAAAAAAAAATATGAAACACCCACCATTTTAATCTGTAGGGCATTTGCTTTAAAAAAATATATAATGTTTGGGGGTTCAAAGTAATTTTCTTGCAAAAAAAAATTATTTTTTTATGTAAACAATAAGTGTCAGAAAGGGCTTTGTCTTCAAGTGGTTAGAAGAGTGGGTGATGTGTGACATAAGCTTCTAGATGTTGTGCATAAAATGCCAGGACAGTTCAAAACCCCCCCAAATGACCCCATTTTGGAAAGTAGACACCCCAAGCTATTTGCTGAGAGGCATGTCGAGTCCATGGAATATTTTATATTGTGACACAAGTTGCGGGAAAGAGACAAATCTTTTTTTTTTTTTTTTTTTTTTTTGCACAAAGATGTCACTAAATGATATATTGCTCAAACATGCCATGGGAATATGTGAAATTATACCCCAAAATACATTCTGTTGCTTCTCCTGAGTATGGGGATACCACATGTGTGGGACTTTTTGGGAGCCTAGCCGCGCACGGGACCCCGAAAAACAAGCCCCGCCTTCAGGCTTTCTAAGGGCGTAAATTTTTGATTTCACTCTTCACTGCCTAGCACAGTTTCGGAGGCCATGGAATGCCCAGATGGCACAACCCCCCCCCCAAATGACCCCATTTTGGAAAATAGACACCCCAAGCTATTTGCTGAGAGGTATAGTGAGTATTTTGCAGACCTCACTTTTTGTCACAAACTTTCGAAAATTGAAAAAAGAAAAAAAAAATACATTTTTCTTGTCTTTCTTCATTTTCAAAAACAAATGAGAGCTGCAAAATACTCACCATGCCTCTCAGCAAATAGCTTGGGGTGTCTACTTTCCAAAATGGGGTCATTTGGGGGGGGTTTTTGCCATCTTGGCATTTTATGGCCTTCAAAACTGTGATAGGCAGTGAGGAGTGGAATCACAACTTAACGCCCTTAGAAATCCTGAAGGCGGTGCTTGGTTTTCGGGGCCCCGTATGCGGCTAGGCTCCCAAAAAGTCCCACACATGTGGTATCCCCATACTCAGGAGAAGCAGCTAAATGTATTTTGGGGTGCAATTCCACATATGCCCATGGCCTGTGTGAGAAATATATCATTTAGTGACAACTTTGTGCAAAAAAAAAAAAAATTGTCACTTTCCCGCAACTTGTGTCAAAAAAGAAAGTATTCCATGGACTCAACATGCCTCTCAGCAAATAGCTTGGAGTGTCTACTTTCCAAAATGGGGTCATTTGGGGGGGTTTTGTGCCATCTGGGCATTTTATGGCCTTCAAAACTGTGATAGGTAGTGAGGAATGAAATCAAAAATTTATGCCCTTAGAAATCCTGAAGGCGGTGATTGGTTTTCGGGGCCCCGTACGCGGCTAGGCTCCCAAAAAGTCCTAAACATGTGGTATCCCCATACTCAGGAGAAGCAGCAGAATGTATTTTGGGGTGTAATTCCACATATTCCCATGGCATGTTTGAGCAATATATCATTTAGTGACAACTTTGTGCAAAAAAAAAAAAAAAAAAAAAAAAAAGTGTTACTTTCCCGCAACTTGTGTCAAAATATAAAATATTCCATGGACTCAACATGCCTCTCAGCAAATAGTTTGGGGTGTCTACTTTCCAAAATGGGGTCATTTGGGGGGGTTTTGTGCCATCTTGGCATTTTATGCCCTTCAAAACTGTGATAGGTAGTGAGGAGTCAAATCACAACATTATGCCCTTAGAAATCCTGAAGGCGGTGCTTGGTTTTTGGGGCCCCGTATGCGGCTAGGCTCCCAAAAAGTCCCACACATGTGGTATCCCCATACTCAGGAGAAGCAGCTAAATGTATTTTGGGGTGCAATTCCACATATGCCCATGGCCTGTGTGAGAAATATATCATTTAGTGACAACTTTGTGCAAAAAAAAAAAAAATCGTCACTTTCCCGCAACTTGTGTCAAAAAAGAAAGTATTCCATGGACTCAACATGCCTCTCAGCAAATAGCTTGGAGTGTCTACTTTCCAAAATGGGGTCATTTGGGGGGGTTTTGTGCCATCTGGGCATTTTATGGCCTTCAAAACTGTGATAGGTAGTGAGGAATGAAATCAAAAATTTATGCCCTTAGAAATCCTGAAGGCGGTGATTGGTTTTCGGGGCCCCGTACGTGGCTAGGCTCCCAAAAAGTCCCACACATGTGGTATCCCCATACTCAGGAGAAGCAGCTGAATGTATTTTGGGGTGCAATTCCACATAGGCCCATGGCCTGTGTGAGCAATATATCATTTAGTGACAACTTTTTGTAAATATTTTTTTTTTTTTGTCATTATTCAATCACTTGGGACAAAAAAAATAAATATTCAATGGGTTCTACATGCCTCTCAGCAATTTCCTTGGGGTGTCTACTTTCCAAAATGGGGTCATTTGGGGGGGTTTTGTACTGCCCTGCCATTTTAGCACCTCATGAAATGACATAGGCAGTCATAAACTAAAAGCTGTGTAAATTCCAGAAAATGTACCCTAGTTTGTAGACGCTATAACTTTTGCGCAAACCAATAAATATACGCTTATTAACTTTTTTTTTACCAAAGACATGTGGCCGAATACATTTTGGCCTAAATGTATGACTAAAATTGAGTTTATTGGATTTTTTTTATAACAAAAAGTAGAAAATATCATTTTTTTTCAAAATTTTCGGTCTTTTTCCGTTTATAGCGCAAAAAATAAAAACGGCAGAGGTGATCAAATACCATCAAAAGAAAGCTCTATTTGTGGGAAGAAAAGGACGCAAATTTCGTTTGGGTACAGCATTGCATGACCGCGCAATTAGCAGTTAAAGCGACGCAGTGCCAAATTGGAAAAAGACCTCTGGTCCTTAGGCAGCATAATGGTCCGGGGCTCAAGTGGTTAAAGGCACACTGTGTGTGCCGTTTCTGTCCCCCTCTGCATACCGGTCATTATCATTCATTAACTTCCTCTCTGAATGGCACAGAGGGAAGTCTCGCGATACCGCCTTGCAAGTTATGTAGCTTCAGCTATGGTTTAGCTTGGTTGCTGTAGTAACGGCAATCGAGACAGAGGCTTGGTTTAGGCGATACGGCACATGCGCGAGATTTTTAGCAGAAATGACGTCAATACTAGATTCAAGAAACAGCAGTAGACATGGCGTGGCTGATACCCGGAAGTTAAGAGATACAAAATATGATATGAAAGGTATTTTCCCGACTTTTTTTTTGCCAATTTTGCTGTATTTAAAGTTGCAATAATATATAGTATATAAAACTGGAAAAAAAATAAGGAAATCGCCCAGGGTTTACTTCCTCTTTAAAGCTAAGGAGAACCCATCACTTACCATGTGATATGCCTCCCAACTAGCCACTCTCTTTTATGTTGGTCTACCATATTATACAGACTTCTCCTGTTGTTCTTCAAGGCTCTGATGAAGAGGGAACCCCTCGAAACGCGTCAGACACATTTTAGCACTTGCCCTTACATAGGCATTTCCAATTTCTAAAATTTCTAATGTGTATATTATGTAACCCTGTTTTTTTTTAAAACGTAGCTACTTTTTATATGAATTTATTTGTTTCTGTGTATAAATAAACTATATCAGTTTGATCAAAGCGTAAGATTACGCGCCTTCCACCTCTTTCCTTCACCTGACTCTTTTGTATTACCTGTCCCTCCCTTTAGATTGTAAGCTGTCACGAGCAGAGCTCTTCTTGCCCTGCACTGTAGCTGTATTGTAACTCTATTGTCTCTCTTTATTTTGTAAAGCGTGCGCAAATTGTTGGCGCAATACAAATCCTGTAATAATGTTGTAGTTGGATTGTCCTTTACTGAGAGTCTCATACTTCTGTCAGAGATGAAAGGTTTGTTGGTATCTAATGAAATACTAACATCTCTAATAAAATAGGTAAAAATAAAATAATAATTTAATAATCTATAAATGTAAATTGTGTGTTTAATGTAGGGCTGCAACTATCGATTATTTTCATAATCGATTAGTTGGCCGATTATTGTTTCGGTTAATCGATTAATTGGATAAAATCATTTAAAAAAAAATGAATGTGCCATTTTTTCCATTTATTTCAAATAATAATGAAAAAACTGAGTGTTACCCTCAAACTGCATCACAACATAACTACTACTAAAGTAAATTCCTCATTCATTAGTGACAATGCAGTGAGGGGGCTGGCCCTGAATGAGAGAGGGGACCGTATTAGAGGGTGGGAGGGAGTTGGCTAGTTTGGATACCAGGCGTTAGAGCGAGTAGGTTGGGAGGGAGTTTGGAAGAGAGGAATGTGGGAGAGGAACCGGACCAGACGGGGTTGCGATAGAAAGGGAGTTTGGTTGGACAAGGGACCAGACACAAAAGGGGGGAGGGGAGTAGGCTGGGGCAAGGGACTGGACCAAAGCAGGCTGGAGGAACCGGACCAGAGTGTGGGAAGGAGAGGTGGCGGCTCCGGACCAGAGTGTGGGTGGGAGAGGTCTGTGTATTCCTCAAACTGACACCAATGATGGGGCACTATTCCTCCCAGGAACACCAATGATGGGGCACTATTCCTCCCGGGAATACCAATGATGAGGCCCTATTCCTCCTGGGAACACCAATGATGGGTCAGTATCCCCCCTCCCCCTCCCAGGAACACCAATGATGGGGTACTATTCCTCCCAGGAACACCAATGATGGGGCACTATTCCTCCCGGGAATACCAATGATGAGGCCCTATTCCTCCTGGGAACACCAATGATGGGTCACTATCCCCCCTCCCCCTCCCAGGAACACCAATGGGGCACTATCCCCCCCTCCCAGTAACACCAATGATGGGGCACTATTCCTCCCGGGAATACCAATGATGAGGCCCTATTCCTCCTGGGAACACCAATGATGGGTCAGTATCCCCCCTCCCCCTCCCAGGAACACCAATGGGGCACTATCCCCCCCTCCCAGTAACACCAATGATGGGGCACTATTCCTCCCAGGAATACAAATGATGAGGCCCTATTCCTCCTGGGAACACCAATGATGGGTCAGTATCCCCCCTCCCCCTCCCAGGAACACCAATGGGGCACTATCCCCCCCTCCCAGTAACACCAATGATGGGGCACTATTCCTCCCAGGAACAACAATGATGAGGCACTATTCCTCCCAGGAACACCAATGATGGGGCACTATTCCTCCCAGGAACACCAATGATGGGGCGCTATTCCTCCCAGGAACACCAATGATGGGGTACTATTCCTCCCGGGAACACCAATGATGAGGCCCTATTCCTCCTGGGAACATTAATGATGGGTCACTATCCCCCCCTCCCCCTCCCAGGAACACCAATGGGGCACTATCTCCCCCTTCCCAGTAACACCAATGATGGGGCACTATTCCACCCAGAAACACCAATGATGGGGCACTATTCCTCCAGGGAACACCAATGATGGGGCACTATTCCTCCCGGGAACACCAATGATGGGGCACTATTCCTCCCGGGAACACCAATGATGGGGCACTATTCCTCCCGGGAACACCAATGATGGGGCACTATTCCTCCCGGGAACACCAATGATGGGGTACTATTCCACCAAGAAACACCAATGATGGGGCACTATTCCTCCCAGGAACACCAATGATTGGGCACTATTCCCCCCGTCCCCTTCCCAGGAACACCAATGGGGCACTATTCCCCTCCTCCAAGGAACACCAATGGGGCACTATCCCCCCCCAAAAACACCAATGGGGCAATATTCCCCCCCCCTCCCAGGAAAACCAATGATGGGGCACTATTACACCCACCCCCCGGAACACCTATGATGAGGCACTATTCCACCCAGAAACACCAAGGATGGGGCACTATTCCTCCCGGGAACACCAATGATGGGGCACTATTCCTCCCGGGAACACCAATGATGGGGCACTATTCCTCCCGGGAACATCAATGATGGAGCACTATTCCTCTGGGAACATCAATGATTGGGCATTATTCCCCCGTCCTCTTCCCAGGAACACCAATGGGGCACTATTCCCCCCCCCCTCCAAGGAACACCAATAGGGCACTATCCCCCCAGGGGGAGGGGGACTTAAGGTCAGCGAGGAGGAGAGAGACGGACGTGCCTGGTCACATGAGTGCCGCTGTATTCTCATGAGCGCCGCCGCCATGTACACTGGGACGGAGGCGGGACTGGCAGGGAGGAAGGTGCCGTTAGACCAACTAATCGGTAATGAAGATTTTAATTATCGAATATTATCGATTTTATTGCGTAATCGTTGCAGCCCTAGTTTAATGTCAGTGTAGAGTATTAGATAACCATACAGACTGGATGGATATCGTGCAGCAGGTTTTACATGGAAACATCTGCAAGGCCATCTGTTCACAAAGGCCTCGCTCCCTAAGCAGCTCTGGGAAATAGACTTCTCAGCACAGGACAATTTAATGAACTGTCTCGGATCTGACAGTTCATGAACAGACTGAAGCCTGTGTGCTACTCGCCTACCTTGTCCAGGAGATAATGCCGCAGCTGCAGAAACATTCCCAAAGGTGATTTGCAGCAAAGGATTTTGTGGAGCTTCTTTTAAAGCTACACAGATCAATTCTAAACACCTTTTAATTACAGGATCAGTCCACTTAAAAATGAGTTGCACAGAACCTTTCATCTCTAAAACTGAAGCACGGATACAGAATAACCAATCAGGTTGCTAAAGAGGAAACCAGAAAAAAATACAAATTACAGGATTGTCTTACTAAAACATTTTTTTTATTCATTCTGTGTAACAATTAGGTAGTTATGGAAAAAATGCCATTTAAATTTGAAAAGAAAGGTTTGTACTAAACATTTATTTTTTTCACAGTCATATACAGGGTTCCTTTTAGAGGACGATTCTCCTGACAGTCGCTTTGCACCTTCTTTCCTTGAGATTCGTGACCTTGCAAGACGATTCGCTCTTCTGTTGGGGCCGGACCAGTTGAGAAATCGACAGGATATCATACTTCTACACAAGTGAGAGCGGACAGCTATAAGCTTACTGACTTCCATGTGCTAGATAGAATCCAGATTCCAGACTCTAAGGCCCCTCTCACACTGGGGCGGTAGGGGGCGTCGGCGGTAAAACAGCGCTATTTTTAGCGCTGTTTTACCACGTTATTCGGCCGCTAGCGGTGCGGTTTTAACCCCCCGCTGGCGGCCGAAAAAGGGTTAAAACCCCTCATATAGCGCGGCTATAGCGGCGGTATTACCGCGGTATAGCCGCGCTGTCCCATTGATTTCAATGGGCAGGAGCGGTGAATACACCGCTCCAAAGATGCGGCTTGCAGGAGATTTTTTCTTCTCCTGCAAGCGCACCGCTTCAGTGTGAAAGCCCTCGGGCTTTCACGCTGAACAAACAGCGGAGGCTGTTTAGGGGCGGTTTGCAGGCGCTATTTTTAGCGCAATAACGCCTGCAAACCGCCCCAGTGTGAAAGGGGCCTTAGCAAGCAAACATATCTAATGCCGCGTACACACGATCGGAAATTCGGCCAGCAAAAGACCAATGAGAGCTTTTGGTCAGAAAATGCGACCGTGTGTATGCTCCATCGGACTTGAGATAAGATAAGATTGAGAGCATGTTCTCAATTTTTCGGTCGGAAAAAGTTCCTATCCGAAAATGCGATCGCCTCTAGCAATTCGGACGCGCAAAATTCCGAGGCATGCTCGGAAACAATTCGACGCATGCTCGGAAGCATTGGACTTAATTTTCTCGGCTCGTCGTAGTGTTGTACGTCACTGCGTTCTTGACGGTCAAAAGTTCAGAAAACTTTTGCGTGACCATGTGTATGCAAGGCTAGCTTGAGCGGAATTCCGTCGGAAAAACCATTAAAGATTTTTCTGACGGGAAATCCGCTCGTGTGTACGTAGCATTAGTCTTTTAAGGTGTTGTAGGCAAAATATTGAAACATGCCCAGGAAATTGATAAGGCGGATAACAAATCATTTTGGGCTAAAAATAGCACCTGAAAATCGCCTCCCCTGCAGCCCCAGTGTGAGAGCCCGAGTGCTTTCACACTGGGGCCGTGTGAAAGAAAAAGGTCTGCAAGCAGCATCTTTGGAGCGGTTTGCAGGCAGTGTATACACCGCTCCTCCACCACCCCTGCCCATTGGAATGCATGGGCACCGCTGCCAAAGTGCCTCGGCAGCGACGCTACATGGGCACTTTTAACCCCTTCTAGCGGGTTAAAAGCACCCGCTCCCGCCCGAAAGGGCTCATATGTGGTGTGTGTGTTTGACTTGGTGCTCATTTTCACACTGTTTTTTACACATTTAACCACACCTGCAAGTTACTACTACACATCAGCAATAAAGCGCAGAGAGTAGGGGGTGTCTGACAACTTTGCCAGTTAGAAGAAGAAATGGCTGCACATCGATCTAAATCCAAATGC
Organism: Lithobates clamitans; assembly: GCA_037952925.1. Taxonomy (NCBI): domain Eukaryota; kingdom Metazoa; phylum Chordata; class Amphibia; order Anura; family Ranidae; genus Lithobates; species Lithobates clamitans. The sequence continues at coordinate 98,643 of JBBGZY010001153.1, forward strand.
CGTTTATTGATCACCAAAATGACATCAAAAGAACACCAACACACAAGTTTTGTAAAAGACTCTGCAATCTGCAGTGAAAAGATAAAAAAATAATGTGGACCTGAACTCAAAAAATAAAAGATTTCCTATCTAGAAATGTTCCTAAACAGTAACCTGGAAGCGAGTCCTCAGCCCTGTGGAAGCTCCAATTAAAGTGTCTTAGTACATGCTCACTTAAAGAGGAGTTCCAGTCAAAAAAAAAAAAAATTAAAAGTCAGCAGCTACAAATACTGCAGCTGCTGACTTTTAATTGGACACTTACCTGTCCCAGGGTCCAGCGATGCGGGGGATCGAAGCCCCGCTTGTCTCCCCCTCCGTTCGGGGGCGCCGGCATTGCAACTGTGGGCGCCGGGCTGTGGCTTCACAGCCTGGCAGCCACTGCGCATGTGCGAGTGGCGCCGAGCGCCGTGATTGGCCGCTCAGTCACCTGGGACCTTTAATGGGTCCCAGATGATTGACAGGAGGGAGGGAGCAGAGCTGAGCCCTTCCTGTGCCGAGGGGGAAGTGATGTCACCAGCCCAGGCACTGGAAGAGGCAGACTATGAGGGACCCCCTAGCAACAGGCATTTAGAGGTAAGTTAAAAAAAAAAATATCCAAATGTTTTTTTGGGGTTTTTTTTAGGATTTTTCATGTAGTTTTGTTTTTTTGGGTGGAACCCCACTTTAATAAGTTTAACTCCAGGTAGATATGATAAAACCTCTTTTTTACCCATTGAGGGACATAGGAATTTGTAACGTTGGGTTACGCTGCCACCTACAGGAGGATTGAACACTGACAACCAAGAAAAAAAAATTGTCCATGCTGGGATAACCCTTCTATCCTACCTACCTAACCATCAAGATTCATCTCCATGTATTTGCAGGAAGCCTCTTTGCTTTTTCACAGCTACCCGACACAGTTGTCCTCTGTCTCATCTTTTGGTTTTACTGTGACCAAACCTTACTGGATTGAACATCACAGAGTGAGCCTAAAAATGACTCTTGGGCGCTGGGCACCTCTTAAGACTGGTTCTGGTTAAATTAGCTGCAGAGAGCTTTCCAGGTCTAGAGCTGTTGGTATCGCCTCTGTGTTCACCCTTGCGCTTTTTGTACTGTCTCTGAAGGCTTCTATGAGTGGGCTGTTTGGTCTGGGCACCAGGAGCGGCCTCATTTTTTAGTCCCCTGGTGCCTATTTTGAATCACCCTATACCCACCAGCTTGCTGTGGAAAGGATGAATGCTGTGGGACTGAGCGCTGGTCATTCCACTAGGTAGAGTGTCACACATCACTGTGTGGCTTGTTTTTGGCGGACCTCCTCGCTGCTGCTCCTGCTATGAGATCCGAGTCTTTTCTGGCTCCAGGATTGCTTGCCCTGCTCCCCTCTCTGAGGAGGTTTTTATAACAGCCATGCAAACTTTATACGTCTCAAATTGCCCAGCCTTTGACCCTGACCGCAGAGGCCACAAATATGCTGCTGTACTTTTCCGTTGCAGATTCAGAACCTGTTCTACGTGCAGCCTGGACTGATTCCAAACCTTTGGCTGTAGTAACTTGGATAGCAAATCGCTCTAATTAGTGACTGATGACTTTTCCCCTGGGTGCAGTCATCTATTACTCCTAAATAAAAGAGACCATTTTGACCCTCGGTGATACGGTATAGCAGTGGTCATCAACCCTGTCCTCAGTGCCCACTAACAGGCCAGGTTTTCTGTATTACCTTGGGGAGATGCAGACTAGAATACTGCAATCACTGAGCAGCAAATGAGATCACCTGTGATGTGTTTCAGTTACCTTGCAAAACATGGCCTGTTAGTGGGCCCTGAGGACAGGGTTGATGACCACTGCAGTATAGCACACCCTGAAAGTAGAAGATCAGCCAGTCTCTTTTACCAGTATTGTGTCTGGGCTTGGGTCCTATAGGGCCCTGAAGGCCATCAAAACCTTCCCTTCACATCCTGTTTTTGAATTTTCTGTACTAACCGTACTTCCTTTTAATGAGGAGTGTACTTCTGTACTTGCCAAACATGCTGCAGAAACCTCCCTCCACTAAGTCTGGCTGCAACCATTTTAACTGTGGGCAGCTGAAGCTGCTGCTTGTTTTCTTCCTGGATTTACACAGACACGCAGAGGCACACCTCCAGCTCTGGAGCCCTGCAGCTTTCATTGGCCCTCTTTTGACTCACCCCCCTCCCTTCCTGACAAACTCTCGTGAGAGAGAGAGAGCTGTGCATGATGTTATAAGCCTAGGCTAATGACCAGACAAGAAACAGGAAGTGGGCTGTATAAAGTATTTACTGGCAGAAAAAAAATGATTCGCTATCCAAAGTTAAAACAACAAGGGCAGAAGGTTTAATACATGGAAAGTTGAAAAAATGACTGTAGGTCCGCTTTAAGAACCCCGCTGATAAAGAGTCTGGAAGATTTGTATATGGTCATGTTCTCTTTGACAGGTACTGCATTCCACCGGATTCTGGCAGTAGTTCCTCTATGCCAAGACCGTGGCTGACTATGTTAAATGACATAAGCATGGTATTACTAATGCTGGCATTCACCTTTAATCATTGATCACCTAGACCAAATGTCTTTGGAGTTGCATTAAAACTGTGATTGCTTGCTGGAAGATCCCTGCTTACTGTCTTGTACTGGTCTGTCAGTGCACTTGTGTGGGGTTCTATGGCTGAAGTTCTGAACTGCAGAGCTTACTTTGCTAAAAGGGTTTACTCCACATTGCTTTCAAGGGACAACGTCTACGTTGGATGCTGTCATAAAGGATGCTATTGGGGGTAAGGGTACCAACCTTCCCCAGTGCAAAAAGCCTAAGGAACAGGCTCACAGGTCCTTCACCACTTCCCAGAAGCATATTTTTTGCTTCACCGTGCCTTAAACTTTCATGTCAAGTTCCTCATGGTTTGGTTTTCATTCCACCTGCAAGACCTGGAATTCCAAGTCTGCAAAATCCACCAAAACCTTTTTTGGGGATTAAGGTGCGCCCCCACATTTCACAGTGGGGGCAAGTCTACTGAACTTTGCAGATTGATGGAAATCTTGCATTCCCATTTCAGATTCAGAATACTTTCAAGATGGTTTGTGTGCAAAAGGTGGTGTCCCAGGGTTATAAGCTTTCCCTGCCGCCTCCGACTCATTTTCTCACCTCTATTCTACCATGGGTCACTTCAGCTCCTGGCTGATCTCGATTGTGTGCTATCTTGACTCTTGGAACAGGGGATCATTGCCAGAGTCCCTGCTGTAGAGTGCTTTCAGGGGTTTTACTACTTCCTAAGCCCAAAGGCGGCATTTGCCCCATCATGGACCTTAAATGTTTACATTTATGTAATAAACGATTCCAGGTGGAAGCAGTGCTATCCATTACAGCCTCTCTGCTTCAAGGGCACTTTCTGGCCTCGGTGGACATGAATGCTTATTTACATGTACATCTTTTATTTTATGCACTTTTCAGTGAGAACCCTGAAGTACTAGGTCGTGACCTTTCCCCTTGGCCTGTCCTCTGAATCTCAGGGGTTTTCACCAAGATGAAATAAAAATGAAATAAAAATTAGTGCAGCGTTAGACAGAATGTGAATAGATGTGTGGAGACATCTAGAACTTACCCATACAAAAGATAAGATCAAATATAAATCCACTATGTCTCATGAATAGTACTAAAGCACAATGCAAGGACCAATGGAATGTGTAACATAAAAACACACTATAACGTGAATAGTATATTCAAAAAATGATAAACACAAATCTAAGTCAATAGTGGTGTTCAAACACTGTGATAAAAATGATATAATAAGCATAAGTGTCCAAACAAACAAGTGCAGTGAAAGGGAGCAGCCTCCAGATGAAATCTGAGACATAAAATCCAAATAAATCGATTGGATGCCAAAATAGTATTACACTTGAAGGTGGTATAAATGAGAGGTTGGGTGGACACACGTACCATACGGCAGTGGGTCAAAGGAGCTCGTAACACCTCAATTCCTGGTGTTGAATGCAGACCGACAGCCTGATGTTCACACTGGATGTAGTTGTTCCTGAACTCCAATCGTACGTCTCCAGACCGTAGGACAGGATGGCAATGCAACCAGCAACCCAATGGATCCAAAGGGTGGTGCCGTAGGAGGAGCAGGGAGAATCACCGTGATCCGAACGTGGAATAGAATGAAAAAATAGGCTCCATATGGTGCAGGTCAACTAAAAATGGTTTTAATGGAAAAATATCGTACAACTTAATGCAGGATACAAAAAAGTGATCACAAAATAAAAATATGAATAAAAGCAATGTGGGAAGCGAAAGAATGCTGGTCCAACACGTTTCGACTCTATTGGTCTTCACCTGGGGCAGATTCTGTGGAATTTGATTTTGGCGCTTCAGAAGCCCCTTTTGAACTTTTTAGAGACATCCCTCTCTCTGCATTGACAAAAAAAAGGTATTTTCCTTATTGCTATCACCTCTTCTAGAGGATTGGCTGAACCAATAGTTTTATCCAGCAAAGTACCCTTTTTGGTTTTGTATAGGGAAAAGATGGTCCTGAGTCCTACACCTTTTTTCCTTCAAAGGTGGTCTTTGTGTTTCACTTTAATCAGGGCATTGTCCTTCCCTCTTTGTGTCCATTTGCAGTTAACTAGATGGAGATTTCTCCCCACAGATGTTATTCAGACTATTCAAGTGTATCTATCCGCTTCTCCATTACTTAAGTTGGATTTTCTCTTTGCCACTCTGGATGGTCCTCAGAATGTCTTCTGATTCCACCATTCCTGAGTGGCTCAGGCAGACCATGGTGTAAGCTCATTGGTCTTAAAGATCAGGTTTCCCTTTTCTAGTCAAGTCTAAAGACCCGTACACACGATAGAATTTTCCGACGGAAAATGTTCGATGGGAGCTTGTTGTCGGAAATTCCGACAGCGTGTAGGCTCCATCAGACATTTTCCATTGGAATTTCCGGCACACAAAATTTGAGATCTGGATCTCAAATTTTCCGACAACAAAATCCGTTGTCGTAAATTCCGATCGTGTGTACACAGTCGGGGTCTTTGCAGCCATCCCTTGAATTGGCAAAACAAGGACTGTGGACAGTCTGAACAAAAAAACTGACTAGGGAAGCGCATGCCCTAGTAGCGCAATAAACTTCTTTATTAACCACTTGCCTACTGGGCACTTTTACCCCCTTCCTGCCCAGGCCAATTTTCAGCTTTCAGCGCTTGTCACACTTTGAATGACAATTACGCTGCCATGCAACACTGTACACATATGAAATTTTTATAATTTTTTTCACACAAATAGAGCTTTCTTTTGGTGGTATTTAATCACCACTGGGTGTTTTATTTTTTGCTAAATAAACAAAAAAAAAGACTGAAAAAAACTAATCTTTTTCATAGTTTGTTATAAAATTTTGCAAAGCGGTAATTTTTCTCCTTCACTGATGAGGCGGCTCTAGTGGGCACTGATGAGGCTGCACTAATAGGCGGCACTGGTAGGTGGCACTGATAAGCAGCACTGATAAGTGACACTAATGAGGAGACACTTATGGGCACTGAATGGCAACACTGATGGACACTGATTGGCAGCACTGGTGGGCACTGTTGGGACTGCACTGATAATCAGGTCAATGATCGTCAGTACCCTGATTATCATTGTACATGTCCCTTTTGCACAAGCTGGTTATTGGCTCTCCTCTCCTCACGCTGTCAGTGTGAGGAAAGGAATGCTGATAACTGGCTTGTATCGGCTCTCTGATTTGGTTATCGGCTCTCCTCCCCTCACGCTGTCAGTGTGAGGAAAGGAATGCCGATAACTGGCTTGTATTTACATTGTGATCAGCTGTGATTGGACACAGCTGATCGTGTGGTAATGAGCCGCTGATTGGCTCTCTACCTCGATCTGTGATTAGCTGTGTCCAGAGGACATGTGGTGGGCACGATCACGATAGGACATCATATGACGCCCTCCTAGAACTGGCTGGCCGCGCTGTAGCCGTCTTTTGGCTATAGCGTGGTTAGTAAGTGGTTAAGCAAAGATAAAATGACACATAACGCAATCACAAGCTCCGGGAATGACACCAAGCTCATCACACAACTGTGAGAATCCACCTTCATAACCCCTGTATGGTTGCCACTAGATGTAATCCACTGGGCTAAAGGTTCCTCTCCCCTTGTCTGTGTGTTAGGAAAGAAAGAGAGGAGCGGGGATCTGGCCGCAATCGCAGCTTGTGTATGGCAGCAGGGGGGGATTATGGGGGAATAGAGCAGAAACCTTCACATGGGAACCTGTCCAGTGACAACGATCTTAGAAGCGATTCCGCTCACTTTAGAGAGCTTTCCACTACCTGTCTTTTGTGTCTACAGGACAGTAAGCAAAGGGAAATTGCTGGAATGGGACACAGATGGCAAAAAAAAAAAAGCTGACGGGTTTTGACCATACCCCAAAATTAAATGGCTTTAGATGTACTTTATTTCTATAACACATCAGGACTAGATTTAAAAAAAAAAACGTTGATAATGTTATACCTGCTGTAACCCTCATGATGCTTTTCTCTGAAATTCTTTTTCTAGAGAGGGTATTAAGTTCTCCCTGCGAGCCTCCACAGATGCCACCTGGTCTTCCCAGAACCTGCTATTCCTTGATGTGCTGAGCGAATTTTCACCCAAACTTCTTAAGCAGGACAAAAAAGCTCTGTGAGTAAACTTTACCTTACAAAGAAAATCCACACTCCCTACCCTGACGCTGCCATTTCCTCTAGCAGTCCATACCTTGAATGCCTGTAAGCAGAGTCTTGAGTCTCAGTCCTAAGAAGTCCACTTTTGCAAAGAATACTACTACATTGAACCTTTTGTTCTTGGTGCTGTGTGATTATAGCACCACCACATTAAGAACTTATTAGACACTTTTGACATCAATAATGCAAGTATGCTCTCAGGTTTTTTAGGGTGTGATGTTGGGTTGGGTGTTAAGGATATGATGGCTAAAAGAATGTATGGTGGTTTTCTTTAATACACTGATCAGCTATACCCAGGGCCGTGGATAAAGGGGGTACCTCCGGTTCTCCCGTACTGGGCCCAGGCAGCAGGGTGAATCATATGTGGGTAGGGAGGGTGATCGCCAACCGAAAGCCAGCTCCTTCTCCTCTCCCTCCCACTGGCTTTCAACTGCTGCAGAGAGAGCCATACAGGGCATTGGTTCCAGAACAACACCTCCCCCCCGTGCGCGCGCGCGTGCGTGCGCTGTACCAATCACCCTCAGTCTGCATTTCCCCCTGCTAACTAGGCCCCCCCCCATCCGTGTGACCCCCTACCCCACCCCTGCAGTGCTGCAGGCTTCTCTCCTCTCCTTCCTGCCTGCAGCTACAAGCACACAATAGGATCCTTCAGGATGGACAGTGGGGAAAAGGGTCCTTCCTTTCTTAAATGAACAAAATGAGTGATCTCCACCGATCACACACTGTTTTCAGTCATAACTGAAGCATAGTAAATTGCGTTTATTTGGAGGAGGTCCCCATCAGATTGGCTGTATGGGGCCCGTGGTTTCTAACAGCAGCCCTGGCCATACCATTTTAGCCATTGACAGGTAAAGTGAATAATATTTACAGTGGTACCTAAAAGTGGATGGGGTATATTAGCGCAGCAAGTGAACATGCTGTCCCTGAAGTTTACTAGGTTTTTTCACATCAATATCACAGATTCAGATTGTGCCAATTTTGGTTACAAAGTGATGCAGGTGACCATGCTATTCAGCCTGGCCAGACTTCGGTCTGGAGTCGTTTTCTGTTGCATGGGTAAAGCACAGGTTCACTGTAAACTATTTGCTTGAAATAAGCAGAAAAGGAGACAAATCTGGCTGTATTATAGGAGCCAAGCTTTTATTTTCCAGGTTTAGACCTGCACAGCTGTAACATGAGAAAAACTCAAAACTTTACCCTTTGTACCAGCATTTAAATCAGGAGGACAATATAAAATATGCTTTATTCACAAAAGAGGATTTCCACCCTATTATTATGCTATGTGTGGTCAATCTACAAATAGCACTTTGTGAAATGCTTATATGTTCTGTTTATACATTCGTTCGTGGTATTCATGTCTAATCCATTCATCGTTTTCAGCCTGAACTACTGCGATGAAACCTGTAAGCAGTGCATCCCTTCTGATCAGCAGTACAGAGATGAGGCCAGTGAAATGTGGGCTCCCCTTCACGCCTACAAGAAATCTCTCAGTACTGACGGTGAACCAGGAACCACCACACCCAGCCATGCAAGAGGCCGTCGAGGAAAGGACAGCAAGTCAGCCAGAGTGCCCAGGGTCTCACCGCACAGAAAGAAGAGAAGAACTGACAAGGGTAAGACATTAACCGCTTGCCGCCAGGTCCACAGCCAGGTCCCGCGCGCCCCCTACCCGGAAGTGCCAGATTGCGCACCTAGTACATGATCCGGTGCAGGAGAGCCGCCTTGCCACCGTATATAAGTTACATGGTGCCCAAGGGATTAAATAGACACAAAGACACAGGGCGAAGTGAAAGCGTCTGTGTAAAGGGTATCCCTTGAACCTTTGATCACCTTGCCAGCATTTCCTTGCTGCTGTGAGAATAAATGGTGATCTAGAAGACATTGTGTTACTGCGGTATTTTTCTAAAACCACAGCACGCCTCCTATTCTGCCACGTTGGCCAGCTGTAAGGTTGGGTTCACACATGTCCGGCTGCGGTTTGCATTCCAGAGTCCGGTTCAGATTTGTTCATCGGTTCAGGTGCAAATTTTTACCTGAATTTGCACCTAAACCGGACCCAAAATTGCAAAGAACCCTTTTCAAAAACAGATCGCAGACATGTGTGATCCGGCTCCATTGAACATGTTACGGTTCACCGGTTAAAAAAACGCATCCGATTTGCATATATATGAACCGATGCTAAAGGTGAAAGTGCTCAGCACTGGGTCTTTGCGAACGTTATTTTGTCTGTCTTGCAACAGATGACTTTCAAGATTCCAGCAGTGTTATGGGTGAAGAGGAGCCCAGAGGGGCACCAATACTGACCTCCACAATGGTGCAAGAGAGGAGTGAAGCTTCAAGTCCAGCAAGAGAAAAAGAGACTGATGGATCGGACTCCGATTTCGATATGAGGTCTGGAAAGCATTTATTCATTGTCACGTGTATATTCTTTAAAATCTGCATCCTTCAACATTATCTACAGTACTGTGCTAAAGTTTTCAAAAATATGTATTTCAATTGTTTATTTTTATCAATTTATAAAATGCAAAGTGAGCGAACAGGAGAAAAATCTGAATCAAAACAATATTTGCTGTGACTGCCCTTTGGCTTCAAACCAGCATCAATTCTTAAGCCTCGTACACACGATCGGATTTTCCGACGGCAGTTGTGTGATGACAGGGCTGTTGGTGGAAAATACAACTGTTTGTACGATCCATCGGACAATTGTTGTCGGATTTTCTGCAGACAAATGTTGGATGGCAGGTTTTCAAATTTTCCGCAGACAAATGTCTGCTGTCGGATTTTCCGATCATGTGTACACAAGTCCGTTGGACAAAAGTCCAAAGTACAAACACGCATGCTCAGAAGCAAGGACGAGCCAGAAGCGGTCGGTCTTGTAAACTAGCGTTCGTAATGGAGAATTAACATTCGTGACGTGGAAAATTATGAAATCTCGAAATGCAGCACACAATTCTCTTCTTTAATGGGATAATAATGAAGCTGCTTTGCTGGTGATACTGATGGAGTTATTGCAAACAAATTATTTTCAAAGGCTTTTTTTCTAGTGATATCAAGAATAATATTACCTGTTAAAATTAGGTACCCGCTCCCCCCCCCCCCCCAAAAAAATGACCATGCCAAATGTGGCATGTCAGGGGGTCATGAGTACTTAAAGCGGAAGTTACACTTTTTGGGGGTTTTTTTTAATAACAAACTAGCTTATACTTACTTGCTCTGTATAATAGAATTGTGCAGAGCGGCCCCAAACCTCCTTTTCTCAAGCCCCACACTGGTGCTCCTAGCTCCTCCTCTCCAGCGAGTGGCTCTATATAAATATGCTTTCTATGGGGGCACTCATTCAGACTCGCTTCCAAGACAAGTGGGTCTTGGCCCTTGTATCAGGCTGTACTCATGGCCTCGACTTCTCTCCAGGTCAGATTTAAGCCCCACCCCCTGGTAATCAACTGTCAAATGCCAGTGACTCAGAGGGCAGTGGAGACTTTGCCATTGGACAGTTTATAGATATGAACAGGCTTAGGACAAGGGTTGATGGGCTTGGATGAGCAACTGCAGCGTGCTAGGTCAGTTTGAGCTCATTCAAAAGTCATTGCAGGTACAGTCGACCTGTGTTTGACCTGCTTTAGCTGCTTTTGCATTTCCCATTCTCTTGTTTGGGGAGAAGCAGTTCTGATGTGAACAAAAGCCCATCTACATTGGTTCTTTATATCAGGGAGCACAGATAAATCTGACTTCTGGGAATAGTTGGCACCTCAGCCTGTTCCAAGGATCCACAAAGGGCTTCCATGGGGACACAGAGATGGATTTGAGGACTAACAAATGTATTAGTGGGCACCTGCATTTCAGTTCTGTTATCTTAGAAATTCACTGAATTCTGTTCCTCCATCCATTACCCTTTTAAGAAATCTGTAGCATTTAACGCGAGACTAAACTCAGAAAAATGAAGCTTTGCTATGTCGTAGGGAAAGTTATAAATGTTACCGTACTTATCGGTGTATAGCATGCAGAGGCGTATAACACGCACCCCAATTTTAGGAGAGAAGTTTAAGGATAAAAACTTACATTTTAAATAAAGAACTTTGAAGCAAAATTAGGGTCACAGCTCATCAATGCACCCTGCTCAGTGTCCATCTGCAGCCTCTAAATTGCCCATCAATGCACCCTGCTCAGTGCCCATCTGCAGCCTCTAAATTGCCCATCAATGCACCCTGCTCAGTGCCCATTTGCAGCCAATAAATTGCCCAACAGTGCAGCCTGTTCAGTGCCCATCTGCAGCCATTAAATTGCCCATCAATGCACCCTGCTCAGTGCCCATCTGCAGCCTCACCTTTCCAATCATTGCAGCCTCGCTCGTGTTGGATTATACCTGCTGTCTCCGAGGGAAGAGGAGGAGCGAGCGCCGCTGAATTAAACAGAGCCGCAATCTCCTGTGTACCCGGCGTTCCGCCACTCACAGCCACGCCTCCTGGCCCTGCTCATACAGTGGGGCAAAAAAGTATTTAGTCACCCACCAATTGTGCAAGTTCTCCCACCTAAAAAGATGGGAGAGGCCTGTAATTGTCATCATAGGTATACCTCAACTATGAGACACAAAATGTGGAAACAAATCCAGACAATCACATTGTCTTATTTTTGAAAGAATTTATTTCCAAATTATGGTGGAAAATAAGTATTTGTTCAATATCAAAAGTTCATCTCAATACTTTGTTATATATCCTTTGTTGGCAATGACAGAGGTCAAACGTTTTCTGTAAGTCTTCACAAGGTTTCACACACTGTTGCTGGTATGTTGGCCCATTCCTCCATGCAGATCTCCTCTAGAGCAGTGATGCTTTGGGGCTGTCGCTGGGCAACACGGACTTTTAACACCCTCCAAAGGTTTTCTATGGAGTTGAGATCTGGAGACTGGCTAGGCCACTCCAGGACCTTGAAATGCTTCTTACGAAGCCACTCCTTCCTTGCCCGGGCGGTGTGTTTGGGATCATTGTCATGCTGAAAGACCCAGCCACGTTTCATCTTCAATGCCCTTGCTGATGGGAGGAGTTTTGCACTCAAAATCTCATGATACATGGCCCCATTCATTCCTTTATGTACACGGATCAGTTGTCCTGTTCCCTTTGCAGAGAAACAGCCCCAAAACATGAGGTTGCCACCCTCATGCTTCACAGTAGGTATGGTGTTCTTTGGTTGCAACTCAGCATTCTCTCTCCTCCAAACACGACGAGTTGTGTTTCTACCAAACAGTTCTACTTTGGTTTCATCTGACCATATGACATTCTCCCAATCCTCTTCTGGATCATCCAAATGCTCTCTAGCAAACCTCAGATGGGCCCGGACATGTACTGGCTTAAGCAGGGGGACACGTCTGGCACTGCAGGATCTGAGTGCCTGGCGGCGTAGTGTGTTACGTTGGTCCCAGCTCTCTGCAGATCATTCACTAGGTCCCGCCGTGTGGTTCTGGGATTTTTGCTCACCGTTCTTGTGATCATTTTGACCCCACGGGGTGAGATCTTGTGTGGAGCCCCAGATCGAGGGACATTATCAGTGGTCTTGTATGTCTTCTATTTTCTAATTATTGCTCCCACAGTTGATTTCTTCACACCAAGCTGCTTGCCTATTGCAGATTCAGTCTTCCCAGCCTAGTGCAGGTCTACAATTTTGTTTCTGGTGTACTTCGACTGCTCTTTGGTCTTCACCATAGTGGAGTTTGGAGTGTGACTGTTTGAGGTTGTGGACAGGTGTCTTTTATACTGATAACAAGTTCAAACAGGTGTCATTAATACAGGTAATGAGTGGAGGACAGAGGAGCCTCTTAAAGAAGAAGATACAGGTCTGTGATAGACAGAAATCTTGCTTGTTTGTAGGTGTCCAAATACTTATTTTCCACCATAATTTGCAAATAAATTCTTTCAAAAATCAGACAATGTGATTGTGTGGATTTGTTTTCACATTTTGTCTCTCATAGTTGAGGTATACCTATGATGACAATTACAGGCCTCTCTCATCTCTTTAAGTGGGAGAACTTGCACATATGGTGGCTGACTAAATACTTTTTTTCCCCACTGTATGATAGACAGAACAGTGGCTCAATGTGGGGCCAGGAGGCGTGGCTGTGAGTGACGGAGCGCCGGGTACACAGGAGATCGCGGCTCTATGTAATTCAGTGGCGCTCGCTCCTCTTCCCTCAGAGACAGCAGGGATCGGTGTATAACACGCACCCACGATTTTCCCCTGATTTTATATGCCGATAAATACGGTAATTGTGCCCAAGCAATAAACTAAAAAAAAAAATATACCTTTTTTGTCTGCAATTCCTCCTGAAAAAAGCAGCGCACTTCCTGGTATGTGAATGTGCCCAGTCACTCCTATGTATACATCTGCATAGTTGTATATTTGCAGTGCGAGATCTAAGGCACTGCTGCCCCTGACTGCTAGTCTTAGGAGATTCGGTGATGTTACCATTGTGCTGTTCACTGCTCTCCTTGCCGGAGGCTCTGATATGGAAGGCAAAAAGCCCTTCCGCTACAAAGATGGCCGCCTCTACATAGAGACACTGTGCAGTATTAGTATTCGGAAGTCAGTAATGGGTAAGGATCAGCTCTAGGGAGGCGACAGGCAAAATTGGCGACTATGCCTTTTGCCATCTGCCTGTATTTTTTTGGGGCAGAGATTTCAGAGTTCAGTTCCCCTTGAATTTGATGAGGTAATATGGTGTGATTTACTGGTCACTTATGTTTACCCAGAACACTTCTAGGGCAATCAGTCCGCAAACTGAAAATTTTCTGTTTTTTTTTCTTTTTTTTTTTTTTTTTTTTTAGTGGATCTTTTAAGATCCGTCGCCCTGTGCAGATACCGAGACCTCAGAGAGGAACGTCATCCGCACTGCCCAGCATCATGCACAGGTGAGCCATTTCCCAAAAATGGGACATTTACCATGGCAGGGTGAAAGCTGAAAGACAAAATGTTCCAGGAGCTCTGCACTGAGTATATTTCTGCATAGATTTCTCAATGATGTTTTAAACTTCTCTAAACCCAGACTCAAAAATGTAATGCAAACATTTCTCTGAATATTTTATTTGGGGGGGAAGGTGGGGACCGCAAAAGCAGCTGTGAAGAGGAACCAAAATGCCCTTCTGTATCCTTCCTCCTAGGGGCAGGGCTTGCACCCCGGAGTTCCACTGTGCCACCCAATTTACCATTAGAGAAATACATTTTACTGTGGTTTAACCACCCCAATACTGGACACTTTCACCCCCTTGCTGCCCAGGCCAATTTTCAGATTTCACACTTGACTGACAATGATAATGACAATTACTCAGTCATGCAACACTGTACCCAAATTATATTTTTTTTGGAGCCCAATAGAGATTTCGTTTGGTGGTTTTCGTTTGGTTTGGGTTTTTGACTACATAATTAAAAAAAACCTTAGTTCCTGTTATAAAATTTTGCAATTAAGTAATTTTTCTTCTTTACTGATGTGCGCTGATGAGGCGGCAGTGATATGCTCTGATGAGGCGGCACTGATGTGCTCTGATGAGGCGGCAGGGATGTGCGCTACAGAGGCGGCAGTGATATGCTCTGATGAGGCGGCACTGATGTGCTCTGATGAGGCAGCAGGGATGTGCGCTACAGAGGCAGCAGTGATGTGCTCTGATGAGGTGCTACTGATGTGCTCTGATGAGGCGGCACTGGTGTGCTTTGATGAGGCGGCAGTGATGTGCGCTAAAGAGGTGGCAGTGATGTGCGCTGATGTGCTCTGATGAGGCGGCAGTGATGTGCGCTGATGAGGCGGCAGTGATGTGCTCTGATGAGGTGGCAGGGATGTGCGCTAAAGAGGTGGCAGTGATGTGCGCTAAGGAGGCGGCAGTGATGTGCGCTAAAGAGGTGGCAGTGATGTGCGCTGATGTGCTCTGATGAGGCGCCAGTGATGTGCTCTGATGAGGCGGCAGTGATGTGCGCTAAAGAGGTGGCAGTGATGTACTCTGATGAGGCGGCAGTGATGTGCTCTGATGAGGCAGCAGTGATGTGCGCTAAAGAGGTGGCAGTGATGTGCTCTGATGAGGCGGCAGGGATGTGCGCTAAAGAGGTGGCAGTGATATGCTCTGATGAGGCGCTACTGATGTGCTCTGATGAGGCGGCAGTGATGTGCTCTGATGAGGCGGCAGTGATGTGCTCTGATGAGGCGGCAGTGATGTGCTCTGATGAGGCAGCAGTGATGTGCGCTAAAGAGGTGGCAGTGATGTGCGCTAAAGAGGTGGCAGTGATATGCTCTGATGAGGCGCTACTGATGTGCTCTGATGAGGCGGCAGTGATGTGCTCTGATGAGGCGGCAGTGATGTGCTCTGATGAGGCGGCAGTGATGTGCGCTAAAGAGGTGGCAGTGATGTGCGCTGATGTGCTCTGATGAGGCGGCAGTGATGTGCGCTAAAGAGGTGGCAGTGATGTGCGCTGATGTGCTCTGATGAGGCGGCAGTGATGTGCTCTGATGAGGCGGCAGTGATGTGCTCTGATGAGGCGGCAGTGATGTGCGCTGATGAGGCGGCAGTGATGTGCGCTAAAGAGGTGGCAGTGATGTGCTCTGATGAGGCGGCAGTGATGTGCGCTAAAGAGGTGGCAGTGATGTGCTCTGATGAGGCGGCAGTGATGTGCGCTAAAGAGGTGGCAGTGATGTGCGCTGATGTGCTCTGATGAGGCGGCAGTGATGTGCTCTGATGAGGCGGCAGTGATGTGCTCTGATGAGGCGGCAGTGATGTGCTCTGATGAGGCGGCAGTGATGTGCGATGATGAGGCGGCACTGATATGCTCTGATGAGGCGGCGCTGGTGTGCTCTGATGAGGCGGCGCTGGTGTGCTTTGATGAGGCGACGCTGATGTGCCCTGATGAGGCGACGCTGATGTGCTCTGATGAGGTGGCAGTGATGTGCTCTGATGAGGCGGCGCTGGTGTGCTCTGATGAGGCGGCACTGGTGTGCTCTGATGAGGCGGCGCTTGTGTGCGCTGATGAGGCGATGCTGGTATGCTCTGATGAGGCCGCACTGGTGTGCTTTGATGAGGCGGCAGTGATGTGTGGCACTGTGAACTGTCAAAACTCACTTCTCCAGCACAGATCCGGCTCCTCTTCCCATAGTATCCGTATGAGCCAAACTTTTTGAAGGGTCAGAACCCCTGTGAAGAATTTATTGCTGATTGCTAGTTATGACCACTTTAAATGCAACAAAAAGTGAGGGGAAAATTTGAATATTTCGTGTTGTCTCCGGAACAGGAAGAAAGGGGAAATCTTTCAGTGATGACACTATTCTGGTGAAATCTAAAGCTGGCTATACAGTGTTCGGACTTCATCTGATTCCTGCTGAATCAGCCTAAATTTGGGCTGTTAGTGACCCTGTCTACTTTGTTGCCCAGAGCAGAGATCTTCTCCTTTTGTTCCCTAACTAAAGGGAAAACTTTTTTTTTTTTTAGTTCTGAATAGAGTGGAGAAAGGTTACAACCCCTGTCGGGTTTTTATTGCTGTCTGTGCCCCCATTAGAGCGATTCACCCTCTCTGGTTGTCCATTTTACTGATATCGCTAAAAATGAAGGTAAAAGAAAATCCCAAATTTTGGGTTGTCCCCAGAACATGGATAGAGGGGAAATCTTCGGATGGAAACACTGGTTCTGGTGACAAGCAGGGGTTCTCTTACTTTGGGATCTCCTCTCACCTCCTGGTTGGTTATAGTAAATGAAGTGAAGGAAAATTTCCCCAAAGGGACACAGATGGCAAAAAAAAAAAAAATCTGACGGGGGTTATAAGACTCCCTTAGGCCTGGTTCACACTACTGTGATTTTAGATGTGACTTGAGTCGCAACAGAATCGCATGACAAGAGAAATCTCATTGTTTTTAATGGTATCCATTCATATTAATGCGACTGAGCACGGAGCGATTTTGGAAAAGGTTCCTGTACTACTTTGATGCAATTCCACTGCGATTTTGGCTCCATAGATTATACAAACCTGGTCAAAGTTGCATCCAAGTAGCACTACATAATCACACTGAAAGTCGGATCAAAAATCATATCGCAGCAGTGTAAACCTAGCTTAACCACTTCCCGCCCAAGGATGTCATATGACTTTCAGTGGGGATATCTGAATGATGGCTGCAACTACAGGCATCATTCAGATATCCTTGTTTCCAGCCGGCGATTCTGTGCACCATAAGAAAGATCATAGCGGCAGTTCCACCATTTAAACATTCTTACTGGCGACGGGTGGGGACATCCCCCCTCCCGCCGCCATCCAGTGCTTCTCTGTGCTCTCACGTGTCATCGGGGACCCAGAGAAAGAATCGGCCGCTGCCGGATGACGACCATAGAGATTTCCGGTGACCAAATGGTCACCAGTCATCTTTTTGACCGTCGGAGGCCCGGGGGCGACGTTATGACGTCACGTCCGGGCCGCGGATGTAAACAAAGCCGCAATCGCGGCTGGTAAACATTAAATCGTGGATTTTTTTTCCCAATCTCATGCTTTCCAGCCTGGAGGAGAGATGTGGGGTCTTATTGACCCCGCATCTCTCTATAAAGAGGACCTGTCACGAATGATTGCTATTACAAGGGATGTTTACATTCCTTGTAATAGGAATAAAAGTGATAAAAAAAATAAAAATGTAAAAGAAAGTCAAAATAAAAAAAAGAAAATAAAATAAAAAAAATAAATAAAAAAAAACAATTTAAAATGCCCCTGTCCCCGGTAGCTCGTGCTCAGAAGCGAACGCACACGTTGGTCCCACCCACATATGTAAACGCCGTTCAAACCACACATGTGAGGTATCGCCGCGTGCGTTAGAGCGCGAGAAACAATTCTAGCACTAGACCTCCTCTGTAACTCTAAACATGTAACCTGTAAAAAATTTTAAAGCAACGCCTATGGAGATTTTTAGTACCGAAGTTTGGCGTCATTCCATGAATGTGCGCAATTTTAAAGCGTGACATGTTGGGTATCTATTTACTCGGTGTAACATCATCTTTCACATTATACAAAAAAATTGGGCTAATTTTACTGTTTTGTTATTTTTTAAATCATGAAACAGTTTTTTTCCCAAAAAAAAAAAGTTTGAAAAATTGTTGCGCAAATATCGTGCGAGATAAAAAGTTGCAACAACCGCCATTTTATTCCCTAGGGTGTCTGCTAAAAAAAAAATATATATATATAATGTTTGGGTGTTCTAAGTAATTTTCTAGCAAAAAAATGATGATTTTTACATGTAGGAGAGGAGAGCCAGAATAGGCCCGGTATTGAAGTGGTTAACTTTATTCAAAATTGGGAAAAAAATGTTTTTTGCTTTAGATCTACATTAAAGCAAAACAGTACCGGAATACAAATACTAATAAATGATCCACTTCTTGTCCCTCAAAACACATCAATGGTATATGACACTTTTTTGGGATTCCACAGTCTCAGCCTGATGGAAGAGGACCCGATGGAAGAGGATGAACAGATGGTGATAGAAGATGTACAGAGCAGTGCCGAGTCAGCTGGAGAGGAGGTGCGGTATACAGTAACTTTGTTGGCGTCTGTGCTGCTTTCTGCCTGTTATATCTGTTTAAGGCTGAGTTCACATATATATGCGGGGCCGCTTTCTGTGCAGAGTCCGGTGTGGTTTCCATTAGGGCTGAAACAACTAATCGATTATGAAAATAGTTGTCAACTATTTTCATAATCGATCAGGCGATAAGTTGGCCTGCATACAGAATGCATTAATTGTTTACATATCAGGAAATACAGTGCAGCACACGTACAGCTCAGTACACAGACCATACATTTCAGTAAGTGTCTGAGAACTTGTGAATGTGTGAGGAGCAATGCCTCATGGGACATGTAGTCCTGGGCAGAAAGTAAGTTGTTCTAAAGGCTCTCAAGTGGTTCTACAGTGCCCCTTGCTATAGGGGCACTCTGTACTATACTTTGCAGCTTGCTATTGGGTGAAGGCAGGAGGATCCAGAAGTGTCGGTGGGGGGACCCCAGAAGAGGAGGATCGGGGCTGCTCTGTGCAAAACCATTACACAGAGGAGGTAAGTATAACACGTTTGGTTAAAAAAAATAAAATCACTCTAAAGACTCTGTTGCAGGGAAGATCAGCATCTGACCCCAGAGAAGTAGGGGGCTGATAGACTGGAGGTAATATAAAGCATTACAATTAAAGTAAACTTTTACCAGTATTGTGCATTATATTTAAAATGATCATATCCATGGAAAAAAAAAAGTATTTTTTTTCTTCTTTTTTATTGGTTGAACTAGATGGCCTTGTGTGTTTTTTCAACCTGACTATGTTTAGTACTACTTTTAATATAAAAAATGTATATCTCCCTTCCACCCTTCATATAACTCCATGTCTTACTCCTAGTTAAAGTGGAAGGCCACCCTAAAAAAAAAAATTGCATCAAAAATCTTTAAAAAAATGAAAAAAAAAAAATGTAACTTACCTGAAACCCTTGTTGCTAGGCAGTCTTCCTAATCTGCCTCTTCCTATTCCGCGGCGCTTCCTCCTCTTCGGTGAGCGGCCCCGTTGCCTTCTGGGAACTGTGTGTGTCCCAGAACACCACGGGGCCATTCACAAAGCGACGCGCGACTCACGCATGCACAGTAGGAAACGGGCAGTGAAGCCGCAAAGCTCCACTGCCTGTTTCCCTTCGTTAAGATGGAGGCGCCGGCGGCCGATCCGATGGACGGATCGGCCTCGGGGGGCCAACATCGCGGGCTCGCTGGACAGGTAAGTGCCCTTATTAAAAGTCAGCAGCTACAGTGTTTGTAGCTGCTGACTTTAAAAAAAAAAAAATATTGCGGCCGGAACCCCCCTTTAAAATGCCACTATATCCTTCTTCTGGGTGTATTTATTATTATATATATATATATTAGTACTTTCACTGTTTCACAGTATAAATGAACCACTGTAGTAGCAATTATTTGTTCTTTTTGTACTATAAAGGGCTAGTTTGAGTTTTTTTAACCCCATTATAATAGGTGATACAGAAAAAAAAGCATGCTGCTGCTGCTGCTAAACATCTTAGGCCTGGTTCATTCTTATGCGTTTTTTGGTGCGTTTTTTACAGAAACGCACTACAGTTCATTTCACATGGTTTCCTATGGGACACGTTCACATCTATGCTTTTTTTAGCCGCTGCGTATTTGGAAAGGGTCAAGGACTTCTTTCAACGCAAAACGGTGCTTTTTTTGGTTCAATAGACTTCAATGGAGAAGCTGCAGAAAAGCATGTAATGTGTTTTTGCCACGATTTGCGTTTTTTAACCAGTTGACGGTGGGGCGGTGTGGCTCTCGTTCTGGGACAACGTCATATGACGGCGTCCCAGAGCAGCCGCTCTCGTGGGGGCGCACGGCGTGTTTCTAGCGGCGTCCGCGGCTCTTTAACCATGTGATCGCTGTGTCCAATCACAGCCGGTCACATGTAAACACGGAGATGCCGGTAATTGGCGCTCCTCACCTCACACTGACAGAATGTGTGGCGAGAAGAGCCAATCAAAGCAGGGGGATATCTAGGCATGTAATCAGGGCACTGATCATCATTTTTTTTAAAAGGTGAACTTATCCTTTAAGCCTCAGATGCACCCACTCACTTTTGGGTAGATAAAAAAAAGGGCAAGGTTTAATTGCGGTGGGCATAGATTATCATGCAATACAGAGCTCACCGAATTTTGATTTGTGTGTGGGGCCCTCCCTGTTCATTGGATCGACTTCTATCCAACGGACACGCTGGAAAAATGTTGTTGATCAGCAGTTGCAGCCACTGATCAGTGTATTCTGACAGCAGTGGGAGCCGCTGTCAGAATACGATGTCCTGGCCAGGGGTGGAGGTTGATTCCTCCATCCACCTCTTGTGTGTGGATTTAGAAATCATTGAAAAAGAAGGGGGGGGGGGGGACGGGAAAATGTGGGGCTTTAAATGAGACGCAGAAAAACCTACGTCTCCATCCCTAATAAAATGAAAATAATCCGCAAATTGGGACTTTAACCGTTTCAGCCCCAGAAGATTTTACCCCCTTCCTGACCAGAGCACTTTTTGCGTTTTGGCACTGCGTCGATTTAACTGACAATTGCGCGGTCGTGTGACGTGGCACCCAGTCAAAATTGACGTCCTTTTTTTTCCCACAAATAGAGCTTTCTTTTGGTGGTATTTGATCACCTCTGCGGTTTTTATTTTTTGTGCTATAAACAAAAAAGAGCGACAGTTTTGAAAAAAACGCATTATTTTTTACTTTTTGCTATAATAAATATCCCCCAAAAATCTATAAAAAAAATTTTTTCCCTCAGTTTAGGCCGATATGCATTCTTCTACATATTTTTGGTAAAAAAAATTGCAATAAGCGTATATTGATTGGTTTGTGCAAAAGTTATAGCGTCTACAAAATAGGGGATAGTTTTATGGCATTTTTATTATTAATTTTTTTTCTTTACTAGTAATGGCGGCGATCTGCGATTTTTATCGGGACTGCGACATTATGGCGGACACATCGAATAATTTTGACACATTTTTGGGACCATTGGCGCGCTCCCTGGTGGCCACAGGGTGAAGCGACGTTACATAACGTCGTTTTGCCCAGCCAAACAACTGCGGCGGCTGGTCGGCAAGTGGTTAAATGAAACATGTTCAATGTGGCCAGAAAATTTGTCAAAAATAAAATTATATATGTATTTATTATCTGGACAGTGCAAAACTGTCTCATATTGAATACAGCACTTGATAAGTATACACAAAATATATACATTAAAGACCATTGTGCTAGAATTAGATCATAGCATAAAAGTACACTACACAATGTGGCACAAAATATCGTCCTCCATGTTTATGTGACTTTCGAACAGAGTGGTATAAAAATAATAAATCCAACTGACCTAAAATCAAATAGACCGTCTATATAAGACATAAAATGCATCCAGATATGCCAGACATGTTTCGTGGCTAAAAACCACTTCCTCAGGGGCGGGTGCATCAAAATAAATAGAGAAATATAAATAAGGCCAATATAATAAAGTGAGTGACAGGGAAAATGTATAAAATAATATGTAAGAGACAGTAATAAACTATCCTCACATACGAACGAAGCCTGGAACCTGCGAGACCCAAACCTGGAGGTTGCCTAAAGTGTCCATACCGAAAACTGTGGTAGATTGGATTCACCAGACAGTCAAGCACACACACACACACACATTGTCCCACACTGTTTGATGTGCAAGGGGGATGAGGTGTTGGAAAAGACCCAATCGGTAAATTGTTTGGGCTCCATTTCTGTGAAGTTCAAAAATCAACTACTTTCTAAATAAGCAGGGGAAAGATATTTATTTAGATGCACCCGCCCCTGAGGAAGTGTTTTTTTAGCTGCGAAACATGTCGGGCATATCTGGATGCATCTTATGTCTTATATAGACGGTCTATTTGATTTTAGCTCAGTTGGATTCATTATTATTATGCCACTCTGTTCGAAAGTCACATAAACATGGAGGACGATATTTTATGCCACATTGTGTAGTGTACTTTTATGCTATGATCTAATTCCAGCACAATGGTCTTTAATGTATATATTTTGTGTATGTTTATTAATTGCTGTATTCATGGCCCCCATGTACAGAACCATGTATTCACTAAGATCACACAGCTCTAGCACCGTTCACACTCTATGTGTTTGGCCAGCCCTGCTGTACAGAATCTTGTTTCCCTAAATATTATTTCACATGATGATTCTCTCTTTCTTTGTAATACCTACAGCTTCTTCCTGACTTGTTGGATTCCGCCCTCCTGGATAATGAAGAGTGACAGATACCGTTCACTAGATACTGTGCTTCCATGTCTCTGTATGGTGACACGTATGCATTGTGACAGACATCCTGCACCAAGGTAGACACAGAGCCCAGTGACACGTGTCATACTCATTTCTGTTATGTCTGATAGTTGCTGCTGTGCTGTTCATATACAGCAGTCTGTTTTCTTTTTTTTGTTTTTTGTTTTTTTTGTTTTTTTTTGCCACTTTCTATGAAGCTTTGTTATGTTTGAACTTAAAATGTTCTTGGCTTCTACTTGTTAAAGTGATAAAATCTTTAAAATGGAAAAAAAAATATTAAAATAGTTTAAGCAACATTGGGTGAATGGGTATATGTTTTTAAGTATCAGCTTTGTGTGTATCATTTGTTTTCTCATATATTGTCAACATATATCTAGATCAGTGTTTCTCAACTCCAGTCCTCAAGGCGCCCCAACAGGTCATGTTTTCAGGATTTCCCTCAGATGAAATGGCTGTGGTAATTACTAAGGCAGTGAAACTGATCAAATCACCTGTGCAAAATAATGGAAATCCTGAAAACATGACCTGTTGGGGCGCCTTGAGGACTGGAGTTGAGAAACACTGATCTAGATCAGTGGTCTCCTAACTGCGGCCCTTTGCTTGCCTTCATCCAGCCCTTAAGGCATAATTCCTTCCACTGACAACAATCACAGCGGCCCTTTACCATGTGATCAGCTGTGTCCAATCACAGCTGATCACATGTAAACAAGTTGCCGGTTATCAGCAGTCCTTAACTTGCGCGCTGTCACAGCGGGAGGAGAAGAGAGCCTGTAACTGGCAAGTGTGACAGGGGACATTAAAGGAGAAGTCCAGCCAAAGCTCGTTTGGCTGTACTTATCCTCTGGGTCACAGGAGTGCAATTCGTTTTGCACTCCTGTGGTCCG
This sequence comes from Lithobates clamitans, assembly GCA_037952925.1. Lineage (NCBI taxonomy): Eukaryota > Metazoa > Chordata > Amphibia > Anura > Ranidae > Lithobates > Lithobates clamitans. The sequence goes on from JBBGZY010001153.1 coordinate 122,088, forward strand.
TTTTCGGCAGAAGTCCGCTCTCTGCTGACGTCACAGAAGTCAGTCCAGTTACCGCATCATCGCGGCAATAAAGTCAGGATCCGCCAGGTGCCTGGACTGGCACACCGCTCAGCCTCTCAGCAAGCCAATAAGAGCCTGAGCTGGCCGCCCCCTCCACAGTCCAGCTCTCCAATGAGCAAGGAGGGGGCAGAGCAGAGAGCTGTGACTGACAGTCTACAGCTCTCTGCTCGGGAGCTCAGAAAACTAAGTGATCGGCCAGAGGCTCTAATAGGCTTCAATATAGGGTGGCCTCGGTTCGCAGAGAGTGCGCTCTGATCCCACCCAGGTGTGTTACAACAGCGAATGAATATTCGCTGTTGTAACTGATCCTCCTCCCGACCAATCAGGAAGCGGGTTTTGACATCGGTCACCCGATTGGCTGAAAGGACCGGAGATCCTATTGGATGCCAGGGAGGAGGAGCTGGAAGCCGCCATGGAGGGAAGGACATGGAGCAGCTGCACCACGTTGCCTGCTACCCGCCGATGGGGTAAGTGCTGAACCGACCGGCAAACAGTAGTGGGGTGGGGTGGGTGCCGCTCCCCCAACCCCCCCCAAAAGAAAACACCAGCCGCCATTGCCAGTCACCCTGCACACGGAGAAAGAGCAGCAGTGTCCTTATTCTACAGGAAGCTTCTGCACAGGGGGAAAGTTTAAAACTGGATTACTGCACAGATTACACTCGACTTTTATAGTTGGACAATATTTCTTTATCCCAAAGTTCAGCTTGAAGTAAACAGGTGTTGGGAGAAGTATGAGGCTCGGTTCACACTGATGCCAAATAGGATTAGACTTGTGAGACCCCAAGTCAGATGACATGTGAAATTCAATGTTTGCCTATAATAGCTGTCTTCACTGGTACTACTCCAGTCTGTACGCCTTTAGAAAAGATTCCTGCACTACTTTGGTCCGACTTTGATACAACTTCAATGCCACAGAGTGTAAAAAGTCACATTAACCAGCTCAATACAGTGCACTTTCACCCCCTTCCTGGCCAGGCCATTTTTCAGCTTTCAGCGCTGTCGCACTTTGAATGACAATTGCACGGTCATGCTACACTGTACCCAAATTAAATTTTAATAATTTTCTTCACACAAATAGAGCTTTCTTTTTGTGGTATTTAATCACTGCTGGGTTTTTTTATCTTTTACTAAAAAAAGAAAAGAAAAAACACCGAAAACATTGAAAAAAGAAAAAAGTTTCTCTTAGTTTCTGTCAGTAAATTTTATAACTACCGTAAGAAATTTTTCTCCTTCACTGATGTGCACTGATGATGCGGCACTTATGGGCACTGATAAGGAGGCACGAATATGCACTACTGATGGGCACTACTGATTGGCATTACTAATGCGCACTGATTGGTGTCACTAATGGGTACTGATTGGTGTCACTGGGGGGCTTTACTGTAATCAGACAAAGATTTGGAGGACATACCCTAAAAGATGCATTAAAGATGGTGCAGCCATAGGACCATAGAAAAAATGACATTTAACTCCTGCAAGGCTATTTAAAACACCTAGACATTCTCAAAAAATATGGGGATTTGGTCACACTATATTGCTATATGGTGCTAAGCCCACTTACTGCGACAAAGTACCCCATTATCAGTGGGCCCCCACTATCCATAGAATGGAAAATCCTGTTTTTCTGAACCATGGCAGAAATACACTCCTCTATATGGGAGAACTAAAAGGACTCCCCCTATAAACACAGGTGGACACTAATAAGAGACAATGATGAGAGAGTGGGGTGCTCCAGCCCAAAGGGATTTGGTCAGAATCCATACAATAGACAAACAAAGATTTGGGGGGTACACCCTAAAAGATGCATTAAAGATGGTGCAGCCATACGACCATAAAACAATAAAATATTACAACGCACACATGCAAAAAATGACACTCCCTCATCATTACCTCATTACCTGTGTTATAGGAGGAGTCCTTTAGTTCTATATTGAAGAGTGTATTGTTCCCACGGTTTAGAGAAGCAGGATCTTTCATTCTATGGATAATAGTGTAGGACAGGGGTCTCAAACTGGAGGCCCTCCAGCTGTTGCAGAACTACAAGTCCCATCATGCCTCTGCCTGTGGGAGTCATGCTTGTAACTGTCAGCCTTGCAATGCCTCATGGGACTTGTAGATCTGCAACAGCTGGAGGGCCACCAGTTTGAGACCCCTGGCGTAGGACCTACTGATATTGGGTTACTTTGTCGCAGTAAGTGTGATAATGGGGTCGCAGTAAGTGGGCTTAAGCACCATATAGCAATATAGTGTGACCAAATCCCCATATTTTTTGAGAATGTTCAGGTGTTTTAAATAGATGTGTGCGCTGTTACATAGTTACATAGTTAGCCAGGTTGAAAAAAGACACAAGTCCATCCAGTCCAACCATAAAAAAAACAAAAAAAAAAAACAAAAAAACAAAAAAAAACCCAATATACCCACTACTATACCCACAATTGATCCAGAGGAAGGCAAAAACCCCCAGCAGAGCATGCTCCAATTTGCTACAGCAGGGGAAAAAATTCCTTCCTGATCCCAGAGAGGCAATCGGATTTTCCCTGGATCAACTTTACCTATAAATGTCAGTACCCAGTTATATTATGTACATTTAGGAAAGTATCCAGGCCTTTCTTAAAGCAATCTACTGAGCTGGCCAGAACCACCTCTGGAGGGAGTCTATTCCACATTTTCACAGCTCTTACTGTGAAGAAACCTTTCCGTATTTGGAGATGAAATCTCTTTTCCTCCAGTCGTAAAGAGTGCCCCCTTGTCCTCTGTGTTGACCGTAAAGTGAATAACTCAACAGTAATATTTTGTTCTTCTTCTTTACTGTAATCAGGGCACTGATCACCTGCCTGGGTGTCCCCTGTGAGGTGATGCTACTGACCAGCTCTCCTCACCACACACTCTGTCAGTGTAAGGCGAGGAGAGCCAATTACCGGCACTTCCACTTTTTCATGTGACCGGCTGTGATTGGACAAAGCCGATCACATGGTTAAAGAGCCACGTCATCGGCTCTTTACAGAGATCGGGGTCACACACCGTGTCCTAGGAACAGCCAGAGCGGCCGTTCTGGGTGGGCGTCACATGACGGCGCCCCAGAACGAGAACCGCACTGCTCCTCTGTCATTTGACAGTGGGTGGGCGGCAAGTGGTTAAAGTCAGACTCCAAAGTTGCGTGCTCTGAAAGTCGCGTGACTTTGGCGTTGGGCTAATGTAAACTGAGCCTAAGGCTAGGTTCACGTCCGTCACCGGATCAAGTGCAAATTTTTACTTGAATTCGCACCTGAACTGGACCTAAAATTGCACAGGACTCTTCATAAACCAGTCCAGCTCACATGTTATGCGAATCAGATGAGGTTCAAAACTAATCTGATTCACATATATGTGAACTGAGACTTTAGCCAATAGAAAGCACTTGGGGGTGGAGAGCTGCTGTTTTGCCAGAAAACATGCAATAAAATGCTCATGTTGAGCATTTTTCAGGCAGCCCCATTAAAGACTATAGGGCCAATCCACCTCCAATCTGCCTGAAAAGCTTATGTACTTTTTTGAGCGACAGGCGTTTTGCTAAATTTGACAGAATGCTCAGATGTGAACAGGGGCCATTGAAATTAATGGGACTTTGTTGAGCGTGTTAGAGCTACAAGCAGAAAATCGCTTAGGTGTGAACGGGGCCTTAAAGGATAAGTTCACCTTTCGTTACATGTTACACCCATTATCAGGGTGCAACATGTAACAAACAGACCGGCCCCCGATTTAGCAGCGGGGGTATTCTACACCCCCCTGATAGCTGTCACTCATTAACAGTGTCCTGTAAATGGAAAACTACAAGGTCCAGCAGCCTTTGCGGCTTTTAGCTTGTAGTTTTCAATGAACTAGCACGGCACTGTGGAGCACTGTGGTAGTTTATTCTCTTTTCCTGTCAGATTGTATCGGTTTGCTCATATGGGATGTACGGGCACACAGATACACTGGCAGATCTGCAGGAGACATACACGGTACCACTGATCTTCTGCTCGCTTGTGCAATGCTTTACAGGCTCTAAAAAAAAATAATAATAATAAATGCACATTTTTTTTACCTGCAAAAAAAAAGTGCATTTATTATTTTTTTCTGAAAAAAAATAAGCCTTCCCTGCTAACCTCTCAATCTGAAAATTCTAGTTGCTTGGCCACTTGAATCCACTGGCATCCGTTCTTTCATGGTTCCTGAACAAGTCTGCAGGTTAGGATCTGTGCTGTCACTTGCTGCCTCATTTGTTCTTGGTCAGTGACTCATTGTATGAAAGCAGGACAGACAAGCAGCTGACATTATTAAGAAGAAGGTCAGTGGTGATGGCTTACAGTTATCTGTCAGCACAGATACTAAATGGAGAGATTTATGACAACTGGAACACTCAAAATCTGGTGCAGTTCTGCATAGAAACCAATCAGCTTCCAGGTTTTATTGTCAAAGCTCAATTGAACAATCTGAAGTTAGAAGCTGATTGGTTGCTATGCAGAGCTGCACCTCATTTTGTGTGCACCAGTTTTAGTAAATGTTCTTTTACCTTAGGTGACCATTGTGTCTACACTTCCTGGAGCAGAAGGGCTCTCAGAGATCATTCACAGGTTTGTCTCTTGCCAAGAGAAACATCACAACATAGAAGTTTTTAAAAAAATACACAATTACCAAATGATTTCAGCATAACCCCTTTATTATTATTATAAATTCTGACACGCGTTTCAATTGCAAGCATACCATGGAGTCCAGATCCCTGCTTGCGGTCAGCAAGCAGTGTGGCAAAGTGTTTTAACATAAGGAAACCTCTTAACTAACTTGGATAGATTCTTTGTAGGGGCCTCTCTTCCCAGACTTGGATAGATTCTTTGAAGGGGCCTATCTTCCCAGACTTGGATAGATTCTTTGTAGGGGCCTATCTTCCCAGACTTGGATAGATTCTTTGTAAAGGACTCTCTTCCCAGACTTGGATAGATTCTTTGTAGGGGCCTATCTTCCCAGACTTGGATAGATTCTTTGTAGGGGCCTATCTTCCCAGACTTGGATAGATTCTTTGTAGGGGCCTATCTTCCCAGACTTGGATAGATTCTTTGTAAAGGACTCTCTTCCCAGCCTGCATCCTTGCTGAGACATTACAGGGTGTTTAGCTGCTTTTCTTCATTTCTTAGAAGTGCCATCCAGGCCGTCACAGACTGATCAGACTCTGTATTTAGACCAAGATGATGAATGAAGCCATTCAAGTCTTTACTGCAAACATCACCTTATTCAGGTCAGTCACTTTGAGAAGATGTCACTTGGTTGATGACCCCAAAACAAAAAGGACAAAGCTCCCCACTGCCTCATCCAAGCCATGCATGGTCCCCGACTAAACACGGAGTACTGTTTATGCCCGTCAACACTGACCAGATTGCTGCCACTGAGTGGGACACTCCGATGTGATGTCCTGCAGCGGATGTCTACCCGAGCCGGACACTGTACGAGTCACTTTGGGTCAGGTAACGAACCCAAGTGTGGATGGCGGTCGGACGTTCATTTCTGAGCCTGAGGAAACGGATCTGAAGGCCAGAACTGGTGTGGGATGGTACCTGAAAGGAGAGATTCACAGGAGGCAGGTCTAGAACCGAAGGCAGGGAGACGCATCCGGACACATCCACCTGTAGGAGGGGACAGACAAACAAAGCTGGAATGAAGCCTCAGTTTTAGCACTGCTCTATGCCCTGCTGTAATATTTGGCACCAACTTCCTCATGCACCAGTCTTTGCCATCACACTCCAAGCAACTCCAACACAAAGTACGACATAGACCTTGCACTGCTGTACCACTTGGCAAATAACTGAATTGGAGCTGGCAAGCCGCTTTTAGCCTGCCAAGGTCCTCTGCATTTCATCCAAAACATCAAAGACAAGAGCTTGGAGGTCTTACAGCTTGCCCACTCAATAAATGTATTCAATAGGCAGTGCAGTGTTGTGCATCCTATATCATTCTGTGTTTGTGCAGAAGAGTGAAGCCAATAGAGGAAAAAAAAAATTAAAGCTAGAATTTTGTATACTGAAAAACATGTATCTAAATAAATGTATAAAAAAGTGGAAGATTAAAGTGATACTAAACACACAATGTTATATTTACATTGTCCCTTCTATTTCTGGACAGTGGCTTGAAAAATTATTCATACCCCTTAAAATGTTCCACATTTTGCAATATTACAACCAAAAACAGAAATGTATTTTATGTGATAGACCAACACACAAAGTGGCACATAATTGTGAAGTGGAAGGAAAATGATAATAGGATTTTGACTACAGCTTACCTGTAAAATCCTTTTCTTGGAGTACATCACGGGACACAGAGCAGCTATAGTAATTACTATCTGGTTATACGCCACCTATAGGTGAATGGACACTGGCACACCCAAAAAAAAGGAAGTCCCCCCTCTATATAACCCCTCCTTTACAGGAAGTACCTCAGTTTTGTAGCAAGCAATTCCCAAAAGAGGGGAGGGGCCTCTGTGTCCCGTTAAGTACTCCAAGAAAAGGATTTTACAGGTAAGCTGTAGGAAAAATCCTATTTTCTTTATTGTACATCACAGGACACAGAGCCGCTATAGTACTTACTATTTAGGATGTCCCAAAGCAATGCCCCTGAGGGGAGGGAGACACCATCATAGAAACTGCCTCCAAAGAAGGACCTACTCCTGCTATTTGTAATACGCTGAGGACAAAAGGCAGTATCTTCTACGTGATTGACATCGACCTGGTAAAAACCCTGTAGCTGTATAAACAAAAGACCAAATAGTGGTCTTGTACACCTGGGCCACTGACATCCGATGATGGATGGCCTGAGATACTCCCACACCTGGTAGAGAGTCTCTCCCCAGAACCTGGCAAAAAACTTTACTTTTGCCAGGTTCAACAGGGCCTCTTGTGACATAACAACAGCCAATGGATACTAATGACGTGAGGATATAGCAGTACGGAGGTGGACAGTAGTGGAGATACCCGGACCTGGATCAGCAGAAGGGGACCCTCACCACCAGTGTAATAGAAGGAACTCACGGAGCAGTAAAGCCTAAGAAGGACATTCATCACAGGCAGTCATCTTGAGACACCCACTCCTCTGCCTAATACCCCCTAGGGGGTGACGGATTCTGGTGAGTGGGGGAGCACCTGGAGTCACCAGCTTCTACATGCACAGAAGTCACCTTTTACCACTCCTTGGGCATTTTGTAAATGCATGTCAACCGATCCTGACGTTTTTAATATCTTCATCTCTATAAATAAGACATTCTAACCCTGTTTGGGTCCATCACAGGGACTTTTTTCACAGATGTGTATTCATATTCATTACTTTTTATTTTGAGTGTTAATGGTTTGGATTTTCATTTTTATGAACTTTTTATATATGAATTTATTATATATGAATTTTGGGATTGTATCACAGAGGTCTAATGCACTTTGGTTTCACTTTATGCACAGTGCACTTTAATCACCATATATATTAGGGATATGTGGTAACCTCATACGGATATTGTTACCCCCCAAATAGTTTGGTTTGTCACGGACCCCAACAATATTACAGGGGGTTATTTAATATTAATTTTTCAAAAGTTTTGGTTAGTTTGATATGATTTGATAGTGTGTAGTTTTGCAATGAAGGTGGGGCAAATTTAAATCAAACCCATATATTGTAATATTCACTTACGCATTACAGAGGAATCACACCTTCTCATTAATTTTATTAATTCTGGCACAAGTGTAGGGGTACATTCACCTAAGAGATACACATTTCGTTTTATACACTTATTTATATGTTTCTGTGATTTTTAACTAACAGCTAATGGTAATAGGACAGCGCCAATTCCCCAGATCTATCCTTTTAATACTTTCAATTAACTCCTATTAGGAATTAATTAAGGGGAGGCTGCAGCCCTTTTTATAATATATTCCTAAGCGCGGACTTCTAATTTAGTATCTCTAAGGATGACATGTTTATACATCCTTAAAACCACCCTCATGAATGGAATGAAGAAGCAGGAATAACTGTCAAGGCTGAGCTGAACCTTTACCTTGAAGAGAGCGGAAAGCTGGCTCCCTCCTCGGATTCTTGGAACATTCCATGTCAGCGACTGCGTGCTCAGCGACAACTCTGCACTCTGATCTGGACTGCTGAGCTCCTGAGAAACACTGAGACACAAAGAGAGGAGTGGGCATGAAAGGCTGGTTTATACCATGAGTAATCTGTCTCATTCAAGTGATTGTAAACGATCACCTTGTGAAACAACCCATTTAGTTTCAAATATAAATGAAAGGTAAAGCATTTGTGTATTTAGTATAAAAAAAAACATTATAAATACCTTTTTTTCTCTTTATAAGTGATCCCATTCCCTCAGCTGCACAGAGAGGTTTGGGGGGGAGGGTGGCACAGCAGCACACTGATCTCCTTAGTGAATGGCTTTGCAGCGGGGGCGTGTCAGGACAAGTCTGATCATTGGAGGAGAGCAGGCTAAGTTCCCACCATAGCTAGAGAACTGACCAATCTGTGCTCTCAATCCTAGTGTGGTCAGTTTTTAATAGGAAAGCTGGGAGACTGGCAGGAACATCAGGGATTTTACACAAAAGAAGCAATACAAAGAGAAGAGCTTATTTTTCATAGAAGGACATGGTACAGCAGGCACATATCAGGAATATGAAATGTTGGCTTTAGATCTTTAAAGGGGTTGTAAAGCTTCGTGTTTTTTTTACCTTAATGCATCCTATGCACGGTATTATGAGCAGAGATTGTTACTCCGCTACAACACTAACCAACAAAATGGCCGCCTCCGAGGCAGGGACAACTTTGTCCCCGGTCGCCGATGTGCTGTGAAAACCCCCAAAATGTTCCTTTGCCTGACTGCATTCGTTTGGCGCTGTTGTGTCCAAACACGAATTTGTCAATCTACAATTACTCATGATTTTCATAAACCGGAAGTGGCGTGGTTTGCTTTTCTGCCGAGTTGCGCATTTTTCTCAGGACACTGGCAGGACCTGCTCCCTATCACAGCCAATCGCACTGGTCACATGATCAATCCCGCCCCTTGGTGGAAAGATCCTATTAGAGAGACTTCGGGGCTGGGCAGGATGGGATTAAAAAGGACACTTCTGGGAGGAGCAATACAAATAAAGTTGGATATACTCCACGAGAATTTTGAAAGGAAAATTTGTACGAAAATTCTCAGTACATTCGAATGTCGTTTTAAAGTAGTTCAAGATTTTGTTTTGCTTTTAACATTTAATTATGAATTGAATGGACTTTAGTAAACTAAAACCAGATTCACTGTTAGAAGTTCGAACGTTTTTATCAACCTACTCTTTTGAATCCTCTCATCACCGCAGTTGGAAATCGAATGGAAAAGCAAACAAACGTTCTCTCAATGAAAAATGTAGAACGAAATTATACTGTTGAATACCCAGCTTTACAACTTTTATGTTTATTGCTAAAATGTATGTATTGATTGCACTGTTTGTAGTGTGAAACGCGTCAGTTTTTTTGTTCTGCTGTGGCATGTATTGTTGATTCTGTTTTTTGAAGTGGAGGGCCACCCTAAAATAAAAAATTGCATGAAAAATCCTAAAAAAATGTAAAAAAAAAAACATTTGAAAAAAAAATTTTTTTTAAACTTGCCTAAACCCTTGTTGCTAGGCAGTCTTCCTAATCTGCCTCTTCCTATTCCGCGGCGTGTCCTGCTCCTCGGTGAGCAGCCCCGTTGCCTTCTGGGAACTGTGTGTGTTCCCAGAAAACCACGGGGCCATTCACAAAGCGCCGCGCCGCTCGCGCGTGCGTGCGCAGTAGGAAACCGGCAGTGAAGCCGCAAGGCTCCACTGCCTGTTTCCCTTACTTAGGATGGCGGTGCCGGGACCCGAGAGCCGAAGGGACGGGTCGGCCTCGGGCGGCCGACATCGTGGGCACCCAGGACAGTTAAGTCTACTTATTTAAAGTCAGCAGCTACAGTGTTTGTAGCTGCTGACTTAAAAAAAAAAATTTGCGCTGGCCGGAATCCCGCTTTAAATGAAAGGCAATTTTTTCGGAGTGCGGCTGTCCAGAACTACTTCCTATCTATTTATTGCTAAAATACCGTTACACTTTAAGCCCCCCAAGGAGCACCCTGACCTCCAAACTTGTTTTCTGGTTCCTTCCCAGTCTGTGAAATTCTGATGGTCTCCCCAGAACATACAGTATATATACTATGTGTACTTGCTGGACACTTACCTGCTAGCTCCTTTTGGCACAGGGACTTGCACGCGTACGTTTATTGCCTGGCTGCAAATACAAATAATGGAAGCCTAGTCAGTATAGTAAGGGGAATTCCCAGCTTTATGATCAGAGCTTTTCATTCATAAGCCTGATACCTTTTATTTCTCAGACTCTCACCTCTTGGGACTCAGATCACACCGCAGCTTCAAAAAGATTTGCAGCCGACTGCAAGAGAATATTTGACGTTATTCACAAATGCATTCTGCTCATTTGAAGTATTCTTTGGCATGACTATTTTACATTCTCCCCATGTTACTGTAGATTCCCTCCCACAATCACAATGCATACTGTTAGGTTATTTGCCATTTACACAAACTGGGCTAGGAGTGTGTTTAGAGTGCATGCATTGCTGTGGAAATGATATGAGGACAAGCTCTATTAGGACAAGGACTGGTATGAACTGGGAATGTGTACAATGCTGGTGATATATAAATCCAGAAAAATACCTGAAATATCTTAGAGCCCATTTACATTTGTGCTTTGTAACAATACATGCCTTTTGCGGCTATCACACTCCAAGTCGCTTTGGAAGTTGGAAGTTTGGAAGTCTCTATGAGCTTGCCACATCTTACCACTGGGATTTTTGCCCATTCCTCCTTGCAAAACTGCTCCAGCTCCTTCAAGTTGGATGGTTAGTTGGATGGTTTGCGCTTGTGAACAGCAATGTTTAAGTCTGACCACAGATTTTCTATTGGATTGAGGTATGGGCTTTGACTAGGCCATTCCAACACATTTACATGTTTCCCCTTAAGCAGTGTGTTTGAGGTCATTGTCTTGCTGGAAGGTGAACCTCCGTCCTAGCCTCAAATCACACACAGAGTGGTACAGGTTTTGCTCAAGAATATCCCTGTATTTAGCACCATCCATCTTTCCCTCAACTCTGACCAGTTTCCCAGTCCCGACTGCTGGAAAACATCCCCACAGCATGATGCTGCCACCACCATGTTTCAATGTAGGGATGGTGTCCTTTGGGTGATGTGTTGTGTTGGATTTGCGCCAGACATAGGGTTTTCTTTGATAGCCAAAAAGTTCAATTTTAGTCTCATCAGACCAGAACACCTTCCCCCATACATTTTGGGAGTCTCCCACATGCCTTTTCGCAAACTCAAAAACGTGCCATTTTGTTTTTTTGCTGAAAGTAATGGCTTTCTTCTGGCCACTCTGCCATAAAGCCCAACTCTATGGAGCGTACGGCTTATTGTCGTCCTATGTACAGATACTCCAGTCTCTGCTGTGGAACTCTGCAGCTCCTCCAGGCCTCTCTGATTAATGCCCTCCTTGCCCGGTCCGTGAGTTTTGGTGTGCGGCCGTCTCTTGGCAGGTTTTGCTGTTGTGCCATGTTCTTTCCATTTGGTTATGATAGATTTGATGGCGGTCCTAGGGATCATCAAAGATTTGGATATCTTTTTATAACCTAACCCTGACTTGTACTTCTCAACAACATTGTCCCTTACTTGTTTGGAGAGTTCCTTGGTCTTCATAGCAGTGTTTGGTTAGTGGCGCCTCTTGCTTAGGTGTTGCAGCCTCTGGGGCCTTTCAAAAAGGTGTGTATATGTAATGACAGATCATGTGACACTTAGATTGCACAAAGGTGGACATCATTTCACTAATTATGGGACTTCTGAAGGTAATTGGTTGCACCAGAGCTTTTTATGGGCTTCATAACAAAGGGGGTGAATACATACGCACGTGACAATTATCAGTTTTTTATTTCTGAAAAATAGTTTTATGTATATATTTTTCTAATTTTACTTCACCAACTTAGGCTGGATTCTCACCTATGCATTTTTAGTGCTTTTTGCATTTTTCAGATTTGTTCTACAGAACGTGTTCCATAGGAAACCATGTTAAATGGGCTGTAGTGCAATTCTGCAAAATGCAAAACGCACTAAAAATGCATACGTGTGAATCAAGCCTTAGACTATTGTGTTCTGATCCATCAAATATAATTCAGATTAAAAAAACGTTCAACTAAAGGCTGTAATGTAACAAAATAGGTAAAAAGAACAGGGGGGGGGGGATACTTTTGCAAGGCACTGTACATTTATTAATAAATCCTTTATGTATAGGATTAGTTGAAACCATCACAGGGGTGTTTTTTTTTTTAAAAACCAAACAAGCTGGAACTCCACTTTAATTGCATTGCATCACAAAATTCTTTGTGTAGGCATTACGTAAGCCTTTTCATTTCCCTGTCCGATGACATCCTTTATATGAAGCTAAGAAGTTGTTAATTTTGCTTCTTACCTGCTCCGGGGGTCTCTCTCCACACTGGGGAACAGATGGAAAGGAAGGGAGGTGCTGAGACTGTCTGAGATTTGATATTGCATCACTGTCAGCTGAAGAAGAGAGATAGGAAAATAGAAAAAAAAAAACCATGAAACTGAAGACTCCAAACACAACACAAGATTAAGCCTGGATTTACACTATTCATGTGAGTTGCAGCAAGTGGGGTAACGCACATAAGTAGATGTGGGATCGGCTCATATAGTTTGCCTTTCAGAACACAGTAAACTGCAGTGCACAGACGTGAACCAGCCCAGGAAGGAAAGAAAAACAAATTGATATCTTATAGGCAAAGTAAATAAGTATTAACCAATACTAAGCAATACCCTAAAAAGTCTACCATTTGACTTGAGCTCCTCCTGAAAAATAAGAGTATCTTTCTGGTATAAAAATGTGCCTAGGTGCTCCTGTAGCCTGAACCTCATAGCTATATAGTGGCAGCAGATCATCGAAGACTCTGCTGCTCTGACTGCTAGTCACAAGCGATGTGGAGTAAGATTTAGTGATGTCACTATTGTGATGCTCACTGTTCTCCTTGCTGAAGAGAAAGTTGTATTGGAGGATCTGCAGTGGAAGGATCTCTCTGCTTCTGCTTTATTTGTTTTCTGGATTTGTGTTCTCGTCTTTCCTGCTGCATCTCGATCATAAACCCAACAGTCTTCCAATCATCGGTCATCTGGAGTGGGTGGGCTCAGACAGAAGGCTGCAAAGCCCTGCCTCTGCCAAGATGGCCACCTCCACACAGAGACACCGAGTAGGGCAAAGCAAAGCAAGTCAGTAATAGAGAAAAAAAGGCAATACTGATGTCTAGCCCTTTGCTCTTTTTTTTTTTTTTTTTAGGTACATCTTCCAAATTGCAGGTCCTGTTTAAAACCTATATTAAACACAAGGTATAAATGACTTTTGCTCAGGTTTATTTCCAGATGGTGGTTTTCAAACTGATTTTGTAATATATTTTACATTTCTATAACATCTTTAGTGTCCAAATAAACATTTACTAAAAATGCAGACATGAAACTTTTATTTGCAACGCAAATTGAATTTTCCAACAAGAAATCCATCCACAACCTGGAGCTTTGGAGAGTTGGGGAGAGCACCTTAAACCTGCTGGAGTAAGGTACAGTGCCTTGAAAAAGTATTCACACCCCTTGACATTTTGTCACGTGACAACCAAAAACGTAAATGTATTTTATTGGGATTTTATGTGATAGACCAACATAAAGTGGAACATAATTGTGAAGTGGAAGGAAAATGATAAATGGTTTTCAATGTTTTTTATAAATAAATATGTGAAAAGTGTGGTGTACATTTGTATTCAGCCCCCCTAAATCAATACTTTGTAGAACCTCCTTTTGCTGCAATTACAGCTGCAAATCTTTTTGGGGATGTCTCTACCAGCTTTGCACATCTAGAGAGTGAAATTTTTGCCCATTCTTCTTTGCAAAATAGCTCAATCTCTGTCAGATTGGCTGGTTTTCTTCTAAGTCTGCCCTGTATTTGGCTCCATCCATCTTCCCATCAACTCTGACCAGCTTCCCTGTCCCTGCTGAAGAAAAGCATCCCCACAACATGATGCTGCCACCACCATGTTTCACGGTGGGGATGGTGTGTTCAGGGTGATGTGCAGTGTTAGTTTTCCACAACACATAGCGTTTTGCTTTTAGGCCAAAAAGTTCAATTTTGGTCTCATCTGACCAGAACACCTTCTTCCACATGTTTTCTGTGTCCCCCACATGGCTTCTCACAAACTGCACACAGGACTTCTTATGGCTTTCTTTCAGCAATGTTTTTCTTCTTGCCCCTCTTCCATAAAGGGCAGATTTGTGGAGAGCACGACTAATAGTTGTCCTGTGGACAGATTCTCCCACATGAGCTGTGGATCTCTGCAGCTCCTCCAGAGTTACCATGGGCCTCTTGGCTGCTTCTCTGATTAATGCTCTCCTTGCCCGGCCTGTCAGTTTAGATGGACGGCCATGTCTTGGTAGGTTTGCAGTTGTGCCATACTCTTTCCATTTTCAGATGATGGATTGAACAGTGCTCTGTGAGATGTTCAAAGCTCGGGATATTATTTTATAACCTAACCCTGCTTTAAACTTCTCCACAACTGTATCCCTGACCTGTCTGGTGTGTTCCTTGGCCTTCGTGATGCTGTTTTTTCACTAAAGTTCTCTAACAAACCTCTGATGGCTTCACAGAACAGCTGTATTTATAAGAGATTGTATGAGATTAAATTACACACAGTTGGACTATATTTGCTATAATTAGGTGACTTCTGAAGGCAATTGTTTCCACTAGATTTTAGTTAGGGGTATCAGAGTAAAGGGGGATGAATACAAATGCCCCCCACACTTTTCACATATTTATTTATTAAGAATTTTGAAAAACATTTATCATTTTCTTTCCACTTCACAATTATGTGCCACTTTCTGTTGGTCTATCGCATAAATTCCCAATAAAATACATTTACGTTTTTGGCTGTAACATGACAACATGTTGAAAATTTCAAAGGGAATCAATACTTTTTCAAGTCACTGTAAGTATTACAGCTTATTCCTCATCCCTTAAGCCAGCCATAGATGGTTCAAATCTCGGCTGGTTCAGCAGGGACTGGGCAGGCTGATCGTACCCAAGTCGAGTACAACCAGCCTGCCATATTTTTCATGTGATTATTGCCAGCGGCTATAGCTAGCAACAATCACTGTGTGTTCTACTGACAGAATCGACTTTCCTCAATCCCCGCCGGGAGAGCACAAGAGCTCCTCAGCATCAGAGATTGGGAATCAAGCGATTTTTTTTTTTTTTTTTTGTTCTGTCCTGCAACCAAAATCGCACCGTCTATGGCCGGCTTTAGCATTAACAAGCATTTAATGCTTCCCAGGTAGGGAGACAACTGCACAGGTATATTTATCTGTAATTCCCAGAGTTCAGCTATAACTCCTAGACCAGCTAACCTAATGCCCCATTCACACAGGGACGACTTGTCAGGCGACCTAGTCGCCTGACAAGTCGCCTCCCGTTCTGTGCTATGGAACCGTTCTAAGGGGAGCGTCGCAAGTCGCTCCGATTTAGAAAAAGGTTCCTGTATGACTTCGGGGGCGACTTGCATAGACTTCTATACAGAAGTCGTTTTGCAAGTCGCCCAGGCAGTCGTTTGCAGGTCGCCTCGCTGAGGCGACCTGCAAGTCGTGTTGCCCCTGTGTGAATGGGGTCTAAGTGACCGAGCAGAAAGTGATGGTTCGTTAGGTCTTAGGCCTCGTACACATGATAGGAAAATCAGAAGGGAAAAGGCCTAAGATGAGCTGTCTGTGGATTTTCGGATCGTTAGTACGGTGCATTCGACAGACGATTTGACTTTTACACCAGACAAAAGCTGAATGTGCTGGCTATAAAATTTTTGTCTGATGTGAACTCAACGTCTGATTTTCGGATGGTCAGTACAGAAATCCTTCTCTCAAAAGTCAAAAGTACAAACACGCATGCTCGGAATCAAGGAACGACTGGGAAGAGTTTGGTCTTGTAAATCTAGAATTAACATTCGTGATGCAGCAATTGATGAAATGTCAAAATTCTCATCTTCTTTAATGGGATAATAATGAAGCTGCTTTGCATGTAGTTATGCCAAACGTATTTAAACCACTTAAGGACCGAGCCTCTTTGTGGTTTACAAGTTAAACTTTTTTTTTTTTTTTTGCTAGTAAATTACTTAGAACCCCCCAATGATTATACATTTTTTTTCTAACACCCTAGAGAATAAAATGGCGGTTGTTGCAATACTTTCTGTCACACCGTATTTGCACAGCGGTCTTACAAGCGCACTTTTTTTTGGAACAAATACACTTGTGTTATTTTTTAATTAAAAAAAAAAAAAACAGTAAAGTTAGCCCATTTTTTTTATATTGTGAAAGATAATGTTACGCAGAGTAAATTGATACCCAACATGTCACGCTTCAAAATTGCGCCCGCTCGTGGAATGGCGTCAAACTTTTACCCTTAAAAATCTCCATAGGCGACGTTTAAAAAATTCTATAGGTTGCATGTTTTGAGTTAGAGGAGGTCTAGGGCTAGAATTATTGCTCTCGCTCTAATGATCACAGTGATATCTCACATGTGTGGTTTGAACACTGTTTTAATATGTGGGCGCTACGCACGTATGCGTTCGCTTCTGCACGCGAGCTCGTCGGGACAGGGCGCGTTTAAAAATTTTTACATTTTTTTTCTTATTTATTTTACCTTTTATTTTTACACTGTTCTTTAAAAAAAAAAAATTGTGTCACTTTTATTCCTATTACAAGGAATGTAAAAGAGAAAATAAAAACATGACAGGACCTCTTAAATATGAGATCTGGGGTCAAAAAGACCTCAGATCTCATATTTACACTAAAATGCAATAAAAACAAAAAAAATGTCATTTAAAAAAATACAAAAATAAAAACGGCCCTTAAAGAGCTATAGGCGGAAGTGACGTTTTGACGTCGCTTCTGCCCTGCAATGATATGGAGACGGGTGGGGGCCATCTTCCTCTCACTCATCTCCATGTCACACAAGGGAAATAATCCGATCGCCTCCACTGCTGCTGACGGCTCCAGTAAGCGGCGGGGGGGGGGCCCCTCTCCCGCCGCTGATAAAAGTGACAAATCCGCCGCAGAGACCACTTTTATCTTGAAGCGGACCACCCGCTGAAGAAGAGGATACCGGGGTTATGGCAGCTAGCTGCTGCCATAACAATGGTGTACCTCTTTAAAGTAAAGACGTAGAACGACAGTGACGAATCCGCTGCAGAGACCACTTTTATCTTGAAGCGGACCGCCCGCTGAAGAAGAGGATGCTGGGGTTATGGCAGATAGCTGCTGCCATAACAATGGTGTACCTCTTTAAAGTAAAGACGTAGAATGACAGTGGGCGGTCCGGAAGTGGTTAAAAGGCATTTGTTTTGCACGATCTGAAAATCGCCAATCAACGCTCACCAAACTTCTACTAACACAAAATTAGCAGAAGGGGCCCAAAGGGTGGCGCTTGAGAAATGAGCTTCCTCTTTATACCCTCATAGTACGTCACTACGTTCGTGTAAATTTGCAGTTGCAAACGACAATTTGCGGATAGTTAGTATGCTAGACAAATTCCTGCATAGGCCCCTTTTGACACAAATCAGACGCTCGTTCGTCCAACAATCAGACCGTGTGTAGGAGGCTTTAGTCTCCGTTGCATTCAGTAAGATGGAAATTATTGGTGTGACTTACCTCTCCCTGAGGAGGAAGGACTTTCAGGATCCGACTGACTTCAAATTCATCCAGCTTTACAGATTCATGAAACTGACAGCTGTCCACCCGCACTGCCGAACCGTATCCTGCGTAAGAAGAATTCGAGCGTTACAATTATGGCTGGAGGCTTAAAGTGACTTGTACCAAAAAAAAAGAAAAAAAAAAAAGAAAAATCTGCTGACAGATATAACACACCTGCTGCAGTTTTTACTAATATTCCATCGCACATATCCCTGAACACCTCCTGCAGTAGGTGGGCGCTGTAGCTCCTGCCAGCATTTATTTGGATGGGTCGCATTCACCCTCTGAACATAACGGGGAATCAATTTTATGTGGTTAAAAAGAAAAGCATCTCTGCATGTTTACAAACCTCACCTGGTTGCCTTTGCAGCTTAAAGTGGTTCTACAGCGGAACCTCGGATTACGAGCATAATCCGTTCCAGGATTATTTGCATATCAAAGCGAGTTTTCCCATTGAAGTCAATGGAAACGAAGATAATTCGTTCCGCATTGACTTCAATGGGATGCAATACCGCATGTGGCCAGAGGCGGGTGGTGGTGCTGGAGAGCCTCGGAAACGGGCGAAAAGGACACTTCGGCGGACCACGGCAAACCTTGGAAAGACTTCCTACCCAAGATTTGCCGAGGTTAGCCTTTCCGTGCATTTCCGAACGTGACGTTCGGCTCTGCTCGGCTCCGGCGCCCCCCCACCTCAGGCCAAAAGCGGTACTGCACACCGCTTTGGCCTGAATCGTGCTCGTTTTGCGTGACAACACTCGCAAACCGAGTTACGGTTTTTAAAAATACAGTGCTCGTAATGCGAAACGCTCGTTGACCGCGTTACTCGCAATCCGAGGTTCCACTGTACTTTTATTGCATTCTCTGCATTACAGAATATGTAAACCCAACATTTCATATTCCTGATATGTGCCTGCTGTGCCATGTCCTTGTATGAGAAACTCTCCTGTTCTCTTTGTGTTGCTTCCTGTGTGTGAAATCCCCAGCGTTCCCGCCAGTCCCTCCTCTGCTTTCCTAATAAAAACTGACCACACTGAGCAGGAGGGCACACTGTGTTCAGTTGTCTGGCTGTGCTGGGAACTCAGCCTGCTCTCCTCCAATGATCAATCTTGTCCTGGCTCACCCCCCCCCCCCCCCCTGCACAGCCATTCACTGGGATGATCAGTGTGCTGCTGTTTCTCCTCCCCCATCTCTTATGCAACTGAGAACACAGGAAATGTGATCACTTATATAAAAAAAAAGGAAAACAAGGTATTTATAATGTTTTTTTTTTATATATCTATACACAAATGTTTTGCCTCTCATTTCCATTTTAAACTTAAAGCGGAGTTCCACACAAGAATGGAACTTCCGCTTTTCGGAACCCTCCCCCCCTCCGGTGTCACATTTGGCACCTTTCAGGGGGGAGGGGGGTGCAGATACCTGTCTAAGACAGGTATTTCCACCCACTTCCGGCATAGACTCCCATGGGAGTCTACGCCTCTTCCTGTCCCTCAGCGCTGTCTCCTGGGAAACACACAGGTCCCAGGAGATAGCGGGGACCAGTTACGATGCGCAGCGTGACTTGCACATCCACAGTAGGGAACCGGGAAGTGAAGCCGCAACGCATTACTTCCTGATTCCCTCACCTAGGATGGCGGCGGTAGCTGCCGAGAACCGAGCGGGTTCTCGGCGTCGCCTGCCAACATCGCTGGACCCTGGGACAGGTAAGTGGCCATTTATTAAAAGTCAGCAGCTGCAGTATTTGTAGCTGCTGGCTTTTAATATTTTTTTTTTTGTTGGCGGTTTAGGTGGACTCCCTCTTTAATGGGCTGTTTTACAAGGTGATCGTTTACAATCACCAAGATAAAAAGAAAAAAAAAAAACTTCCACTGTGTTCATCCCCCCAATCACCCTCCCTAACACTTACCTGACTCCTGTATCTCTCCCTCTCTTATTGGCCTCACAGGCTTTGCTGAGAACAGCGGGAGCCATCGACTCCTGCTGCTGTCAGTCAAAAAAAAAAACAGTGAGCGGGGTCTCAGGGCGTGTTGGGCTGTGTGTGTCTATAGAAATGATCCCACACGTCTGCCCCCATAGAAAGCCACTACGGGGGGAGAGACACAGAAGAGAAGGAGGAGCCAAGAGGGAACCCCAGAAGACTGGCTAAATAGCGGCTCTGTGCAATACCATTGCACAGAGCAGGTTAGCATAAACCTGTTTTTTTTTTTTTTTTTTTTTTAATAAAATAAATAAATTACACATTAAAATCACTTTAAGGGGCTGTTTTTAAAAGTATCTCGAGGCACCCTCGTCTAAAATTTAAAAAATTTGAATGCTACTTATCAATGGGAAACCTGATCTTGGGACAGTGCACACAACTGCTTCAATGAAATTAACTTCACACCAGAGGTCCCCCCCACACCTCTTCAGAAGCCCCTCCCCCCCATCACGAAGTCCCCCAATCATGTCAGAGTTCCCAAATCACCTCAGAGGTCCCCCCAACTTGTCAGAGTCCCCCCTTCACATCAGAGTACTCCCATGACAAACACATAACATTGGTTCCCTGCTAATGTACTGATACAATTGTTCCCCTACATTTGGATCAGATCACACATCTTGGAAGCATATAGTACTCTATCAGGGATGACCAGCGTGGTCCTGAACGTACGCAGGAAAACTTGTGGCTGAAGTAGGTTTTTGGGGTTATAGTAGCTGGCTGCTGAAATCACATCGCTGAAGTATAAATTGCAGATATACAGTGGATATAAAAAGTCTACACACCCCTGTTGAAATGTCAGGTTTCTGTGATGTAAAAAAAAATAAAAAACAAGACAAAGATAAATCATTTCAGAACTTTTTTCACCTTTTTAATGTGACCTATAAACTGTACAACTCAATTGAAAAACAAACTGAAATCTTTTGGAGAGGGGGGAGAAAAAATAAAATAATGTGGTTGCATATATATGCACACCCTCTTATAACTGGGGATGTAACTGTGTTCATAATTAAGCAATCACATTCAAACTCATGTTAAATAGGAGTCAGTACACACCTACCATAATTTAAAGTGCCTCTGATTAACCACAAATAAAGTTCAGCTGTTCTAGTAGGTCTTTCCTGACATTTTCTTAGTCGCATCCTCCCCCAAAAGCCATGGTCCGCAGAGAGCTTCCAAAGCATCAGAGGGATCTCATTGTTAAAAGGTATCAGTCAGGAGAAGGGTACAAAAGGATTTCCAAGGCATTAGATATACCAGGGAACACAGTGAAGACAGTCAACAGCAAGTGGAGAAAATATGGCACAACAGTGACATTACCAAGAAATGGACGTTCCTCCAAAATCAATGAAAAGACAAGAAGAAAACTGGTCAGGGAGGCTGCCAAGAGGTCTACAGCAACATTATAGTTCCAAATACCAGTCAATATTGGCACAAACCCTTCAGGCTTCTGCTAGAAAGATGAACATTTTAGAGGAACTTCATCTTTCAGCAAGACAATGACCCAAAGCAATACATCCAAATCTCCAAACAAGAAGACTTGCTGCTCCAGGTGAGGTTTTGAAAGCCTGATGATCTGGACAGGTGCCCGCCACCTGTACATCCAAATCTACAAAGGAACGGCTTCCCCAAAAGAAGATTAACGTTTTGGAATGGACCAGCCAGAGCCCAGACCTGAATCCCACTGAAAATCTGTGGGGTGATCTGAAGAGGGTTGTGCACAGGAGATGCCCCCGCAATCTGACAGATTTGGAGTGTTTTTGCAAAGAAGAGTGGGAAAATATTGCCAAATCAAGATGTGCCATGCTGATAGACTCCTACCCAAAAAAGACTGAGTGCTGTAATAAAATCAAAAGGTGCTTCAAGTATTAGTTTAGGGGTGTGCACACTTATGCAACCATAATATTTTATTTTTTTTATTTTTACTTCCACATTAAAGGTGGAAAAAGTTCTGAAATTATTCGTCTTTGTCTCATTTTTTTACATCACAGAAACCTGACATTTTAACAGCGGTGTGTAGACTTTTTATATCTACTGTAGGTAAATAGAATGCAAATTTGGAGGTTTGCCTTTTGTATAATCACGATCATTCTCAGTTGTGTAATAAGGGAGCACTGCACCTTTGTTCTCTCTTTAGAAGTGCACCATTTTTTTTTTCCTTTGCAAATATCTCATAAAAGATAAACCCCCATGCCAGTAAACTGAAGGACATTGCAAGAAATGTAATCTGTCATTTTATCCTCTGGCTCTGTACAAACTTCTGGAACAGGCACTGAGCCAACTGCTGTTGGCAAGGAAGATATAATACATTTTTATAAATCTGTATGTTCGATGTGTTGCAGCACCAAAGAATAAATGACTGGAGATGAAGTAATCAATATCTTATGTTCTATATATTATAATAAAACATTAAAGCAGGGCAGAACAAAAACTGTTTTGTAAATGAGTCAAAATTAAATAAACACATTTTACTTGGAGTTTTTACTTACTTTACTTAGTATGATATCATTTAGAACAACTTCAGCAAAACTGTGCTCTGGATGGTCGGTCTGAGAAGTCTGTAATGTACACAGTGATCTGGATGGTCTGTGGAGGCCTGTAATGCACATAGTGCTCTGAATGGTCTGAGGTGGCCTGTAAGGTCTGAAGTGGCCTGTAGTGTACACAGTGCTCTAAACATTTTTTTGGAGGCCTGTAATGCACACAGTGCTCTGGACAGTCAGGAGGCCTGTAATGCACAGTGCTCTGGACGGTCTTAGGTGGCCTGTAATGTACACAGTGCTCTAGACAGTCTGTTGGGGCCTGTAATGCACACAGTGCTCTGGACATTCGGGAGGCCTGTAATGCTGCACAGTGCTCTGGAGAGTGGTCTGATGAGGCCTGTAATGCACACAGTGCTCTGGACAGTCTGAGGAGGGCTGTAATACACACAGTCCCCTGGACAGTTGGGAGGCCTGTAATGCACACAGTGCTCTGGACGGCCTGAGGGGGCCTGTAATGTACACAGTGCTCTGAAAAGCCTGAGGAGGCCTGTAATGCACACAGTGCTCTGGATGGTCGGGAAGAATGTAATGCACACAGTGCTGTGGATGGTCTGAGGAGGCCTGTAATGCACGCAGTGCTGTGGATGGTCTGAGGAGGCCTGTAATGCACACAGTGCTGTGGATGGTCTGAAGAGGCCTGTAATTCACACAGTGCTCTGGACGGTCTATGGACCCCTTTAATGCACACAGTGCTCTGGACGGCCTGAGGGGGCCTGTAATGTACACAGTGCTCTGGGCGGCCTGAGGGGGCCTGTAATGTACACAGTGCTCTGTAAAGTCTGAGGAGGCCTGTAATGCACACAGTGCTCTGGATGGTCGGGAAGAATGTAATGCAAACAGTGCTGTGGATGGTCTGAGGAGGCCTGTAATGCACGCAGTGCTGTGGATGGTCTGAGGAGGCCTGTAATGCACGCAGTGCTGTGGATGGTCTGAAGAGGCCTGTAATACACACAGTTCTGTGGATAGTCTGAGGAGGCCTGTAATGCACACATTGCTCTGAGGAGACTAATGCAAACAGTGCTCTGGACACTCACTTGAGGAGGCCTGTAATGCTGCACAGTGCTAAGCACGCCACACCACTAAGCACGCTATGGTCGCTACCTTGCTTACTGGGAGGGGAAGCACTCACAGGTTTTACAGGCGGAATACCAAAGAAAACCGAAAAGAAAAAGTTCACGTGGGTAAATGTCCCTTCCTCACATTTTCTTTTCATTCATTGACAAAAATTGGAATGGATTTTCGTCATCGTTTTTATCAATTGACGAAAATGTGGGGTCATTTTTGTTTTATTTTCGTCACTGTAAATATGCCACTGACAAAAGTTATGACAAATGTTTTCATCAATGAAATTAACACTGCTGCCCAGAGCCATTTAACTCACTTCCTGTGAGCCTAGGCTGTCATGGACCCACCCCCTGGGGTTGTGTCGTCATGTCGAAAAATGCTGCTTGTATGGGCACCAAAATGAGGTTTTTAATATCAAAGTATAAATGTTATGATTTTTAAGATTGGTAGAACCCAAAAAAGAGGACATCAGTGGGTCATCAGCCATAAAAGAGATCAGTGGCAAAAACTGCCTACTGGGAGTGGAGACAATTCACCTTTTTTATGAGAAACTGACACATACTCGAACTGATATCATACACTGTACCTCGAATCACGTGTGGAAAAGGAAGAATCTAGAGCAACAATCATTCAGAAAAAAACAGACAGCTGGGAGGGAGGTGGGAGAACCCTTATGGTGTAGAATAATTTGATCATTGACACCCGCCAGAGGGGTGACACCTCTCCTGCCATTTACAAGCCGCGGTGCCGCTGTCATTCTCTCAGGCAGGAGTCGTCTGCGGGAGGCAGGATGGCTCAGGACAGAGGGCGGGGCTGCCCGAGTTAACAGCTGTTGATTGGTTGTTTGGATGCAGGATGGTCATAGCAACCAGTATCCAGCTTACAGCTCCCGCCCTCTGTGTCTCCTGCCCTCGGGACTGTCTATGTATGGTAAGGCAGGAGGAGGAGCAATAGGAGGGCGATGTGGGGGGGGGGGTCTGGGAAAGCAATCGGTTGCGTGGGGGGGGTTCCGGGAAACCTGACAGTAGTATATGGGTGCTGGGGGGACCCTGAGGACAGGATTGGGGAGCTGCAGACAGTAATGGGGCACTGGGGGGGGGGCTGAGGACAGTAATGGGGGGCAGGGGGGTCTGAGGACACTAAAGCGGGTGCTGGGGGGGAGCTGAGGACAGTAATGGGGAACAGAGGACAGTAATAGGGTGTCTGGGGGGAGGGGGGGCTGAGGACAGTAATGGGGAAGGTTGAAAACCGTAATAGGGAGGGGCAGCTGAGGACAGTAATGAGGCACTGTGAGGGGGGATGCTAAGGACAGTAATGGGGGGGGGGGACTGAGGACAGTAATAGGGTCACTGAGGACATTATTGGGGGACAGTAATAGGGGCCTGAGGACAAAAATTGGGTCACTGAGGACATTAATAGGGGACTTAGGACATTATTGGGGGGGGGGGAGCTGAGGGTAGTAATTGGGTCGCTGAGGATATTGATAGGGTCGCTGAGGACATTATTGGGGGAGCTGAGGACATTATTGGGGGGGTAAGGACAGTAATAGGGTACTGAGGACAATGACTGGGTCACCAAGGACAATAATGGGGGGAGAGCCTCGCTGATGTGCTATCCTGCTCAATGCCACACCGGGTGACACCAACCCTAGTGACGTCACTGAATTTGATTAAAGGAATATTCATATACTGTAGATTCCAACAAATGACTCACAGTAGGTCAGTGTTGCGAATTACTTGAGGGGAATGCTGTATGTAAATGTATTAACAAAGTGCAATTTTCCAATAGTCATATCATAATACAGCATATATCAAAAATAAACTAAAAGCAAAAAACAATTAAAACAAAATCCAAATTGTTCATGTGATATTTATAATCTTATGTTTATGTTCATATATTTATTCAATAATAAAAGATGCCAAAATCATTTTAACTCCTTGGTGCATTTATATTCCTTCAATTAAAATCTTATAACTACATTCGTTTATCCCATCAGCATCTTCTGTATGCTCTCACCTTAAAATTTTGACCTAATATTAGGTCTCATGTACCTACCCCTTGAAGTGGGGTCTCCTTTACCATGGTTGTTCTGCCTTTCTCCTCTTCACTGATGTTCTCAACCCACCTCCATCCTCCACAATCCCACAATATATGTATAAGATTCTCTCAAAAAATAAGATATATAGTGCTCTCTCTGTATGGGTAACAATATTTTTATTAAAGATTTAAATACAATAAACTTATTTTGTGCACTAATACTGGTGCACATCAGTGTCCAGGCATGTATTATGAATAACCTCCAAGAAAATGGCCACCCGCACACTTCTGGGTTAGCAGCATGACATCACCAGCTCCTCCCAATGTGTTTCGTCATCGAATCACATGACTTCATCATAATTTAAGTACGCTCCTGTGGAGAATATGAATGTCTCCATGCAAATTCTTAGGTGGACACTCTCGATGCTTTGGGGTGCTGAATCCTTGGTCCTATCTCGAGGTGTCTGAATAGTCTGTAAGGTTTTACTAAATTCAGGAAGTTTCAGCAATCCTATATCCTCTAGATTTACAGGCACCTCTGCATATAATACCACTCAGGATTTTTTTTAAACACAACCAACGTACTTAGACTGCAGTCTTATGTTCTCTAGTTTGGCATAACATTACAGGCATGAAACAAACTAACCTCTCAACTCTGAACTCCCAATGCAAAATTCTTCACTCACACCAATTCGTAACTCTGAAAAGAAAACAGAAATGAGGGCGTGGTTTTCAAACCATCATCACAAACTGCACGTGCAGTATTTTACGAGTCAAATGGTTTATTAGTTCCTTTCTTTTCTCTAGTTCCAGTTTCTACCTGTGCCAAAAATGAACAGCAACAGGGAATACTTTACCATTTCATTTGTAAGATGATGTTCATTTTGACACCTCTCCACTTGGTTTATTACAGTAGCAACTGCTTCCATAGCCATGGGCCTGGCACAAGATGAGGTCAGTATGCAGAAGAATGCATTATTTAAAGTGGAACGTCACTCTTCCAATCAAAATTTATTATTTTTAATCCCCATGCTGCTAACATTATGCCGCGTACACACGAGCGGACTTTTTGACCAGACTGGTCCGACGGTCTATCCGACGGACTTTCGGCGGACTTCCGACAGACTTTCGGAACAAACGGACTTGCCTACACACGATCACACCAAAGTCTGACGGATTTGTACGTGATGACGTACACCGGACTAAAATAAGGAAGTTCATAGACAGTAGCCAATAGCTGCCCCAGCGTGGGTTTTCGTCCGTCGGACTAGCATACAGACGAGCGGACTCCAAATGTAAAGTCCGTCAGATTTTCGACCGAAAAAGTCCGCTGCAGGTCCGATGAAGCCCACACATGGTCGAATTGTCCGCCGGACTCGGTCCGTCGGACCAGTCCGGCGGACAATTCGAGTGTGGCTCGGGGTTACCGCTAATGATGCTGAAATTTAACCCCGAACCACACTCGGGAATACCGTCAGGGAGGTTAAACCGCGCAGTTTCCTCTGCCCAAAAAAGCTAAACTCAGGCGAGTGGCAGAGTGTGTGTGTGTGGGGGGGGGGGGATGAAGGAAAGGCAAGTTGGCTGCAGGGGAGGGGGGGTGGGGAGGATTACAGTGAACTTGTTAAGTTTTCTTTCCATTCACAAGACAAATTGTAAAGTCTACTAACCTGGGCAGTTTGGGTAGAAACTTTTCAGTCGCAGTTCACCCTGAAGGTCGGCTTTCAACAGAGTACCCTGTAAAAGAAAGGGTTAAATCAGACTACTCAGCTTGACTTTAATGCTAAAGAAAGCTGGACAGCTGTGATTCTTGTATTAGAAGGATTGGGTATAGCAGGCTGTGTAAAGAATACTCACATTTGTGCCAATGGCCACGGTCATGCGCTCTATGACATCCAAGAAGATCTCATTCTGATCACTCTGGTATAGAGGAGAAAAGAGGGCTTTGGTTTAATCAAACCTTTCCTTACACACAGAGGGGGAGTTTGGAATTTGAATGAGGCACATATGTAGTGTGCCTCCATTCCTAATTCAATTAAATGAGAAAGGAGATTGGGACTTTAAATGAGGCTCTCGATATTATGGGGTTATGTAGTTGGAAAAACGTGTTTAATGACATGGAAAATACATCAAAGTACATATCAATGGTATAGAACAAGTAAAAAATGTTTGGATCATAAAAATACACATGCAAATACATGTATAACATGGACATCAAGGATACATGATAGTATAGGGCCCTAGTCTCTCATTCAACATATCCCCACCGTTAACTCCCTGTATATAAGTACCCAGGACTGGCAATTTTGCCTTCTCCTGTTACGTTCAGTGTTACACTAGACTAATTATACTCTTTATAGATACTCATGAGCATCCGCCCCCTGATGAGTGACGTAACCGGGTGACCCCCATCTGACGCTACGGGGAAGCCATAGGGATGTCCCTGTGCGTCAGAGGGGGGCGGGGTCACTCAGCGACGTCACTGTGTGGCCCCGCCCTCGGTTATAAAAGAACTGTCACCTGAGAGGACAGTCATTACGGTGGGTGCCTCCCATGGAGGCGGATCGGTGGCGGCGTGCAGGTCTTTTTTTTTTCTTTTTCGGTCTGTCGGAGCGAGAGAAGAAGATGAATGGACTTTTTGGGACATTTTTATATTTTTTATTTCTTAATAAAGGACTTGTCCCCAAGCCGTGTCATGTCATTTTTACCATTTTCACACTTTTTTTGTGAAATGGTAGGGGTACATATGTACCCCGTTACCATTTCACACAGGGAGGGAGGCCGGGATCTGGGGGTCCCCTTGTTAAAGGGGGCTTCCAGATTCCGATAAGCCCCCCGCCCGCAGACCCCCACAACCACTGGGCAAGGGTTGTGGGGATGAGGCCCTTGTCCCCATCAACATGGGGACATGGTGCTTTGGGGGCCACCCCAAAGCACCGTCCCCATGTTGAGCGCATGTGGCCTGGTACAGTTCAGGAGGGGGGGGGGCGCTCTCTCGTCCCCCCCTCTTTTCCTGCGGCCTGCCAGATTGCGTGCTCGGATAAGGGTCTGGTATGGATTTTTGGGGGGACCCCCACGCCATTTTTTAAATTTTGGCCTGGGGTTCCCCTTAAAATCCATACCAGACCCGATTGAGGGGGACCCCCACGCCATTTTTTTTTCTAATTTTGGCACGGGGTTCCCCTTAATATTCATACCAGACCCAAAGGGCCTGGTAATGGACTGTGGGGGAATCCCATGCCATTTTTTTCAATGACTTTTATGTGTATTGCCGGGACCGACAATTCATTATAGCCGCAAGTACTTTTAAATAACTTTTTTTCATTTAGAAATGTCATTTTGTGCAGGGACTGTTCTAAACATGGGAAACATGCACCACTTTACAGGCATACTGTAGACACCCCCCAGGTATGATATTTAGAGGACTATTTAACTTTTATTAAGCATTATTAAAATCACTGCTCCCGAAAAAACGGCCGGGAGCATTGATACATGTCCCCTGGGGCAGGACCTGGGTCCCCAAACCCTTTTTATGACAATACCATGCATATAAGCCTTTAAAATTAGCACTTTTGATTTCTCCCATAGACTTTTAAAAGGTGTTCCACGGCTTTCGAATTTGCCGCGAACATCCCAAACTTACGTTCGACTCGAACATTGGGCTCATCCCTATTGATTGATTTGTGCAAAAGTTATAGCTTCTATGGGATATTTTTTTTTTTTTTTACTAGTAATGGGGGCGATCAGCAACTTAAAGCGGGGCTGCAATATTGCCGGCGGACAGTCTGACACTAACTTTTTGGGGACCAGTGACAGTAATACAGTGATCAATGCTAAAAATATGCATATATGTCACTGTACTAATGACACTGCCTGGGAAGGGGTTAAACATTTAGGGCGATGAAAGGGTTATTGGTGTTCCTAGTCAGTGTTTTAGGGTACTGTGGGAGATGCTTTTATTAGGGGAAGACATGGATCCATGTCTCTGCTTTGCAGGAACACAGAATGCATGCCTTCCCTCCTGCAGAACAGCAATCTGCCTCGTTTACATAGACAGACCGCTGTTCTGCTTCTGCGCTGGATGATTGGCGGGTGCTGGCAGACATCGAGTCCGCAGTACCCGCAGATCAGCTCCCACTAAGTACAATCAAAGCAGGAGTGGGCCGCCGGTGTCACGAATGCGCACCCTCTACACGGAAGTTGTGGATCACATACCAGGTACGCGGTCCAACGCAGCAGTGACACCTTGCTGCCGTATATATAAGTTATACGGTCGGCAAGTGGTTAAGTAAACTACTTTGAAGGAGGTATTAAAATTAACCTGTTACATACTCCTGCATGGGCAAAACACGTGTTTACTTTAACCTCGGCCTGTCCACCAAACCTAGCCTTTTAACTTCAACATGCGCCCTAAACTTTACCTTTAGCCACACCTGAACCCCTAACTCTCATGTGAAATTAAACCAATAAAAATCACTATGTGACTATACGACATCGCTGATAATACTGAAAATTTCTGGCACCAAAACAAATCTGCAGCATGGCAAACTTTGGAACTTTCCCTTACTTGTAACCTGACTATAAGTTACACCTGAATTCCAGATCTAAATATCCTATACATTGGTCCAGCTTGACCCCTGTATCCCTGTAGTGAAGTGAACCCTGTAGTAGACACTGCTATTACAGTAGTCTCCACTAGCTTCTGGGTCCTGTGCCGAGCGGCTGCCTTGCTATTTATTGAACACAGATTGGTTGGCTGCTTGGCACAGGTGCCATTCAAAGAGTGCTTTACATTTTTTTTCAATGAATATAAAGCATTCTCTGATTGGACGAGGTTGAGATCATGATATCACCGCCAAAGCCTCTCCACCTCATCCAATTAGAGACTGCTTTGCATTCATTCAGAAAATTCAGTGTTCTCTAAACAGCGCCCAGGCCGAGGCATGGGACTCAGAAGCTAGTGGAGATGGCTGGAGTAGCGGTGCCTACCTGGGCGATTCCCCTGGAAGCTGGAAATCACAGTAGTAGGCACCCCTACTCCAGCCATCTCCACTAGCTTCTGGATTCCATGCCTCAGCACGGGCGATGTTCCTGTAAGCTAAAGCAATTTTTACTTTAATGCCATTATATGCATATACCATACCTGGGCGATTCCCCTGGAAGCTGGAAATCACAGTAGTAGGCACCCCTACTCCAGCCATCTCCACTAGCTTCTGGGTTCCATGCCTCAGCACGGGCGCTGTTTCTGTAAGCTAATGCAATTTTTACTTTACTGCCATTATGGCGAACTATTCAAAAGCTAAAATGCCACTTGTGCTGCTTTTTTGAGTGAATGACATTGATGCAAGGAAGAGCAAGGTCCAGATCCACCTGTATTTGATTGCTCTACTAAGTTTTGGCACTAGAAGAAGACAAGCCATGAAGCCAGCCAAAGGGTGAGATGCAGGACAATTTACAACGAACCTCATTTCACATTTATTGTTTCAAGAGAAACTCCCCAAACTACAAGGTCCATTACCATGCTCAAGGCCAGTGGTCTCCAAACTGTGGCCTGGTGACCAGATGTGGCCATTTGCTTGCCTTTCTCCGGCCCTTGAGGCATAATTCCTGCCACTGATGGGGCACTATTCCTTCCACTGAAACCAATGATGGGGCACTATTTCTCCCCTAATACAAAAGATGGGCCATTGTTTACTCCCACTGGCCACAGTCCCCCCCCCCCCCAAAGTATGAAGGACAGTAAACTTGCCCTTTGTTTAGAAAGTTTGGAGACCCCTGCTCTAGGCTCCGCAGGTTGGATCAGTCTTTACAATCTTTTTTTAATACAGAGGAACCCTGGTACAGAAAGGTTGGGTTAGATAAACCAAACTCACCAGCTGATGTCGTGAGGAGAGGACAGGCCGACTGGAAGCTGAACTTGGAGCCACCTTGCTTTGTTGAGTCTCGGCTCCAAACTGAGGGTCATCAGGTAGGGGAGAAGAACAAGAGAAGATGGGTGAAAAAAAAGTCCTTGAGAAGCCATTGTGCATTGAACAGTGAGTGAATACCGCAGCTTCTTACCAGCCCCACACTGCTCAGATCCAGCAGATTAAATGGTTTAATGACAACGGGATCACACTGGATGAAATTCTTCAGCATGTCTGTTGATGTCGTCTGGATGTACCCATAATCCTGTGTGGAGAAAGTACAATCAACCTAAAATCTAAAAGGTATACACATTTAACGTGACTCCTATGAGGTATGATTTAAGGTAGGCAGGCCTAGGTATAAAGTAATGATCTAAAGTGAACCTGTGCTGTGCATGCAGGGTGATGCAGTAGGTTTTCTTTAATGCCAGCCCCCACAGTGCTTTATACTTATCTTCCCTTTTGCTCCTCCATTACTCCCTTTGGCCACCGGGGGGGGGGGGGCAGAAAGCAATACTAGGCACATCCAGGTATGGGGTGCATGTGACTGTCTCCCCCTCCTCCAATATAATATGGCTGGTGATCGGTAACTGGCCACTCCCCATCACATGGAGTGAAAAGAGTGCTCTTGTATAGGCTCCAATTGGGATCGACTTGGGACATGCATAGAGCTTCTTCTTCGCACCCCCAATGGCAAATGATGGAATGGGAAGCAAGTATAAAGCTGCTTCAAAAGGACTTGAGGTGCTCCATTTGCAAATGTTGACTCTTAGCTCCAGCCGCTGACTTCTGACACAGCCTGTTGCTTTGTCCTTTATAGGTAAAGCACAGGTCCACGTAACAGAATTTAAAGCACAAAGTAACAGGCTGTGCCAGAAGTCAAAGGCTGGAGCTCAGAGTCAACATTTGCAAATGGAGCTCCCGAGTCCTCCTGGGTAGCTATGGAGGACAAGGAAAGGTATGTTGCCCAGTGACACACAGACACACAGAAACATGCTCACAGCCAAGGGCTGTGAGACATCTCAGCACCTAGGGCAGGGGTCTCACAACTTTCTCAGAAGGGGGCCAATTTACTGTCCCTCAGGCCTTAGGGGGACCAGACTGTGGCTAGTGCGTATAGAAAATACCCCAGTATTAGCGCCCCATCATTGGTTCTAATTGGAGTAATCGTGCCCCATTAATGTTGCCAGCAATGCAAATGGTGCCCCATCATTGGTGGAATAGTGCCCCAAGGGCCAGATAAGACCCCTTTCACACTGGGGCGTTTTTCAGGCACTTTAGCATTAAAAAAAGTGCCTGAAAGAAGCCTCATCTGCAATCCCAATGAGAAAGCCCGAGCCCTTTCACACTGCCAGCGCCCGAAAAACGCTGGTAAAGCGCCGGTTAAGACCCCTTTCACACTGGGGCGTTTTTCGGGCGCTGGCAGTGTGAAAGGGCTCGGGCCATCGGCACACCCAGCCCGGTGGCAAAAACACGAAAGCGATGCAAAGAAGCTGCTTGCAGGACTTTTTTCAACGCCCTGCCAGCGTAGCGCCCCAGTGTGAAAGCACTCGGGCTCTCACATTGGGATTGCAGATGAGGCTTCTTTCGCTTTACAGGCGCTTTTTTTAACGCTAAAGCGCCTGAAAAACGCCCCAGTGTAAAAGGGGTCTACGGGCAAGCAAAGTGCCACATCTGGCCCCGGGCCGCAGTTTGGAGACCACTGACCTAGAGTATTACTCCTGCCCATTTTATTTATTTTTATTTATTAGTTTTGGAGAAAGTAAGGGAGATTAGCACCTCTGACAGGATTTTACTAATATGCTATCATTTTGAGGAGATTTCCCCTCACTACCTCTTGTGTCTCCAAGGCAAGTAGTGAAAAGAATCCTTCCAACTGCAACACAGATGGGAAGAGTGAGGAACAATAAGACCCTCTCTAGGGTTTTCATCGCCATACTTTCTGTTGTGTCACCGAGACAGAAGAGTAGGAAACCTCTCCAAAGGAGACATAGACATCAATAAGAATTTGGCAGTGGTAATAAAACTCTTATGCCCTGTACACACGATCACAATTTCCATCAGAAAAAACTTGGATGGTTTTTCCGACGGGATTCCGTTTAGGCTTGCCTTGCATACACACGGTCACACAAAAGTTTTCTGAACTTTCGACAGTCAAGAACGCGATGACCTTTGATGATCATTGTTTCCGAGCATGTTTGGTTTTTTTGCGCGTGCGTATTGCATACAGACGAACGCATTTTCAGATAGGAACTTTTTCCAATCGAAAAACTGAGAACCGGCTCTCAATCTTTTGCTTGCGGGAATTCCGCCAGCAAAAGTCCAATTGAGCATACACACGGGCACATTTTATGACCAAAAGCTCTCATCGGTCTTTTGCTGGCCGAATTTCCGATCGTGTGTACGCGGCATTAGACATGTGCGGTTGGTTTTGTTCCGAATTGAAATTGGGACAAATTTTTCGTTATTCTGAGATTTGGATGTATCCGAATTACAATAGTAAAGAATTTAAACAAATCCGAAATAATGAAACAAAATTTAGTCAGGAATTTCAATCCAGTTAGAAAATGAAATCAAATTTAAAAACAAGAATAGAATAATAATAAAAGAATAGAATAGAAAATAATAGAATAGAAAAAAATAAAACAGAATAAAATAGAATATAACCGTCTTCCAAAATTCGAATTTCAAACAGAATAAATTTGATCAGATTAGAATAGAATATAACCGTCTTCTGAAATTTGAATTTCGAATAGTATAAATCTGAATTCGAATAGAATAGAT
The DNA here is from genome assembly GCA_037952925.1 of Lithobates clamitans. NCBI lineage: Eukaryota > Metazoa > Chordata > Amphibia > Anura > Ranidae > Lithobates > Lithobates clamitans. The sequence continues at coordinate 156,289 of JBBGZY010001153.1, forward strand.
TAGAATAGAAAACACAATGTGAAACCGAGAAAGAGACAGTAAATGAACGTAAAGTTGAATAAGTCTCTCAACAGTGGTAATAAAAAAAAGAGTAGAAAACACAATAGAATATAGTAAACTAGAAAATCCAACTAGAATACATTTGAATTTGAATAGAATGGATTAAAAAAGAATAGAATTGGAAAAAAATAGAATATTCCGAAATTTGAGTTTTCAATAGAATAAATTCGAATAGAATAGATTATAATAGAACAGAAAAGAAAAGAAAAAAAACAATATAATAAATCAGAATATAACTGTCTTCCAAAATTTGAATAGAATAAATTTGAATTCCAACAGAATAGAAAAGAATAAGATAGAGTAGAAAAGAATAGAAAAAAAAATAGAAAAAAACAATTGAATAGAATAAAATAAAAAGACAAAAACCATTTTCCGAAATTGGAATTTAGAATAGAATAAATAGAATTTTCAAATTTCGTAAAATTTTAATCGAATTTGAAAAAGAATAGAAACTAAACGAATTCTGAAAACAAATTTAACTAAACAAAATTATTTAAATAAATAATCGAAATTAAACATATTCTTTCATTACAACTTGTCTACTAACGCTCCACAGATATTGGGGGAGGTGTTGGGGGGGGGGGGGTTGGATACAGTTCTACTTACATTGCACTGTTTTTATAAGAGATGCTACTATAGGATTGAAAAGGTATCTGACACCACCTCCATTACCACCTACCCTACACAAGACAATTGAGATTCCCATTTTTCCTGAGCCTTGTATATAGGGTCACTTCTTTGGATACCGAGTGCCCAAACCAGGCAAGGGCTCGTCCCCGTTCCAAACTATCTATGTATCTAAAAGAAAGGAGCCGATGGCACTCCGTAAAATCCTTTGTTGTTCAAAACTTATTGTTCAAAACAAACATAAAGCCCAACCTGGGACTTCCTTTGACACATTTTACCCCGATTGGGCTTACTCATAGAGACTTCTCTACGGCTGAGCCCCATTTGGGTGAAAAGTGTCAGAGGGTCACTAAAGTTTTACCTTCAAAGCAATTTATGATGTCTCACCAGCTTCTTTGTTTTGGAACCACCCTAGAAGGTTGGCAGTTTGCCCCTTTGATTGCTGGCTAAGAAATATTGCTTCTCTTTCCGGAGTGCATTCTTGTGAGATTTGGGATCCTCAGGTTTCCCAGGAGGCATCAAGGCCTGTAGGCGAGTAGCCTGGAAGAGTAACTAGATCTAATCCAAAGGTGCAGGACCCAGAGGAGCAGATATTTCACCAGTGGTTCACATTCCACAAACACTGACTTTATACATTTCCTGACAGAGAACTATAACTTATACCACCACTAGATGCCCACTTACTAGAACCTCATCCAGCAGCTCATAGATAAGAGCGAAGTTGAGCCGGACCACAGACTCGCTAAGGTCCCCACAATAATCGCGAATCAGGGAAGCCAGCCTGGGACCAAAGAGAGAGGGATAGATTAGCTTTCAATCCATCCTAAATCAATTTAGAGAGCGCTGATAGGCACAAACCCACCGGTTCAGGAGATCAATATACAGGAAGGGAGAGTCACTGGAACCGACGTTTATGACAAAGTATAGACCTTGATGTCGAGTGTGAATAAAGTGGCACCCCTCATGTTCCTAGAAGAAATGGAAGACAAAGGTAATTGGATGCAAGGCTCAACTTAAAAGAGAAGTATGGCCAAAGCATTTTAGGTCATACCTCTCTGGTGGGTCACAGGGGTGCACTTACCTTTACTCTCCTGTTTGTAATTTTTTAAACTGTATGGATATATAAAAATGAAAACTCACCATGACCACAGGAGCTTGGTCGGAAGGAAGAGAGGAAAGCTTCAGATAGAGGCCATCAGCTAGGCTGGTGTGTGCGGATGAACCGCGGTCTGAGAAAACTTGTAAGGAACATAAAGAAACAACAAGTCCAGGAAAATATCACGAGACAGATGAAGAACACAGATCAGACACTGATTATCAATGCATGTTAACCAAGATTTCTGAATCTGTTGTTAAAACAAAGTGGTTCTCCCCTGCCTAATATTCTCAGGTAAAGATGAACACCCCTATCTCCTAGAAGCTATCCAAGAGTAATTTGCCTTATACCCATATACCCAAGGGCACTGTGTCTTGCTGTATACTAGACCCTCTTATCAATATGTGGTCTTCTACACTGCTTAGACTAAAAAAAAAAACATGTTTTTTGGGGGTTTTTTAACCTCTGGATGGAAGAAAACCTCAGCCATGGGCACAAATGAGACCACAGTGCTTGTGTGCACATTGAAGATGGGTTGGTAGGGACATTTTTGCTTGAACGGTTGTGCGGCGCCAGGCAGTGCTGCGGGCGGGCCGCAAGGTTGTCACTGCTGGGCTCAGCCCTTCCTTCTCTGAGCTGGCCGCTCAGCTGTCGGCTAATTGCCAGCTCCTATCTCTCTCCAGTTACTCAGCTGTTGATGATATCCTGCTCGTAAGTCCTGCCTAGTTAAGCTGTCCAGTCCAGAGGTTCTCTGTCTTTGCCTTGGTCAACATCACAGAAACTATCTCCTGCAATCCTGTTCAAGACTTGCTTTGCTGACATCCCTTCTGGCTCCAGGCCCTACTTGCTGTTCCACTACATTGATCCCTGACTTCTGGCTTGGCTGACTATCCGTTCCGGTTACTGAACTTTGGCTATGTTTGACTACGTTTGTTCTTTTTACTTTTATTATCAAACAAGTGTGATTTAACTGTACTTCTGTTTCAGCCTGATTTCATGGTTTCTGACAAAAGTTAATTACCTGACAACTAACCTTAAAGCGGAACTTTACCCATAACAACTTTATTATGTGCTGTAAATTGCTGCCGGCATTGGTTTATGTTTCTTCTTGCTGGAGGCTACCATTTTGCTGAAGCCCAGAGCTCCTGAGCTGCAGTAAATCGTAAAGCGGAACTAAACCCATCGATTTAACATTTTCAAAAAAACAGTTACATTCCTGGAATGCCGGGATTGCTAAGGCCTCGTTCACACCATGGTGTGGAGGCGTCAGTTTTTTTTCATGCATGCGTTTTGCTCAAAGAAAACAATGGTTCTCTGTGGGCCCTGTTCACACCACAATGTGTGGATTTTTTTTCTGCGCAGGAATCTGCAACATGTATGCAGTTTTCTGCATGGAAAAAAAAAAAAACTGACATGAAATCAACATTGGTGTGAACAGGGCACATAACTGACGCGCATGAAAACTGATGTCAACGCGCATAAAAACTCACTGAAACGCGTAAGAAAGCTGATGTAAACTGATGTCTCTGCAAGTGAAATCTGCAGTTTTCATGCATGTATGGTGTGGACAAGCCCTTACTGTCACATTTGCTTGTGTCCTTAAACTGTCAAACCATCAAATGGTCGGTGTCATAACTGATCACATGTGCAGCACCATGGCAGTTGCAGATCAAACAGAAGCAGCTTCCTTGGCTGTAAAGGATAGGAGGGTTTAATTCTGCTTTAAGGCTGTCAGCAAATTGACCTCTACAAACTCAGCAGAGCCTAAATATAGAGAGCAACTGAGCATGTGCAGAGCAGAGGGGAGACAGCGTATTACTGGATTTTAACCCCTTGGTGCCGGCCTAACACAAATATGCAGCCCCCCCACTGCAATGGGCTTTTTTCCATGGGGCCGCATATTTGCATACCTCTATGAAGAAGTGAGCCTGATTTTGAACTCTCCAGCTTTAGTAAATAAACCCCATAGACACTTATTTTTAATGTTTTACATAAATATACCTGCAAAGGGGATCAGCCTGCACTTTCTGACTAAAGTTCCATTTTAAGGCCTCATGTACACGGGGCGGTTGAAAACCTTTTCTGAATGCTGGAAACTGACAGTGAAAAACGTCCATTTTACAGCTTTTACATACCTAGTTTACTGTAATATCCTATTTTTTTTTTTCAGTGGCGCACACCAACATGTGCAATTGGCTTGTTCTTGCACTGGAAGTGCGTTGGGCAAGACAGACCAACACTGCTGGTGTTAATGGACCCATAATTAAATTGTCCCGGGGATGAGTCAAAGGAAAATCCAGGTATATATTACTTCACACCCGGGATAAATGAATACTCTTAGTTTTGCTGAAGGATACAGTCCTTATGTATGAGGAGGTCCCCCTTGGAGGAAAGAATGAAAAGCTGGGAGATCATGGTTCAGTCTTTACCCTGGAAAACAAAGAACCAATGAGTAGACTGCTCTATATGATGGGCATAAGTGGCTGCATATGATGGGCACAGTGGATGCATATGATGGATGAGCACAGTGGCTGCATTTGACGGGCACAGTGGCTGCATTTGACGGGCACAGTGGCTGCATTTGACGGGCACAGTGGCTGCATTTGATGGGCACAGTGGCTGCGTTTAATGGGCACAGTGGCAGCGTTTGATGGGCACAAGTGGCTGCATTTAATGGGCACAAGTGGCTGCATTTGATGGGCACAAGTGGCTGCATATGATGGGCACAGTGGCTGCATATGATGGGCACAGTGGCTGCGTTTGATGGGCACAGTGGCAGCGTTTGATGGGCACAAGTGGCTGCATATGATGGGCACAAGTGGCTGTATTTGATGGGCACAGTGGCTGCGTTTGATGGGCACAGTGGCTGCGTTTGATGGGCACAGTGGCAGCGTTTGATGGGCACAAGTGGCTGCATATGATGGGCACAGTGGCTGCATATGATGGGCACAAGTGGCTGCATTTGACGGGCACAGTGGCTGAATTTGATGGGCACAGTGGCTGCGTTTGATGGGCACAGTGGCAGCGTTTGATGGGCACAAGTGGCTGCATATGATGGGCACAGTGGCTGCATATGATGGGCACAAGTGGCTGCATTTGACGGGCACAGTGGCTGCGTTTAATGGGCACAGTGGCAGCGTTTGATGGGCACAAGTGGCTGCATTTAATGGGCACAAGTGGCTGCATTTGATGGGCACAATTGGCTGCATATGATGGGCACAGTGGCTGCATATGATGGGCACAGTGGCTGCATTTGATGGGCACAGTGGCAGCGTTTGATGGGCACAAGTGGCTGCATTTGATGGGCACAAGTGGCTGAATATGATGGGCACAGTGGCTGCATATGATGGGCACAAGTGGCTGCATATGATGGGCACAGTGGCTGCATTTGATGGGCACAAGTGGCTGCATTTGATGGGCACAGTGGATGCATATGATGGATGAGCACAGTGGCTGCATTTGACGGGCACAGTGGCAGCGTTTGATGGGCACAGTGGCAGCGTTTGATGGGCACAAGTGACTGCATTTAATGGGCACAAGTGGCTGCATTTGATGGGCACAGTGGCTGCGTTTGATGGGCACAAGTGGCTGCATTTGATGGGCACAGTGGCTGCGTTTGATGGGCACAAGTGGCTGCATTTGATGGGCACAGTGGATCCATATGATGGGCAAAGTGGCTGTATTTGATGGGCACAAGTGGCTGCATATGATGGGGACAAGTGGCTGTTTGATGGGCACAGTGGCTGTGTTTCTGCGTTTGATGGGCACAAGTGGCTGCAATTGATAGGGGGGGTCAGTATTTTCAGTTTGTTTGCACCCCCCAAAAAAAAAAGTTTGAGCACCAGCTGCCACTGATTCTGGGGCTGAAGTGGTTAAAGTACTTTTCTTCCATCGGATGTGATGTTTTCTCTCCCTCCCTCTCTATGAACACACTCAGAGCAGTCCCATGTATCATACAATAGCTCAACAAAGAAGAAACGCGGGAAATTCTCACTCTCGCCACTTTATTGGCTGGCGCACCGCGAAGGAGGCGGGCCACGAGTGCCAATCAGACGAGCCTCATTGGTTCGCCGTTGGAAGCTCCTGCGCTCGGCGCTCATTGGCTCCAACTCGCGTGTTCCCACCTCTGTTGCCAAGGGGCGGTGCGAGCCGTCGTGACAGCTTTACCGGGCCAGCCAATCACGTAGCGGAGTGGGCAAAAGCCCGCGAAAAGAAAGCCCGGGAAAACAGGAGGCAGCGCCGAGCAGTCAGCGAGTCGTACAGAGCCGGAGCGGATCCGCCATTCACCAGCAGCAGACATGCCGAGGGACTATCAGGCCGAGAAAGGTAGGAGGGATGCGGGAGCGCGGTGTCGGGGGACCGGTATGAAGTCAGTCAGTGTATGTTGGTATAGTGAGCTCAGTGTGTGAGGTGACACAGCGCTCTCACACCGGAGTCACGGCTCTCTGATATTCTGAACCACAAGACTCGGAGCGGCCTTCTCCCTTCCTAGGCCTGTCTTTACTGAATGGGGGTCCCCGCTATACAGAGACTTCTGTCCGAGGCCTGTAAAGCCGGGGACTGCCGTGAACAGACCACCCGCCGTATAGACTTACCCTGGCCGGGGTGGTCGCTACTCCTACATCCCCCGGGGAGGGGATAGGCCTGGATCACACGTACGGCCTGCAGGTTGTTGTATGAAGGTGGAGAAGGGGAGGTAGGTTTTACTTCCGGGTTATACGAGTCATGTGACCGGCTTGTGGCGCGTGCCTTCTGCTGTGGACGGATCACAAAGGCCGGGCGGAGGAGGGTGTGATGCGGCCTGTGTGTGTATACTTCCGCCTCATCATACAATATAGTCCGTCCCTTCCTATGACGGTGTCTGTGCAGATGGGGAAGAGATCAGCCTGTGATACACTCACATCACCACTTGAGGCAGTATTACAGCACACAACTGTAATATATTGTAGTTTACCAATCATTCAATGTGATGGCTGCATTTGTTTTCCTTTGGCTTGGTTTTTTTTTTTTTTGTATTAGAGCGCCTCCCACTCTGGAGAAGGAGCACAGGGGATATATATATATTAATTTTATTTTTTACACCAGCAATGGCAGTTCGGGGTGGGGGTATCATTGTATTAGCAGATTTAGATACACTAACGTTGAAGCCAAACTCCAGTTTAAAGAGGAAGTAAACCTCGATGGGTTTTACTTCCTCTTTTGCTGCCTCCAAATTAAAAGCATAATGGGCTAGTATGCATCGCATACTAGCCCATTATGTGACACCTGCAAACGAAGCCATGGCTGTCCCCTGTGCAGGCTGCGTCTGTCTTCACCCCTCTTCCTTCCAGGGGCTCTGTGACTGACTGGAGCCGCGTGACGTCACTCCCGCGCATGTGCGTGGGAGTCCTCAGTTACGGCACGCGCTGGGGGGGAGAAATGACACGGAGGTCCGTTTCTTTACAGCGCATGCGCCGATTACAACGTCGGCGCACTACAAGCGAAATCTCTCAAACTGCGCACGTTTTAGGAGATGTTTGCACTACCTAATAGGTAAGCCCTTATTCTAGGCCTACCTGTAGTTAAAAGTCACTAGGGAGGGTTTACAACCACTTTTAGTGGCAGTAAACTCGAGTTACACCACTTGTTACCCGCTTGTAATCCATAGCACTCATATATCAAAGCGAATTTCCCCATAAGAAATAATGGAAACTCAAATTGGTTCCACAACCATTTATTCATAGGTCCTTCAGTTTTTAGTCCATATAAAAATATTATAGCAATGTGATAGGTTGTGTAACTGTAAAATGTCCATCTACTAATAGCCGCCTCCACAAGGGGATTATAAATAAAACCCAGCAGGAGCCACAGAGTATAAAAGAGAGAAGAGAGGCGCCTCTAAGTGTAGCAATATGGTTACATTTAAAGGGTAAGTTCACCTTTTTACATAAAAAAAAAAAAAAAATCTGTAAGGTGAACTTACACAGGACCCCATCCCCCCTCAGTTCCGCTGACCTGATCTCCCGTTCTGAGCCCAGCTATAGCTGCCTCATGGCTCTGGGGCTTAATCTCCCAAACGTAGCCCCTCTGGAAGGACGTTTAGGAGCATTCTAATTAGTTAGGGCCGACCAATCAGAACCCACATGGCCCGTCTTCTCAGCGGGGGGAGAAGAGTGAATGTCGAGGGGGATTTGTAAGCCCCGGACCCCCGAGGGGGTTATAGCGGGGCTCAGAATGGGTGGTCCCCACACTGGGGGGAGGAAAGGACATCCTGTGTAAGTTCACCTTACAGATTTTTGTGTAAAGGTGAATTTGCACTTTAATGAAGGTACAATATTCAGCCGCTCACACGATTTATTAAAGGAGACACATGTAAGTATGGAGGTATCCGGGGTAAAGCTGTCCACATAGACCGTCCTCCACACCTCTGGCTCTCACCGATGTCAGTCTGCAATTGTGACCCCCCCCCCGGAGCAAATCGCATCAACCATGCAAGTTGCTAAATGTTGTACCTTCATTAAATCAGAAAACATCAGTTCGCTGATCTCCTCTTCCTGTTACTGACCCAAATTCAACATGTAGGACATCACTTCCAGGTCTTGGCCTCCCTTTCCACAGCCAGTATGGCCAGGGAAAAAAACTGTTCAATTATTTTTATTGGCAGACAGGTGAGACATTGTGCGGTCTCAGGAGAACCTGTCACCAAAATTTGCATCACATGGGGGACTTTGTTCCTTTTTATATAACAGGAAAACCACTTAGTGACATGCTTAAAGTGGAGGTCCGCCGAAAACAATATATTAAAAGCCAGCAGCTACAAATACTGCAGCTGGCTGACTTTTTATTATAGGGACACTTGCCTGTCCTGGGAGCCCGCGATGTCGGCAGCCGATCTCTCCGTCGGCTCTCGGCTGCTGCCGCCATCCTCTGTATGGGAATAAGGAAGTGAAGTCGTGCGGCTTCACTTCCTGGTTCCCTACTGCGCATGTGCGAGTCGTGCTGCGCGTCCTCACTGGTCCCTGCTGTGTTCCGGGACCCGTGTGTCTCCCAGAATACAGCGGGGGGGAGGACAGAGTAGGCGCCGGAAGTGGCGTAGGTCACAGCGAACGCCGCGGTGATCTATGCCAGGAAGTGGGAGCAAATATCTGTATTAGACAGGCATCTACTTCCTCCTCCCCCTTGAAAGGTGGAAAATGTGACACCGGAGGGAGGGAGGAATCCAGAAAGTGGAAGTTCTGTTTTTGGGTGGAACTCAAAAAAAAAAAGTAAAGCCCCCACCTGTGTACAAGCATAAATAAAGACAGTTGGGGGTACCTAATGTGCAAAAACAATTGTGTTGTAACTCAGCGGTTGGGGTGAATGTATCCTAAAGGTTGCTAAATCCAATAACTAGAATGTAATATATTGCAGGTTAGATGTGGTGGTTGTATTGGCCTTTTTCCATTAACATTTTTCAACAATACAGAAATACCTGTTCCTGCCAGGAATGGAGTGTGCATGTCACTTGCTGTGCTGCTCTGGAGAACTTTTTTCTTTTTTCTCTTTCTTCTTTTTTCTCTTTCTTCTTTTTACTCCTTTTTTCTCTTTCTTCTTTTTTCTCTTTCTTCTTTTTTCTCTTTCTTCTTTTTTCTCTTTCTTCTTTTTTCTCTTTCTTCTTTTTTCTCTTTCTTCTTTTTTCTCTTTCTTCTTTTTTCTCCTTCTTTTTTCTCCTTCTTTTTTCTCCTTCTTTTTTCTCCTTTTTTCTTTTTCTTCTTTTTTCTCTTTCTCCTTTTTTTCTCCTTTTTTTTCTTTTTTCTCCTTTTTTCTCTTCTTTTTTTTCTCCTTTTTTCTCTTTCTTCTTTTTTTTCTTCTTTTTTCTCTTTCTTCTTTTTTTCTCCTTTTTTCTCTTTCTTCTTTTTTCTCTTTCTTCTTTTTTCTCTTTCTTCTTTTTTCTCTTTCTTCTTTTTTCTCTTTCTTCTTTTTTCTCTTTCTTCTTTTTTCTCTTTCTTCTTTTTTCTCTTTCTTCTTTTTTCTCTTTCTTCTTTTTTCTCTTTCTTCTTTTTTCTCTTTCTTCTTTTTTCTCTTTCTTCTTTTTTCTCTTTCTTCTTTTTTCTCTTTCTTCTTTTTTCTCTTTCTTCTTTTTTCTCTTTCTTCTTTTTTCTCTTTCTTCTTTTTTCTCTTTCTTCTTTTTTCTCTTTCTTCTTTTTTCTCTTTCTTCTTCTTCTTCTTCTTCTTCTTCTTCTTCTTCTTCTTCTTCTTCTTCTTTTTTCTCCTTTTTTTTTTTTCTCTTTTTTTTTTTTTTCTCTCTCTCTCCTTCTTTTTTTTTTTTTCTCTCTCCTTTTTTTTTTTTTCTTCCTTTTCTTTCAGTTAGAAAGTGGTGAAGAGATGGGGATGTTTGTAGTCCATATCAGAACAGCCTAGGGCTGTGATGGCGAACCCTGGCAACATCTGGGCTGCCAAGGTTCACCACCACTGGCCTGTGGTGAAGTGATGTATTCAGCCAGGGGCAGGAAGTGTTTGCAGGGTGCCTGACTGCTAAGTAGCAGTAAGGGGAATGATTTTGCATGCTCCATGGAAATACTGGGCGTCTGGTAAACTATTTGTGGATACAGAACAAGATATTCCAACGGGTAAATTGCATGTGACAGGAGGAAAGTTCTCTACTATGTTGCAGTGAGTTTCGTGTATATGGAGTGTTCCTGCTGCTCCTTGACTAGTTGGTGCACTATGTGCTTATTCTGTGCTCAAAGTACAAGCGATTTCACTTTGATGTTCCACGAATTGTGCAACACTTATGTGAAATGTAGCAAAGAGGGATTCCCCTCTTCCTGATGCACATGTAGCATTCCATAGGAACATGCATTGCAGATTATTGTTTGACAGCAAACATTTGCAATCTGTTATTTATTTTTTTTATCTTTAAATGATTTTTATTCAAGTTTTTCACAATACAAAGTAAGAACCATGGCGCTGACTTTAGCAGAGTGTGGCTTTCGTACACGGAGAAGGATACCTTTATAGTCACGGATGTGTCATGTTTTTTGTGTTTCTGCACCGGAAACTGACTGCATTGGTCTTAACTAGAGCCATTGGCATACATAAACGCCCCATGCGTCTTTAGCGCAGAAAAAGCATCTGGTGTGAATCAGCACTTAGAGAAATTTCTCTAACTCCAAGCCATCTGTCTGATGTCATAACTGATCACATGCAGCACCGTGGTACCTTTGCAGCAGAGGCTAAGACCAGCAGCTTTATAGCTTACCCCGTGTCACATGTAAACTAGGCCCGGGGTGTGAAAACATGTGCACTCGTCTGACTGCTGTCAGCTTAGCCACTGCAGGTATTGACATTTCTGGGTGTGTGGAGTACCTACTTGTGTACATCCTGTGCTCAGTACATGTAGCAAAGTAGCAGAGGTTGCAGACACACTACAGCGATGTAAGAATTGATGCTCCTACACCAGAATTAAGGGGGGGGCAAAAGGTTGGGACTTTAAATTAAGCATGTGGTTGCAAGAAAGTACAATGGATTGGTAACATATTTATTAAAACGGGATAACAGGGTAAAAGGTGCATGATGATAAATTCCATAGCATTCATATCTTTTACCCTGTTATCCGTTTTTAATAAATGATACCAATCCATTGTATGTACTTGCAGCACATGCTTCATTTAAAGTTTCAACTTTTTGCCCCCCCCCCATTTAAAGTCTCAAAACACAACCAGCCTTTTGAAGGCAACCATATCTGTAAGACTAGACGTCCAGAGCTCCCCCCCCCCCCCAGTAGCGAGTACCACCCCCTTCCTAACATTGGTTCACCCCCCCCCCCCCTTTACCCTGTGCTGCTTAAGGGGGGCATTGTTGGGAAGCAAAGTGCAGGAGAACTGGAGTTGGCTGCCAGTCTGAATGCAGGGGAGGCTGGGATGAGGGGGCGCTCCACAGAGGCGCACAGAATCTGTAGGAGTTCTGTCCTCTTCACTGCTGGGATGGGGTGGGGAGCGGACACAAGGGTGGCTTGCCACGGTTGTGAGAGACTTGAGGTCCATATGAAATGGCCCAGCGGGCCTTGTTTTTGTCCTGCAGCATTTACTATGCTGACAGTCATTTCAGCCCTAGTATGGACACAAGAGTGATGGCAGAACTGAACTGCTTGCAGCTGGCCAGGTCGGTAACCCTTAGAGCAGTGGCCTTCCCTTTTAGGCTATGAGCTCATGGTGGCTTTAGTGAACTTGCCCTTCTAGTAGACGGGCCCCTTTTTTGACTCTCCTGGTTCATGAATAGCCATCTTCAGCAGCAGACGAACTATCAATTGCAGAGATTAAAATGAAAAAAGATGGAGCGCTAGAAACGCAGCTAGTACTATATGGGAATGGTTCCAAGGTCCAGGTGTGCCAGTAGGCAAAGTTCATTCACTGCTCAGACCAGACGAGAGTTTAGGGGTTCTGGTCTGTATCGATGTGGACAGCCAGCTGTAGAGGGCATATGAGTGAGAGGAGCGGCGCCACTCTAAGTGCAGTATGTCGGTTAAAATTCAATGTTTAATAAAAGTAAGATCAACTCGCATTTTGGTGAGATATAATGTGCATGGCATAAGTAGCTTGGGCTCCTGTAGTGCAGCGGTGGTAGTCAGCGGCTCCGGTTGCTTTCCGAGGCTGAAGACGGTCACACAACAAGCATGTCAGCAATGATGGATGGAAGGCGTGGTCGAGCTTCTGTTCGGAGCATGTGTGCTCCATCGGGCATATCCTCCTTGTGCCATGCACATATCACTAAAATGTGAGTTGATCTTTTATTAAACATTGAATTTTAACTGATACACTGCACTCAGAGCTCTCTCTAACTAACCACTTGCCAACTGCCATATAGCAAAATTACGTTGGCAAAGTGGGGGTTTTTATCCTGACCGGGCGTCATACAATGTCATCAGGATAACGAGCCGCTGCGCAAACCCCCTGCCAGCATGATCATCTTTTCTGTACCTGGAGGAGTAGGGTTGTCGCCCTAAGCAGCTTCCGTCCAATGCATTGCAGTGGGTGGCTTTTGCTCCAAATGTAAACTTATTTGGCAGCTGTAGGGGTGCTTTGTAGAAACTGGTAAAACTGGGTAAGGATGAGATTCTGAGTCAAGTGTGGACGTTTTCCACTTTTTCTCTGAATGCCAGAAGACCCATTCGGGGCTCATTACCACCTGGTGGTTTCCAAACACATGTGGTGCTGATGTACATTCTCATGTTTTCTAATAGTGTTTCTGACATTTCCTTTTTGTCTTATTACTTACTAAGACTTTGTTTTAATGCAACAAGATTCTAATTTTGTGAAAGGCTTTTCAACTAAAAGTGACCGTTTTCTATTTTTTTTTTTTTTTTCCAGAAAAATGCAAAACCTTCCTTCAAGAATTTTACAAAGATGATGAGTTTGGAAAGAAGAACTTTAAATATGGAACCCAGCTGGTGAGTGTCATGTGGTGGTCTGATATGTTTGCCCAATCATCTTCAGGTCCACACACGAGCGTGGCTTCACCCACCTAGAACGGGAAACACGAGGTTCATTGAAATTGTATCACCTGTGTTGGCCTTGGTTATTGGTTTCCTTCCCTTGGCCTAGCAGGAACAAATTTTCTAGTACCTTTTTTTTCTTTTTGCCCCTGTGGGGGGGGGTGCTTTTAAGGAAAGGTGGGCAGGAGACCTTTCTTAACCCTTTGCTTAAGAAACCAAGGCTCTTTAAGGGGTTTGCTATGCTGGGAGGCGGGGCTTATGGCCATGTGATTGGTGGTCACATGATCAGAAAAGTCTCGATCGGGAACTTTCTGTTAGCCGCTAGTCATTGTGCTGGGTGTGCAAGGTGCGTACTCTCGGCACAGCACTGTCGGTGCTATTGCACGCAAATATGCGGCTGCTCAATGCCAAGGCCTGGACGCATATTTGAGAGCACTCTGCACCGAGGGGTTAAATGAAAATTCTAACCTTGAGTTGCATTCCTTTTTAAAAACTTTCCCTAAAGTTTTCCTAACCCTAGTTGAAAATGCAACTATTCCCTTTCCTTCCCCCTTGGTTTTTAGGGACGTGTGGGGGTTCCCCTTTGTGGACAGGGTGATGTCAGGTAGTGGTTTTCAAGTTTTGGAAACAAACTTCATAGCACTTCAGGGTGGTGGCTGGATCATGGAGTGTTGCGAATAACGTATATTGTCAATTTTTCCTGAGTAACTTTGTGGCATTAAATGTATCAAATGTTTTGGGTGGGGGAAGGGTCAGACATTTTATTGCTGTCTTAGATAAACTCCAGGTATGGCAATTTTTTACAGTGAATGCAAAGCATTCTGATTGGACAAGGTAAAGAGGCGGGGTGGTAAGACCATAATTTCTACCTCGTCCTATCGGAACACTTTGCATTCATTGAAAGTGTTCTATGAATGGTGCCCATGCTGAGAGGGGGACCTCTTGTTGTGTTCAGTAAGCAGCAGGGCAGCGCCTGGCATGGGACCCAGAAGCTGGAGGCGTTGTAGTAGCAGTGCTTACTACAGGGGTGTGTTTTTTTTTGTTTTTTTTAAATTCTCCTCCACAGGAATGGTACATTACATGCTTACAATGGAACAAGCTGAACCAATGTAAAAATTGTCATACCTGGAATTCAACTTTAAAGTGGAGCTCTGCCCAAAAAGGAGAAGCTCCACTTATTTGCAAACCCCCCACCATTTTTTTCCATGGGCGTGTGATCTGGGTAATGAAAGCTGCTCTGCCCCATATTTCCAATATATAGCCCCTTCAAGTTCCTAAAATATTGTATCTTTAACTTTTTTATATTTATGAACCTCTGTCTTATGGCAGCGCTCTCCGCTTTACTCTTTTCTGTTTTATTCTTCATTGCCAATTTGGGTTTTTTTTTTTTTTTTTTTTTCTCTATTTCAGACAAATATTGCCCACAGGGAGCAAGTGTCCCTCTACATAGACCTGGATGATCTGGCAGAAGAAGATCCTGAATTGGTGGATGCCATTTGTGAGAACGCCAGAAGATACACCAATCTCTTCGCTGATGCGGTTCAGGAGCTGTTACCCCAGTATAAGGAAAAAGAGGTGAATGCAGAAAATGGAAGGTTCCCCATAGGGCAGTGGTCATCAACTCCTGTCCTTAGGGCCCACTAACAGGCCAGGTTTGAAAGATAACTAACTAAAATGCATCAGGGGTGATACCATTTGCTGCTCAGTGATTGTAGTATTCTAGTCTGCATCTCCCCAAGGTAATACATAAAACCTGGCCTGTTAGTGGGCTCTGATGACTGGGTTGATGACCACTGCCTTAGGGGGGGGTCATACTGGGACTCTTGAATAGGTGGAGGGAAAATTGCAAAAAAATAAATTAAATAATAAAAAGGTAGTTTTTGCATTCTCCATGATTGGAAGAGTTTGGGTATATTTTGAGACTGTTCTTTTTAAATATTTGAGTACAGCCCAATTAAATTGTGGGCAACCCCCAGAGAGGCGGAGGTCTAATTTTAATAAACAAACTAAAATTAGAACACATGCGGAATAGAGGTGAGTAGGTTTAGGCTTAGCGTTTTGACTGGACGACTTGCACTTTATTTCAGTTTTTTTTTTTATTATAAATAAGATTAAATGTTTCTCGTGGGTTACAGCCAGGATTACACCTGTGACAAATGCGTTTTTAAATGTGTTGCCATTTCTATAACATGGTTGTGATGGTAGACCACCAATAGTGAGCAGGATTACCAAATGATCAAATGCACAGGGGTGAGCGGGGCATTATGCAGGGTTAGTGGTTGCAAATTGTTCTGTCTGGCTTGGACAACTAATTAGAATATTGGCAGGCATCATTTCAGGCTCTGACAATTTGCCAAGATTTCACATGCGTTTTTATCAAATTAAGCTTTTCATGGGTTTTGCATGCTGGAAGTAGTGTGGTGGGGTGTGTTTTTTTTGTTGTTTTTTGTTTTTTCTGGGTTGCTAGACCGTTTTGTACATGCAGAGTTTAATACCAAACATAAGGCAATAATGTACACATGTTGGAGAGATGTACTGAACTCTTAATATTTACTCCATAGGTTGTGCATAAGGACTCTCTAGATGTCTACATAGAACATCGGTTAATGATGGAGCAGAGAGGCAGAGACCCCTCAGAGATCCGGGACCCCCACAACCAGTATCCACCAGAGCTCATGAGAAGATTGTAAGTAGCAGCAATTTTTTTTTTTTTTTATACTTTTGAGTAGTTGTTGTTCAAAGGGTTATCCAGTAATGTTGCAGTGGGGTTGATTTACTTAAACTGGAGAGTGCAAAATCTGGTGCAGCTGCGCATGGTGGCCAAATCGGCTTCTAACTTCACCTTGCTCAAATAACCTTTGACAATAAAACATGGAAAGCTGATTGGTTTCTATGCAGAACTGCACCAGATTTTGCACCGTACAGTAAATGACAAATGACACCCCCCCCCCCCCCTCAGTGTTTTGAGAATCGCATGTGATCAGGTGGTTTTTGACCACATAGTAGGAGCTGATAAACTCGTATTGTACAGAGGGATTTTCCAACCTGTTATAATTTCTTGCTCCAGTTCCCCCACACTCTTCTAAGGGGGGGGGGGGGACTGCCCATAGCACACATTTTACAATCCAGTGATAATTGCAGTGGGCATTATAATAGTGTTTGGAGATGCAAATAGCAGGTTATGGCCAGCCCTTTTCTGTACCTCAAGCTATATTGATTGCTTGTTATGTTAGCAATGACGCAAATTTATACCAGTATTGACTTTTTATGTTTTTTTTTTTTTTTTTTTTCTCCTCTCCCCCCTCCAGTGAACTGTACTTCAAGGCTCCCACCAGTTCCAAAGCTCGCGTTGTCCGTGATGTGAAAGCGGATTCAATTGGTAAACTGGTTT
Source organism: Lithobates clamitans (assembly GCA_037952925.1). Taxonomy (NCBI): domain Eukaryota; kingdom Metazoa; phylum Chordata; class Amphibia; order Anura; family Ranidae; genus Lithobates; species Lithobates clamitans. The sequence continues at coordinate 172,915 of JBBGZY010001153.1, forward strand.
CCGTGAGAGGAATCGTGACCAGGGTCACAGAGGTCAAACCCATGATGGTGGTAGCTACTTATACCTGTGACCAGTGTGGTGCTGAGACTTATCAACCAGTAAGTAAAAATTTTATCTCAGCCGGGTCCTCAAACTAAATCTGTCCACAAATCCCCCCCCCCCCCTCCAGTTTTAGTACTTGCAATTACAGTGGGGAAAAAATATTTGACCCCCTGCAGATTTTGTAAGTTTGCCCAATTGCAAAGAAATGAAGGGTCTACATTTTTATCATAGGTGTATTTTAAATGATAGAGGCAGAATATCCAGAAAACGCATAACTCATTTTTATAAATTGAGTTGCAGTTCAGTGAATAAAATAAATATTTGATCCCCAAGAAAAACATGACTTAGTGGGTGGAGAAACCCTTGTTGGCAAGCACAGAGGTAAGACATTTCTTGTAGTTGGTGGCCAGATTTGCACACATCTCAGGAGGAATTTTGGTCCACTCTTCTTTACAGATCTTCTCTAAATCCTTAAGGTTTCTTGGCTGTCGCTTGGCTCCCTCCATGAACTTTCTATAGGATTAAGGTCTGGAGACTGGCTAGGCCACTTCATGACCTTAATTCTGCGTCTTTATCCACTCCTTTGTTGCCTTGGCGGTATATTTTGGGTCATTGTCATGCTGAAAGAACCATCTTCAGTGTTCTGGCTGAGGGAAGAAAGTTCTCATCCAAGATTATACAGGACATGGCCCTGTCCATTGGCCCCGTAACGTGGCAAAGTCGGTCTGTACTTTAGCAAAGAAACGGCCTCCAAGGCTTAATATTTTCACCTCTGTGCTTGGCTGTAGGGATGATGTTCTTGGGGTCATAGTCGGCATAATCCTGGACATTTTACGGAGGGAGCTGAAACTTGGGAGTTGCCAAGAAACTTTAAGGATTTAGAGAAGATCTGGACCAAAATCCCTCCTGAGATGTGTGCACAACCCTGGAAACCAACTACAAGAAACGTCTGACCTCTGGTTGCCAACAAGGGTTTCTCCACCGAATACTAAGTTGCGTGTTTCTCGGAGATCAAATGCTTATTTTACTCGCTGAACTACAACTTGAGTTATAGTGTTTGTTTTGTGCACACAAATATATACTTTTTGGGTATTTGCGGTGGTGGGTAGGAATAGTAGAGGGAAGTTACTGCACTGGAGGGGACTCTGCTCTGTGGAAAAGGTATAGGGTATAAAATGTAATGGTAAGTGTGTGTGTGTGTGTGGTTTAGTTATATCCTCTAATGTTTTTACAGATCCAGTCTCCAACCTTCATGCCTCTCATAATGTGTCCAAGTAAAGAGTGTCAGACTAACCGGTCAGGTGGCAGACTCTACTTACAAACTAGGGGGTCAAAGTTTGTCAAGTTCCAGGAACTGAAGATTCAGGAGCATGTAAGTGGATTATAAAATATTTTGGGGTTTTTTTTTTTTTTGTTTTGTTTTTTTCCTCCCAAGAAAACTTTACCTAACAGTCTGTGCCTTGTGTATGTTTAGAGTGACCAAGTACCAGTTGGCAATATCCCTCGCTGCATGACGGTGTACGTGCGAGGAGAGAATACCCGTCTGGCCCAGCCAGGTGATCATATCAGCATTACTGGGATCTTCCTTCCTATGCTGAAGACTGGTTTTCGGCAAGTAGTACAGGTAAGTGAGCTGAATTATCGATCAGTTGATTCATTTAATGCAGGCCTTTTGTCAAAAAAAAAAAAAAAAAAGCCCAGGATGCAATTTCTAGTCGCCGTGTGGCGCCTGAGACTTGACAAGCCCTGATTTAATATATCTAAACTGAGGGAGAAAACATCAACTTTATTTGGGTACGGTGTCGCATGACTGCAAAATTGTCAGTTAAAGTAACGCCGCGCCGTATCGCAAAGAATTGCCTGTTCATTAAGGGGGGGGGGTGTGTTAAAGCCTTCCGGGGCTGAAGTGGTTAAACCTCGCTGCCCTTGCGGTGTCGGTGCAATGTTAATGACACCACAAACACGGGTCGTAAATGCAGTGTCTGCCTGCACTGGATCACATGATTCAAAACTACCATATGGTCCGGCTGCAGTGCATGTGCCACTTTGGTACATTTTTGAGCCCATTGAAAATAAATGGACTCGAATCGCATTGCACTGAATGCGGTGTGAAATGTAGGCTTGACCTGGTGCTGTTTAAGTCTTCCGATCCTAACTCCAACATTCTAAAAAAAAATTACATTTTTATATACATTATACTTGCACACATTCCCCCCCCCGCCTTAAAATATCCCTGTGGCATGTACTACACAGGACGAGGGCTGAAAAGACTTGGAGGGAGTGCGATTTTAAAAAAGCAGCAGTGCAGCCATTCCACTGCCATACTCTGCTTTAAAATGGGGAGAAATGCATATTGATGATGCACAGCGATGGGTGCTGGTGACTTAGGGACTCGAGCTGAAAGAGCGTAACTAAAAACAGTGGCAGATGTGCGTAAATGCCAGATGGAGATCCCAATTGTCAGACTGACTCCTCTCTTTTCATGGAGTTCTTTGTTGCATTAAGAGAGCAGCATAGGGTATCGCAGGCTCAATACTGTGGAGCTGCAAAATGTAGAGTATGAATGAGAGCAGATGGTATTAAACTGTCCCCCCAGATAATGACTGCAATACAGATGCTAACGAAATTGCTGACAGGATCAGGAGGGGCGTTTTGGGGGGGGGGGGGGGGGGGGACTTGGTATTTTAACAAAGTGAGCAAAGAGTGCATAGTTAGTGTTTTGGTTTTTGTTTTATATACGTAGGCTTGGGGCATGGTATATAATTGTTCTGTCTTGTAGGGTCTTCTTTCTGAGACTTACATGGAGGCTCATCGAATCACTAAAATGAATAAAACTGAGGATGATGAGCTGGGAACAGAGGAGCTGAGTGAGGAGGAACTACGACAGATTACAGGTGTGCAGAAATGCTGCAAGAACCTAAACTTCAGAGTTTGAAAATTACTCTGAGGTCTTCAATAACCTCCTACTACAGTTATTGCAAAGAAATTAGTAACTTATTGGGTTTTCTTTCTTCTTTTTAGAGGAAGACTTCTATGAGAAGTTGGCTGCCTCCATTGCCCCAGAGATCTATGGTCATGAAGATGTGAAGAAGGCACTGCTGCTTCTCCTGGTGGGTGGTGTTGACCACTCTCCCCGGGGCATGAAGATAAGAGGTATGTCTTGACTGAGTCTACTGCAGGGGGTCTCAAACTGGCGGCCCTCCAGCTGTTGTGAAACTACAAGTCCCATGAGGCATTGCAAGGCTGACGGTTACAAGCATGACTCCCGCAGGCAGAGGCCTGATGGGACTTGTAGTTTCACAACAGCTGGAGGTCCGCCAGTTTGAGACCCCTGGTCTAATGACTTCACAAGAACATGGTGGGTGGAGGATATCCTAGTGAGGTCTGAACATAACTTGTAATATTCTTGTGATTTTATATTTTGATTGTACATGCGATCTGACTCTGCTTTTTTTTTTTTTTTTTTTTTTTTTTTTTTTTAGGAAACATAAACATCTGCCTTATGGGAGACCCCGGAGTAGCAAAGTCCCAGCTTCTGTCTTACATCGATCGTCTAGCTCCTCGCAGTGAGTATCTTATGTGTTAGGAGAATCTGACAGTCTGATTTTATTATAGCAAAGAACAGGTATGCAGATCAGACTTTACTGGCTGCATGCTTGTTCCAAGACTGCCAGAAAACTAGCAGGTCAGCCCCTGTAGTTCAGAACAGGTGTCTTGACATTTTTTTTTCCACATGCAGGTCAGTACACAACTGGACGAGGTTCGTCTGGGGTGGGTCTCACGGCTGCTGTAATGAAAGATCAAGTAACTGGGGAGATGACTCTGGAAGGCGGAGCTCTGGTGTTGGCAGATCAGGGTGTTTGCTGTATTGACGAGTTTGATAAGATGATGGATAGTGACCGCACAGCCATTCATGAGGTCATGGAGCAGCAGACCATCTCCATTGCTAAGGTGAGGATCTGATAAATGGTTTACATTTTGTAGGTGGTAATAGTTGGCCATTTTATATTTAAGTGACCTATGACTTTTTTTTTTTTTTGAATTGGTTCTGACAGCCACTCTTACACCCAAGTGTCACAAATGCATTATGAATTTGGCAGCATACAGCAACAAGAGGGAATAATGCCAAAAAAGTTCTGCAGCAGCTTTACCAAATTCCCCCTATTGTGTTCTCTTCTCGCCAGCTGTACACATATAATGCGGGAGGTCGGCTTAAACACTGAAAATCTGCATATATGCAGCGCTTTGTAAACCTCTGTGCTGAGAGCTTGAATGCTCCCAGCACAGATTGGCGGGTACCAAAGAGCTCCCAATGCATACTTGCTATCTGGTTTTATGATCATGTGACCACTGACAGCCAATCAGTGGTCACCTGATTAGAATGCCGCCTCCTAGCATTTATAACCTCGTAAAAGGGCCAGGAGGCGGCAGCGGGAAGGGGGTTAAACAGGCACTTGTGCTATTAGCCTTAGCAGATGATTATGTCTGCAAAAGGCGGATGCTGCGGTGATTATTGAAAAGACAAAACGGATATGTCTGAGGCCTGGCTCACATCTGTTTTATATATTTTTATATTTTTTTTTGTTCTGCGGAAAAACTACGTGTGTTTTTTTTTTTTTTTTTTTTTATGGTTTCTATGGGTCACGTGCATTTTATTGACAGGGCCAGGAACTTTTTTTTTGGGGGGGGGGGGGGGGGGTTCGATGGACTTTAATGGATCAAAGGTCTGAGGGAACAAATTACTGGTTTAATTTTATCTAATTTGTTTGTTTTTTGTTTTTTTTTTTCCCTTTTTAGGCTGGAATTATGACAACTCTTAATGCTCGCTGTTCCATCCTTGCTGCTGCTAATCCTGCATATGGGCGATACAACCCCAAGAAGAGTGTAGAGCAAAACATCCAGCTCCCTGCTGCCTTACTGTCTCGATTTGACTTGCTTTGGCTAATCCAGGACAAGCCGGATCGGGATAACGATCTCAGGTGACTCTTTGGCTTGTATGATGCTAGTTTTTCATGGCACATCTGCAGTTTGTGGTTTTTTTGGTTTTCCCCTTTTTGGTAAGTTGACTAATGGAGGTGTCTGTTGTCTTTTAGACTGGCCCAGCACATCACATATGTTCACCAGCACAGCAAACAGCCACCATCCCAGTTCGAAGCTCTGGATATGAAGCTGATGAGGCGATACATCACCATGTGCAAGAGGAAGCAACCCGCAATCCCAGAATCCCTTGCTGATTATTTGACCGCTGCCTATGTGGAGATGAGGAAAGAAGCGCGAACCAATAAAGACACCACATTCACATCTGCAAGGACCCTGTTGTCCATTCTGCGACTCTCTACAGCTCTGGTAAAGACTTAGTGTTACCCCCCCCCAAAACATCTCATACGCTTGATATGTGCCTGCTGTACCATGTGCTTGTATGAAAAATTGCTTGGCTGTTCCAGCTTTCAAAAGCCATGCCTCCTGCTCATCTGTGATAGGCTGAACACTCCGTTTCCCAGCAGTCAGTGTACAGCCTCGTCCGTGGAATGAGAGAATGTCCGTGATAGGCTGAGTGTTCTGCCTATCACAGACTAGGAGGCGGCACGGCTTTTGAACAGTGGAATGGCCGCCGAAGTGTATTATCACACACTCATCGGAGGATGAAGATCGCCACAGAGAGGTTGCACTGCACACAGGTAGGCTGCACAGGGACACAGGACACATACATACAAGTGCTTGCTCTCCAATCAGATTTGTCCTGACACACCCCTGCTGCACAGCCATTCACTGGGAAGCTCAGTCTACTGCTGTTGCATCTCCTCCCCCAGCTCTTATGCAGGTAATAACAGAGGGAATGTGATTTCTTATGTAAGAGGAAAGGGTATTTTTATAATTGTGTGTGTATTTGCCTTTCATTTCCATTTCAAGCTGAATGGGTTGTTTTTACAAAGATCTTTTTACAATTGCTTTCAAACTGTCGGATTACTTAATGTGAGAACTCGGTGCAGTGTTCGTCGTTGGGAAGACCGTTTTTGTCCTTGAAGCTCCAAAGTGCTGTTCGTGCAGGTAGCTGTGTCATAGTCCTACTGTAAGGACAGCACTTCATGAGTTTCCTGTGACCTCCATCGTCCCGAGGCCGCTGCTTGCATCCAAGGCACCTGATTCTCTCCAGAAAGGCCGATGTTGACAGGCAGAGACAGGAGCAACTGCTGGTGTGTCCTAGGAGCATTGCACTTGTCTCGGTCTGACAGTGTTGGCAAAACACTACGGCATAATGACCAAACACTTCTATTTTAGGCTGAAAACAAATGACTGAACGAACATGCTGATAATGCTCGCCTATGCCCAACATTTTGTTCTGTTTATAACAATGGTGGGAACATGTAGATTTTGAAAGCCTTGCCTATAGCACATGAATCTGCAGTGTTGGAGTCCATCTGTTCCCCATTGCACACATGCTATGGCCTGAGTATGTTGACACCCCTCCAAAACTGAGTTGGTATATTTCCAGTGAAAGGTATGGTTAATGCTAAAGACTTGTGGACAATTGTGCATTTGCACTTCCCTTCAACAGTGTGTGGTGAAGACATGGGGGGCAAGGTGCTTTGGGGTGGGGGGCTTCCAGATTCCAATAAGCCCGCTGCACCCAACCCCCCCCCCACCCCCAGCAGACCCAGACAACCACTGGCCAGGGTTGTTGGGAAGAGGCCCTTCAACATTTACTCTGCAATGTATTGAACAAACTACATTGATGTCTATATGTGTATATCTATCTCTCTATATCTATCTTACTGCACACTACCTGCCTAATCTCCCTTCATTGACTATATGGCTGCCATGTAATCAGTTGCCTTATATGGTGTGGACTTTGCCCTCGAGCCATGATTGGCCAAAGGCACCCTGACTTCGGCCAAACCTAGCTCTTTCTTACAGCACATTGCGCTGTGATTGGCCAAAGCATGCCAGTCAGGTCGCACGACCACAATTGTCAGTTAAAGTGATGCAGTGCCGAATAGCAAAAAGTGCTCTGGTCTTTGGCCTGCCAAATTGTCCGGGTCTTAAGTGGTTAATATAACAGCAAATTAACCACTTGCCTGTTGGGCATTTAAACCCCCTTTTCTGCCCAGGCCAGCTTTCAGCGCTGTCACTCTTTTTTTTTTTTTGTATGACAATTGCACGGTCCTGCAACACTACCCAAATTTTTCTCCTCCCTCCCTGCTTTTAGAGACTGGTTTTGTTCTACAAGAATCATAACCTTGGATTTTACTTTTTGAAAGGGTTGTGGATTTTTTTTTTTTTTTTTATTTCTAATGCTACTCCTTTTTTTTCAATAGGCTCGGTTACGTCTTGAAGATACTGTTGAGAAGGAGGATGTGAACGAAGCAATGAGGCTAATGGAAATGTCTAAAGACTCTCTGCTAGGTGACAAAGGACAGACTACGAGGTAAAACTATCCCAGCTGTCTTTTTGGTCTTTGGACTTTGGGAGCTTCCTCCTTTTGTTCTCGTGCTGTATGGTTATATACGAGGTCTATAGTGGTAGATGTCAATGTATACCCCTTTTTTTTTTTTTTGCTTCCAGGACACAGCGACCCGCTGATGTGATCTTTGCCACGATTCGTGAGATGGTTCCAGAGAAGGGGGCACGCAGTGTCAAGTTTTCCGAAGCTGAACAGCGATGTGTTTCCAAAGGCTTCACTCCAGCACAGTTCGAAGCTGCCTTGGAAGAGTATGAGGAGCTGAATGTTTGGCTGGTTAACCAAGCCCGGACAAAGATCACCTTTGTGTGATTTGATGTACTCCACGCTTCTTAAAATAACTGGCTGTAACAAAGAAAGTTTGATGCATATATCAGACTGTTGAGTCTCTCCAGAAATTCCCATTGATGGACAATTGCGGGCATACACAGGCGCAACACACATTTTATCTAGCTATGCCTAGTGGCACATTTATTTAGCGGCGTGCTAATACTAAGATGACATGTTGACGCATTTATATTTTACATTTAGTTGACTTCAGGGATTTCTGGTCTTTACTATGGAGACTTGGTTTTTCTGACTACAATGAACATTTTGGTCTCTAAAGTAATTTCAATAAAGACTTTTTTTTTTTTTACTTGTAAGACTCAATTTATTCTGTGTGCAAGCAATTATATCCTGTTTAGGAAGGAACTTGCAATTAAACCCCAGCAGAAGCTTCCATCTGTTCTGTTCCTTTTGGGTATGGAGTTCTGCTTTTGCCATTTTATTCAGATCCCATTATGGTCAGGTCAGCCACACTGGGATCCCAGGTCCAAATCCTCTGGCCCTGACCCAGTGATTTGCCTTGTCTAATGGCTCGCTCAGTAGACTGAACAGGCTGATCATTATAGACCTTTTATATCATTATAGACCTTTTATATCATTATAGACCTTTTATATCATTATAGACCTTTTATATCATTATAGAACTTTTATAGTTGGGAAGTACTAGTTTAACCACTTCAAGACAGGTCTTTTTCTGACACTTTGTTTACATGTAATATTTTTTTTTTTTTTTTTTTGCTAGAAAGTACCGTATATACTTGAGTATAAGTTGACCCAAATATAAGCCGAGGCACCTAATTTTACCACAAAAAGCTGGGAAAACATCTTGACTCGCATATAAGCCAAGGGAGTTTTTCAGCCTAAAAAAAAAATGCCTACAGTCTGTCACAGTGCTACCCCTGGCTGACTCCACACACTTCGGTGGAGAGCTGGTTCTGTCACAGGAGCTTTACCTGCACGCTCCAGCTAGATTGGTAAGTACTCTGCCCCCCCCCCCCCCCTCTCTTTTCCCTCCCTGGACTCTGTGTGGGGCGTTGGTACTCCCAGGGGGTGGTGGCCCTGCAGGCTCCCCTTCCACCCCTCCCCAGACCTTGGTGGTAGCCTGTCAACCCCTCCCCCTGGGCTGTAGTGTGGGGGCCCGCTGGTGCAGCAGGGTTTCTTCCCACCTCTCCATATTTACTGGCCCTGTAGGTAGAGGGGTGGATGCAGGGGTGTGAAGGACACGGTACCAAGCTATTCTTTGCATAATGTGTCAGACTACCTGGATTTTGGGGCTGTACAGTCGCACTACCGGTATGCCATGCGGTCGGGCTATCCGACACTTTAGGCTGCTGCTTTTGTGGCTTGCTAGGTGGGCATGGGCATATGCCCTCTTTTGCCTCAGTCCACGGGAGCTCCACACCGCCCTCAGCATGATAGCAAGCGGGCTAGGGCGTTTCCCTATTACTGCTGCTTATCCTCTGCCTTCTATTGCCCACCCATAGCAGCGGTAGCTCTCCACAAGAGTCCGCAGTGATGTGGTCCCAGCCGGCAAATACAGTAGAGGCTGTCCTATGGGAAGACATGGGATTTAAATGGATCATGCCTTCCTGCATGCTCTAGCTTGCCCTGCATGTGACTGAGGCCTGCTATTTGGTCAGGTGGTAAGTGGGGTTAACCCCCCATTTGGAGCACCTTAGGGTGCTCAACAGAAAAGGTCCTGGACAGACACAGCAGTAGTCCTGAGTTCTAAACCAGATCCTGAAGCGGTGCCGCACAGCTGCTCTGTACTGTTACGTTGAAGTATTTCATCCATTTTTTTGTGCTGCCGAAAATGGCAGCCCCACCACTGTTAAGCATAAAGAAACTATGTGGGTGATATGCTGGGGAGTGCTGTGGGGGACCAATACAGGTTCTTCGGGTCCTCCTCCTAGACTGGTGGCATAAGACACACAGCAAACAGGTAGCGACCCCTGCCCTCTCGGATCATGAGTCCGGCTCTGCCGCTGTGGACGCAGTCCTGCTTGCAGGTCCAGCTGACGAGATCCCCGTCTCTTCAAAGAGTTGTCTGCTGGTGCAGTTGCGCATGGAAAGGCACTGGTGGACGCACCTCATCACCTCCAGTGTGAGAAACCCTAACAACGGAGCATTCTTGGTATGTCACAATACAGAGGCATTGATATTCACGACTACTTGGGTTATCCTGCCACATTCAGGTGAAAGGACAATGGCCAAAAAAGGGCACAAACCCTCCCAGCTCAGCTAAGTCTCAGTTTGTAACAAGCAATAAGAGACAAGAAAGAGGATGTTTGTGTCCTGTGATCTACCTGAAGAAAAGGATTTTACAGATCAACCAGGAATCCTAATCGTACATCACAGGACACAGAAGAGGACTTCATATTCATTATTAGAGATGTTCCAAAGCACGGAACATGAGGAGTGAGCAACACAGAAACAAGGCCAGTACACCCAAAACAAAAATAGGGGGAACCCCATTACAAAGCCACCTGCAAGACCTTCTGCCCAAAACTTACATTTGCAGAGGTGAGAACATCTACAGTGCCATGAAAAAGTATTCATACCCCTTGAAATTTTCCACATTTCTTTTTTACCACCAAAAACGTAAATGTATTTTATTGGGATTTTTGTGAAGTGGAAGGAAAATGATTTTCCATTTTTTTTTACAAGTAAATATGTGAAAAGCGTGGGGTACATTTGTATTCAGCCCCCCTGAGTCAATACTTTGTAGAACCACCTTTCACTGCAATTACAGCTGCAAATCTTTTTGGGGATGTCTCTACCAGTTTTGCACATCCAGAGAGTGACATTTTTGCCCATTCTTCTTTGGAAAATATCTCAAGCTCTGTCAAATTGGATCAAGAGCGTGTGTGAATAGAAATTTTCAAGTCTTGCCACAGATTCTCAATTGGATTTAGGTCTGGACTTTGGCCCATTCTAACACATGAATATGCTTTGATCTAAAGCATTCCATTGTAGCTCTGGCTGTATGTTTAGGGTCGTTGTCCTGCTAGAAGGTGAACCTCCGCCCCAATCTTAGTTTTCCACCATGCATAGCGTTTTGCTTTTAGGCTAGAAAGTTAAATTTTGGTCTCATCTGACCAGAGCACCTTCCATGTTTGTTGTGTCCCCCACATGGCTTCTCGCAAATGGGAATTCATGTGGCTTTCTTCTTGCCACTCTTCCATAAAGGTCAGATTTGTGGAGTGCACGACTAATAGTTGTCCTGTGGATAGATTCTCCCTCCTGAGCTGTGGATCTCTGCAGCTCCTCCAGAGTTACCATGGGCCTCTTGGCTGCTTCTCTGATTAATGTTCTCCTTGCCCGGCCTGTCCGTTTAGGTGGACAGCCATGTCTTGGTAGGTTTGCAGTTGGGCCATACTCTACATTTTCGGATGATGGATTGAACAGTGCTTTGTGAGATGTTCAAAGCTTGGGATATTTTTTCATAACCTAACCCTGCTTTACACTTCTCCACAACGTTATCCCTGACCTGTCTGGTGTGTTTCTTGGTCTTCATGATGCTGTTTGCTCACTAAGGCTCTCCAACAAAGGAGCGTGCTTACTCCCCTCCAGGTGTACCGTGCATGCTCCGAAAAGCGCTGCGCACTTCCTGAGGATTGTCCTTGTTGGCCCTACAAAGCTTCCTGCATCTACCATCACCTCCGGCTTGAGTGACTGGCCTTCCCTCCTTTACTGGACGGCATCTGGAGATTGCAGTTGTCATCCTAGTGGACGCTAGCCCCGTGGGCATCACCTGTATTTCTGACATGGTTGCCCTCGCCCTGCACCATGTGAGTGGATAGCATTTTGTTTTTTTTTAATAAATGTCACTAAAAGATACTACACTTAGAGGCGCTTGTGCTTTCCATGTTGTTCCTAGCCATACACAGTGCCTGCTCCTACTCTGGGATCAGCTGCCATTTGTGGATTATCTTCCTTTTTCACACTATGGACTTTTTTCCCCAGAGACTCCAATTGCTGCACATCGATAGACTCGTGCAAATTTCTTTTACTATAAGCAATAGTGTTAGCTATTATGATGGCCTTTCATTCATGACAGCTTGCTTACTATTGTGACGTGTGATTGGCTACAGCTAATCACATGGTACAGGGTGCTGTGATTGGCCCAGGCACTATGTGATAGCTGTGGGCCAATCGCAGCATCACAATAGTAAGTAAAACAGTCATCAATAGAAGCCATTCATGATTGTTTTGTTTACGTTGTAATCCTGTGATTGCTAGGACCAATCACACCGAGCGCTGTGACACAACGGTCACAGGATTGCGCCACGGTGCGCTAGTGCTAGGTGACGTACATCGCCTAGCTCAGTGATGGCGAAATGTAGTTTTGGAACTACATTTCTCACGATGCTCATGCACTCTGTAGTGTAGTTGAGCATCATGGGAAATGTAGTTCCAAAACATCTGTGGTGCCAAGGTTTGCCAACACAGGCCTAGCTTGTGGCTGCTACCCGTCCACAGTAAATGTACTGTTGGTGGGCGGCAAGCAGTTATTCTAGAAGGGAGAACCCTTGCCCTTGATACCATAGGGCTGAAAAATGAGCTGACACATCCACCTAGAAATAGTGGACTAAGAAGCAACCTTCCTCTTAAGTCTTATAAGGACCCTGAAGGCAGAACAAAACAGGGAAATAGGCTGTCAAAATAAAGCCGTAGATTTCAGACAAACTCAAACATCCAAAGAGTGAAGCACCTTTTCCATAGGATGATTAGGACAAAAAGATGGTAACACAATGGGGCTTATTTACTAAAGGTAAATCCACTTTGAACTGCAAGTGCACTTGGAAGTGCAGTCACTGTAGATCTGAGGGGGACATGCAAATAAAAAACAGCATTGTTGCTTTCACATGATTATATGATAAAATCAGCAGAGCTTCACCTCATTTCAGAGCTTCCCCTCAGATCTACAGCGACTGCATTTATAATTGCACTTGTAGTGCAAGGTGGATTTGTCTTTAGTAAATCAACCCCGATGTCCTGATTCAGGTGGAAAGAAGAACCCACCTTAGGTAAGAACAAGGACTGGAGCCTCAGCGCTACCTTTTCCTGGTGTATCAGGAAAGGTGTCCTTTTGTCAGATGTCGATTAAATAGACTTCTGTTGTGCGGAGAAGCCACAAACTGATCGAAATGACTGACTGAATCACCAGGTGAAAATAAAGGGGGGAAAAAAAACAAAAAAAAAAACAAAAAACATTAAAGTATTAGTAAGCTGCAATTTATTTAATTTTTGTATGTGGGTTTAATACTACTTTAAGCCTTTTATAGCCTTTTCTATGCCAGGGGTAGTGAATAAAAATTCATGGAGGTTCGAACAGTAAGAGCCCTTTCACACTGGGGCGCTGCCGGCGTTAGCGGTAAAGCGCCGCTAGTTTGAGCAGCACTTTTCCGCTGTTATAGTGGCACTTTTAACCCCTGCTGGCAGCTGAAGAAAGGGTTAAAAGCACCCGTGTTGCGGAGCTGCCGAAGCACTTTGCAGGCGCTTTGGCAGCACTGCCCATTCATTTCAATGGGCAGGGCATTTCAAACCGCTAATTGTTTAACTGACAATTGCGCATGCGTGCAACGTTGTACCCAAACAAAATTGACGTCCTTTTTTTTTCCCACAAAGAGCTTTCTTTTGGTGGTATCTGATCACCTCTGCAGTTTTTATTTTTTGCGTTATAAACAAAAAATAAAGCGACAATTTTGAATAAAAAAAAGCAATATTTTTTTACTTTTTGCTATAATAAATATTCCCCAAAAATATATATAAAAAAAACTAATTTCTTCCATAGTTTAGGCTGATATAGATACACTTCTACATATTTTTGGTATAAAAAAAAAAAAAAAAAATCGCAATAATGTGCAAAAGTTATAGCGTCTACAAAATAGGGGATAGTTTTATGGCATTTTTATTATTTATTTTTTTTTACTAGTAATGGCGGCGATCTGTGATTTTTATCGGGACTGCGACATTATGTGGGACACATCGGACACTTTTTGGGACCATTGTCATTTATACAGCGATCAGAGCTACAAATAGCCACTGATTACTGTATAAATGACACTGGCAGGGAAGGGGTTCAACACTAGGGGGCGATGAAGAGGTTAAGTGTGTCCTAGGGAGTGATTCTAACTGTAGGGGGGATGGGCTCACTACAACATGACAGAGATCACTGCTCCTGATGCCAGGGAGCAGTAGATCCCTGTCATGTTGCTAGGCAGCTTTGGGCATGTTGTTTACATAGGCATCTCCCCGTTCTGCCTCTCCTCACCGCAATCGCGGGCCGCCGACGAACATAGAGTTTGCGGGGCCCGCGGCATGCGCGTGATGGTCGGCAAATTTAAAAGGGACGTACAGGTACGCCCATTTGCCTGCCTGTGCCATTCTGCCCGACATATATGTGTGTGCGGCAGCCGGCAAGTGGTTACGGCGTTGTAACTAGGGTTGTCCCGATACCACTTTTTTAAGACCGAGTACAAGTACCAATGCTTTTTTTCAAGTACTCACCGATACCGATTCCCGATACTTTTTTTAATGTCACGTGACAGTGTTTTTTTGGGGGATTTTTTTTTACAATTTTTTTTTGTTTTGTTTTTTTACAATGCTTTATTTTTTTTATTTTTTTTATTTTTTTTAGGGAGGGAGGGGGTGGATGGTGTCTGTGTGTTTTTTATTTTAATTTTTATTATTTTTTACAATAATTTTTTTTATTTATTGCAATACTTTTTTTTTTATCAGCCCTGTTGGGGGGCTTTGCGAGATATCAGGGGTCTTAATAGACCCCTGAAATCTCCCCCTTGAGACAGAGAAAGAGACAGAGGATAGAGATTTCCTAGTCCCTTTCTCTGCAGCCTCAGCTGCACTGAGAATGAATGGAGAGAAGACAGCGGCTCCTCTCCATTCATAAACTGAGACATCGTAATCACAGGAGATTACAATGTTTCAGTTATGTGAATGGACAGTCGGTGATCATTGACTCTGTTCATACATCAAGGGAAGGAGGATGACATGGGGAGGGACAGCAGAAAGGCGGGGGACACGGAGGAAGAAAGGAGGGGGACAGCAGAACGGCGGAGGACACGGAGGAAGAAAGGAGGGGGACAGCAGCAGAACGGAGGGGGACACGGAGGAAGAAAGGAGGGGGACAGCAGAAAGGCGGGGGACACGGAGGAAGAAAGGAAAGGGACAGCAGAACGGCGGGGGACACGGAGGAAGAAAGGAAAGGGACAGCAGAACGGCGGGGGACACGGAGGAAGAAAGGAGGGGGACAGCAGCAGGACGGAGGGGGACACGGAGGAAGAAAGGAGGGGGACAGCAGCAGGACGGAGGGGGACACGGAGGAAGAAAGGAGGGGGACAGCAGCAGAACGGAGGGGGACACGGAGGAAGAAAGGAGGGGGACAGCAGCAGAACGGAGGGGGACACGGAGGAAGAAAGGAGGGGGACAGCAGAACGGCGGAGGACACGGAGGAAGAAAGGAGGGGGACAGGAGCAGAACGGAGGGGGACACGGAGGAAGAAAGGAGGGGGCATGGCGGGGGACTGGAGGAGGATGCGGTGACTGTCAGCGGTGATCGTGTGTGGGGGAGTTACAAGCACCGATCACTGCTGTATAGATCATTTCACTAAAGCAGCTGAAGGGGGGAGAAGCTTGTAACTGCCCCACTCACCGATCACCGCTGACTATACAGGTATCAGGTGAAGCATCGGGAGCATTTGCCCGAGTACAAGTACTCGGGCAAATGCTTGGTATCGGTGCAGATACCAATACTAGTATTGGTATCGGGACAACCCTAGTTATAACGCCTAAAAAGCGCCCCAGTGTGAAAGGGGTCTTAAATGTCTCAGATCTTTTCTATCACAATCCCCTCATTTTATTTCTCAATCCTGTTTTCACATTAAACATCCTCAGTCCCCCGCACATCAATTTCCACATTAGTGTCCACTGCCCCCATCTCATCAACCCCCCGAACCCACACACACACATAGCACTGCCCCCTCTTTACATCGCCTCCTCACAGCACCCGCCTTCCTTTACATCACATCTCACCGCCCACACCACTGGCCTGCTTCAAATCCCCTACCCCCACAACATTGCCCCCCTTTGTATCACAGCTCCTCCCCACAGCACATACCCCCCACAGAACTTTCCCATTTACATTCCCCCCCCCCCCCCCACAGCATTGCCTCCTTTTACATCTCCACACCACAGAACCCCTCCCCCCTTTACATCACCCCCCAGCATTGCCCCTCTACAAATCTAACACCCCACAGCACTGCTACCCTTTCACATCCCCCTTCCCCCCACCACAGTGCTGTGCTCTGCCCACTTCACATTCGCCATTCCTTTCGAATCACCCCCCAATGCCGCCTTCACCTCACCCCCTGCCTCCCCCCTTCACAGCCATGTTCTCTTGCCTACCTTACACAGAGGGGAGTGCGGCCAGAAGGCACAGCAGCACTGGATGGAGGGCAGGAGCAGGGGGGGCTGCCGAGGTTATCTTTTCCTATTAACAAGATGGTGATTGGTTGCTAGTGTCCTGGCAGCCAATCACCTGCTAGTTAATCTTAAAAGTTAACTCATGCAGCTCCCTCCATCCAGTGCAGCTGTGCCTCCCTCGCCCCCGCTCTCTCATTGCTATCCCCTGCCTCCCGTTCTCTCCGCACTGCCTTGAGAATGACAGCGGGGGGAGGCCGGGGAGACTGAAAGCTCCTAAAGGGCGGGACCACGGGTCTAGATGGGACAGTGACTCATACGGCCCGCCATTTAACGATGCCTGTCTTAGACCCCATACCCACTATTAGATTTTCTGCAGATTTCTCTCTTCAGATTTACCATAGCCGTGTAGTACAAGGGCCCGTCTGATTGTATACAAATTAAAAATCTTAGGGTCTGACCTCATACTACATGGTTTTGGTAAATCTGAAGACAAAAGTCCGCAGAAAATCTAACAGTGTGTATGGGGATGTTATGCTATACGAGTCTTCTACAGAATCACAAACATCACGTAATTTGATCTTTAAAGATCAATTCCCCCGTAACAATATAATAAGATGAACGTACGTGATATACTTTTATTCATTTATTTCCTATAATAACAATAACATAACAGAGCAAATGTTGCTTTTTTTTTTTTTTTTTTTTCTTCTTCTTAAAGTCCATATTAGTCACAGAAAACATTGGTTCCATCAGAAGACGATTCAGAAGAAGAGGCCTCTCATTCTCCTTCCAATCCCCTGGCGGTCGTACAAGATATTGAATTTGTTGACAAACTGGTTCATGGTGTTGCACGTCTTGGTGATGGTTCCCAGGTAGGACATCAAGCCCACGTCGTTGCATTGCTGGAAATGAAGACAAAGACTTAGTTCTAGCTAGGGTTGTCCCGATACCACTTTAAGACCGAGTACAAGTACTGATACTTTTTTTCAAGTGCTCACCGATACCGATACTTTTTTGTCAAGTGACAGTGTTTTTTTTGGGAAATCTTTTTTACAATTTTTTGTTTTGTTTTGTTTTTTTACAATGCTTTCTTTTTTTTCTATTTTTTAGGGAGGGAGGGGGTGGATGGTGTCTGTGTGTTTTTTATTTTAATTTTTATTATTTTTTACAATATTTTTTATTATTTATTGCAATACTTTTTTTTTTTTATCAGCCCAGTTGGGGGGCTTTGTGAGATATCAGGGGTATTAATAGACCCCTGAAATCTCCCCCTTGAGACAGAGAAAGAGACAGAGGATAGAGATTTCCCAGTCCCTTTCTCTGCAGCCTCAGCTGCACTGAGAATGAATGGAGAGAAGACAGCGGCTCCTCTCCATTCATAAACTGACACATCGTAATCACAGGAGATTACAATGTTTCAGTTATGTGAATGGACAGTCAGCTGACTCTGTCCATACAATAAAGGAAGGAGGAGGAGGACATGGAGAGGTACAGCAGAACGGAGGGGGACACAGAGGAAAACTGGAGGGGGACAGCAGCAGAAAGGAGGGGGACAGCAGAACGGCGGGGGATACGGAGGAAGAAAAGAGGGGGACAGCAGAACGGAGGGGGACAGCAGCAGAACGGAGGGGGACACGGAGGAAGAAAGGAGGGGGACACGGAGGAAGAAAGGAGGGGGACAGCAGCAGAAAGGAGGGCGACAGCAGAACGGCAGGGGATACGGAGGAAGAAAGGAGGGGGACAGCATAGTTACATAGTTACATAGTTAGTCAGGTTGAAAAAAGACACAAGTCCATCCAGTCCAACCATAAAAAAAAAACAAAAAAAAAAAAAAAAGCAGAACAGAGGGGGACAGCAGCAGAACAGAGGGGGACACGGAGGAAGAAAGGAGGGGGACAGCAGAACGGCGGGGGATACGGAGGAAGAAAGGAGGGGGACAGCAGCAGAAAGGAGGGCGACAGCAGAACGGCGGGGGATACGGAGGAAGAAAGGAGGGGGACAGCAGCAGAACAGAGGGGGACACGGAGGAAGAAAGGAGGGGGACAGCAGAACGGCGGGGGATACGGAGGAAGAAAGGAGGGGGACAGCAGCAGAACGGAGGGGGACACAGAGGAAGAAAGAAGGGGGACAGCAGAATGGAGGGGGACACGGAGGAAGGAAGGAGTGGGACAGCAGAACGGAGGGGGACACAGAGGAAGAAAGGAGTGGGACAGCAGAACGGAGGGGGACACGGAGGAAGAAAGGAGTGGGACAGCAGAACGGAGGGGGACACGGAGGAAGAAAGGAGTGGGACAGCAGAATGGAGGGGGACAACAGCAGAACGGAGGGGGACACGGAGGAAGAAAGGAGTGGGACAGCAGAACGGAGGGGGACTGGAGGAAGAAAGGAGGGGGACAGTAGAACGGAGGGGGACTGGAGGAGGATGCGATGACAGTCAGCGGTGATCGTGTGTGGGGGAGAGACAAGCCCCGATCACCGCTGTATAGATTTCACTAAAGCAGCTGAAAGGGGCAACTCGGGCAAATGCCTGGTATCGGTGCCGATACCGATACTAGTATCGGTATCGGGACAACCCTAGTTCTAGTCATACGCAGAATGATATTTGCAAGTCATGATGTGGCAGGGCTCTGTGTGCGATTTGTAAACGCTCTGTGATCATTACGCAATTGATTAGCTCTCTTTAGAGAAAGGAGGGGAAAAGTTTAGGTAAACTCGAATGACACTTGCAAAGAGTTAAAGCAGAATTCTGGTCAACAATAAGGGCGGCTTCACACTGCCCCGCAGGAACTTTGCTAAAGCACAGCGAGCCTGCGGGTTGGCTGTGCTTTCCCATGGTCCCGCAGTTTTGGTGCGGTTTCAGAAAGCGCACCAAAACTCCTGCATGGTGCATCTTTGGTGCGCGTTCTGAAACTGCGGGACATCATTGAAGTCTATGGGAAAGCGTAGTTAACCCACAAGAAACCCACCGGTTAGCTGTACTTCACCCACAGCACAGCAGGACTGCAGCGGGCAGGTGTAAAGACCCTCTAAAGGCAATAAAAAAGTGAAGCAAATATAAGCAAATAATGAAGCATTAAATATAATTAAAAAAAAAAAAAAAAAAAGCTATTGCTGCGATACTCCACTTCAAGTGTTCTACAAGATGTCCTCGTTAAAAAAAATGACCACCGGCAAAAAAATCCCAATAAGCGCATAATGATTGGTTTCCGCAAAACGTTATATAAACAATGGGATATATACTGGAATTATTTATTTTTTATACTAGTAATGGCAGGGACCAGCGACTGATAGCGAGACTGCGGTATTGCGGTGGACAATCTGACTCTTTGTGGGGACCAATAACATTATGGCAGTGATCAGGGCTAAAACTATGCAATGACACTGGCTGGGAAGGGGTTAAACGCCAATTGCAATGAAAGGGTTAACTGTGAGCCTATCCAGTGTTTTTGTGTACACCGTGTGCTGCTTTCACTAAGGGTTGTGCTAAATTTTAAAGGGAAAACAAAATCCAGCACGCCCCCCCCCCCCCCCGACTGGGCGGAGCTTTGCTTTGTTTACATTAGGCAGAGCTCCTTCCTGTGCGTCTCCTTGTTGATCAGCAGGTGCCGGCAGTCATCCATTGGCCGGTGTTCCGTCAGATTAGGCGACCTGTCAAAACTTGTAACAGAAGTGACGCTTCGTCACGGCCATCTTGGTACACCCCGCACTCAGCCTACAGTCTGAAGTCGCCAGGCTGACACCTTTTTACACCCACCGAAATCTTGCATTTCACACTTATTTTTACCACTAAACTGAGCTTATATAGTAAAAAACAGTATTTAGAAGTCCGTGACACTGTTTTGATGTTGAATTTTAAAAGCAGCAGTCTTCTGTCAGATTAGCAAACGTGTGAGATCAGCAGGCTTGCCACTGCTTTTAAAATTCAACATCAAAACAGTCAGACGGACTTCTAAATACTGTATTTGGCGATATTAGCTCAGTTTTGTGGTAAAAATAAGTGTGAAATGCAAGATTTCGGTGGGTGTAAAAAAGATGTCCGCTTGGCGACCTCAGGCTGTAGGCTTAGTGTGGGGTGTACCAAGATGGCCGTGACGGAACGTCACTTCTGTTACGAAATCAGATGGGTCGCCTAAACTGACGGAACACTGGCAGTGACTAATCACAGCAGAAGCGGCGTGCGCGCGCCCTCTACCCAGAAGTACAGAATTACTTATATACAGTCTATGTGATTTTGCACAGAGTGGCCGCCCTATAGCAGTAAAAGTTGCTATATAGGGTGGTTGGAAACGAGATAATGTGAATATTTAGCGATTTGCACAGAGTTCAACTTTACATTTAGAAAATAAATAGTATTTATACAATAACATAAAAAAATATGACATGTTCATCAGAGCCAAAAAAAAAAAAAGTGTGAGAAAGACATTAGGCTGTGCATTGAATTTGGATCCGCGAAGAAATAATGTCACTTAATTATTAGACTTACATCATAAAAATCTGTCTTGAATTTGTCTGTGCTGAGTACAGGGAGACAATGACACAAAGCAGAAGCCTCCCGGAGAATCTCATGATTGAAGGGAACCTCTCCTGAGAAAAAATAAAAATGAATCATAAATGCCATAAACTAACTGTGGAGAAAACTCATAGCAAGTTTCCCAACAGAAACAAATTCCAGTTACCTGCTTCCACCGCTCGAACGTACTCCAGAATGAGACGGACTCGGCTGTGAAGCATCTTAATCGCACTGTGCTGGGCGATGAGGTGTTCCGCTACTAAAAACAGACCATAGAACTTATAAAGAAACCAATTACTGCATCTAAAGTGATTATAAACCTCTGACATGAAATATGAACAAAGCATATCCCTCTATAGCAGGGGTCTCAAACTGGCGGCCCTCCAGCTGTTGTGAAAACTACAAGTCCCATGAGGCATTGCAAGGCTGACAGTTACAAGCATGACTCCCACAGACAGGGGCACGATGGGACTTGTAGTTTGAGACCCTTGCTGTACAGTGTGTACTTGTCTCAATCCAGAGCACTAAGGGGTTGATTTACCGAAACTGGGAGAGTGCAAAATCTGGTTTGGCTGTGCATGGGAGCCAATCAGCTTCTAACTTCAGCTCGTTCAATAAAGCTTTGACAAAAAAAACCTGGAAGCTGATTGGTTTCTATGTAGAGCTGCACCAGATTTTGCACTCTCCAGTTTTAGTAAGTCAGCCCCTAAGTGTCATCTCTGTCTGCTGCCTACTTCCTCTGCTATCAGAGTCACTTCTGACAAAACCAAGGAGAAAAATGAGGATGGGGGGGGGCTCCAGCACACAGCCTGTGGTTGAAATCCTCACCTCTGTTCCAGTGTGAACAATGGGGGGGGGGGGGTGTGTTCCTTCCCTCCAATCAGCCATCAGAATGCTCCTCAATGAGGTTAACTGCAGCTCCCCTCCCCCTGCTTTTCTGAGCCCAGAGATCCTGTATAAAATTCTGCACTTTGAATGGATGTAGGGGACAGACAGCTGGTAGATAAAAAGGTACAACTTATATAGGAGAGTTTGTCTCATCTCTGTGTTGGCCAGTCACTTCACTAGGTATATGTAAGGGTTTACAACCACTGTAACATACTGAACACTTGTGACCATCACATGAGCTTGTTGGACTTCCAATTTCAAAAGAACAAGCAATGATTCCCCCCTCCCCACATCTGCAGCATTAAACAGCCTCCACTCCTCTGGGAAGGCTTTTCACAAGATTTGGAAGGATGTCTCTGGTAATTTGTGTCCATTCAATGAAAGAGTATTTGTGAGGTCGGGTACTGATGTTGGATGAGAAGACTTGGCTTGCAGTTGGTGTTCTGAAGAGTGGAGGTCAGGATCTCCTTGCAGGCCACCCAGATTTCCTTCACACCAAACCATGTCTTTATGGAGCTATAATTCTACACAGGGGCAGTCATTCTGGAGCAGAAAAGGACCTTCTCCCCCCAAATTGTTACCACAGTTGGAAGCACACGATTGTCTAAAACGTCTTTGTATGTTGTAAGAATTACCAGTACCCTTCAATGGAAACACCTGAACCGGAGGGGCGTCCACATAATTCTAATGATATCGTGTAGGTGTGATGGTCGGGTAGCCACAAACTTTTTGATTTTTTGGTTTAGTAAAGCTGGAGCAAACATAATCTGGTGCAGCTTCCACAATTCAGGCCCCTTTCACACTGACAGACCGATTGGGTCCACCTGTCAGTTTTTGCGGCAGACTTGATCGGACCCTCCATTGTTCTCTATGGAGCGGTGAATATCAGCGGCCATGTGTCCGCTGACACCCACTGGCATCCGATCCGATCCTGTCCGCTAAAAACAAAATGGATGGGAATCTGTTCCCCATCCGTCCAGTGGATGATTGGATGACAGTTTGTTGGAAACAGACAAGCAGTCCGTTTATATCTGACTGCCCCATAGAGAACAACGGGCTGTGTACGTGTATGTTCTGCACAGTGAGCACGTCTGCAAGGGGCCTTATTGTCAAAGCTTAATTGAACCAGCTGAAGTTAGAAGCCGATTGGTTACTATGCACAGCTGCACCAGTTTTAGTAAGAACCCTTTCACACTGAGGCGCTTTCACGCTAAAAAAAAGCTCACGAAAACCTATTTCCATTAAGATCAATGAATGCTTTTACAATGGGGCAGTGCACTGCCCCAGTGGGAAAGCCCTCGGGGCTTTCACATTGGAGAGACAGCAGCGGCTCTTTTAGGGCGCTTTGCAGGCGCTATTTTTTGCGTTACAGCGCCCGCAGAGCGCACCAGTGTGAAAGGGGTCCAAGTCTCCCCCAGTGTGTAACTGCACCTTGCTTTACTAGCTCACCGCCTATTCCTCACCTGTTGAGTTCTCTCCGCTCCCTGTTGCTGTCATTCGGGCCACATGGTCAACTCCGATTCTTTCGGCTTCTTCTGTTGCCAAAGTGTATGGAAGTTCAGCTAAAAGCATTGTGGCCTGAAAGGAACAGATGGCAGCCATTTGAAAAAGGCATTTTTTGTTTTCAATATATTATATTGCTGTTTTGTCATTGAATGATACAAATGTTCGAATGGTACTAAAAATTCAAATAGGAGTTTTGCTTTGCTGTATACTGTAGGGCTTAGCTTCACGTGTGGCAGCTCTTGTCGCTCCTCCTGAAATGCAATCTGCAGTGGAGGCATCGGCTTAAATGAGCGTTCGGAAGCTGTACTGCCCACCAAAATGTGACATTCAACTTAATTTCTGCCATGGCCATGACGCAAGGCATCTCTGTCATCATGTGTACAGCCCTGAGCTGCTGTAAACCCTTCTTTAGGTGGACAATCAGGGGGACATGACCTCCAGGCCACTCTTGTGTTTGAGCCCTTATCCACTTCCCGCCCGCCCACCGTCAAATGACAAACGCAGTGCAGCTCTTGTTCTGGGTGGACGTCACAGGACGGTGCACCCGAACGGCTGCTCCCGCAGGGGCGCACAGCACGGTGAATGCAATCACGCTGTGTTGTTAGGACACGGCGCGACCCTGATCTCTAAAAAAGGGCCGCTGATGCGGCTCTTTAACCATGTGATCGGCTGTGTTCAATCACAGACGGTCACATGTAAACAAGGAAGGGACGGTAATCGGCGCTCCTCGCCTCACACTGAAAGAGTGTGTGGCGAGGAGAGCCAATCAGAGGCATCTTCTCACAGGGGACAGTAAGAGATGTAATGAGGGCACTGACGATCAGTGCCCTCACTACATTAGAGTGACAGAAGTGCCACTAATCAGCAATCGGTATCCAAAAGTGCCAGCAATCAGTGCCCATTAGTGATGCCAGTCAGTGCTGGCTTTCAGTGCAGCCCATCAGTGCCGCCTATCCATGACGCCTATCGGTGCCCACCAGTGCCACCTATTAGTGCCGCCTATCAGTGCAGCCCATCAGTGCCAACTCATCAGCGCACATCAGTGAAGCAGAAAAATTTCTTATTTACAAAATTTACTGACAGAAACTAAAGTTAAAGTAAATCTTTGCTTTACCCTTCCACAGCAAAGCAACAGTTTCACTTAATATCCCCCCTCCACAGCAGCACATACTCACCTTTCCTTATCTCCTTCGCTGCGAGTGAAGAGAAGAGGCCCTGTGTAAGCTTTAACCACCTGAGCTCCGCAAGCTTTTTCCCCCTTCATGACCAGGGCCTTTCTTGCGATTCAGCACTGCGCTACTTTAACTGGCAATTACTCATGCAACACAAATGAAATTTATATCACTTTTTTCACACAAATAGAGCTTTCTTTTGGTGGTATTTGATCACCTCTGCGTTTTAGTTTTAGCTTTAAAGGAAAAAAAAAAATTTTTGCTTAGAAAAACGAATTTTTCTTAGTTTCTGTTATAAAATTATGTAAATAAATAATCTTTCTTCATAAATTTAGGCCAAAACTGTATTCCATTACATTTCTTTGGTATACATAACTCAAATCAGTGTATAATATTTAGCTGTAGGAAAGATAGAGAGACCACAAACTATGGTATATATCTGAAAATTGATCAGTCCTGATGTACTGATGGTCCATCTCATTTCTTGAGGCCCTAAAATGCCAGGACAGTACAAATATCCCCCAAATTACCCATTTTTGGAAAGTAGACAGTCTGAGGTATTTAGTAAGAGACATTGGGAGTTTTTTGAAGTTGCAATTTCTTGTCACAATCTTTTGGAACATGAAGAAATTTAATTATTTGTTTTTTTAGCTTTTTTTTTTTACATACTTAAAAGAGATGAAACATAGGGAAATGTGCAACTATAGCAAAGATGTACTGTATCTTTATCTTTTACTCTGAGTTTTCCAGACATGCACATTATAAAAACATTTGGGCATTCAGAGTATCAGTCACCGAGGAAACTGGACTCACCTCGCCATTCACAATATCAATCACTGACTCGTAAACACTGACTGGAAGCTGTAAGAGAAGAGAAGGTATTAGGGATAAGTAACAATCCAGAGTAAAATGGAAGCAGAATATGGGTAGATTGGGATGCTTACATCTGTATGCTTTGTCATTGGGTTTAACTTCAGGAAGAGCGGCGACTCAATAATCTCACAAACCTGGAGAAAACAACATTGTTTTATTATAGTGTTCACAGGATTCTGATGGTGTTACACCTAACACAAGGAAAAAGATGGACTTACAAAAGGGGAGGGTTGGCACATAACCATACTGTAACTGATGCCATGACCTCTGCTGAAGGATCACGGACTTGAAGAGTTCTCGTCCAGCAGAGGTTGTGTCCAATTCCTTGGTGGAGGATCTAGAGCATGGGTGCTCAACCTGTGGCCCTTCAGCTGTTGCAGAACTACAAGTCTCATAAGGCTTTACAAGGCTGAGAATTACAAACATGACACCCAAAGGCATGATGGGACTTGTAGTTCAGCAACAGCTGGAGGGCCACAGGTTGAGCACCCATGCTCTAGATCCTCCACCATGGAATTGGACACACAACCTCTGCTGTAGGATCACTGACTTGAGGAGTTCTCCAGATCCTCCAAAGGGATTGGACTCATGACCTCTGCTGGAGGATCACCGACTTGAGGAGTTCTCCAGATTCTCCATGAAAGGGATTGGACACATGACCTCTGCTGGAGGATCATTGCCTTGAGGAGTTCTCCAGATCCTCCACCAAAGGGATTGGACACATGACCTCTGCTGGAGGATCACTGACTTGAGGAGTTCTCCAGATCCTCCACCAAGGGACTGGACACATGACCTCTGCTGGAGGATCACCGACTTAAAAAGTGCATTCTATGCATTAAGATAAAAAGCCTTCTGTGTGCAGCAGCCCCCCTAATACTTACCTGAGCCCCCCTCTCTATCCAGCGTGTCCATCCTCGGTCATCCGGGACACCCCCCCCCCCGATTGGCTGAGACACAGCAGCAGCGCCATTGGCTCCCGCTGCTGTCAAATTCAGTTAGTCAATCTGGAAAAAGAGGGGGCGGGGCCAATTGAATGGATATACAGGTCTGCAGCTCGGCTGGGGTGCCCCCATAGCAATCTAATTGCTGTGGGGGCACTCAACAGGAGGGAGAGGCCAGGATCACAGAAGAGGGACCCGAGAAGAGGAGGATCTGGTCTGCCCTGTGCAAAATCACTGCAGTGTAGGTAAGTATAAAATGTTTGTTATTTTATTAGAAGAAAAAAAAAAAAAAAGGAGACTTTACAATCACTTTTTATGAACTTTTTAACTAGGATTTCATGATATGCCTGTGATTGTAACTATTTTGTGAGCGTTTTAATAAAAAATCTTTTATTGTATTAATGGTGTCAGAAGGTGTTGCATAAGCCGGTTGCACTCCATCTCTTTTTTGTTTCTGCCACTAAAGTAGTACGTATGTTTTAGATAAACAGATTTAAAGATCTTTGAGGAGAGAAGTCAGTAATGCCGCGTACACACGGTCGGACTTTTCGTCTACAAAAGTCCGACGGAAGCTGACGGACCAAAGCCGGCTGACAATCCGATCGTGTGTGGGCTTCCCCGGACTTTCAGCGGACTTTTCCAGCCACAAATCTGACGGACTTTAGATTTGAAACATGCTTCAAATCTTTACGTCGTAGCTACGCCGGACCCAGAAATCCGCTCGTCTGTATGATAGTCCGACGGACAAAAACCCACGCTAGGGCAGCTATTGGCTACTGGCTATCAACTTCCTTATTTTAGTCCGGTGTACGTCATCACGTACGAATCGGTCGGACTTTTGTGTGATCGTATGTAGGCAAGTCCGTTCGTTAGAAAGTCTGCCCCAAGTCCGCCCCAAGTCCGCCGGACGGGCTGTCGGACTTTTGTAGCCGAAAAGTCCGACCGTGTGTACGCGGCATAAGTGTTTTAGTAACCATCTAAAAGTAAACCTTTACCTGTTTGTGGACATGAATGTCGGATGGATCTGGAGGTCCTCCGGTTGTGTACCAGCCCAAGAACTCCATTTCTTTAAACACCTGTTTAACTAATCAGAAAAAAAAAAAAATTCAGGAGAGGACAATCTGTTGGATCACTTAGACCCCTTTCACACAGAGCACCCGCCATTAGCGCTAAAGCGCCGATCATTTTGGCGAGGCTTTAGAGCTGTTAAAGGGACACTTTTTGCGCTGGTTTTCAGATGCTAGCGGAGCGCTTAAAAATGACAAAAGATTTTAAGGTGCTTTGAAAGCGCGGCCCATTCATTCCAACGGGCAGGGGCATTTTGGGATCGCTATAAAAAAAAAGCACTCCCAACCTGCCCCAAAGATGCTGCTTGCAGGACTTTTCATAACATCCCGCAGGCGCACTGCCAAAAAAGTCACACTAGAATAAATAGGAGGTGGTTCTCAGGCGCTAAAGCGTCTGAAAACCGCCCCAGTGTGAAAGGGGTCTTAGAGTCTGGCTTTCAGAACGTAGTAGAAGTACAGTGCTGTGCAAAAGTTTTAGCCACATGTGAAAGAATGCTGTATAGTGAGGAGGATTTAAAAAATAATTATATTAAATATTTTTTTTACCCACCCCTTGCATTAAAGCAGTACTAAACCTCCCCATTAAAGTGGAACTAACCCCCCCCCCCCTTCCATTACAGCCAATGGAGCTGCCATCCTCTGTTTGATCTGCCGTTGCCATGGTGTTCCACATGTGATCAGTTATGACTCCAGCCATTTGGTGGCTTGACAGTTTGGTTGGGAGCACAGGCATCTGTGACAGTTGCCATTCCCTGCATGCCTTGAATGTGAGACCCCATTCACACAGGGGCAACATGACTTGCAGGTCGCCTCAGCGAGGCGACCTGCAAACGACTGCCCGGGCGACTTACAAAACAACTTCTGTATAGAAGTCTATGCAAGTCGCCCCCGAAGTCGTACAGGAACCTTTTTCTAAGTCGGAGCGACTTGCGTCGCTCCCCTTAGAACGGTTCCATAGCACAGAACGGGAGGCGACTTGTCAGGCGACTAGGTCGCCTAACAAGTCGTCCCTGTGTGAATGGGGCTTTACAGGCAGATACTTATCCATTATACCATCAAGGAGGTCAGTGATTGGCCCCAAATGTATTCTGCAGCAGGACAAGGACCCCCAATCAGCCAACTATCTTCAATGTAAAGAGGAACAGGGAGTCCTGGAAATGATGGTTTTGCCCCCAAGAGACCCTGATCTTAAAGTGGTGTTCCACCGAAAAAAAAAAAACTACATGAAAAATCCTAAAAAAAAAAAATAAAAAAAATATCCAAATGTTTTTTTGTTTTTTAACTTACCTCTAAATGCCTGTTGCTAGGTGGTCCCTCGTAGTCTGCCTCTTCCAGTGCCTGGGCTGGTGACATCACTTCCCCCTCGGCACAGGAAGGGCTCAGCTCTGCTCCCTCCCTCCTGTCAATCATCTGGGACCCATTACAGGTCCCAGGTGACTGAGCGGCCAATCACATCGCGCGGCGCCGCTCGGGCATGCGCAGTGGGTGCCAGGCTGTGAAGCCACAGCCCGGCGCCCACAGTTGCAATGCTGGCGCCGCTGAACGGAGGGGGAGACGAGCGGGGCTTCGATCCCCCGCATCGCTGGACCCAGGGACAGGTAAGTGTCCAATTAACAGTCAGCAGCTGCAGTATTTGTAGCTGCTGACTTTTAATTTTTAAATTTTTTTTTTTCTGACTGGACCTCGTCTTTAACATCATAAATCTGGGATTACATGAAGAGACAGAAGGATTTGAGGCAGCCGACATCCACAGAAGATCCATGCTTAGTTCTCCAAGATGTTTGGAAAAACCTACCTGCCGAGTTCCTTCAAAAACTGTGCAAGTCTACCTAGAAGAATTGATGCTGTTTTGAAGGCAAAGGGTGGTCACACCAAATATTGATTTGATTTGGATCTCTCATCTGTTCATTTACTTTTTTTGTTAATCGATAATAGTTTTTTTTTGTTTTTTTTTTTAACACTTCTATTTCTGAAAGCATTCTTAATTTACAGCATTTTTTCACACCTGCCTAAAACTCAGTGTGTCAGAGAACATGTGCACATGCTATGCGTGGCCCTCAGTGGCCAGCACCTAGGGCAGTGATGGGGAACCTTGGGCACCCCCAGATGTTTTGGAACTACATTTCCCAAGATGCTCAACTACACTGCAGAGTGCATGAGCATCATGGGAAATGTAGTTCCAAAACATCTGGGGGTGCCGAGGTTCACCATCACTGACCTAGGGTATAGATCTTTTTTAATGGGCAATTCCACCTGTACACCAAAAAACAAACAATGAATTCCAACACCCCCCCCCCCCCAATCCTACAGTCCCTTTTATCTGCTGTGCTAACAGTCTTCCACCACCCATGTCTGCCCGTGTACTGATCTGTACATTTTGTTAACTCTATACACAGCCCAAGGAGTTAGTGTAGCAGCGCAATACCAATGGCTAGCAGTCATTGACCAATAGGAGTCTCTTCTTACAAAAAAAAAAAAAAAGTAAAAAGACAGAAGAGACTCTATTGGTCAGCACTGTCTCGGGACCATACTGATGAACGATTGCCGCATTTTGCTGCTCTAGCAGATACTGGAGGAGTGGGGAGGGTGTTGGAAATTCATCTTTATTTTTTTTTTTGGGTGTAAAAGAAGGAATTGCCCCTTTTTTTACCCTCTACCGAGAGACGTCTCCACTCACACTGCTCCTCCTTAGTGTAATAATATTCCTTATTGATGATGATCTTGTCCTCGGTGTTCTGAGAAAGCAGCTCAAACGAGTTCATTACTTCTATATTTCTTCCCTCCTGCTTCCCAATGAGAGCTCCGATCACTGCGGAAGAGATAAAAGACACAGAGTACAGAGTAGATGACAACAGCGGACAGATAACATGATAAAGGGTCAAAAGATAGGAAAGCAAAGACAGACCGGTGTTCTGTCGAGAAGTGTGTCGTTCCCCCCCCCCCATCAAATAGTGTCCGGGATGTACTGCGCATGCGCCATATGGAACAGCGCAACAGATGATTTGCTGATCAGCTGGGCTGGCGTAAACAGGGGTGCATGTGCACATCGTAGGAGGCATCTCTCGATGGGAGATACCATTTCACAG
The DNA here is from genome assembly GCA_037952925.1 of Lithobates clamitans. Lineage (NCBI taxonomy): Eukaryota > Metazoa > Chordata > Amphibia > Anura > Ranidae > Lithobates > Lithobates clamitans. Next base: position 203,230 of record JBBGZY010001153.1, read on the forward strand.
ACACAATTTAAACCTATACAAACAGCAGGGCAGACCGTAGTTCTCAGATTGTGCATCGCTGCTGCTGGAGGACGGCTAGTGGCAGTCTCCCCCCCCCCCCCCCGTAGGTTTCAAGTGTGGCCATAAAATGGTATATCCCATCGAGAGATGCCTCCTACGATGTGCGCTTGCGCTCTGGTCACGTCACTCCAGCTGATCGGCAAATCAGCTGAAGTGCGGCTCCATCCTGCGCATGCGCGGGCACTATTCGATGGGGGGCACTTCTTGACAGAACACCGGCTTTTATGGGTAAAATCTGGCTGGGGTAAATAGTCCACTGCACTGCTTTATTATTTGCTGACACCAACAGGGAGGCTTCCCAAGCAGAATTCCTGCTTTAACGCTCTGTGTGCATGAGGCCCCAAGCCTAATACACACTAAAAGTTTTTTTTCTTTCAACCCAGTGGGCTGAAGGGAAAAAAAAAAACTAAAGAGCTCAGGAGGAGCCGCTGTACTAGCATTGCAATGTTAGTACAGAGATCTGCCCCGCTGAGCTATTGTTGTTGTGCTCTGACAGGCCCCTTCCAGAACACACCGGTCAGTGTTCTCAGCCATTGGCTGAGAGCTGATCGGATGCCGATCGGCAGTCCTTTTTTGGTCATGCCCCTTCAACGGAAGCCACCCGAACGTCCTGCTTCTGTTGGCCCGGCTGCAGTACACACGGGCCGAATGTCGGCCGGTTTCTATTGAAAAGGCTGATGCTGCCCAATATTCGGCCTGTGTGTAGGGCCCCCTTAAGGCAGACAGTGTTCAGATCTAGTTACAATTGATAACGGCAACACTTTTAACTGCTTGCCGACCAGCGCGACGCTATACGTCGGCACAATGGCATGGCTATGCAAATGGGCGTACAGGTACGTCCCCTTTAAGAAGTGGCATTGTGGGAGCGCACACGCCTGCCCCGTGACCTGCGGGCTCTATGTCCACCGGTGTCCCGCGATCATGTCACAGAGCTGCAGAACAGGGAGATGCCTATGTAAACAAGGCATTTCCCCGTTCTGCCTAGTGACACGACAGATCTACTCCTCCCTGTCATCAGGAGCAGTGATCGCTGTCATGTCCTAGGTAGCCCATCCCCCCACAGTTAAAATCACTCCCTAGGGCACACTTAACCCCTTGATCGCCCCCTAGTGTTTAACCTCTTCACTGCCAGTGTCCTAGAATTCATTAAGGTGAAAAAAACTTTACCTTTACAACCCCTTTAGGTAGTTAAACTGGCCTCATTTGCAGACCAAAGTTCATCTCTTTGATCTAAAAGAACCAAATGATACATTGTTTCTTTTTATCTCTCAGTGCTAAGCAATGAACCTATGAACTGTGGAAATGTCAGATTAAGACCATGAGGGGGGTTGAATACAGCGATTTTTTTTAAACGATTAATCGTGCAGCTCTAGTACATATCAGGGTTGATTAACTAAAGGGAAATCCACTCTGCACTACAAGTGCACTTGAAAATGCACTTGTAAGTGCAGTTGCTGTAGATCTGAGGGGAAGTTTTATTTTCCTTGCATGTCCCCCTCAGATTTACAGCGATTGCACTTGCAGTGCGCTTGTAGTGCAAAGTGGATTTGCCTTTTCTAAATAACCCCCATTGTCAAAAGACTCAGAGGATCTGGAGAAATCTCTGTGGGGAAGGGACAAGGCCGGAACACAATATTGGATGCCTGTGATCTTCAGGCCCTCAGATGCACTGCAATAAAAACAGGCAACATTCTGTGATGTCTCCACTACATGGGCTCAGGAATACTTCCAAAAATCACTGTCTGTGAACACAGCTCGCCGTAAAGCTCTATCATGCAAAGAAGAAGCCATATCTGAACATGATCCAGAAATGCCGCCGTCTTATCAGGGCCAAAGCTCATTGAAAATGGTCTGTTGCAAAGTGGAAAACTGTTCTGTGGTCAGATGAATCAAAATTTGACATTCATTTTGGCAATCATGGGCACCATGTCCTCCAGACTAAAGAGGGGAGGGACCTTCCGGCTTGTTATGAGCTCTCAGTTCAAAAACTGGCATCTCTGGTGGTATGGGGGGCATTAGTATGTATGGAATGGGCAGCCTGCACATCTGGAAAGGCGCCAATATTTGCTGTAAGACATATTAAGGTTTTAGAGCAGCATATGCCCCAATCCAGACAATGTCTTTTTCGGGGAAGACTTTGCCTATTTCAGCAAGACAATACTAAACCACATACTGCATCTATGACAACAGAATGGCTTCATAGAGAAGAGTCCGGGGGCTTAAAGCGGAGCTCCGCCGAAATTTTTTTTTTTTTAAAGTCAGCAGCTACAAATACTGCAGCTGCTGACTTTTAAAACATGGACACTTGCCTGTCCAGGGTGCCAGCGATGTCGGCACCCAAGGCCGAACCGTCTCTCGGTCCTCAGGTGCTGCCGCCTCCATCTTCGGTAAGGGAATCAGGAAGTGAAGGCTTGCGGCTTCACTTCCTGTTTCCCTACTGCGCAGCGCAATACGGATGGTCCCTGCTGTCTCTGGGACCTGTGTTTCCCAGCAGACAGCAGGGGGGGAACAGGAAGTGGCGTAAATAACCGCAGATTCTGCGGCTATCTATGCCGGAAGTGGGTACATATACAGGTATCTGCACCCCCCTCCCCCCTGAAAGGTGCCAACTGTGACACCGGAGGGGGGGAGGAATCCAATGAGTGGAAGTTCCACTTTTGGGTGGAACTCCACTTTAACTGGCCTGCCTACAATCCAGACCTTTCTCCAATTTAAAAAAACATTTGGCGCAACCTGGAAAAAATAAAACTAAAAAAAAAAATATGACAAAGAAAACCCAGGACTGTTAGCAGCCCCCCCAGGACCCCCTAATACTTACCTGAGCCCCCTCTCTTTCCAGTGATGTCGAGTCCCTCGGACATCCTGGACTCTCCCCCCTGATTGGCTGAGACACAGCAGCAGCACCAATCGCCTCCCGCAGCTGTCAAAGCCAGTTAGCCAATCAGGAGAGATTGGTCTCCTCAGTTCTCAGACATTTACAGAGCGTTGTTAAAAGATGAGGGGATGCTACACCGTGCTAAACATGGCACCACCCCAACTGTTTCCAGACGTGTTGCTACCATCAATTTCAAAATAACCTTATTTTTTTCTTATAATAGTACATTTTCTCAGTTTAAAAATTTGACATGTTTTCTATTGTGAATAAAAGATTCAAAAAGGTTTAGGAGATTTGCAAATTATTACATTCTGTTTCTATGTAGATTTTATAGCATCACAAACTTTTTTTTTTAGAATCGGGGTTACATACAGTTTTGGGTGAATCTAAAGACTGTACATAAAATTGTAAGGCACCAGTCAGGCCTCATGTACACAGCACCTGCATTATCATTTCCCAGGGACCCGCTGCTGCCGCGTACAGCCACCCACTGAGATGAATGATATAGAGAGAGATATATATATATATATATATATATATATATATATATATATATATATATATATATATATATATATATATATATATATATATATATATATATATATATATATATATATATATATAGCCCCTTACATTGGTGGTCAGTGGGAAGAATGCCCCTTACATTGGTGGTCAGTGGGAAGAATGCCCCTTACATTGGTGGTCAGTGGGAAGAATGCCCCTTACATTGGTGATCAGTGAGAAGAATGCCCCTTACATTGGTGGTCAGTGGGAAGAATGCCCCTTACATTGGTGGTCAGTGGGAAGAATGCCCCTTACATTGGTGGTCAGTGGGAAGAATGCCCCTTACATTGGTGATCAGTGGGGAGAATGCTCCTTACATTGGTGGTCAGTGGGAAGAATGCCCCTTACATTGGTGATCAGTGAGAAGAATGCCCCTTACATTGGTGGTCAGTGGGAAGAATGCCCCTTACATTGGTGATCAGTGAGAAGAATGCCCCTTACATTGGTGATCAGTGGGGAGAATGCTCCTTACATTGGTGATCAGTAGGAAGAATGCCCCTTACATTGGTGGTCAGTGGGAAGAATGCCCCTTACATTGGTGGTCAGTGGGAAGAATGCCCCTTACATTGGTGGTCAGTGGGAAGAATGCCCCTTACATTGGTGATCAGTGAGAAGAATGCCCCTTACATTGGTGATCAGTGAGAAGAATGCCCCTTACATTGGTGATCAGTGAGAAGAATGCCCCTTACATTGGTGATCAATGGGAAGAATGCCCCTTACATTGGTGATCAGTGAGAAGAATGCCCCTTACATTGGTGATCAGTAGGAAGAATGCTCCTTACATTGGTGGTCAGTGGGAAGAATGCCCCTTACATTGGTGGTCAGTGGGAAGAATGCCCCTTACATTGGTGATCAGTAGGAAGAATGCCCCTTACATTGGTGGTCAGTGGGAAGAATGCCCCTTACATTGGTGGTCAGTGAGAAGAATGCCCCTTACATTGGTGGTCAGTGGGAAGAATGCCCCTTACATTGGTGGTCAGTGGGAAAAATGCCCCTCTTGCAGACAACTGAAAAGATCATTGATGTCATGGCAGTGGCTCTGCTAAGTAGCATTAACCCCAATCCTATGCAGGCACCATCAGATGGGAGTACAACCAAGCACAGCTCAAGGAACCCCTAAGCAAACTCTTGAGGAACCCTGGTTGAGAACGGCTGCTTTAGACGGATAGCCTGGAAGGCTCCCAGGATTCGGCCAGCCATGAATGAGGCCCAACGCAATCACTAATAAATCTGTGTTTTACCTTGCACTGGGCGGCCTTCTTGCGATCTCATTCGTATCCAGTGATCCGAAATATTTAATATGACTAGCGGGTGTAACGCTACAGCCACGCTGCCCGTGACTCCCTGCGCCATCACGGTGGGAAGCACTGTAAAGAAACAAGACACTGTTACAGGAAAAGGACACAGAAAGTTTACTCTATATAGAAGCAGTGCACATCTCACAGACAAATGATACAGTAATATACAAGGTTTCCTGTTGCTCCTGAGACCTTATACTGGATATGCAGAGCTTGCCTTCTAAAGGTGCTTCAAGAGATTTAATTGATTAAATGAGCTGCTAAAAGTGCCTAAAACAGCTGAGGCTTTACTATCCCTTTACCGCCGCCACCTCCCGGCCCTTTAAGTGGATCGAAAATGCCAAGAGGCAGAGGCGGGCATTTCGATTATGCGACTTCTGCGATTGGCTGTCACATGCTCGAAAGCTCCCAATCGCAAGTATGCGTCGGCAGCTTTCCGTGACAGTTTAGGTTTTGTGCTGGGAGCATGCAGGGCGCGTGCTCTCAGTACAGTAAACTATTTATTTTTTTAACAAGTAGAATAATAAACTGTTTACATATAGAAGCATATATGCGGCTGCTCTGCGTTAAGGCTCCAATTACATTGAGCACGTCTCCAAAGTCGCCACGATTTCCAGTGCGACTTTGGAGCATGACTTTGATCCACCTTTACACTCTATGTATCAAAGTCGCATAAAAATTAGCTGGGCGATTTTCTCCAAAAAAAAAAATCGATTCACGATTCAAATTTTTTTTTTTTTTTGGACACCGTGCCGGTCCTGAGGAGCTGCGGGCAGGAGTTTTTAGGCGAGGCTGCGGCTTTGGCCTAGTCCACGGCGTCCGGCCAGGACTAGGTCCTGGTGAAAAAAAAAAACCTAAAAAAATCGATTTGCTGAAAATTCGAATCGATTTGACCTCTCAACTCGATTCAAATAGATTTTTTTCCCAGCCCTAATCAAAATAGGCACCTTTTCAAAGTCCCACCAATTTGAACGGGTGCCATTGAAGAGAATGGGGTGCGACTTGTTATGCGATTTTGATGTCCAAAGTCGCATGACAGATAGCACGCGTGTGAACGGGGCCTTAAGGACACCCGCTGAGAGGCCGCATATATGCCTTGCAAAGGGTTTAAGGCTAGCTCCAGGAAGACCTTGCAAAGCAACAGAGCCACTCTCTAGGTGTGGATCTACGGGAGGATCTTCAGGTTCTTCTTTTTAACTCCTTTATGCCCACCCGGCACATATGTGTGGCAGCAGAAGGGTAAGCTTCAACACATGCGTCGCTGGGCAGAGGTTGTTTAGGCGCTGAAAGCGAGCGCACAGCATAAAGGCGGAGCTTTTGCAAACAGGCTACAAGTACCTGGTAGGACCAGCTTCCAATCATGTGACCCTGTCCTTCCTATCGCCAGTCCTTCCTTACCTCTGACTGTTCTGAGCTGTTTAAAAGGACATGGGGGTGGTCAGGAAGGGGCTATAGAAAGGCAGCCATTGAGGGGGAAAAAAAAAAAAACTAAAATTGCTCAGGTAAGTAAATTAGTACATGAGTTAATAGCACTTTAAAGGTGGACTAAACCTTTAACCACATGCCGACCGCGCTATAGCCGAATGACAGCTACAGCATGGTCTTCCAGTACTGGGAGGATGTCAATAGGACCATACCCCCCGTGACGCGCTTCCGGTGTGCTCTGTGGTCATTGTGTCCTCCGAACGCAGCTGATCACAGATCGTGGTAAAAGGGCCAATCACAGAGGCCCTTTACCATGTGATCAGCTGTGTCCAATCGCAGATGATCACAATGTAAACACACTCGCCGGTCATCGGCAGTCGGTTCCTCACACGCTGTCACAGCATGAGGAGAGGAGAGACGGTAACCGGCAAGTGTGACAGGGGACATCTACACTGACAATCAGTGTCCTGATTATCAGTGTCCTGATTATCAGTGCAGTCCCAACAGTGCTGCCAATCTGTTCCCAATCAGTGCCTCCTCATCAGTGTCCTGATTATTAGTGCAGCCTATCAGTACCTCCTCATCAGTGCAGCCTATCAGTACCTCCCCCTCAGTGCCGCCTATCAGTACCTCCCCCTCAGTGCCGCCTATCAGTACCTCCCCCTCAGTGCCGCCTATCAGTACCTCCCCAACAGTGCAGCCTATCAGTACCTCCCCAACAGTGCAGCCTATCAGTACCTCCTCATCAGTGCCGCCTATCAGTACCTCCCCAACAGTGCAGCCTATCAGTACCTCCCCCTCAGTGCAGCCTATCAGTACCTCCCCCTCAGTGCAGTCTATCAGTACCTCCTCATCAGTGCAGTCTATCAGTACCTCCTCATCAGTGCAGTCTATCAGTACCTCCACATCAGTGCCGCCTATCAGTACCGCCTATCAGTGCAGCCTATCAGTACCTCCCCCTCAGTGCCGCCTATCAGTACCTCCCCATCAGTGCAGTCTATCAGTACCTCCTCATCAGTGCAGCCTATCAGTACCTCCCTATCAGTGCCGCCTATCAGTGCCGCCTATCAGTGCCGCCTATCAGTGCCGCCTATCAGTACCGCCTATCAGTGCAGCCTTTCAGTACCTCCTCATCAGTGCCGCCTATCAGTGCCGCCTATCAGTGCCGCCTATCAGTGCCGCCTATCAGTACCGCCTATCAGTGCAGCCTTTCAGTACCTCCTCATCAGTGCCGCCTATCAGTGCCGCCTATCAGTACCTCCTCATCAGTGCCGCCTATCAGTACCTCCTCATCAGTGCCGCCTATCAGTACCTCCTCATCAGTGCCGCCTATCAGTACCTCCCCATCAGTGCAGCCTATCAGTACCTCCCCATCAGTGCAGCCTATCAGTACCTCCCCATCAGTGCAGCCTATCAGTACCTCCTCATCAGTGCCGCCTATCAGTACCTCCCTATCAGTGCCGCCTATCAGTACCTCCTCATCAGTGCAGCCTATCAGTACCTCCTCATCAGTGCAGCCTATCAGTACCTCCTCATCAGTGCAGCCTATCAGTACCTCCTCATCAGTGCAGCCTATCAGTACCTCCTCATCAGTGCAGCCTATCAGTACCTCCTCATCAGTGCAGCCTATCAGTACCTTCTCATCAGTGCAGCCTATCAGTACCTTCTCATCAGTGCAGCCTATCAGTACCTCCCCATCAGTGCAGCCTATCAGTACCTCCTCATCAGTGCCGCCTATCAGTACCTCCTCATCAGTGCAGCCTATCAGTACCTTCTCATCAGTGCCGCCTATCAGTACCTCCCCATCAGTGCAGCCTATCAGTACCTCCCCATCAGTGCAGCCTATCAGTACCTCCTCATCAGTGCAGCCTATCAGTACCTCCTCATCAGTGCAGCCTATCAGTACCTCCCCATCAGTGCAGCCTATCAGTGCCGCCTATCAGTACCGCCTATCAGTGCAGCCTTTCAGTACCTCCTCATCAGTGCCGCCTATCAGTACCTCCTCATCAGTGCAGCCTATCAGTGCCGCCTATCAGTACCGCCTATCAGTACCTCCCCATCAGTGCAGCCTATCAGTACCTCCTCATCAGTGCCGCCTATCAGTACCTCCTCATCAGTGAAGCCTATCAGTACCTTCTCATCAGTGCAGCCTATCAGTACCTCCCCATCAGTGCAGCCTATCAGTACCTCCTCATCAGTGCAGCCTATCAGTACCTCCTCATCAGTGCAGCCTATCAGTACCTCCTCATCAGTGCCGCCTATCAGTACCTCCCCATCAGTGCCGCCTATCAGTACCTCCTCATCAGTGCAGCCTATTAGTACCTCCCCAACAGTGCCGCCTATCAGTACCTCCTCATCAGTGCCGCCTCATTAGTGCCCAACTGATGAATGCACCACAGCGCCCCTAGAGGCAGCCTAAAGACTGCACCACAGCACCAGTGGCCTTGGCACAGCAGCCATATTATCTGATCAGAGGGAGCACCAATAATTTACCCCAACAACATCATTATCAGGCACAGCTCTTCAACTATTTGTTTTATTGATTGACGAGCATAACATGTCAGCTCCTGGCAATGTCAGGTGTCACGGCTCGGTGTATGTCCCCCAATTCAGTGTATGGGGCCCCCTCTATTATCACACACAGCTCCACTTCCTTCCATTCATAACACTGACTGACGTCACGGCAACTCCCCCCTCCGCCGCTGACTGACAGCCCCACCAGCCAACCATAGTGCGCCGTTCAGGTCCCGCCCACCCATCTGACCCAGAGCGGGAGGCTCAGTCGGGCCAGAGGCGGCCATTACCTCCCCTCACACGTTTCTACCGCACGCTGGTGTCCCCTCCACCTCTGACCCTCCGCAGCGGGTTCCGCCCGCCTCAGACAACAGCCCAGATACTCACCCGCCCCGTCCACCTCCATCCCACCGCCGTTCGGAGCCGTAGCTGCCGCCGCCGCCATCTTGCTCCTCCCGGCTGGCGAGCTGTGTCACTGCGGCTGCGAGGAGCGAGAGCTGAGATCTGCGCAGGCGTGCGGCTGCGGTGGGTTCTGCACATGCGCGGCTTTTTTCTTTCTTTCCGTGGCGTCCTCTAGAGGCGCTGCGGTACAGTGATTAGCCTTCTGTACAGTTTTCAGGCTGTCTCTAGAAGGGTTGTAGAGGGCTTAGGCTGCCACTAGGGGCGCAGTGGTATAATTTTACGGCAGTCTCCAGGGGTGTTGCGCTGGAGTCTTTAGGTTGCCTCTAGGGGAGCTGTGGTATAGTCTTTATGCTGCCTCTAGGGGTGCTGTGGTATAGTCTTTATGCTGCCTCTAGGGGTGCTGTAGTATAGTCTTTATGCTGCCTCTAGGGGTGCTGTAGTATAGTCTTTAGGCTGCCTCTAGGGGCGCTGTGGTACAGTCTTTATGCTGCTTCTAGGGGCGCTGTGGTACAGTCTTTAGGCTGCCTCTAGGGGCGCTGTGGTACAGTCTTTATGCTGCCTCTAGGGGTGCTGTGGTACAGTCTTTAGGCTGCCTCTAGGGGAGCTGTGGTACAGTCTTTAGGCTGCCTCTAGGGGCGCTGTGGTACAGTCTTTAGGCTGCCTCTAGGGGCGCTGTGGTACAGTCTTTATGCTGCCTCTAGGGGTGCTGTGGTACAGTCTTTAGGCTGCCTCTAGGGGAGCTGTGGTACAGTCTTTAGGCTGCCTCTAGGGGCGCTGTGGTACAGTCTTTAGGCTGCCTCTAGGGGCGCTGTGTTACAGTCTTTATGCTGCCTCTAGGGGCGCTGTGGTACAGTCTTTATGCTGCCTCTAGGGGAGCTGTGGTACAGTCTTTAGGTTGCCTCTAGGGGCGCTGTGGTACAGTCTTTAGGCTTCCTCTAGGGGCGCTGTGGTACATTCTTTAGGTTGCCTCTAGGGGCGCTGTTTTACAGTCTTTAGGCTGCCTCTAGGGGCGCTGTGGTACAGTCTTTAGGCTGCCTCTAGGGGCGCTGTGGTATAGTCTTTAGGCTGCCTCTAGGGGCGCTGTGGTACAGTCTTTAGGCTGCCTCTAGGGGTGCTGTGGTATAGTCTTTAGGCTGCCTCTAGGGGCGCTGTGGTAAACGATATGTAAACAACATTCAAACCACACATGTGAGGTATCACCGCAAACCTTAGAGCGAGAGCAATAATTCTAGCGCTAGACCTCCTCTGTAACTCTAAACAGGTAACATGTAAAAAATTTTAAAGCGTCGCCTTTGTGGATTTTTAGATACTAAAGTTTGGTGCCATTCCATGAGTGTGCACAATTTCAATGTGTGACATGTTGGGTATCTATTTACTCGGCGTAACATCATCTTTCACATTATACAAAAAATTGGGCTAACTTGAATAAAACTGCGCAAATACCATGCGTGATAAAAAAAGGAACGACCACCATTTTATTCCCTAGGGCAGTGGTGGCGAACCTTGGCACCCCAGATGTTTTGGAACTACATTTCCCATGATGCTCATCTACACTGCAGAGTGCATGAGCATCATGGGAAATGTAGTTCCAAAACATCTGGGGTGCCAAGGTTCCCCATCACTGGCCTAGGGTCTCTGCTCTGCTGGGTTCTGAGTAATTTTCTAGCAAAAAAAAAATGCAGATTTTTACATGTAGGAGAGAAGTGTCAGAATTGGCCTGGGTAGCAGGTAGTTAACCACTTCCCGCCCGGCGTATATAGCAGAACGACGGCCGGGAAGTGGTTCAGTTATTCTGACTGGGCGTCATATGACATCCAGCAGGATAACATGCGGGGGCGCGCGCCCGCGGCGTGTCAATCTGACACGCCGCATCTCCGATCGTGGTAAGAAGCCCTGACACCAGACCAATCACAGCTGATCATCGCGTGAACCAGGAAGTGCCGGTAAACGGCATTCCTCGGTTCGCGATGACAGGGAGAGTCGATCGGCGGCTCTCCCTGTCAGAGGGGGGGATCTGTGCTGATAATCAGCACATTGATTATCAGCACAGCCCCATCAGATGTGCTACCACAGCTGCCCGTAAGTGCCCATAAGCTGCCAGTCAGTGCCCCATAAAAAAAACAGATGACAGTGCCCACCACAGTGCCCAGCAGTAAAACCTGTCAGTACCTCATCTGTACTGCCTATCAGTGCCACCAATCAGTGTTGCATGTCAGTGCTGCTTATTGGTGCCCATCAATTCTACATATCAGTGCCAACCCATCAGTGCCCGTCAGTGAAGGAGAAAACAAACTTATAACCAAAACTAAGAAAAACTTTTTTTTTTGTTTCAAATATTTCAGTATTTTTTAAATTTGTTTAGCAAAAAATAAAAACCGCAGAGGTGATCAAACACCACCAAAGGAAAGCTCTATTTGTGGGAAAAAAAATGATAAAAACGTAGTTTGGGTACAGCGTTGCATGACCGCGCAATTGTCATTCAAAGTGCGACAGGGCTGAAAATCGTCCTGGGCGGGAAGGGGCGAAAGTGCCCCGGTATTAAAGTGGTTCAAGATTGAAAGGTGGTAAATGTGCCTTTTATTCTCCCCCATACAAGATATACCAACAGCCAGTTCTAGATGAATCCGTACTCTATTTAGCTCTATCCATTGGACCATCGCTTTCAACTGGCGTTCATCCAACGTACCATGGCCTCAGGTTCTGAACCGTATGGCAAACATCAAATTATCAGAAAGAATACACCACTGTCCACTACTGTTATTCTACTTAAGCACATCTACAGATCCTTTCCCGCAAATGTTATATAGATTTATAATCTAATATATGTATTTTCTCATATGATATGTCTTTACTCAGATGCAGGGCTTTTTTTCTCTGAAAATAGGTGCAGGAACTCCCCCCCCCCCCCATCTGAGTCACCCCTTGTCTCTGCCCCCTACCCACCTCTGACCACCGTCCCTTGATTCCACCCCCTGCCCACCTACCAGTACTGCCCCCTTTTAGAGAATACAGAACCAAGTATCGTTTTGTGGTGCCAAATCATTTATATGGAACATGTTATTGATAAAAAGAAAAGCAGTAAAATAGATCCCCTGCAGTCAGCAATAGATCCCCACACAACAATAGACTCCCTCTAACAACAATGGACTCCACCCCAACAACAATAGACTCCACCCCAACAACAATGGACTCCACCTCAACAACAATAGACTCCACCCCAACAACAATAGACTCCACCCCAACAACAATAGACTCCACCCCAACAACAATAGACTCCCCCTAACAACAATGGACTCCACCCCAACAACAATAGACTCCACCCCAACAACAATAGACTCCCCCTAACAACAATGGACTCCACCCCAACAACAATAGACTCCACCCAACAACAATAGACTCCCCCCAACAACAATGGACTCCACCCCAACAACAATAGACTCCCCCCAACAACAATGGACTCCACCCCAACAATAGACTCCCCCCAACAACAATAGACTCCCCCCAACAACAATGGACTCCACCCCAACAACAATAGACTCCCCCCAACAACAACGGACTCCACCCCAACAACAATAGATTCCCCCCAACAACAATGGACTCCACCCCAACAACAATAGACTCCCCCCAACAACAATGGACTCCACCCCAACAACAATAGACTCCCCCCAACAACAATGGACTCCACCCCAACAACAATAGACTCCCCCAAACAACAATGGACTCCACCCCAACAACAATAGACTCCCCCCAACAACAATGGACTCCACCCCAACAACAATAGACTCCCCCCAACAACAATGGACTCCACCCCAACAACAATGGACTCCACCCCAACAACAATAGACTCCCCCAAACAACAATGGACTCCCCCCAACAACAATGGACTCCACCCCAACAACAATAGACTCCCCCCAACAACAATGGACTCCACCCCAACAACAATAGACTCCCCCCAACAACAATGGACTCCACCCCAACAACAATAGACTCCCCCCAACAACAATGGACTCCACCCCAACAACAATAGACTCCCCCCAACAACAATGGACTCCACCCCAACAACAATGGACTCCACCCCAACAACAATAGATTCCCTGCAGCAACAGTGAACTACCCACAACAAAATATCACACCCAAGCAACATTAGACCACACCCCCCCCAGCAGCCACAACAGATCTCCCAGAAGGCAGCATCAATAGATCCTCCAGCAGCCAGTAAAAATAGACCTCTCCCTCAACAGTAGATCCCTTCCAGCAACATAAGACCCCCCCCTAGCAACAATAGATCCCCCATCAGCAACAATAGACCCTCACACAAAATCAGATCCCCACCAGTGACAATAGATCCCCCCCAGCAGCCAACATCAAGGGAACCTCCATCACACCCCACACCCCATGCTATTACATATATTTAGTGCTGGAGGTGCCGGAACTGCGTTCCCCTTGCGTTCCCGCTGGAAAAAAAGCCCTGCATAGATGTAATGTATAATGCAAACGACTCTCTCACTTGTACATCTTCTACCACTGTTAAAATCTTGTACTATGACCTTATCCATAATAAAAATCGCTTGTAAACAAAAAGATTGAAAGGTGGGGGAAAATGGACTTTGTAGGCACCACTGATAAAAAAATAAGACAGTTTTTATTTGTAACAATTCACATATAAGTTCTAAAAAAAAACCCAACAACATATAAAAACAATACTGTAGCAGCCTACAGTTTTGAGTACTTGATATCACCGAAATTGGCCGCTTGAATCAGGGAGATGGGGTCAGACCACCCTGATACCCAAATCACGGCTGTAAAGATTTAAACTGTAGCATGAAAATGAGCTGTACATGTTTCACCGGAACAGCTTCTTCAGGAGCTTGTATACATTTTCTGTAAATACTGTGTGTATGTGTATATATATATATATATATATATATATATATATATATATATAATGTGTGTGTATGTATGTGTGTGTGTGTGTGTGTATATATATATATATATATATAATTATGTGTGTGTATGTATATGTATATATATATATATAAAATATGGTGGTAAAATTTATAATTTAAACAATGTATTATAATAAACAGAGTAACCAGACTGTGTGTGACATACGGCGATCCAAAAAATGCATCCAAGGGTGAGCTGTGAGTCAATGTGGGGACATGCCGTATACAGTGGGTGTAATGCCCCGTACACACGGTCGGATTTTCCGATGGAAAATGTCCGATCGGAGCGTGTTGTCGGAAATTCCGACCGTGTGTGGGCTCCATCGGACATTTTCCATCGGATTTTCCGACACACAAAGTTGGACAGCAGGAGATAAAATTTTCCGACAACAAAATCCGTTGTCGGAAATTCCGATCGTGTGTACACAAATCCAACGGACAAAGTGCCACGCATGCTCAGAATAAATAAAGAGATGAAAGCTATTGGCCACTGCCCCGTTTATAGTCCCGACGTACGTGTTTTACGTCACCGCATTTAAAACGATCGGATTTTCCGACAACTTTGTGTGACCGTGTGTATGCCAGACAAGTTTGAGCCAACATCCGTCGGAAAAAATCCATGGATTTTGTTGTCGGAATGTCCGAACAAAGTCCGACCGTGTGTACGGGGCATTACAGAGTGGTAATATTAGACACCAACAGATGTCTTATAACAACACATAAAAAAGAGAAAAGAAGAGAGCGATAGCAACAGCACCATTGAACCTGCTCATGCTGCAAGCATAATAAGAGATGGATGGTGGGCCAGGAATGGCATCCACAGCCAATGGTTAGAGAGAATAACCTACCTCCAATAAGGTCAGTAAGATCATAAAAAGTAATATTAGCATTATCACAGCATGGATGTTGGACGGGCAGCGAGATTGTCCGAAGACTATTATGCCGCATACACACGATCGGACATTCCGACAACAAAATCCATGGATTTTTTTCCGACGGATGTTGGCTCAAACTTGTCTTGCATACACACGGTCACACAAATCTTGTCGGGAAATTCCGAACGTCAAGAACGCGGTGACGTACAACACGTACGACGAGCCGAGAAAAGGGAAGGTCAATAGCCAGTGCGGCTCCTTCTGCTTGATTCCCAGCATGCGCGGAACTTTGTGCATCGGAATTGTGTACACACGATCGGAATTTACGACAACGGATTTTGTTGTGGGAAAATTTGAGATCCAGATCTCAAATTCTGTGTGACGGAAATTTCCGATGGAAAATGTCCGATGGAGCCTACACAGGGACGGCATTTCCGACAACAAGCTCCCATCGAACATTTTCCGTCGGAGAATCCGACCGCGTGTACGGGGCATTAAATGGTAAACGCTACAACTTGCCACCTATAGAGAATCTAGAGAATCTAGATATATAGGGGAATATTTATATAGGGATTTGAGAACACTCATCCCATATACGCAGGCAGTGATTCTCATTTCTCACCTGAGGGTAGTGTGTTTAGTGCATATTATTCCACTTGATCATGGTAACATAGAAGGATAGGTCATAAAGCCTTTCATGATATATACCAAACTTCATGGGTATTTGAGTTTCTCCACAGTTGGATAATATGCACTAGTAAAAGTCCACCAAATGGAGTTGAATCTAGGCAATCTGGAAGCAGGGTACACTTTCCCTTTTTGAAAAATTTTTTTTTTTTAGCACTCTTATTCCTATTACAAGGAATGTAAACCTCCCTTGTAATAGGAATAGTGTGTGACAGGTCCTCTTTATGGAGAGATGTGGGGTCAATAAGATGCATCCTTCTCCCCCCTCCGTGGCCTCTTGGGAGAAAGCTATTAACCACTTGCGGACTTCCCACCGTACATTTACTGTGGCAGGGCGGCCGATCTGCAGCAGATCACGTATACGTCTGGGGCGTGCGAGTGCACGCCGCCCGCGACCCGCACCCGTTGTGATCACACACACAGCTGGAGCCCAGTGGCGGGTACCACGAAGTCGATGTCCACTGACACCCATTGATTACACAAGCCACAGGCAGAACGACAATCTGCTATGTAAACAAGGCAGATTGTCGTACTGTCAGAAGGGAAGGTATTGGGCCAGTGTTTCTGCAAAGCAGGGACACGGATCCATGTCTTCCGATAGTCAAAGCCCCTCCCACACAGTGAGTAAGCACAACCTAGGCATACATTTAACCCTTTGATCGCCCCCTGATGTTAACCCCTTCCCAGCCAGTGTCATTAGTACAGTGACAGTGCATATTTTTTTAGCACTGATCACTGTATTAGTGTCACTGGTTCCCACAAAGTGTCAGGTGTCTAATTTGTTCACCACAATATCGCAGTCCCGCTATAAGTAGCTGATCGCCGCCATTACTAGTAAAAAAATAAAAATAAATAAAAATATCTCATGGTTTGTAAACACTATAAATTCTGCGCAAACCAATCAATATACGCTTATTTATTTAACCAAAAATATGTAGCAGAATACATGAAGAAATTAGATTTTTAAAATGTTTTTATTGGATGTGTTTTATAGCAGAAAGTAAAAAATATTGGGTTTTTTTTTGTTTGTTTTTTTTTTTTTTTTAAATTGTCGGTCTTTTTTTGTTTATAGCGCAAAAAATATAAAGACCGCAGAGGTGATCACATACCACCAAAAGAGAGCTCTATTTGTGGGGAAGAAAAGCACATCAATTTTATTTGGGTACAACATCACACATATGCACAATTGTCAGTTAAAATAATGTTGTGCTATATCGCAAAAAATGGCCTGGTCATAAAAATCTTCCGGAGGTCAGGTGGTTAACGATGTTCCTCCACTGTATAAACTGACTCAAAGGGGTTGTAATCTCTTGTTTTTTATTTTAAAAATAAAAATAACAATCCGTGTCTATACTTACCTGCTCTGTGCAAGGGTTTTGCACAGAGCAGCCCCGGTCCTCTTCTTCTGGGGTCCCCCGCCAGCGCTCCAGGCCCCTCCTCTTCATTATTTGCCCACACAGAGAGATGCTTTCCTTGGGGGCACCTGTGCGGGCTCACTCCCGCTGCTGCCTCCATTGACACAGACAGTGGGACTCGCTCCCGCGTCACTGGATTTGATTGACCGCTGCTATCAATCTGTCCAATGAGGAGAGAGACAGCAGCTGTTTGTGTACATCGCCATGACAAACAAAATTGAGCGTTTAGGTGCATCCTGTTACCACTGATCATCCTTGAGATGTTTCTACAACTTGGGTGGAGTCCACCTGTGGTAAATTCAGTTGATTGGACATGATTTGGAAAGGAACACACCTGTCTATATAAGGTCCTACAGGTAACAGTGCATGTCAGAGCACAAACTAAACCATGAAGTCCAAGGAATTGTCTGTAGACCTCCAAGACAGGGTTGTATCGAGGCAAAGCTCTAGGGAAGGGTACAGAAAAAATGTCTGCGACATTGAAGGTCCCAATGAGCACAGTGGCCTCCATCATCCATAAACGGCCGAAGTGTGGAACCACCAGGAATCTTCCTAGAGCGGGTCACCCGGCCAAACTGAGCAATCGGGGGAGAAGGGTCAGGGAGGTGACCAAGACCGATGGTCACTCTGACAGAGCTCTAGCGGTTCTCTGTGGAGAGAGCAGAACCTTCCAGAAGAACAATCATCTCTGCAGCACTCCACCAATCAGGCCTGTATGGTAGATTGGCCAGACAGAAGTCAGTAAAAGGCACATGACAGTCCACGTAGTGTTTTCCAAAAGGCACCTGAAGGACTCTCAGATCACGAGAAACAAAATTCTCTGGTTTGATGAAACAAAGATTGAACTCTTTGACCTGAATGGAAAGCGCCATGTCTGGAGGAAACCAGGCACCACTCATCATCTGGTCAATATCATCCCTACAGTGAAGCATGGTGGTGGCAGCATCATACCGTTGGGGTGTTTTTCAATAGCAGGAACTGGGAGACTAGTCAAGAACGAGGGAAAGATGAATGCAGCAATATACAGAGACATCCTTGCTGAAAACTTGCTCTGGACCTCAGACCAGGCAAGGGTTGATCTTCCAACAGGACAATGACCCTGAGCACACAGCCAAGATAAGAAAGGAGTGGCTACGGGACAACTCTGTGAATGTCCTTAAGTGGCCCAGCCAGAGCTTAAACTTGAACCCGATTGAACATCTCTGGAGAGATCTGAAAACGGCTGTGCACCGACGCTCCCCATCCAACCTGATGGAACTTGAGAGATCCTGTAAAGAAGAATGGGAGAAACGGCCCAAAAATAGGTGTGCCTAATAGGTATTGAGCAAAGGCTGTGAATACTACATGGGATTTTCTTTTATTTTTATTTTTAATAAATTTGCAAAGATTTCAAACAAACTTCTTTCGCATTGTCCTTATAGGGTATCGTTTGTAGAACTTTGAGGAAAATAATTATTTTAATCCATTTTGGAATAAGGCTGTAACATAACAAAATGTGGAAAAAGTGAAGCGCTGTGAATACTTTCCAGATGCACTATATCGATGCACAAACCAGTCTTCTTTTTTTATGCCTTTTAACGATGCAATTTAGGCCCCTTTCACATGGGCTGTCCGGTCAGGTCCGCCTGTGAGTTTTTCAGGCGGACCTGATCAGACCCAGCGGACACATGTCTGCCAACATCCGATCCTCTCCATCAAAAACTGACGAATGGTGGTCCTCTTCCATCTGACTGGCGGATCGGAATAGATCGGATGGAAACGGACAGTCAGAGGCTACCATAGTGATCAGGTGACCCAGAATTGGGAGATACGGGTCCCGATCATTCATACAGGGCCCGGGGGTCCCAGTGCGACTCAGGTCTCTGTGCTGGGAGAGCGCTCCCAGCACAAAGCGATGTATGCTTATATGCGGCCCCACGGGAAAAAGCCCACTTGCGGAAGGTCGCGTGTATGTATTACATTGGCGTGAAGGGCTTAAAAAAAACTAGGCCAAGCGCCGATGGCCATAGAAATCCATTGCTGTTAGTTGCTACTGGATCAAAAGGGCAATGGCCCATACGG
The DNA here is from genome assembly GCA_037952925.1 of Lithobates clamitans. Classification (NCBI taxonomy): domain Eukaryota; kingdom Metazoa; phylum Chordata; class Amphibia; order Anura; family Ranidae; genus Lithobates; species Lithobates clamitans. The sequence continues at coordinate 222,355 of JBBGZY010001153.1, forward strand.
GGCTTGAACCTGCGACCTTGCAACCAACTGAGCTAACCGGCTCAACCTCACACAGAGAGGCCAGCCGAGGCTGGCACAGGGCTAAATGGGCTATAAGTCATTCTGTGGGCAACCAACACAAGAGTAACCAAAAGCTTTGAGCGATCACTGTAATAGAACTTGCGGCCCAACCGTAGCGCGTCTGACTCCAGATCAGAAGGTTGCATGCTCAAATCTTGTTGGGGATTTTCATAGTCACCTACATAACCCAGGTTCATCTAGTGGATATAAAAAATCTACACACCCCTGTTAAAATATAAGGTTTCTGTGAAAATTGAGACAAAGAGAAATCATTTCAGAACCTTTTCAACCTTTAATGCTACTTATAAACTGTACAACTCAATAGAAAAACAAACTGAAATCTTTTAATAAAATAATTAAATAATGTGGATGTATCTGTGTTCAGAACTAAGCAATCACATTCAAACTCATGTTAAATAGTCAGTACACACCTGCCATCATTTAAAGTGCCTCTGATTAACCCCAAATAAAGTTCAGCTGTTCTAGTAGGTCTTTCCTGACATTTTCTTAGTCACATCCTACAGCAAAAGCCATGGTCCGCAGAGAGCTTCCAAAGCATCCGAGAGATCTCATTGTTAAAAGTTATCAGTCAGGAGAAGGGTACAAAAGAATTTCCAAGGCATTAGATATACCATGGAACACAGTGAAGACAGTCATTATCAAGTGGAGAAAATATGGCACAACAGTGACATTACCAAGAACTTGACGTCCCTCCAAAATTGATGAAAAGATGAGAAGAAAATTGGTCAGGGAGGCTGCCAAGAGGCCTACAGCAACTTTAAAGGAGCTTCAGGAATATCTGGCAAGTACTGGCTGTGTGGTACATGTGACAACAATCTCCCATATTCTTCATATATCTGGGCTATGGGCTAGATTGGCAAGACGGGAGCCTTTTCTTACGAAGAAAAACATCCAAGACCAGCTAAATTTTTCAAAAACACATCTGAAGTCTCCAAAAGCATGTGGGAAAATGTGTTATGGTCTGATGAAACCAAGGTTGAACGTTTTGGCCATAATTCCAAAAGATATGTTTGACGTGTTGTGGATTAATGAAAGCTTCTCCTATAAGCAAATAATTCCATGCGCTAAGAAGCACAATTTATAACTCTCTTGTATAATGCCGGGAAAGCGCGCTTGTTTATCTCCAAGTAACACAGATGCTGGTATCACGTTGAGCTTAGCAAAATCCTGCAATAGAATGCTCTACTGCTTTTATTTATACTGTAAATATGAATAACAAAGGAAGGTGGTGGCTTAAGAATCAGCCAATCAGACACTTGTATTCTTTCAAAAGAACCAATCACAGATATATATATATATTCTAATAGAATTCAAGTAGTGATGTGTGCAGATGGTCATGTGCAGAGCCATGCGATCAGCTTATTGTGAGACACAAAGTGTCTCACAATTTGAACACTACTTACAGGGCTCAGAACACTGCTAACAATGACGTGAGCCATACTCTATCATGGCTCAGTGGGCCATATTTTTGTATGGTTATGCTATGGTTCCCATGTACGCAGATCTGCCTGCTAGAAGTGTTAATGGAGTCGCCATGAGGCGGTCAGCCTCTCAGTGAGGCATGAACAAACATCCCTAAAAGAGCAAACAGATCTGCCATGTCCACGGCAAGGTTTCCGCAGCCAAAGGTCTTCCACCAATGTCTGTATGTGTAAATATGTGTGAATACGCTCGCATGAGCGTATTACAGCAAAACTGACACTGGGGGACATCTGACAACATACATATGTATAAAAATTTCCACAACAGACACAAAAACAACACTGCACACCACCAAAATAACACCATACCCACAGTGAAGCATGGTGGTGACAGCAATCATGTTTTGGGGCTGTTTTTCTTCAGCTGGAACAGGGGCCTTAGTCAAGGTAGAGGGAATTTTGAACAGTTCCAAATACTGGTCAATATTGGCAAAAAACCTTCAGGCTTCTACTAGAAAGCTGAACATGAAGAGGAACTTCATTTTTCAGCATGACAACGACCCAAAAGCATACATCCAAATCAACAAAGCAATGGCTTCACCAGAAGAAGATTAAAGTTTTGGAATGGCCCAGCCAGAGCTCAGACCTGTATCCCATTGAAAATCTGTGAGGTGATCTGAAGAGGGCTGTGCACAGGAGATGCCCTTGTAATCTGACAGATTTGGAGTGTTTTTGCAAAGAAGAGTGGGCAAATATTGCCAAGTCAAGATGTGCCATGCTGATAGACCCAAAAAAGACTGAGTGCTGTAATAAAATCAAAAGGTGCTTCAACAAAGTATTAGTTTAAGGGTGTGCACACTTATGCAACCATATTATTTTATTTTTACTTCCCTCCACCTAAAAGATTTCAGTTTGTCGTTCAACTGAGTTGTACAGTTTATAGGTCACAATAAAGGTGGAAAAAGTTCTAAAATTATTTATCTTTGTCTAATTTTTTTACATCACAGAATGCAGACATTTTACCAGGGGTGTGCAGACTTTTTATATCCACTGTACATCCCATTCTACTGGGCTTCCCACCGCAGAGGCTCCAGTTCTACTGCCTGCTTGGATAAGGGCATGCAGCCAGTCACTTGTACACATGCTGCGTCCATAGCAAAAATTAAAGGGCATGCCACCATAGGCGTGCGCACAGTGTGTGCCTGGGCACACCCTAATCGCCTTGTGTGGTGCATATTCCCCCCTGTTTAGACCACTGATATTTCATCCCCCAAAAAAATGTTACAAAATAAAATAATTTATTTAAAAATAAAATAAAAATAATGGCACTGTCCACTGCCCTACTGACACCATCATTACATATACACATGTATATGTATTTGAGCTTTGGGGTGCACACCCTAATGCAAGAGGCTGCGCACACCTATGCATGCCACTTTTAGGCGGGCAGTACCGCTGCTGAACATAACCCATATAAATGGCAGGGCTGTGCAGCAACTGCTGCATATAATTGAATGGGGAGGCATAGTTTGTCAGACGCATCTAAAAAGCGATACGCCACAGATTGCTTTTCATAGGTGTGACAAGGACTACGGTACGCGTGAATGAGCTCTAAAAGTCTATAAAATATTCAAATTTCTCTTTTGATCTGATATTGTGATTGTGCAATCACAGTTCTCACCACCAGGTTTGAGCTGGAAGGATGATGATATCAGAGAGTTGTATCAACCTCAAAGAAATGGCTTCTTCTGTACCTCAAAAAACAAGAAAAAACTCCCCCCCCCTCCCAATGTAGCAGTGCTGGTGTCCAAGTGCAATGCTGGCTTCTTTACATCAATGCTATCAACCCGTTCAATCTTCTGTAGTGTCAGCACTTGCATATCTCCTTAATAATATGCAGTGGAGGGAAGTCAAAGCACATCTCCATTCCGTGTATGCTTCTGAGATCATTGGAGATATCACATTGTCATACCCAATGTTTGCCTATGCAACCTTAAAGTGACACTAAACTAAATCTTTTCACTATGTAATTCTGACTCAAAAAGTCCCTTCTAATGCTCACCGCCTCCTCCAAATCTCAAGATTCCTTTTCTTATTTTGCTGCTGTGATTGACTCCCTGTTTGAGGGTGGCTCCGTTCATTCGTTTTCATTACCATGGGATGCCCTACATGCGAAAAGCGTACAAGAGAAGTACACACAATTTTGTACTTTTTGCTATAATAAGTATCCCCATTTAAAAAAAAAAAAAGGTATAGCGTCTACAAAATAGGGGATAGATTTATAGCATTTTTATTATTATTTATTTTTTTTTTTTACCTGAGTTTTTTTATCGCGACTGCGACATGGCGGGCACATCGGACAATTTTGACACATTTTTGGGACCATTGGCATTTATACAGCGATCGGTGCTTTAAAAATGCACTGATTACTGTAAAAATGTCACTGGCAGTGAAGGGGTTAACACTAGGGGGCGATCAAGGGGTTAAATGTGTTCCCTGGGAGGTGATTCTAACTGAAGGGGGAGGGGACTGACCTAGAAGAAGTGACGGATCGTGGGCCCTAGCTAATAGGAACACACGATCTGTCACTCCTCTCAGAACAGGGTTTTGTGTGTTTACACACACACTTCCGTGTTCTGTCCCTTGTGCTCGTGATCGCTCGTGGCCGTCGGTCATCGCGACCATCGACCACCAGCAACAGCACCCCGGCTGTGCAGCGGGCGCGCGCACGCCTGCTATCCCGATCCCGCGAGCCGACGTAAAGCTACGACGGTTCACGGGATCGTGCCGGCCTGCCACAGTATAATGACGGCGGCTGGTCGGCAAGCGGCTAGTAAGTGTATTAGAGTCATAGAAAACCAACAGACCCAACAGCCATGACATGCATGCTGCTGATTCTGCGTAATTGAATGATTAATTGAAAGGGACGTGTTCAAAATAATAGCAGTGTGGAGTTCATTTAGTGAGGTCATTCAGTCTGTATAAAAAAAAAAAACAGGTGTCTGAAACTGGCCCTGTTTGGAATAGGACTGGACTCCTGGCCTCCAAAGGTCCGAACCATCCAACTCACATATTCATTGCAGACTCACAATTACCAGGAGTTGGAAGCAAGCGACACCCCCTGATGTAGCTATAACCAACCAAATTCTGAACGAACGCGCACAACTCGAGTTTATGTTCGCTAAGGCAAACCTTCTGCTTGATAAATTTAACTTCCTATGGTCTTCCTATGGTCTCCATGGACCTCTCACCCCTCTTGCAAGTTGCCTCAACTCTAGCATCTCTTGACCCACTATAACAATGTTTGGACTCTAATCTTTCCAAATAATTTGCAAACATGTGCTACTATTCTGCTTGATACGTGACCATTACTAGCTTGCCCACTAGTTTACTTACCCAACGGTGTCATCCCCCCCCCCCCCCAACCACTTCCACTCAGGCCCCTGCCCATTCTACTCTATCTCCTCTAATGGTACCCGCTTACAAGTTAGGTAATGTACACGGGACGTTTTTACAACCTCTCTTGAACGATTTAACTTGACAGATAGTAACCCACGTTTGAACCGTTCATTTTGCCACGTTTACATGCTGCGTTTAGCGGCATTTTGCCACGCTTGCGTTTAGAAGCGTTTGAAAAAACACTTTTTTTTTTCAAAATAGGCAAAAATTCAAAACGCCTGTAAACGAAACGCAGCTAAACGTGAATTACCACGTTTAGCCGCGTTCAGAAGCGTTTGACGCTTGAAATGCCTCTTTTTTTTTTTTTTGACGGGATGTAATCAAAGCTTTATTAAGTTTGCTTGAAAAGGAAAACAAATTTCCAACAGAATGTGGCCAGTTCAGATACAAAACAAAAAAAAAAGGAAACTGTTCCAAGCAAAACAAAATACATATGCACTTTTGTAATAATTTACAGGTACAAACTAATGAAAAATACAATTTCACAAAAAAAAATTGTAAACATTTTTTGCACACTTGTCAGTCCATTTTTCTACTTTTTGGCAAAGTGCTCTTCTGATGACAAATAAATTAACAAACAACTAAGTTTGGACTAATTCCAGACAGTACAAAGAAAAAATAGACACGTGAGAACTTAGTGGCGCTGTAGGCTGAACCCAATAATACTTACATAATGAGGGGCAGCGAGGTGGTCAACAAAACCGGATGTGCATGTGTGTGTATAGTGACCTTTTTACTGAATAGTACAAGCGTCATGTGTACTTCAGTATGGAAAGTTGATATAAAAATAACTAATGATCTTAATTATATTTTATACACAATAAAATGACTCAGTTTTACCCAAAGCATTTACATTCTTGGAGGAAAAGTTTATGCGTGACTTATAGGTAGTTGCGCCATTGAGTGAGGCAGCATTGATGGGAGCCCAAGAGCCGTCGGTGAATGAGCATCCATGTAACTGTGCAGAGCGGTCAGCATGGGCCCATCTTGAGGTACGTATGCAGAGTAGGCCATTTCCTCCATCATAGGTGGGGAAAGCCTTGAGGATTGAATGGCTGTAATCGGCGCGGTTGAGGAATGAGTAGGACTAACATGTTTCTTGTGGCGCGCTCTACAGTTCTGAAACCAGACCTGTATTACGCGCCTGCTTAAACCCGTCCTTTCTGACAATTTCTGTAGCGTCTGTTGTCCTGGGCAAACTGTGCTTGCATAACTTGGAGCTGATCCGCTGTGAAGCTGGTACGAGCCCTTTTAGCTGGTTTTGGCTTATTAATATCTTGCTCTGTCAACAAGGCCCCTTCCACACTGACACGGTTCCCATTCTCCACGGCTCGTTTCAGGTTGTCCAACATGCAGTCATAGTGCACCCGACACAAAACCTTCTCCTCCACCAGAGCAAACTCCTCCCCTGTGGACAGCTGCCTTTTACAGGAATAGCAGGCAAAGCATGCCAAGTGGTAGACGTTACCCTTCGCCCGCCTCACCCAGTCTGTGGAGTGGATGTGCCTGCCACAACGCGAACACCGCGTTCCATATCGCCTGAAATAATCGAGCTTGCAAAAAATATCTTTGTCTTTGATATAACAGCTTGTGTGTCTTCCCAGTGAAGTCCGGCATACACTACAGGACAGACAGCGCACGTGCCAACACAAGTCGTTTACCTTGAGCAGGTATTTATCTACAATCTCCATGCCACAGCTGCTGCAGATACTTTTTCCTTGAGTAAGACCAGAGGATGGCATGGAGTGAGGAGACAATGAGGACCCCGGGGACAGAGGAGCTGATGAACACGAATCTTCATCCAGAGTAGCACCAGGACTTCCTTGGAGCAGGCTGCCCTCGCTCTTGCGGCTCCTCCCCATGGTCAGCGCTGCTCCCCCACACTCCTCCGACATAAGGGATGGAAACTTGTCAGAATGCACTGCAGGGATATCCTTGTCTTCAAGTTTACATAGAAACATCTGATCGCCCTTCCAATACATGGCACAGCCAGACCTGGTTACATCCCAAATCCAGAGGGGCCACAGAAGAGCAGAGAAGGAAAAAAAGGCAAGGAATTCCAGGGGCCCCTGGGCTGCCCCCCACCACCAAGCTCCTCACTCACCCTGACTGGCAGCTGCAAGCTCCACTCTTGAAATGCCTCTACATTCAGCGTCTGAACTCATTTTTTTGCTTTCCAAAAAAGGCCTCTAAACTCAACTGCTTAGGAACGACTGTAAACGACCCTGTGTACATGTACTGATGAGATAACATAGAGGAGAGTTCAGGAGCAGTTGAAAAAAATGCCCAACTGCTCCTAAACATCCGTTTAGCAACAGCAGTGTACATGAGGACTTAAAAAATGCTGATCCAGTGGACACAGCCGGTGACAGATCGCTCAGATCGCGCAGCCCCGTGATCAGCGCTTTCTGAGACTACGTCATATGATGATAAAGTCAACACCCGGCCATCATTCTGCTATAGGCCCGGGCGGGAAGGTGTTAAAGTGATAATAAAGGCAAAAAAATCTGGTTAAAAGATAATAAACATGTCATACTTACCTGCTCTGTGCAGTGGATTTGCACAGAGCAGCCCCGATCCTCCTCTTCTCGGGGCCACGCCAGCGCTCCTGGCCCCTCCCTCCTGTCGAATGCCCCCAGAACAAGCAGCTTGCAATGGGGGCACCCAAGCAGATGTGCTCCCGTGCCACTGTTCTGCATGTCCGTTCAGACACAGAGCTGTGGCGCGGCCCCGCCCCCTCTCTCTCCGCATTGGCTGTCTGGCTGTGATTGACAGCAGCGGGAGCCATTGGCTCAGCCAATGCTGTCTCCGCCAATGAGGAGGTAGAGTCCAGGAGAACAGATGCTCTCGTGCACATTGCTGGATCGAGAGGCAGCTCATGGAAGTATTAGGGGGGCTGGGGGGACTGCTGCACACAAGGTTTTTATTACCTTCAGCCTTTAGATCCACCTTAAGCTGTTTGTGAGCAGTATTTTTATTATGAATACATTTAAACCACTTGGCGTCCGCGCTATAGCCGAATGACGCAGACCTGAATTTCCGCTAGGCCATCGTATGACGGCCTCCCTTTTGAAAGCTTCCTGCACACGCCCTGCGGGGCGCACACTGCGCGCGCTGTGATCACCGAGTCGCTGAGACCCCGATCCCGGCCCCTTACCACATGATCAGCTGTCAGCCAATTACAGCTGATCACATGATGTAAACAAAAGCTCGGTAATCGTTTTTTTTTCTCCTCACGCTGACATTGCGAGGAGAAAAAAAAGCCGATCACCTGCTTATGTGCAAGGGACATCGGTCCCGAAGAGGAAGATGCAATTCTGCTTCATCTGTGCCCACCAGTACCCCCTGCCATCAATGCCCACCAGTGGTGCCAATCAGTGCCACCTAGCAGTGCAGTGTAACCAACCAGTGCCGATCAGTGCCCATTATTGCCACCCATCAGTGCCCATCACTGCCACCCATCAGTGCCCAGAAAAAGAAGGAGGGCGCACTAACCTAGTGCATTACCACTAATAAACTTTATTGCAGCATAAAAACAGCAAAAATTATACTCACAAACGAGCTATCGAAACCAGCTTTAAAAAGAGAGAGGCAATTTCGAGAGACCAGCCATTGCCCGTTCAGGCTCTGAAGAAGGGGGTGCTCCCCTGAAACGCGTTAGCCATTGGCCATTTGCACCGGTCTGACCCTCTTGGCAATAGGTCCTGGTTTGTCGATCCACAGAACAGCGCATTTGCGCCCTTTTTAAAGCTGGTTTCGATAGCTCGTTTGTGAGTATAATTTTTGCTGTTTTTATGCTGCAATAAAGTTTATTAGTGGTAATGCACTAGGTTAGTGCGCCCTCCTTCTTTTTCTGTTTTTTCTAGCTTGAATACCCATTGTTCAGAGGAGGGCTGCAAGACGCTAGGCAATACCTTGTTATAGGTGGTCGCACCACATGTTCAGTTCCTGGACACCTGAGCGCAGGAGAGATTTGTTTTGTACCCATCAGTGTCCATCACTGCCACCTATCGGTGCCCATCAGTGCCGCCTCATCAGTGTACATCAATGAAGGAGAAAAATTACCTGTTTACAAAATTTTATAACAAAAAATGAAAAAAATATAATTTTTTTTTTTTTTAAATTTGGTCTTTTTAAATTTTTTTTTAACAAAAACTAAAAACCGCAGAGGTGATCAAATACCACCAAAAGAAAGCTTTATTTCTGAGAAAAAAATGATAAAAATTTCATTTGGGTGCAGTGTAGCATGGCCACGCAATTGTAAAAGAGTGACAGCGCTAAACCTGAAAATTGGTCTGAGCAGGAGGGGGGTTTAAGTGCCCATTAGGCAAGTGGTTAAATAATCTTGCGGTAATGGACTATGGGGATTTTCCTTTTTGATATTTGAGAGATTTTATGACCTAAACCAGTGGATCACCCATGAGTCAAGCTGCATGCCAGGAGGTGTGTGAATAATGAAGCTGAGTTTGCCGAGCTTTAATGTGAGGCTAATCCTGTTGGGATTCTTTTTTTGGACGCTTTTTTTTTTCTGTTAAGATATCCAGCGCCTTCCAATCGATTGGCTTTTTAGATGTTTATATTTCATCTGCATACAATAACCTCCCATACCATATACATCCTATAAAGGCAGGACCGGTGCTAATTTGTAACATCGGATAAATTTGTATTCGTTACGTTCACTAACAGCCAAATTTGAAAGGAAATTCCAATACCTAAAATTTAATAGTTTATAACTATTATTATAGTTTTTATTATTAATAATAATAAATAATAGTTAATAATTTAATTATAATAGAAAATACAAAAAACTAAATTATACGGATGTCTTTCGTCCTTTCGGACTTTCATTCTTACACACGATCGGATTTTCCGCAGACAAATCCTCGGACTTTTGTCCGAAGGGCGTTGGTCAGGAACTTGTTTTGCATACAAACAGCGAGGAATTGTCAATTGCCAACAAACCCAAACATAGTGACGTACTACGTGGTTTTCCAGCTCTTTAGTGCCACCCTTTGGGCGCCTTCTGCTAATTTCGTGTTAGGAGAAGTTTGGTGAGTGTTGATTTGCGCTTTTTATTTCGTGCTTTTCATTTTGTTTCTTAACGGCCGTTCGTCAACCAGCTATGTTGTGGAATCGGAGGAGATAACGTGTTATTTATTATTGGCCTTGGAGTTATTGCTTTGACCCAAGTCCATTCCAGGAACAGGAGGAGGAGGATTTCTTGGACCAAAAATTGGTTGCTTTATTAATGGTGACCAATTACGTCATATGCCTTTGCTGCGGGAGCTCCAGGAGAACAAACCAGATGATTTTCGGAATTATCTCCGGATGACGGACCCCTGCTTTCACCAACTCTTGGCATTGTTGACCCCCTATATTAAGAAGCAGGACACATGCATGAGGCTTTTATTTTATTTTTTGGTTGAATAATGATTTGATTTGGTATATTTTCTATAATTTCGGATGCATAGAATGCACTTTTTGGTTAAGTTCTATTGGCAGATAGCATGTCTAATTTTATTTGTTTTCTTTTTTTAATGCTCAATAAAAAAATTGTTGAGAATAATACTTGGCTGTGTGTTTTACTTCAAATGACAGTTTGGGAGTAGGCAGTTACATTTAAAAAAATACAATGTAAAATTGACAAGGGACACCAACATAGTTGTATCTTTGATCTTAAAAACTACGGGATAATGGTGTTGTGGTAACTTGCACAAACCCCCCCAAAAAAAGCATAATAATATTATTCTTGATATCACTATAAAAAAAAAGCCTTTGAAAATACGTTTGGCAGAACTCCATCAGTATCACCAGCAAAGCAGCTTCATTATTATCCCATTAACTGGTTGCCGCCCACTGTCAAATGACGGCGGGGCGGTGCGGCTCTTGTTCTGGGACGCCGTCATATGACGGCGTCCCAGAATGATCGCTCTCGTGTGTAGCATGGTGATTGCAGCCGCGCCGTGTTGCTAGGACACGGCACGACCCTGATCTGTGGAAAGAGCCAAGTCTGCGGCTCTTTAAACATGTGATTGGCTGTGTCCAATCACAGCTGGTCACATGTAAACAAGGAAGTGCAGGTAATCGGCGCTCCTCGCCTCACACTGACAGAGTGCGTGACGAGAAGAGTCGATCAGCGGCATCCACGCAGGGGGATATGTGGAAATGTAAAATCAGTGCCCTGATTACAATAGTGAAAAATAGTGTCACCACACAGTGCCCACCAATGCCAGCGATCAGTGCCCACCAGTGGCAGCAATCAGTGCCCACCACTGCCCACAAGTGGCACCAATCAGTGCCCATTAACGATGCCAGTCAGTGCTGGCAATCAGTGTTGCCTATCAGTGCTGCCCATCAATGCCCATCACTGCTGTCAATGCCCATCAGTACCGCCTATCTGTGCCGCCTATCAGTGCCCACCAGTGCCGCCTATCAGTGCCCACTAGTGCCGCCTATTAGTGCCCACCAGTGCCACCTAACAGTGCTCATCAGTGCCACATATCAGTGTCACCTACCAGTGCCCATAAGTGCGGCATATTAGTGCCTCCTCATCAATGCCCACCAGTTTAGCCTATCAGTGCCCATTAGTGCCACCTCATCAGCGCACATCAGTGAAAGCAAAAAATTACTTAGTTACAAAATTTACTGACAGAAAAAACATTTTTTTTCAACATTTTTGGTCTTTTTTTTTTTTTTGTAAAAAATATAAAACCCAACAGTGATTAAATACCACCAAAAGAAAGCTCTATTTGTGTGAAGAAAATGATAAAAAATTAATTTGGGTACAGTGTAGCATGACCGCGCAAATGTAATTCAAAATGCGATAGTGCTGAAAGATGGCCTAGGCAGGAAGGGGCTGTAAGTGCCCTGTAGGCAAGTGGTTAAAGAAGAAGAGAATGTGCGCTGCATTTCTAGATTTCATAATTTGCCGCGTCAATGCTAGTTTACAAGACCTACCGCTTCTGGCTTGTCCTTGCTTCCGAGCATGCGTGTTTGTACTTTGGACTTTTGTCCTACGGACTTGTGTACACACGCTCGGAAAATCCGATCATGTGTACGAGGCTTTATTTTCTGATTTTTGTTCTTTCTGATTTTTCTTATTTTCATTCTTTAGAATTTTCGTTCTTTTAGATAATTAGTTTTAGAAAAATTTGTCAAAAAGTCTTTTTCGTTCATTCGGATGCTTCCGAATTAACAAATATGCCGAATTTTGACAAAAAACAAATTCAGAATGAAACTAATTGCACATGTCTATACAATACATTGATGCTCACCAGTCAGTCAAAGTGAAGGAACAATGATCATCCCCACCTTGTGCCTACTGTGAAGGTTGGAAACTAACTGAGGGAACAAAAAGAAGAAGGGAGAGGGGTCTAGCTACGGACTAAAGCAACTAACGCAAACATGTAGGTTAACTGGATTGTACCACTTTACAGACATAACATTACTAGCTGCAGTTGCACTAAATTACCACTAGATGTCAGCACAAAGATATTTATACATTACATCAGATATGTCAAACACAAGGCTCACAGACCAGATCCAGCCTTCAAAGCCTTGTCATGTGGCCTTCGCACCCAGTTTTGCAGCCAGAACGTGGTAGACCTCCATTCTGCCACCTCTGGTTCTCACCCTTTGCTCCCGCTTCCTGCTGTCACTTGTAAACACAGAAGCCTGTGTTTAAAAGGGACAAATTTACTCTCTGCAACTCCCAGAACTAACAGGTCCCTGTGAACACTCACAGTGGGGACAGATATCCAGAATCTGAGAGAGAGAATGATCTCCCTGCAAGGTAAGGTAGGGAGGTAAGAGAGAGGTAAGAGAGAGAGATGGGAGGAAGCTTTGGGGTGGGTGCACACTTGCATAATGCACCCCTAAACTCTGCACTCTGTACACAGCACACCCCAGGAGTGTGTTATACGTAACACACTCCTGAATTCAGTACGTAACACACTCCTGAACCCTGCACATAGCGCACCCATGAACTCTGCAATCTGTACATAGTATAATCCTGAGATATCCACTCTGTACCTAACACACTCCTGAACCCTCCACTCTGTACATAGCGCACCCCTGAACGTTGCACTCTGTACGTAGTGTAATCCTGAACTCTGCACTCTGTACATAACCCACTCCTGAACTCTGCACTTTGTAGGTAGCAGAATCCTGGGCTCTGCATAATGTACATAACACACTCCTGAACCCTGCACTCTGTACGTAGTATAATCCTAAACTCTGCACTCTGTACGTAACACACTTCTGAACTCTGCACTCTGTAAGTAATATAATCCTGAGCTCTGCACTCTGTAAGTAACACACTCCTGTACTCTGCACTCTGTACGTAGCACACCCCAGATACAACCGGCCCTTTAAGGGCAACCATACAACTGATGTAGCCTGTGATGAAATTGAGTATGACACCCCTGCATTACATAATGAATCCAATGTTTTACTGTTTTACTTTTACAAGCGGCTGGCTGGTCATCCCGGACTCCCCATGTTACAACATACACACCAAGAACAGTGGTGTACCTAGCACATCCGGCACCCCGAGACAAACATTGTTTTACACCCCCCCATTAAAAAAAATTGTGTGAAGAAATAATGCAGCACGGTGTATAGTCATTGTTGTCAAATTGCGGGAGGGGCTTAAAATGGCATAGTTAAGTAAAACCCCTCTATACTAAACACACATATGCAATAGTCCTTTTACCCAGAAAATATGCTTTGGTGACGGAACCACAAGCAGGAGAGTGTAACAGACATGTACAGAGCTCAGCACTCTGATTTTAAGAAAATAAAACTGGTCCATATATATGTTTCATCCTGCGGAGAAGTTATTGCCCTGCTTGGCTTAGTATTGTTCGCAAATACAGAGATTGAACTGTTTACCCCATCCTCCAGGTCGTTTATGAACAAATTAAACAGAATTGGTCCCAGCACAGAACCCTGGGGGACCACACTTTCTACCCCTGACCATTCCGAGTATTCCCCATTTATCACTACCCTCTGAACTCGCCCATGTAGCCAGTTTTCAATCCATGTATACTCACCCTATGGTCCATGCCAACGGACCTTACTTTGTACAGTAAACGTTTATGCGGAACTGTGTCAAATGCTTTTGCAAAATCCAGATACACCACTTCTATGGACCTTTCTTTATCTAGATGGCAACTCACCTCCTCATAGAAGGTTAATAGATTGGTTTGGCAAGAACGATTCTTCATGAATCCATGCTGATTACTGCTAATGATACCGTTTTCATGACTAAAATCTTGTATATAGTCCCTTATCATCCCCTCCAAGAGCTTGCATACTATTGATGTTAGGCTAATTGGTCTGTAATTCCCAGGGATGTATTTTGGCCCGTTTTTAAATATTGATGCTACATTCGCTTTTCTACAGTGACCGCTAGTCCGGAACATGTGGTGCCAGTAACCTATCTCCCTCCTAAGGAGTTCCAAGCATCTGCTTCGGCTACAACCTTGGGTGTCGCTGTAGCAGAAGATAGTGGACCCACGATCGTTACTCGTCTGGCCTAGTATATCCGCTCATCATGGGCGAAGAGAGGTGAACCCTCTCGGATCCCTCCCTGGCGGTGCCTGAACATGATAAGTGAAGAGGGAAGGGAGAATGTATGGAATGAATAAAGTGACTTTCTTTAATTGTACATCACGGAACACAGAGCCATAGTAATTACTATGTGGTTTATAGTCCACCTTCAGGTGCTGGACACTGGCACACCCTAAACAGGAAGTTGCCTCCTTATATAACCCCTCCCATACTGGGAGCATCTCAGTTTTTTCGCCAGCGTCTAAGGTGTTGATCGCAAGTGAAGATGTGCTGTGCTGAGCTCCACTGGAGCAATCCTTGCTGGTGCTAGCTATGCAGCCGGATCCATTCAAAGTGTCTTTTAGGCCAAATTGAATGGTACCCGGGTCTCGTGTCCAAAGAAACGAGGTTTTGCTTGTAAACACTTCTCTTTTTAGAGAGCTGGACCCCGGGACTTTTGGTATTAAGGCCATAAATCTTTAATGGCGTGGTGCTAGTACAGGTCCAGGATTGAGGGTCCCCGGTTCCTGAAGGTTTCTTAACGGAACCCACCGTGAAGGGTGAAGATTGGGTCTGTTGGTTTTACCACAGAAAACCCTGCGGCGGGAAAGGTAAGTAGAGTTATCTAAGGAATTTTTAAATTTTCTAATGAAAAAGGCTCCTTTAAAGTAAATGTTGTCATGCCTAAGTGTCACCACTGGGGGCTGTATGGGGCACATACCTTCTCATGGTTTGAACAGAGATCACGCTGTGTCACAGAAGCAGCAGACTTTTTTCCCTCGACTAGCAGGCAGACCTCCGGTAAGTTTGGGGGATTTTGCTTCCTCCAGACACCCCCACCCGGGCTGAACTCTTCCCCTCTTATTGAGGCTGAGTATAAGGGAGAACTGAAAACGATCAGCAATGCCAATTTCGTTCACCGCCCCTACTCGGCGGCGGTGGCTTCTAGGTCTCCTTCACGCCATCCCTCCCTCACACACAAGTCAATCCCGTCGGATCGGAGGCCGTGTTTGCGCAGGATAACTTTTTTTTTAAAGAGAAAGGAGGTGGGGGGACGCGATGCGAGGTGGGGGTGGGCTTAGCACGGCGTTGGCGTTCTCCAACGCGGGAGTGTGTTTTTTAAAAAAATAACTCCATTTGTGCTGGATGCAAAATTGTCAGAGAGACATAAGAGCAAAGAGGAGAATGAAAGAGGTTTTGGTGACACAGGCATTTCCTATTTGACACATTTACTATTTGCATCAGGCTGAGCATTAATAGCAGCGGCAGTGGCTGGACTATTGCTCAAGCAGTGGATGCGATTTCTTCTGGTAGTACCTCTGCTTTGTGCATCGGACTAAGGTCAGAAGGGGGGGTTGAAACACCCCCAAAAAAGGAGCTAAAAGGGTCTCCCTCAAGCTCTGGAAAGCCTACTGATTCCTACAAATGGCATCCTCCCTTAGAGAGGGTGGCTGGTCAGAGTGAGCATCGGGGCCATGAAATGTTTGCAACTGTTTTCAACACTGCAGCCCCTGTTTATTTTACTAAAAAGATCTTTTTTCCTCAGCCATATTAGGTTTAATAAAAAAAGCTTAGCGACTTTAATCGCATCCCAGTGTGGGTCAAAATGCGACAGGTTCTCATCCATTGACCATGTACCCTCAAACCGAGGAACTAGGGGCAGGAGAAGACGAATTCCCTCAGGGGACCATGGTGAGGCTGATGACTCCTCTTCTGAGGTGTCAAATGTGGGAGAATCAGCTGTTTCAATCTTAAGATTGATGGTGCAATTTCTTGCTCAATGGTCTGCTCCACATTTATGTACCCTTAACTGAGTGTTTGGGTTCGCTAAAGCCTCCTCAAGCTGTGCATGCTTTTTCCTGTCCATTTATTGTTGGAAAAGCTTTTTTCTATCTGAGAGGATCACCCAGATAAACATTATTTCCCCTCCTAAAAAGTTTTCACACTTTATTCTATGGTGGAGGAAATTCACTAAGTAGGGTATACCAGCAATTAACAGATAAAAACAGATAAAAAGTTGGAATTCCTATTTAAAAAAAAAGCAAAAAACACTTTTTTCTCTGGCAGATTGGGTGTCTCACACTGCGCTGACAGTAATTGCTTAATCGTTGAGAGACCAGTTTTAACAGGTGTTCAAGGTTATCCTCAGCGGGCCCAGGATCTGGCAGCTTTATGTTTGCAATAGTTGCTATGAGAGATTCTATCCTTCAGTCCTTGCACCCTTCGCTAAGCACCATGCAGAAGCTCCTGGCTATTCTTGCTTTTGAGGTGCGACAGCTATTTGGGGTTGTTTTGGAAATACATCCTAAGAAATTCTAGTGGAAAAAATACTCCTTTTGCCATTTAAGAAAAGGAGTAAATGTATTTTTGTTTTTAAAGCTTCTTCCTCTGTGCCAGGGGCATCAGCCTCTAGGCAGTCAGGACGGCTTATGTCGTCAGGTTCAAACAGTAATCCTCAGGGTTAACCCCAGGGACAAAAGAGGTATTGGGGGAGGAAACCTACAAGATACTAAAGCCTCTTTATGAGGAGGGCTCCCGCTCGCTCAATAGGGGGAATTCTTCTGCAGTTCTCAAGGATCTGGCAGGAAGAGTGTCAAGACAAATGGGGGACTTCCTCAATAGCTCCAAGGTACAAACTGGAGTTCCAAGAGTTCCCATCTCTCCTTTTCTCAGATCAAACGTTCCTAAGGATCCAGAGAAAAAGAAGTCTTTCTCTCAAGCATTGGACTATCTTTTGGCAAAAAGTGATCATGGTGGCCCCCATGTAAAAGCAGAGATTCAGAGGGTTTGGCTAAATCCAAATGGACATTCTGGATCTCAAAAATCTAAATTCAATTCCTGAATATAACCACTCTTTTTTTTTGCATGGAGTCAATCCAATCAGTTGTCTCCATCCTACAAGGAGGAGAACTTCTGGCGTCAATCGACATCAAAGATGCATACCTCCATATGCCTATTTCCTTATTCACTAGTAATATCTACTTTTCAAGGTGGAGAATCTTCATTTTCAGGGTGTAGCTCTGCTTTCCGGTCTAGCTACTGCACCTTGAGTGTTTACAAAGGCTCTGGCCCCTCTTCTAGACAGATTAAGGGCCCAAGGTATAACCATTATGGTTTACCTGGACGATCTGTTCTTGATAGTCCAGTCTGTAGCCCACTTAGACAAAAGTATGGTCACCACATTCAACTACCTGTAATATCTAGGTTGGATTCTCAGCCTAGGAGAAATCTTCTTTTAAACCATGAAAAGGGCTAAGATACTTGGGTCTGACCATAGGTACACCCAGAAAGGGGTATTCTTGCCCCAGGCAAAGATCAGCGCCATAAAGGAACTGATTTAGGTGGTCAAAGCAAGATGAATTCTTCTATTTAACTTTGCATGAGGTTGTTGGGAAAGATAGTGGCTTCATTCAAGGCCGTTCCTTATGCTCAGTTTCATTCGAGACTGCTGCAAAACATTATCCTATCGGCTTGGAAAAAAGGGTTCAAGCTCTAGATTCCCAATGTGTCTGACTCCAAAGCCTATGGCCACATCACCCTGAAAGCGCCCGATCTCGTCTGATCTTGGAGGCTAAGCAGGGTCGGGCCTGGTTAACACTCGCATGGACCACCTGGAAATAACAGTACTGTAGGCTGGGTACGCCGGAGCCTCAGTTTATGGTTAATATCCAAAAATCTGCAAAGGGGAAAATCCTTCCTTCATTTACCACGGAAGTGGCCCAGATCAGAAATGACCCTGCCCATTATCATTCTAGAAATTCAGGCAGAGCACTTGGTTCTGAGGGCCTGAACGTTCAGTTTACGGTATTGTCCTGCCAGGATTCAATCCAAAATGGCCTATATTAATCACCAAAGGGGCACAAGAAGTTGTGTGGCCCAGAGTAAGGTGAATCATATCCTATCTTGGGCAGAAAACAATGTACACTTTGCCTATCGGCGGTCTTCATTCTGGGAATAGAAAATTGTCAGGTGGACTACTTGAGTCGCCAGCAGTTGTTCCCGGGAAAATGGTTCCTTCACCCTCATATCTTCCTGTCAATATGTCAAAGATGGGGGATCCCAGACATAGATCTGTTTACGTCCAGGTTCAACAAATTAATCGACAACTTTGTGTCAAAAACAACGGATCTGCTAGCATGCGGAACAGATGCCTTGCTATTCCCATGGAATCGTTTCTCACTGATTTATGCATTCCCTCCTATTCTGCCTGCGTCCATGACTTCTTCGCAGGATCAAGCAGGAAGGGAAGTCGGTTATTCTTGTGGCCCTCAGCGGGGCCCAAGAAATCTTGGTATGCAGAGATCATAAAGATGACCGTAGGGGACCCATGGACCCTACCGCCACGGCTAGACCTTCTTTCGCAAGGTCCGGTATTCCATCCCACTTTACAAACGCTAAATTTAACGGTTTGTCTATTGAGACCCACACTCTGAAGAAACGTGGGCTGTCAGGTTCAGTGGTTTCTATCTTGGTTAATGCAAGGGAGCCGGCCTCCATAATTATATATTATAGAGTCTGGGAAGCATATGTCTCCTGGTGTGAAACCAGGGGTTGCACCCCAGGAAATAGGTCAAAGGTAGAATCCTTGACTTTCTGCAGATGGGATGAAAAATTAAGCTGGCCTTGAGTGCTTTCTAAGGACAGGTCTCGGGCCTTATCGGTATTATTTCAACGACCACTTGTTTCCCTTTCTTTGGTTCGAAACTTTATTCAGGGGGTAACACGGCTTAATTCCCGATTAAGTCAACTCTGAACCCTTGGGACTTGAATTTAGTTTTTGGCGGCATTACAAAACAGCCTTTCTTTGGACCGATACGACATATTGCCTTGGTCCTTTTTTGACAAGGAATCTATTTTTTCTGGTAATCATATCTGCTGCAAAAAGAGTATCAGAATTGGCTGCTTTTTCTTGTAAAGAGCCATATTATTATTGTATACAAGCATAAGGTAGTATGGCATCCTCATCCTAACTTTTTACCGAAGGTAGTATCAGCTTTTTATCTAAACCAGGATATTGTTCTATCTTCATTTTTTCCAGAACCCTGTTCTATGGAAGAAAAATCACTACAGTTTCTTGATGAGGTGAAAGCAGTCTACTTAAAGACGACTGCTCAGATTCAGAAAACTGATGTTTTGTTCCTATTGCCTAAAGGTCCTAAAAGAGGACAGGCAGCATGGAAATCTACTATTCTAAATTGATTCGACAAGTAATTGTTCTAGCTTATGGTTTAAAGAGGTAGTTTCTATCCTCTCAAATCAAAATGCACTCCTCTAGGGCTGTTAGTGCATCGTGGGCAGTGCATCACCAAGCCTCCATGGCTCAAATCTGCAAGGCCGCAACTTGGTCTTCAATCCATACATTTACCAGATTCTATCAGGTGGATATAAAAAGACATGAGGATGTCGCCTTTGGGCGCAGTGTACTGCAGGCAGCAGTATAAGTCCTCTGATCTCATAATGCCCTACTTTTGTTGTGTCTCCCTCCCCTCAGTTGGCATTGTTCTGGAATATCCCACATAGTAATTACTATGGCTCTGTGTCCCGTGATGTACGATTAAAGAAAATAGGATTTTTATAACAGCTTACCTGTAAAATCCTTTTCTTTTGAAGTACATCACATCAAGACAAAGAGGTCCCGCCCCTCTTTCTAGTATACACATGTATTGCTTTGCTACAAAACTGAGATTCTCCCGGTATGGGAGGGGTTATATAGGGTGTGTCAGTGTCCAGCACCTGAAGGTGGACTATAACCCACATAGTAATTACTATGGCTCTGTGTCCCATGATGTACTTCAAAAGAAAAGGATTTTACAGGTAAGCTGTTATAAAATTCCTATTGTTATGGAAAGTAGCCGTCATGCATTGAGACTCGAAAATCAGTACCTCATATTGTTTACTTCCTAACCTTAAGGGAAGAAGTCTTTCTACTGTTGGCAGAGCCGTTGAAACCACACCGCCTTAAGAATCCCATTAATAAGTTGTCACAGTTGCATACAGCCGAGAACTGGGGATTAAAAGCCCCGTTGTTACCTGTTTCATGTTTGTTTGGTGGAATAATGCAAATAATGTCAGTTCTAGCAAAGGGACCTCAACCACTTTGTCACCATGGTGAACACTAAAGGAGAAACCTTGATCCTGCCTGATCCCGGGTATCACTGGTAACTGTCATGCGGATACTGATGCCATCTCTCTTTATGGATTACAAATGTGCAGTTGTGGAGTCAAAGGACGCTTTGCTGAAGCCACTCTATTTCTTTGCACCAAGTTCTTTGCTAATGGGGAACATTTCAGAAAAATGCCAGGACTGTGCTGCACTGAATGCTGCCGGCAAATACATGGAGTGATATCTTAAGCCATGTTGGCTAAAACTGAAGTTGTTAGGGTGTTTCACCCTGAAGAGTGATCTGTGACCTTCAGCAGATTGTTGTGTGCAAGTGATAAAGAAAGTTTCTTTGTCTTCGGCTGTCATGTGGACAGACTGAGGATATCTTTGTAAGGGGACCTGTGTCCCGCAGTGCAGTCCCTTGCACCATGGCCTGGCTGCTTGTTGCCTCAAACGCAGTCATGTCTTTTTGTGCCTGGAATTACCCTTAAAGAAGAGAGGGAACTGCTGGGAAATATGGTCCACCCTGAATGAAATCGATGGACTGTGACATGTCATGGACACTGGGTGTATAGTTAGTCAGAATAGGTTATGATAAAAGGACATAATCTCACCATTCGTGTGAATAATGGACTAACTTATGTGACAGAACTGTTTCTAGAGCTGGTCACTGGGTGGCGTGAGCAGTGCTGAGTGAAATATGTTCATATTATGTGCTAAGTGTCAGTTTGATAATTATTGGAAGAAGGTGCCATTCTCCGTTAAGGATGGGATCTGCATTCAGAATACAAATAATGTACTATTTTCTAGGGTGTACTTACCCTGCTATGCTGTCTTCGGATGAGGACCAGTTCAAATGAATATGTACATATTGCATTACGTTATTATAGGATAGGATGCATTGGCATTGTTTTGATCTCTCTCTTTCAGGTGTTGCTGTATTGGTGGATCTTCCTTGGCTAAAGAGAGACATGGATCTAACCTGATGACAACAATAGCCCTCTGTATATTTGTTATTACTGTATATATTAGATAAATATTTAGGAAGCAATACTATTGCCTTGCTTGCCTTTAAAATTGTACATAACTATTTTTGATATTTGAGTGTCATACGTGACTAACCATTTTTTATGTGTCTGATACTATGTTTATTTCATGTGATACGCCACATGTACTGTTACTTTGTTGTTCTTTCCCTGTTTCCCCAGCTATCCCAGTTTTTGCCAGGACATTAGCTCTCAGGCTTGGGAGCTAAAATATTTCTTTTTCTGCAAACTCTGAGACGTCTTTTTTTTGGGCAGGGGGAGGATGTAGCACCCTGGAGCTTAGGCAGGAATATTCCTCACAAATTTACCTGCCAGGAGTAGTTATCCTGGTTGATTGTTAGAGATCCATTAATTTCTCCCTAAGTTTGGCTTTGTTGCACTTTTCTCTTCTACCACTAGGTGGCCGAGTACTTGGTGGTACTAGATATGAGAAGGGCAACCTAAGGTCAGGTTACAGGTATATGGGGTATCTCAGCCAATGGGTAGGGGTTTTCTTGAATCCCTTGGCCTGCTGGGAGAACCTATAAATTCGGGTGGAGTCAGGTAATCTATGTTCAGTGCCACCTGGATGGCTGTCTGGGTGGAAGTGTGTCATATTGCCTCGGGCTGCTAGGCCGGAGATTGGGCCTATCTCAGGGGTATCTGGCTGATAGGCTGTTTGAGGGCCTATCTAGAAGCAGGAGAGCAACACAGGGTTGGGATTGCGGCTTGCAGTCCAACCAGAAATGACGGTTCTGTCGGCCGGAGAACCTGTCAGTGGTCAGAGGTAGAAGGGAAAGCTGTCACCAAAGGGACTCCAGCTTATTACCTGGGACCACAGTGAGTAACTGAAGCAAGTACCCGAGCAGTATTCTCACCGAACGGGCACGGTGGAGAATCTGGAAACTTCAGACGGTGATCAAGTCAGGGACCAAGCCAGCGGAGGTGACACTTGCAGAGCAGCCTTGTGTGCCAAGCCAGGGACCGAGCAGGCTAGTGGGGTGAAGCTTGAGAAGTATCTGTGAGTGCCAAGCTAGGAACCCAGCAGAAAGGTGGGGGGTGACGCTTGAGGAAAGTACCACCGTGAAGATTGGAGGAGCTCAAGGGATTCAGTGGCAGTGAATCAGAGGGTCTAGTGAGAGACCGGGAGCTCAGTGTACTGTACTACAAGGAGAAGTTGTAGTGAAGGTGAAAGAACTGTTACAGTTTGTGTTAGGAACTGTTAAAGACTGTTGCCATAGGAGACAGCATTCCTGCATGTGCAGATGTAGCATCTTGCTGGAGGCCTTTACCTGCATGGCTGTCCTCCTATAGAAGTCTCGGAGTCTGCTAATTGAACTTGCAACTACTTAAGGGTGTTCTAGCCCTAACTTTTTTTCCCCCATAAAAGTTTGTAAGAGAAATAAACATCTCTTTCGCATTCAAGAAATGTCTGGCGCCCAATAACTTTAACCACATTGCACCCACTATGCCTCACAACCCACCATATACTGAAGGATGTCAGCTATCTCTGGCCCTGGAGGTTCTCAATAGACTGAAGGAGGCCGGAGACCTTGCAACACATAAATGGTTTGACCACGGGTTGCAGGAAAGAAAATCGCAGTCAGTGTTGATGGGAGAATCCCTCCCGTGGAGCTAGTGTGTTCTCCCGGCAGGTGGGTGGGGGGTAACTGTCTCTCCCGGGAGAACATAGTGATTATTGCTAGTGGCTTTAGCCACTAGCAATAATCATGTGCTGAAAATCCAACATGCTGGTTGTACCCAAGTCAATTGATGGATCGACTTGGGTACATTCAGCCTGCCCATAGATGGTTCTCATCTTGGCCGGTCCTTGCTGAACCATCCGAGTTTCGAACCGTCTACAGACTGCTTTAGTCTTCCTTTTTTTTAATGCAGTGAATTCAATTCTGACATCTTAGTTAAGACTCTGAATATTAGAAATGGTTCCTAAATATTCTCCTGCCTGCCGATAGCCCTGACTTTCTCCATGAACATCGCATGCCTTCCCTGTTATTGAATTACGCTCTTCTCTGATTTTCCTGTACTTTCCTTTTTTTGTTTAAGGTAATCATCTGTTACCAGCTGGTTAAATTCTGGGGCTAGAACCTGGAGTCTGTCAGCTCATCAACTACTACTAACTGGGCAAGCTCCAAGGCTGCAACCTGGGAATCTGTCAGTTCATCAACTGTTACCAACTGGGCAGACTCCAAGGCTTCATTCTTGGAATATGTCAGCTTATCAATTTTTGCCAGGTGGACAATCTCCAGGGCTGCATTCTGGGAGTCTGTCATCCCATCAACTGTTACCAGCTGGGCAAACTCCAGGGCTGCAACCTGGGAGCCTGTCATCTTATTAACTGTTATCAGCTGGGAAAGCTCCAAATTTGCATCCAGGGAATCTGTCGGCTCATCAACTATTACCAACTCAGCAGACTGCAAGGCTGCATCCTTTTTTATATGTAAGGCCCCTTTCACACATGCAGACCATTCATTTCATCAGTTCATTTTTCAAAGAAAAAATGGATGAAGTGTACATCAGTTGCTCATCATTTTCTCATCAGTTTCTCATTAGTTTTTACATCAGTTTTTTTCATCCACTACCAATGCAAAACCGGATGCAAAAACTGACAAGTTGTCAGTTTACATCCATTTTTCGTCCTTTAAGGTTTTAACGGAACAAAAATATGGCTGATTTCAAAACATGGATGTTGACGGATGCAGATGTAAACTGATGTAAATGGATAGCCATCCATTTACATTCGTTTTTCGACAGAGATGAATTGATGTCCATTTTTTATCTGTCAACGGATGGCTGAAAAACAGACAAGCAGTCCACATGTGCGAAGGGGGCT
Organism: Lithobates clamitans; assembly: GCA_037952925.1. Lineage (NCBI taxonomy): Eukaryota > Metazoa > Chordata > Amphibia > Anura > Ranidae > Lithobates > Lithobates clamitans. Next base: position 246,847 of record JBBGZY010001153.1, read on the forward strand.
TCAGCTTATCAACTGTAGGGATGGGTGAACGGTTCGGCCCAAGCATAAATTCAGGCTGAACCTTCGCTGTTCGGTCGTTCGGCAAACAGCCGAACAAACGGGTCGTTCGACCGTTTGTTAGGCCCCCTGAATCAACTTCAATGCATTGTGGCGCTGAACAGGGCATTGCAAGCCCTGATTGGCTGAAGCAGTGAAAGCTTCAGCCAATCAGGGCCCAGAGCACTGTCAGAGTCATGATTGGACACTGTAATCATGACTTTATCCAATCATGGCTCATTCCCGCCTCACAGTATCAGTGGCGTCTCCAGCTTCCATATTTAGGGGGGGCACATAGGGGGACAGGGAGAAAAGAAGGGGGGAAACTGTAATATGTAATTTTATATATATATATTTTCATATTTTCTGCAGTGAGCTCCCTTCCTACTGTATTGGGGCCCCCCAGGGTGGCAGAGGGTGGCAGAAAACAAGACATATATGTCACCAGCATACCAAGAAAATATAAGGGTCTAAAGCAGTGGGAGAACTATCAGGGTTGCAAAGGTTGTCTTGCCACGGGGTACTGGTGTTCTGCCACTGTGGGGTTCCCCAGCCTCCTCATGCTGTCCTGCCCCTGTTATTGACAGCGCTGGTCTGGCATATCTTGGAATTTACAGTCTGGTTCTCCTGTCCTAAGGACGGGAGAAATCAGTCTGTTTTTTCAGTAACTGAAAGTCCTGGTGGAGTCCTTCCTGCAACTCCCTCTTCTCCCTGCCAATGAGGATGCAGGGGAAGGAGCAGATCAGGCAGCCGTGGTTGTGTGAGCTCTCGCATTTTGCAGTGTCAGCGAGCAGAGGGAGGGGGGAGGAATCGCCTGCAGGAGCTGACTGGGGACGCTCTCCCTCTCAATAGAGACTATGTTACTCCAGCGGCGGCCCGAGTAAGATGCAGAGCATCCGCTACGAATGCAAACAAAAAGACATTGCCTTTTTGTAAAAAAAAAAAAAAAATGTTTTTTTTTTGATTGGGTGGGAGGGGGCACATGGTGGGGCACAGCATAATGTTGGGGGGTCAGGGCCCGCTCTGGCCCCCCCTAGTGAGGCCATTGCACAGTATAAAAGTATTCTTTCAATGGCAGCCATTTTCAGTGTGATTTCGGCATGGAGAGAGAGATAGATCAGGGCTCTGTTCAGTGCTATTAGTTAGTTAGTGTGCTATACTGTGCTATTTTGCTTCAATTGTCAGTGTAGAATATTCTTTTAGTGTCAGTCTAGGGATAGTGTGAGTGTAGTGAGGAGGACCATCATTCAGCATTGCATAGTGTGCAGCTAGAGTAGGGACAGCTCAGATAGTTTCACTGTAGTGTAGTGAGACAGTGATGTCAGTAATCTTTACATTAGTGTACAGCTAGAGTATGGACAGTTCAGATAGCATCAGTGCAGTGACGGTTGAACACCGTCTATTTGATTGCGTTGCTGCCAGTTTAACACCATTTACTTTTGTGTGAGTTACTGCCAGTTTAACGCCATTTACTTCTGTGTGTTACTGCCAGTTTAACGCCATATAGTTTTGCGTGCGTTACTGCCAGTTTAACGCCATATAGTTTTGTGTGTGTTACTGCCAGCTTAACGCCATATAGTTTTGTGCGTTACTGGCAGTATAACGTCATTTACTTCTGTGTGCATTACTGCCAGTTTAACGCCATATAGTTCTGTGTGCGTTACTGCCAGTTTAACGCCATATATTTTTGCGTGCGTTACTGCCAGTTTAACGCCATATAGTTCTGTGTGCATTACGGCCAGTTTAATGCCATTTACTTCTGTGTGCGTTACTGCCAGTTTAACGCCATATAGTTTTGTGTGCATTACTGCCAGTTTAACACCATATCTTTTTGTGCGCTACTGCTAGTTTAACGCCATTTACTTCTGTGTGTGTGTTACTGCCAGTTTAACGCCATTTACTTCTCTGTGTTTTACTGCCAGTTTAACACCATATTGTTTTGTGTGCGTTACTGCCAGTTTAACGGCATTTACTTCTCTGTGCTTTACTGCCAGTTTAATGCCATATCGTTTTGTGTGCGTTACTGCCAGTTTAACACCATATAGGTTTGTGCATTACTGCCAGTTTAACGCCATTTACTTCTGTGTGCATTACTGCCAGTTTAACGCCATATAGTTTTGCATTTGTTACTGCCAGTTTAATGCCATATAGTTCTGTGTGTGTTACTGCCAGTTTAATGCCATATAGTTCTGTGCGTCACTGTATGTTTGGCACATTATATTGCAGTATATTATAGTGTATCCGTAGATTGTGTCTGTGTAGTGAGTACTCAAATTAAAACACCTCTTTACATTGATTAAAGTGCATCTACGTACAGATTTCAACTTCTTTACATTTGCTTGTAAGCACCGCCCCCTCCCTCCCAATAATGTCTGGGGAGACAACAAGGAGAGGCAGATGTTCCCTTGGCACTGTAAGGGGGCCAGCAATAAATGTGTCCACAGGCAAAGGTGGTTGTGGTGGTCAGTCCTCAGGCAGGGCATAATTTCCTCTGTTTAGTGAGTTTTCCCGTGCTATCCAGCTACAGCATGCAGAGGAGGTGGTGTACTGGCTTACTAAACCTTCCTCATCCTCCTCATCCTCTGTCACACAAGCAGAGACAAGTGTGCAGTCCCCTGCAGTTTCCAGAGATGATAAACTTGCCTCTTTGTCCACATCTATTCGTGCCATAGCCCCAACATCAGCCATTGAGGAGTCAGCTGAGTTATTTGACCACAGCATCAGCCACTTGCTCCTTAATGATGCCCAGCCATTACTGGATTCAGATGTTGGTTCTGAGGTTGAGGATGACAGGAACTTGAGCCTAGATAGAGGGAGGAACACTGGTAGACAAATTGGCATTCATGTTCCCCAAGCTGCAGCATATTGCCAAGTTGTCTCCAGTGGTAGATGAAGATGGAGGAGATGGAGATGATGATGATGAGGTCACTGATGGGACTTGGGTGCCAGATAGAGCAGAGGAGGAAACTGAAGGTGAGGCGGCACAACCCCAAGGAGGCCAACATCAAGAAAGAGTAGAGAGCAGCCACCCTATTCCATCACATTCTGCAGCTGTTATCTTCCGGCCCACTCCCCAAAGCTCAGCTGTCTGGGCCTTTTTCAACACATCTGCAGCAGATCGCACTGTTGTTATCTGCAAACTGTGTCTCAGGCACATCAAACGTGGCAAAAACACCAACCATTTGGGTACCACGTGCTTAACAAGGCATTTAACGTCCAACCACTCAGCCCGTTGGCAAGAGCAGCTAAAAGCCACACAAAAGGGGCAAAAACCTGTCCCTCCTCCTTACCTACTTCAGTCTGCCTCTGCGATACTGAGTCATTACCTCTCAGCAGCCTCCACTGCCAGGGATGATGGTATAGCACAGGGTGTCCCAGGTCCTAGCAGCACATCTGCCAGCAGCACCCCACCAGCTGTAGACTGTAGCCTTCAAATTTCTCTGCCCCATCTGCTGCAGCAGAAAAAAAAATACAGTCCCTGCCACCCTCATGCCCAGCGTCTGAATGCAAGCTTGTCAAAGCTGTTGGCTCTCCAACTTCTGCCTTTCAGCCTGGTGGATTCTACCCCCTTCCGTGAATTTGCACAATGTGCTGTACCACAATGGCAGGTTCCCAGGCGCTACTACTTTTCATGTTAGGCCATTCCATCTCTCTACCATCACGTGGAAGGGAATGTTCTGGCATCGTTGGGCAAGGCAGTTAGCCATAAAATCCACCTTACTGCTGACACGTGGTCCAGCAAGCATGGGCAGGGATGATATATTTCGCTCAAAGCACACTGGGTAACGCTGCTTGCAACTCGAAAGGATGCAGGACAGGGCTCAGGTGAAGCAGCTTGCTGTGCCCCCACATCTTCATAGAGCTGGTGGTGATGATGCCAGACCTGTGAGCTCTACCCCCTCCTCCTCCTCCGCCACCTCCATGCCCTCCTCTGCAGAATTGTCCTATGAACATCAAGTACCCCCTATGCGTTCAAAGGGCTATTCCCAGAGTCAGGCTAAAAGGTGCCATGCAGTGCTTCAGCTGGTGTGTTTAGGGGACAGGAACCACATCGAAGCAGAGATTCTTGCAGCTCTCAAAAGATCCGTATGGATCTTTTGTGAGCTTAATTAGCCAGAGCGCCCAGGGTTGCAAGATGTACAAAAGCAGGCCAGAAGAGTCTGTAGCCATTTCAGGCGGTCATACACAGCCAGTGTGCGGTTGGCTGAAATTCAGCGGGAATTCCACCTGCCCGTAAAATGCCTGATTTGTGACATGCCCACCAGGTGGAACTTAACTTTGGGAATGCTGCAGCAGCTATACATGCAGAGGGCCGTCAACGAGGACTTGTGCCAGTACGGCACGGTGACAGGCTCAGGCCGCCTCTGCTTTTTTTCCCCATGCCAATGTCTGATCATTAAGGATGCATGCACTGTATTGACACCATTTGAGGAGGCCACGAGGATGGTGAGCCATGACAGTGCATTCATCAGTGACACAATCCCCGTTGTGTTCCTGCTGGAGCAGACCCTGCGTGGCATTATGGACAGGGCACTGGAGGCAGAGCAGAAGGAGGACTTCCTTTTCTCTCAAGGCCCACTTTATCCAGTGTGGAGATGCGACCCATGTCACAGGTGCATATGAGCAGTGTATGCCTGATTTTGGTAGGCCTGCTAATTGTACACCTGTGTGCTGGCTTCAAATCATCCCAGGAATAGAGGTCAGTGCTCAGACTTGGAGAAAGCTCTGCCCGCCAGACAGGAAGTCTGGCCTGCAAAGTCGGGAGGGTCCCAGTAGAAGACGGCTCCAGAAGAAAGAGACAGGAGATCTCGGAGTCTAAGGCTGCAGGTGGCAGCCTGTGTGTGCACGTCTGTAGCAGGCAGATGTGGACCGCGACCAAAACAATACGAAGCTGACAGTGAGCCAGGAGGCTATAGTTTGTGTTTATACAGTGATGGTGGAACCCCCCTGCGAGGGAAGATTACTGTTTGTTTGAACTTTTTCGTTACCTTAAAATAAAAGTGGGCTGCCATGCCCTAAAAACGCAGTCTGGAGTGGCACGTTTCTGGAAAACCTCATGCACCACTTGAACGTAATCACCTCGGATCGTCACACCAGACACCATCATTCCTATGTCACAAAACACACACAGGAGGAGGGAGGGGAGGAGGATGAGGAAGAGGATTCTGGCACTTTCATAGGCTTCGAAGAAGAGGAAGACATGATTCAATCTGTAAGCGATGGCTTTCCAATCCCAGGACCCTTGTAAGTAGTACGTGGCTGGGAGGAGGAAGTTCCAGATGCTGTCATTCTGAGTGACCCCGAGGAGTCTGCTTTTCAAGACTCTGCAAATTTGAGCCGCATGGGCAACCTCATGCTTTAAAGCCTGCAAAAGGACCCAAGAATACGTGGCATAAAGGAGAGGGATGATTACTGGTTGGCAACCCTCCATGACCACCATTATAAGGGGAAGATCTCAGAACTCATCCCGTCCCCACAGAGAGTGCAGAAGATAAAATCTCTTGAGGATTTTATTGAATGTTTTTCCTGGCTCCAGTAGGTTACAGTGTTGTGGAAATCGTAGTTTTGAGTCTTCTGTTGGTCAAGAGAAGAGCGTTGGAGAAGGCGCCGGCCTAAATCCTCACCGCCCAGGGCTGTCAGCTCCCACATCCCATCGGCAGTGTCTGCATCACATGGTGGACGATTACCTTGGAGCCAAAACAGAGATGGAGAGCTTTCCAGCTGACGATCCACTGACTTACTGGGTCATGAGAATAGACCACTGGCCAGAACTTGCCCAGTATGCTATTGAGTTGTTGGGCTGCCCTGCATCCAGCGTGCCTGTAGAATGGGCATTCAGTGCTGCAGGAGGTTTCATTACTGATCATAGAATACGTCTGTCCACAGACTCTGTGAACTATTTGACTTTTATAAAAATGAATCAGTCCTGGATTACCAGCTATGAAGCCCCTGATGCCGCTGTCACTGATTAAGTCTTTTTGGGATGTGGAATCTCTGCAGGACTTCGAGGCTGCCTAGCTTTGAGGGTGTTCATTCATTTCATCTGGAAGAATGTTTTTGGAATAGGTTTCATGTGCACAATTAACACCCAAAGACCAATTTTTCTGCACCTGTTAGACATGTGCATATTATTGCAATTTTTTACAGCAAGTCGAATTCTTGCTTTCATCAAGAGTACCTCTATATATCGTTATGGTAGGAAGGCACCACCGACACCCAAAGACCAATTTTCCTGCACCTGTTTGACAGGTGCATATCATCGCAATTTTTTACAGCAAGGCCAACTCTTGCTTTCATGAAGATTACCTCTATGGGGTTACGGGGTTACGGGGTTTGAGGGGTTACCTCTAAGGCGCCACCGACGCCCAAAGACCAATTTTTACGCACCAGTTACTTCTATCCAAAGTCAAAGTGACACCAGAATGTATCCAGAAAATCTCTAATCTTGTTCCCAGTGCACTACATTGTGGCCTCATCATTCACACTGGCTCCACAGCTGTTGCTGAGCAAAATAAAGGCAGCTTGCAGGGAAAATGTCTTTTTTTTTGGCTTTATAAATGCAATTATTGCTGCAGCAGATTCTAGACATGGTACAGATCTGCCACTTTACAGGTAGACTAAGGGGACCCCCCAGGCACTATAGTGGAAGGAATTTTTCATTGTTATGCTTTCACTTTAAAAATAAAAAAATCACTACTCATTTAAAAATTACCGTATTTATCGGCATATAACACGCACTTTTTTCCCCTTAAAATCAGGGGAAAGTCGCAGGTGCGTGTTATACGCCGATCCCCTGCGATCCCGACCTGTCACATTTTCAAAATCGCCGATCGCGATTTGAAAATGGCGCCGCCGGCGCCGAAATACACAGAGCCGGTCCTCGGCTCTTTCCGGCGGCTGTCGTTCATTTTCGGCTCCACTCGTAGTCCCGAGCGGAGCTATCCGAACCTACTCGGCTAGGTTCGGATAGCTCCGCTCGGGACTACGAGTGGAGCCGAAAATGAACGACAGCCGCCGGAAAGAGCTGAGGACCGGCACTGTGTATTTCGGCGCCGGCGGTGCCATTTTCAAATCGCGATTTTGAAGCCCAGAATGGCTGGGATCACTGGGGCAAGGCTGCACTGGGGAAAGCTGCACTGGGGAAGACTGCACTGAGGAAGGCTGAACTGGGTAAAGCTGCACTGGGGAAGACTGCACTGGGGAAGGCTGCACTGGGTAAAGCTGCACTGGGGAAGTCTGCACTGGGGAAGTCTGCACTGACAAGGCTGCACTGGGGAAGTCTGCACTGGGGAAGGCTGCACTGGGGAAGGCTGCACTGGGGAAGGCTGCATTGACAAGGCTGCACTGGGGAAGTCTGCACTGACAAGGCTGCACTGACAAGGCTGCACTGACATGGCTGCACTGACATGGCTGCACTGACATGGCTGCACTGACAAAGCTGCACTGACAAGGCTGCAATGATGGGCGTTTAAATGTAAGTTTTTTTTCCCTTCAACTTCCCTCCTAAAAGTTTTTTTTTCCTTAAAATTCCCTCCTAAATTGGGGTGCGTGTTATACGCCGGTGCGTGTTATACGCCGATAAATACGGTACGTTTTTCACAAACTTTTTTTTTTATTGATACATGTCCCCCAGGGCAGGACCCGGACCCCTATAACCATTGTATACCCAATTACTTGCATTTAATCCTTCAAAATGGGCAGTTTTGATTTTTGACATTCCGGTCCCATTGACTTAAATGGGGTTCATTATTCAGGTCCAAACTTTCACGGTGTTCGAAAGTTCTGATGTGAACGGAACAGGGGTCCGTTCGGCCCATCCCTAATCAACTGTTACGAGCTGGGCAAGCTACAAGGCTGCAGTCTGGGAGTTAGCCTATTAACTGTTACCAGCTGGTCAAACTCTAGGACGTATCCCAAAGTCTGTTAGCTTATCAACTCTAATCAGTTGGGCAAACTCCAGGGCTGCAACCTGGGAGTCTGTCAGCTCATTAAGTGTTACCAGCCGGGCAGACTCCAAGGCTGCATTCTTTGAATATATCAGTTTATCATCTGTTGCCAGCTGGGCAACCTCCAAGGTTTCAACCTGGGCGTCTGTCAGCTTATTAACCTTTACCAGCTGGGCAAGCTCCAGGTCGGCGAACTGGGAGTCTATCAGCTTATCAACTGTAACCAGCTGGGCAAATTCCAAGGCTGCATCCTGGAAGTGTCAAGCTGAAACCCCAAACCAACTTGCGGGACTCCCTCCTTGAACTTATAACCCTCCAAAACCAGGAACAAAAGAAATTGATGGAATGAAACGTTTCATACATTTTAACTTGCACTCATTGCACCACTCAGGAAACATGGATTTCCACATTTTCTTTCTGTATGATTTTCATCTTGCCTGTTTACGTTCACTTCATCGTGAATTTTTGTACTTCCCTTTTCTGTTTATGTAAACATATATATTTAGATATTTTTGGAGTTGTTACAGCATATGTTGAAACTGGCTTTTGCAAGCCAGTGGCCATAACAAAATAAAGTAGACCTTGCATAGTAAACATGCCTGCTTATATCTCCCTTAAAGTACAACTTCAAAGAGCCAGCAGCATGACACTAATGTTCTCATTCACTTTTCTGGATTTGCATCAATCTGCAACTACATGTCCTTTTGCAAACCCCGTATTTATAACCTGTAAGGAGTTTTTCTGGTTTATGTTGGATTTGACCAATGTGCAGCCAATGTTGGAAAAATCTGCTGGCCTGGCTGATACTCTTTATGTGTTTGCTGAGTTGGGCTCTATTCACACTTGGCATTTCTAGAACAAGCGGAAAAGAGCACAGAAAACACACATTTTGCCACGCATTTCGAAAGCACACTGAAAACGCATATCGTGCTTGCGGTGCCATTAATTGTTAATGGCACCACAAGTGTGGGTAGCAAGTAGAATTATGGTTTACAATTTCTTAAAGTTTAAAATTTTATAAATGGATATTTTATATCATCATTTTATTTTATCAATACTATCCTTATTTTTCAAACACATTTTTATACAGGGTGCTTCCAAACTTTGGTGTACGCCTGTTGCTGCAAGAAAGCCCAGCACTAGCTCTGCTGACTGCTCCTGCAGACTGAAAATCTAGTTTTAGGATAATCCCTTTTTGAGTCATTCAGCTAAATTTCTTAGCCGCTATCTTCTGGATTGAGGGAGTAAATATAAAACATCTATTTATTAGAGCTGCACGATTAACCGTTAAGAATCGAGATTGCGATTTTTTTTTTCCCCCTCGCGATCTTAACAAAGCATTTTCCCAATTCTGTGCAGAGAGTTCTCTGCTCAAGCCGACAGCTGTCATAAAAAAACAGGCAGTCTGCCAAGTTGCACAACATTCCTCAGCCGCTGGGCTAACTATAAACATTGTAACATTTTGTTCTGTCTGTAAATGAAGACAGTTTTCCACTTAAAGTGGAGTTCCAACCCAAAAAAAGTGGTTTAATATCATGTAAAAACAGAGGGGATGCTTGCCATAGTGTTAAACCGTTTATTAGAACCCTCGATCCCCCTATTACAAAATATGCTTACAGAATCAATAAAAACAAAACAGCTTGTTAGAAGTCAGCGTCAGCTCACCGTTGGGCGGAATGCCCGTACGCCCCACCCACCTCGATGTGTCCCGGGATGACGCCCTCTGAAGACGTAATGACGAAACGCGTCAGGGCGTGACCACTCGACCCAGCAGTTTGACACAGCCAGCGTCATCCCGGGACTCATCGAGGTGACTCATCAAGGTGGGCGGGACGTACGGGCATTCCGCCCAACGGTGAGCTGACGCTGACTTCTAACAAGCTGTTTTGTTTTTATTGATTCTGTAAGCATATTTTGTAATAGGGGGATCAAGGGTTCTAATTAACGGTTTAACACTATGGCAATCATCCCCTCTGTTTTTACATGATATTAAACCACTACCATATGACTATGGAGAACTAATCTGGACTAGAGACAGCAGAACAGACCATCCCTGGGAGGAATATCACAGGCTTACCTTACTCTTACCTCTGGTGAGCATACACTCAAAGGGGGCTATCACGAGGTGTCTCGGTGAAGGTGTATAGGCAGATGATTGGATCACTCTGGTGGAATTAAAGTTCGTCCTGTATGCTGTTGTTTACACGCATGATTTACTAGTAAAAGACTTGCCGGATTAGCCTGATTTAGGCTCTGTATCTATTATGGACTAAGCTTTTATCATTTTTAATTCTAAATGTATTCATGTCTTATGATTCATACTTCATGATCCAGTACACTTGTGGTTCAATCCATGTTAAGCACTGTTAAGAACAAACCTACAGACCCGATCTTGTTTGTAACCCGGGGACCGCCTGTATATATATTTTTTAGCAGAGACCCTAGAGAATAAAATGGTGGTTGTTTTAATTTTTTGTGTCACACTGTATTTGCGGAGAGTCTTTCAAATGCAATTTTTTTGGAGAAAAATACACTTTATTTAATTAAACGAAAGAGTAAAGCTAGCCCAATTTTTTTGTATAATATGAAAGATGATGTTACGCCGCGAGAATCCTGAGAGAATCGTGATCTTTATTCTAAGCAAAAAAATTTGTGATTCTCATTTTGGCCAGAATCGTGCAACTCTGCTATTTATATATTTCATTTGGCAAAGGAAAAAAAAGAATAAACGTGAACAAATAAGAGAAGTTTATTGTTGAGGTTTACATATTTAAATTAAAACATGTGTAAACTGATATTTTATTTCATAATTGTATTATACAACATGAATACGATCCTTTATTTTTTTTTAACACGTTTTTAAAACAGGTTGCTTCCAAGCTTTGATGTGTGAATGTTGTTGCAAGAATGCCCAGCACTACCTCTGCTGACTGTTCCTGCAGATAGAAGATCTACCTGTCTTTGGAGGAAAGCAGGAAGGGGTGGATGTCCCTATTTTGTGTCATTTAGCTGTATGTGTGTAAGCTGGGATCCTGCTATTCAGGTTTGTGATGAGCGCACAGTAAACCAGCAGTTTGAAGCTTTGAGGCCCTGGACCCACACTCACCATCTTCTGGATTGAAGGTAGTAAATATTGTCCTCATGTATCCCCTGTTATTGACGGATGGATATCACATGCTGCAATGTTTTGTTAACTTGCAATTCTTAATAAAAATGTTTTTTACCTGTAAATATTAAATATATTATTGATATATTTCCTGCGAAAAGGTTAAAAAAAGGGAACAAATAAGAGAACTTCATTGTAAGGGTTTGCATATTCTTTAACCACTTCAATACAGGGCATTTTCACCCCCTTCCTGCCCAGGCCAATTTTCAGCCCTGTCGCACTTTGAATGACAATTGCGCGGTCATTCAACACTGTACCCAAATGAAATTTTTATCATTTTTTTCCCCACAAATCGAGCTTTATTTTGGTGGTATTTGATCACCTCTGCGGTTTTTATTTTTTGCGCTATAAACAAAAGAAGAGCGACAGGTTTGAAAAAAAACACAATATTTTTTACTTTTTGCTATAATAAATATCCCAATTTTTTTTTTTAAACACATTTTTGCCTCAGTTTAGGCCATTATGTATTCTTCTAGATATTTTTGGTAAAAAAAAAAAAATCGCAATAAGCGTATATTGATTGGTTTGCGCAAAAGTTATAGTGTCTACAATATTGGGGATAGCTTTATGGCATTTTTATTTATTTATTAATTTTTTACTAGTAATGACGGCGATCTGTGATTTTTATCGTGACTGTGAAATTGCGGCGGACATATCAGACACTTTTGATACCATTTTGGGACCACTGACAATTATACAGCGATCAGTGCTATAAAAATGCATTGATTACTGTATAAATGTCACTGGCAGGGAAGAGGTTAACACTAGGGGGCGATCAAGGGGTTAACTGTGTTACCTAGCCACTTGCCGACCGCCTAACGCAGATATACTGCGGCAGAGCGGCACGGGCAGGCAAAATCACGTACCCGTACGTGATCTGCCTCCCGCGGGCGGGGGGTCCGATCGGACCCCCCCCCGGTGCCATCGGCGGTCGGCATCTGACTGGGAGCGTCGGGAGGCGAGGGGGAGACCATCCGATCGTGGCCCCCCCCTCGCGATCGCTCCCAGCCAATGGAAATGCTCCTCTGCCTGTGTGTCGTTTCACACAGGCAGAGGATGTGATGTCATCTCTCCTCGGTCTGGCAGTTTCCGTTCCAGCGCCGAGGGGAGATGACATGTAAGTGCACACAACACTCACACACACAGTAGAACATGCCAGGCATACTTTACACCCCCGATCCCCCCCCCGATCGCCCCCCGATCCCCCCCCAATCACCCCCCCCCCCCTGTCACAAACTGACATTAGCAGTATTTTTTTTTTTTTTTTTTTTCTGATTACTGCTGTGTCAGTTTGTGACAGTTAGTGTTAGGGCAGTGAGTATTACCCCCCTTTAGGTCTAGGATACCCCCCTAACCCCCCCTAATAAAGTTTTAACCCCTTGATCACCCCCCCTCACCAGTGTCGCTAAGCGATCATTTTTCTGATCGCTGTATTAGTGTCGCTGGTGACGCTAGTTAGGGACGTAAATATTTAGGTTCGCCGTCAGTGTTTTATAGCGACAGGGACCCCCATATACTATCTAATAAATGTTTTAACCCCTTGATTGCCCCCTAGTTAACCCTTTCACCGCTGATCACCGTATAACCGTTACGGGTGACGCTGGTTAGTTCGTTTATTTTTTATAGTGTCAGGGCACCCACCGTTTATTACCGAATAAAGGTTTAGCCCCCCGATCGCCCGGCGGTGATATGCGTCGCCCCAGGCAGCGTCAGATTAGCGCCAGTACCGCGAACACCCACGCACGCAGCATACACCTCCCTTAGTGGTATAGTATCTGATCGGATCAATATCTGATCCGATCAAATCTATACTAGCGTCCCCAGCAGTTTAGGGTTCCCGAAAACGCAGTGTTAGCGGGATCAGCCCAGATACCCGCTAGCACCTGCGTTTTGCCCCTCCGCCCAGCCCAGCCCACCCAAGTGCAGTATCGATCGATCACTGTCACTTACAAAACACTAAACGCATAACTGCAGCGTTCGCAGAGTCAGGCCTGATCCCTGCGATCGCTAACAGTTTTTTTGGTAGCGTTTTGGTGAACTGGCAAGCACCAGCCCCAGGCAGTGTCAGGTTAGCGCCAGTACCGCTAACACCCACGCACGCACCGTACACCTCCCTTAGTGGTATAGTATCTGAACGCATCAATATCTGATCCGATCAGATCTATACTAGCGTCCCCAGCAGTTTAGGGTTCCCAAAAACGCAGTGTTAGCGGGATCAGCCCAGATACCTGCTAGCACCTGCGTTTTGCCCCTCCGCCCAGCCCAGCCCACCCAAGTGCAGTATCGATCGATCACTGTCACTTACAAAACACTAAACGCATAACTGCAGCGTTCGCAGAGTCAGGCCTGATCCCTGCGATCGCTAACAGTTTTTTTGGTAGCGTTTTGGTGAACTGGCAAGCACCAGCCCCAGGCAGCGTCAGATTAGCGCCAGTACCGCTAACACCCACGCACGCACCGTACACCTCCCTTAGTGGTATAGTATCTGATCGCATCAATATCTGATCCGATCAGATCTATACTAGCGTCACCAGCAGTTTAGGGTTCCCAAAAACGCAGTGTTAGCGGGATCAGCCCAGATACCTGCTAGCACCTGCGTTTTGCCCCTCCGCCCGGCCCAGCCCAGCCCACCCAAGTGCAGTATCGATCGATCACTGTCACTTACAAAACACTAAACGCATAACTGCAGCGTTCGCAGAGTCAGGCCTGATCCCTGCGATCGCTAACAGTTTTTTTTGTAGCGTTTTGGTGAACTGGCAAGCGCCAGTGGCCTAGTACACCCCGGACGTAGCCAAACCAGCACTGCAGTAACACTTGGTGACGTGGCGAGTCCCATAAGTGCAGTTCAAGCTGGTGAGGTGGCAAGCACAAGTAGTGTCCCGCTGCCACCAAAAAGACAAACACAGGCCCGTCGTGCCCATAATGCCCTTCCTGCTGCATTCGCCAATCCTAATTGGGAACCCACCGCTTCTGCAGCGCCCGTACTTCCCCCATTCACATCCCCAACCAAATGCAGTCGGCTGCATGAGAGGCATTTTTATGTCCTCCCGAGTACCCCTACCCAACGAACCCCCCCAAAAAAGATGTCGTGTCTGCAGCTAGCGCGGATATAGGCGTGACACCCGCTATTATTGTCCCTCCCCTCCTGTCCTGATAATCCTGGTCTTTGCATTGGTGAATGTTTTGAACACTAGCATGCACTAGTTGAGTTTTAGCGTAGGGTACAGCATTGCACAGACTAGGCACACTTTCACAGGGTCTCCCGAGATGCCATCGCATTTTGAGAGACCCGAACCTGGAACCGGTTACAGTTATTATAGTTAGTTACAAAAAAAAGTGTAAAAAAAAAAAAAAAACACAAACAAAAATATAAAATAAAAATAGTTGTCGTTTTATTGTTCTCTCTCTCTCTATTCTCTCTCTATTGTTCTGCTCTTTTTTACTGTATTCTATTCTGCAATGTTTTATTGTTGTTATGTTTTATCACGTTTGCTTTTCAGGTATGTAATTATTTATACTTTACCGTTTACTGTGCTTTATTGTTAACCATTTTTTTGTCTTCAGGTATGCCATTCACGACTTTGAGTGGTTATACCAGAATGATGCCTGCAGGTTTAGGTATCATCTTGGTATCATTCTTTTCAGCCAGCGGTCGGCTTTCATGTAAAAGCAATCCTAGTGGCTAATTAGCCTCTAGACTGCTTTTACAAGCAGTGGGAGGGAATGCCCCCCCCCCCCCAACATCTTCCGTGTTTTTCTCTGGCTCTCCTGTCTCAACAGGGAACCTGAAAATGCAGCCGGTGATTCAGCCAGCTGACCATAGAGCTGATCAGAGACCAGAGTGGCTCCAAACATCTCTATGACCTAAGAAACCGGAAGCTACGAGCATTTTATGACGTAGATTTCGCCGGATGTAAACAGCGCCATTGGGAAATTGGGAAAGCATTTTATCACACCGATCTTGGTGTGATCAGATGCTTTGAGGGCAGAGGAGAAATCTAGGGTCTAATAGACCCCAATTTTTGCAAAAAAGAGTACCTGTCACTACCTATTGCTATCATAGGGGATATTTACATTCCCTGAGATAACAATAAAAATGATTTAAAAAAAAAAAAAATGAAAGGAACAGTTTAAAAATAAGATAAAAAAACAATAATAATAAAGAGAAAAAAAAAAAAAAAAAAAAAAAAGCACCCCTGTCCCCCCTGCTCTCGCGCTAAGGTGAACGCAAGCGTTGGTCTGGCGTCAAATGTAAACAGCAATTGCACCATGCATGTGAGGTATCGCCGCGAAGGTCAGATCGAGGGCAGTAAGTTTAGCAGTAGACCTCCTCTGTAAATCTAAAGTGGTAACCTGTAAAGGCTTTTAAAGGCTTTTAAAAATGTATTTAGTTTGTCGCCACTGCACGTTTGTGCGCAATTTTAAAGCATGTCATGTTTGGTATCCATGTACTCGGCCTAAGATCATCTTTTTTATTTCATCAAACATTTGGGCAATATAGTGTGTTTTAGTGCATTAAAATGTAAAAAAGTGTGTTTTTTCCCCAAAAAATGCGTTTGAAAAATCGCTGCGCAAATACTGTGTGAAAAAAAAAAATGAAACACCCACCATTTTAATCTGTAGGGCATTTGCTTTAAAAAAAATATATAATGTTTGGGGGTTCAAAGTAATTTTCTTGCAAAAAAAAATTATTTTTTTATGTAAACAATAAGTGTCAGAAAGGGCTATGTCTTCAAGTGCTTAGAAGAGTGGGTGATGTGTGACATAAGCTTCTAGATGTTGTGCATAAAATGCCAGGACAGTTCAAAACCCCCCCAAATGACCCCATTTTGGAAAGTAGACACCCCAAGCTATTTGCTGAGAGGCATGTCGAGTCCATGGAATAATTTATATTGTGACACAAGTTGCGGGAAAGAGACAATTTTTTATTTTTTTTATTTTTTTTTGCGCAAAGTTGTCACTAAATGATATATTGCTCAAACATGCCATGGGAATATGTGAAATTACACCCCAAAATACATTCTGTTGCTTCTCCTGAGTACGGGGATACCACATGTGTGGGACTTTTTGGGAGCCTAGCCGCGTACGGGACCCCGAAAACCAAGCACCGCCTTCAGGCTTTCTAAGGCCGTAAATTTTTGATTTCACTCTTCACTGCCTATCACAGTTTCGGAGGCCATGGAATGCCCAGGTGGCACAAAACCCCCCCAAATGACCCCATTTTGGAAAGTAGACACCCCAAGCTATTTGATGAGAGGTATAGTGAGTATTTTGCAGACCTCACTTTTTGTCACAAAGTTTTGAAAATTGAAAAAAGAAAAAAAAAAATTTTTTTTCTCGTCTTTCTTTATTTTCAAAAACAAATGAGAGCTGCAAAATACTCACCATGCCTCTCAGCAAATAGCTTGGGGTGTCTACTTTCCAAAATGGGGTCATTTGGGGGGGGTTTGTGCCACCTGGGCATTCCATGGCCTCCGAAACTGTGATAGGCAGTGAGGAGTAAAATCAAAAATGTACGCCCTTAGAAATCCTGAAGGCGGTGCTTGGTTTTCGGGGTCCCGTACGCGGATAGGCTCCCAAAAAGTCCCACACATGTGGTATCCCCGTACTCAGGAGAAGCAGCTAAATGTATTTTGGGGTGCAATTCCACATATGCCCATGGCCTGTGTGAGCAATATATCATTTAGTGTCAACTTTGTGCAAAAAAAAAAAAAAAAAAAAAAAATTTGTCACTTTCCCGCAACTTGTGTCAAAATATAAAACATTCCATGGACTCAACATGCCTCAAAGCAAATAGCTTGGGGTGTCTACTTTCCAAAATGGGGTCATTTGGGGGGGTTTTATGTCATCTGGGCATTTTATGGCCTTCAAAACTGTGATAGGTAGTGAGGAGTAAAATCAAAAATGTACGCCCTTAGAAATCCTGAAGGCGTTGCTTGGTTTTCGGGGCCCCGTACGCGGCTAGGCTCCCAAAAAGTCCCACACATGTGGTATCCCCGTACTCAGGAGAAGCAGCTAAATGTATTTTGGGGTGCAATTCCACATATGCCCATGGCCTGTGTGAGCAATATATCATTTAGTGACAACTTTTTGTAATTTTTTTTTTTTTTTTTTTTTTTTGTCATTATTCAATCACTTGGGACAAAAAAAATAAATATTCAATGGGCTCAACATGCCTCTCAGCAAATTCCTTGGGGTGTCTACTTTCCAAAATGGGGTCATTTGTGGGGGTTTTGTACTGCCCTGCCATTTTAGCACCTCAAGAAACGACATAGGCAGTCATAAATTAAAGGCTGTGTAAATTCCAGAAAATGTACCCTAGTTTGTAGACGCTATAACTTTTGCGCAAACCAATAAATATACACTTATTGACATTTTTTTTACCAAAGACATGTGGCCGAATACATTTTGGCCTAAATGTATGACTAAAATTGAGTTTATTGGATTTTTTTTAGAACAAAAAGTAGAAAATATCATTTTTTTTCAAAATTTTCGGTCTTTTTCCGTGTATAGCGCAAAAAATAAAAATGGCAGAGGTGATCAAATACCATCAAAAGAAAGCTCTATTTGTGGGAAGAAAAGGACGCAAATTTCGTTTGGGTACAGCATTGCATGACCGCGCAATTAGCAGTTAAAGCGACGCAGTGCCGAATTGTAAAAAGTGCTCTGGTCAGGAAGGGGGTAAAACCTTCCGGGGCTGAAGTGGCTAGGGAGTGATTCTAACTGTAGCGGGAGGGAACTCACAAGGGGAGGAGACCGATCAGTGTTCCTCTGTACACTGAACACATGATCGGTCGCCTCTCCCCTGACAGGACGTGGATCTGTGTGTTTACACACGCAGATCAACGTCCCGGCCCTGTTACCGGGCAATCGCGGGTGCCCCGGAGGACATCGTGGCCACCGGGCACGCGCATCAGCTCCTGAGTGACGTGGCGGGGGGCGCGCGCGCCCCCCAGATGGCCAGGAAGCCCAGGACATCATATGACGCCCGCCCAGGATGGGAGATCCCTCCTGTGGAGGTCATTTGACTATGGGCGGGACCTGAAGTGGTTACGTTCAAACGTTTATAAACTGATATTTTATTTCATCATTTAATTATATCAATATTATCCTTGTTTTTTACAAATATGTTTTTAATACACGGTGCTGTTGAGCCTTGGTTTGTGAATGTTGGTACAAGAAAGCCCAGCACTATAGAAAGCCTAGTAATACTAAAAAAGGTAAACATTATTTTTTTAACTCAGGAACATGGTACATAAATAAGAAACTTTGGGGAGCTGTTTATTCCCATTAAACTAGGCTTTTTTAGATTTGAAAAAGTATACAGCGGATCACTGGGTCTGTGCAGTCATTTTAACTTGCTCAATCCAGGATGTGGTTACAGCATTGGTGTGGTTGTTTTGGGCACAGAGAGTTTCGGTGCCTGATAGTAATTTCATGCTCTATAAAACAAATGATCATACCCGAATAATGAAATTCTCACATCTAAGACCTCATTCACACAGGTGTATAATCCAGGAGGCACAGGTGGTTCATTGAGCCATGGGCAACCAGCCTGTTCAAATCAATGATGGATGGATTGGCTTCATGGTTCATTACATGCATCCCTGGGTTTATATTTGTGTGGGAATGATGCATGACGCAGAACACAGACTGAATTCTGAGTTATGCATTGGTCCCGCACAGATGTACATCCAGGGATGCTGTAAAGATCCATGCACCTTTCATTGATTTGAACAGGCTGGTGGCACATGACTTCTTGGACCTCCTGTGCCTCTTGAGTGCCTGAACATGGCCCTCTGCATACAAATGAGGCCTAAGGGATCATTCACACTAGCTTTGTTCTCTGACGTGTGATCTGCATTCGGATTTCTCTTCATAGAGCATTTGACAGGCAATGAGGAAACATTGTATCTCTTCCTCACCACTTAATTTAACTCCTTGAACCCCACAGTAGCATGCCACAACCACGTCCCATGCATGAGATTGAGGAGCACTTGCAGAGCGGTCCCATTCATTAGGATGAAGGGCAACTAACAACCCAATAAAGCCTTTGAATTTTAGGTATGATTTATGTTGTAATTGCTGAAGCACACGGAAGTCACTGTCTGTGTTCCAAAAACACAGCTCGGTACCTTGGCTCAATGGTATTACTGTAGGCCCTTTGGGTAACTGTCTTGGCCAAACCTCTGGGTTCCTGACAATGCTCTTGAGACATCTGTACCTAACAATGCTCCAGAAACCATTGGTCCAAAAAGATAAGGCAACAGGTAAGAATGGGATGGTGGTACAAAGATAATCCCCTGAATGAAGCCTTCAAAACCAAACATTTGTGCCTAAAAATGTAATGCTCCAAAGACCATTGACCTACCAGGACAAGGCAAGAAGAGAGAAGGGACTTTGGTGCAAATAAATCCCTGCACCGAGGCCTTCTAAACCAAACAGAGAATAAACTGCTCCAAAAAAAAATTGGTCCACAAAGACAAGGCAACAGGTAGGAATGGGATGGTGGTACAAAGATAACCCCCTGCATGAAGCCTTCGAGACTACACTCCAAAAACTATTAACCTACAAAAATATGGCAAGAGGAGGGAATGGGACTGTGGTATAAAGATTATCCCCTTATTGAGGTTTTCAAAACCAAACAGAGAATAAACTGCATGCGCAAGAAAACAGTATGAAAAACAACTAACTACCCAATAAAACCAGTGCACTTTAGGCATGCTTTAATTGCTAAAGCACCCAGCAGTTGCTACCTATGCTCCAGCAACACAGATTCAACACCTTGGTTCAAACTGGTAGCTAGACTGCCCTAACAATTCCACCCAGCAATGTGGCCACAGTGAGGTGAGTGAAGGGGTATGAAGTATGCCCAAAGTGGTTAGGTGAGGATTTACAGAGCAAACCTCGTACAGCCAAGTCATATTGTCAAGCTATTGTTTTTCTGACTCAGCAAATTGGAAGATGTGCCTTTTTTTAGCTCAAGTCCCCTGACCTTAAATATCTTCAGTTCACAGCACCCCTATGGGTTCCTCAAAGCTGAAGAAGGGGGAAGAGAGGCTTTAAAATATGAGGAACAGAAAGAGACTTTGCGGAGGTTGTTCTGGTAATGATTTAACATTGTAACTGATAATTTCAGTTTTGAGTGGATGCCACTCCCTAGTTATTTATATATCTTATGCTGTGTACACACGACTGGACTTTTCTACCGGACTGGTCCGACGAAACAAATCCAACAGACAATCTGACCGTGTGTGGGCTTCATCGGACCTTCAGCAGACCTTTTCTGTCGAAAACCAGACGGACTCTAGATTTGGAACATGTTTCAAATCTTTCCAACGGACTTGAGTCCAGGTCGAAAAATCCGTTCGTCTGTATGCTAGTCTGACAGACAAAAAAGGACGCAAGGGCAGCTATTGGCTACTGGCTATGAACTTCCTTATTCTAGTCCCTTCGTACGCCATCACGTTCAAGCGAACGGACTTTCGAACGGACTTTAGTCTGTTTGTGTGTGGGCATGTCCGGTCGTTCGAAAGTCCGTCGTAACTCAGTTGAAAGTCCGTCGGAAAGACCATCTGACCTTTGATGCTGAAAAGACACCCCAGTGGTGATATCTGTATGGTTGGGTTCCAAGTTCCACCCATCTGAAGGTCTAATGATGCTGCTACACAATGTGGTTCTCTGTTCCCGGTAAGGCCTCATTGACTGGACAGACAGACTACGTTCTAATCCATGCATCGGTCCAATGCGAATGTACAGTCGAGGATGCGCTTGGAGATCCATGCATTTCCATGCACCATACATTATTTTCAACAGGCTGTCTGCATGTGGCTGCACAGAGTGTGTCCCATGGGGGTGATGACGGCCCTTCTCACAGGTGTACGGATTGGTACGCCCATGTGAATTCAAGCCTAGGAGCTGGCCAACTCATTGAAACTAAAACAATCCCTATGTGGCCGTTGTCTTATATTGAAGGCTGGTAGGTGCTGATTGCACTAAACTATTGAATGCTCTCTCTAGAGCTACAAATCTCTACAATGCTAGTTGACTGGCTATCATGCTAATCCAGCAGCTTCAATACTCAGATTCGGAACATGTATGCAGTTCAGTTCTGACTTCATTGTGAATTACTGGCTGCAAGCTTGATGCAGTTCATTGACTAAGAGAGTACGGAAGTCAAATTGTCAGCGTCAAAGCCAGGCAACTAACATTTTCAGAGGAAGGTCAGCAATGGCATCATCCATATTTATTTCTGAGAAATTTCCTGGTGTAACTTTTTAGGCGACCCTCCCGGTCAGTCACATACATAGCAAACTTTATTCCTCATTCTCACCTGCTTCTGCTCTGTAGATGTGAATGTAGGCCTTGACGTCACTGATTTCTGTGTAGGAGGGTCTGTCTTTACCATGATCACATGATCAGAATGAGTAATGTGAAAATCTGCAGGCTCAGCCATCCTTTATATAGCGCACAAATTGGAATACTCTCACCACAGATATACTGTTTTTCTACTACAGGGGATGCCTGAAATGTAAAGTACCGTATATATCAGCGTATAACAGGCACCCCAATTTTAGGAGGGAAGTTTAAGGAAAAAACTTACATTTTAAATATAGAACTTTGAAGCAAAATTAGGGTCACAGCTCATCAATGCACCCTGCTCAGTGCCTATCTGCAGCCATTAAATTGCCCATCAATGCACCCTGCTCAGTGCCCATCTGCAGCCATTAAATTGCCCAATAATGCACCCTGCTCAGTGCCCATCTGCAGCCATTAAATTGCCCAACAATGCAGCCTGCTCAGTGCCCATCTGCAGCCATTAAATTGCCCATCAATGCACCCTGCTCAGTGCCCATCTGCAGCCATTAAATTGCCCAACAATGCAGCCTGCTCAGTGCCCATCTGCAGCCTATAAATTGCCCAACAATGCAGCCTGTTCGGTGCCCATCTGCAGCCATTAAATTGCCCAACAATGCAGCCTGTTCAGTGCCCATCTGCAGCCATTAAATTGCCCAACAATGCAGCCTGTTCAGTGCAAATCTGCAGCCTTGCCAGTGTTGGATTCCCCCTGGTGTCTCCGAGGGAAGAGGAGCGAGCGCCGCTGAATTGCATAGAGCCACGATCTCCTGTGTTCCCGGCACTCCGTCACTCACAGCCACGCCTCCTGGCCCTGCTTATATGATAGACAGAACAGTGGCCCAATGTGGGGCCAGGAGGCGTGGCTGTGAGTGACGGAGCGCCGGTTACACAGGAGATCGCGGCTCTATGTAATTCAGTGGCGCTCGCTCCTCTTCCCTCAGAGACAGCAGTTTTCATCGTGTAACGCACACCCACAATTTTACCCTGATTTTAAGGGGAAAAAAGGGTGTTTTATATGCCGATAAATACGATAGTTCTAAAGGTTCAAATTTTTTATAAAAAAAAAAAAAAGAAACATGTTATATTTACCGTATTTATCGATGTACAATACGCACCCCAAGTTTAGGAGGGAATTTTAAGGAAAAAAACTTACATTTAAATGCCCATCAATGCAGCCTTGCACAACGTCCATCTGCAGCCTTGTCAATGTCATTTGCAGCCTTGTCAATGTCATTTGCAGCCTTGGTGTCATTTGCAGCCTTGGTGTCATTTGCAGCCTTGCAGCCTTGTCAGTGCCCATCTGCAGCTTTGTCAGTGTCCATTTACAGCTTTGTCAGTGTCCATTTACAGCTTTGTCAGTGTCCATTTGCAGCCTTGGTGTCATTTGCAGCCTTGCAGCCTTGTCAGTGCCCATTTACAGCTTTGTCAGTGTCCATTTGCAGCCTTGCCCAGGCTGCAGTTAAACTGCAGTGACTTGTCATTGTCACCGCAGTTTGAAAATGGCGCCACGGGCCCCGAGATACACAGAGCCGGTGTCTTGCGGCGCCCCGAGATACACAGAGCTGGTGTCTTGCGGCGCCTCTCGGCCACTTTCCACTCCTCTCATAGTCCTGCCCGGGATGGGCGTGACTGTGAGCAGAGCTGAGTGCCGCCCATATACATAGATAGCCGAGTGTACTAGGTTCGGCTAGCTCTGCTCACAGTCACGCCCAGTCCCTGTGTCCATCATAGGGCGGGACTGGGCGTGACTGTGAGCGGAGCTAGCCGAACCTAGTACACTCGGCTATCTATGTATATCGGCGGCCGGCGCTCGCTACGCTCACAGTCAGCGGGGGATCGCAGGGGATCGGCGTATAACACGCACCCGCGATTTTCCCCTGATTTTAAGGGGAAAAAAGTGCGTGTTATATGCCGATAAATACGGTACCTATTTACCTGCTCTGTGTAATGGTTTTGCACAGAGCAACCCCGATCCTTTTTTTTTGGGACCCCCTCCGGCAGTCCTGGCCCCCCCCCCGACGAGTGCAACCAGTAGCAAGCCACTTGCTATATCGCTCCCGAGCCACGCTCCTGTGAACTGATATTGTCCATTCACACAGAGAGCGTGACTTGGCCCTCCTCATTGGCTCGCTGGCTGTGATTGAGAGCAGGAGGAGCCAATGGCTCCCGCTGCTGTCTAAGCCAATGAGGAGACAGAGACCTGGGAGAGCCGCTTCTCCCATACACATTGCTGGATCGGGCTCAGGTAAATACAGAGGGGAGGGAGCTGCACCAGAATATTTTTTTACCTTAGGCTTAAGGCATAGAATGCATTAAGATAAAAAAAATTCTGCCTTTAAGCTAAATGATCACCACACATACCTTTGATCGATTTAGTCTTGATTCAGATTGGATTCAATCGATCTAATAAGATTAGCCAGGGCAGAATGTTCATTTTGTAACATTTGGCAGCACTGAGATACTTTGTTCATGTATACAATTGTATTTCAATTGATCAGATTATTAGATGACATGGGGAATACAAATGCGATCGATAACTTATAATCGTATGCTAACTATTGATCACACGCTTCCTTTAACAAGCAGTAACAGGACTCAGTGACTGGTGAATGACAGTTCTATTTGCAGGAACTTTCAGCACCAGACTAAATGTTACAACTAGTGAGAAAGCTGGTTTGTCTTTACATAACACAAAGTTACATAACATTACCACAATTTAATAAGTAACTATTTTTTTAAACCTCCAAATATGCTGCTTTTTTCCCCATGTGTAGCCAAGTCCCGGACCCCTTGAGGCCTAATGGTGACCTCCAGAGTCAGGGGAACTATGATCCTTCTTTGTAAAGGCATAGTGGGTGTAATGCAAGATGAAAGGATTGGGTGCCAGTCACTTTTTGAATGCAAACAAAAGAGATTTATTGTCTCTGGGGGGAAGAGAACTGGGAGGGTGAGGGCCTGAACACCCTTAGGCAGATGCAATTGCAATTGGCAGACTCCGAGACGACATAGGCAGACAGTTATACAGATTGAGGGCCTTTAAACTGGTTGCAACACTGTATTTGTAGAACTGCTTTCTCCTATGTTAACTGAACTTGTAAGTTGACTTCAACAAAGATCTATACACATACCAGGCTTGGTATCCCCATTGTGTAGGACCTGGCCTCCATCTCACAGCCTCCCGCTGGATCCCCTGAGCGCCTCCACAGCTAACTCGCTGTACACTCCAAGCATCACCCACACTACCTGCTGGGTCCCTGGCTTGGCTCTCAGCTAACCCGCTCAATCCTCTTCAAGTGTCGCAAACATGGCCTCTGATAACAGGAATAGTTGTCCCTTATTGGCGATGGTGCACCCTTTATCTCTGACCTCTGGTTCTAACTTGCCTCTGTTAACAGGAGTGGTCATCCCATGTGGCAACTGCTTCTCCTTCACCTCCGGCAACACTCGGTTCACCGTCCGGCTGAACCTCTGCAACGGTCAGGCTCCCCTCGGGCTGAGCCTCTACACACGTGGCTAGGCCTTAGGCTTAGGCCTAACCTTCAGCTGTTGCTTCACATACAGCCCCCAGGCCTCAGCCTGAGGCTAAGGCTGGATTCACACCTAGGCATTTTTAGTGCTTTTTGCATTTTACAGATTTGCACTGCAGAACGTGTTCCATAGGAAACCATGTTAAACTTCCCGCCCGCCCACCGTCATATGACGTCCTGGGCTTTGGGCGGGTATATCTGAATGATGCCTGTAGTTACAGACATCATTCAGATATTGCTGGTTTCAGCCGGCGAATCTCTACACCATAGGAATGATCATAGCGGCCGTTCCACCGCTTGATCGTTCCTATGGGAGGCGAGAGGGGACTCCCCCCCCCTTCCACCGCCCTCCGGTGCTTGCTCCGACTCACCGTTATGATCAGTGAGGTGGAGAGCGGATCCGCCGGCACCGGATGTAGATCATAGAGATTTCCGGTGGACCAGATGGTCGCCGGAGTCTCTATGATCATCGGAGGCTGGGCGCGATGTTATGACGTCACGCCCGGCCTCTCCATTCAAAAAAACGGCGCCGCTTCGGCTGGGAAGCGGTGATCGTTTTATTTATTTTTTTTATTTCAGGCTTCCCAGCCTAGTGGTGAGATATGGGGTCTTATTGACCCCATATCTCACTATTAAGAGCACCTGTCATGTCATATTCCTATTACAAGGGATGTTTACATTCCTTGTAATAGGCATAAAAGTGATCAAAAATGTTTTTTTTTTTTTCAAAAAAGTGTCAAAATAAAAAAAAGAAAATATAAATAACAATTAAAAAAAAAAATTTTTTAAAGCGCCGCTGTCCCCGTGTGCTCGCACGCAGAAGCGAACGCATACGTAAGTCCCTCCCACATATGAAAACGGTGTTCAAATCATACATGTGAGGTATCGCCGCGAACGTTGGAGCGAGAGCAATCATTTTGTCACTAGACCTCCTCTGTAACTCAAAACATGTAACCAGTAAAAAAATTTCAAGCGTCACCTATGGGGATTTTTAAGTACCGAACATTGGCGCCATTCCACGAGCTTGTGCAATTTTGCAGCGTGACATGTTAGGTATCTATTTACTCGGCGTAACTTCATCTTTTTACAATATGCAAAAACATTGGGCTAACTTTACTGTTTTGTTTTTTTTTTAAACACAAAACTGTTTTTTTTCCCCAAAAAAACATGTTCGAAAAATTCCTGCGCAAATACCGTGTGAGATAAAAAGTTGCAACAACCGCCATTGTATTCTCTAGGGTCTTTGCTAAAAACATATATAATGTTTGGGGGTTCTATGTAATTTTCTAGCAAAAAAAATGATGATTTTTACATGTAGGAAAGAAATGTCAGAATTGGCCTGGTAGGGAAGTGGTTGTAGTGTAAATCTGAAAAATGCAAAAAGCACTAAAGCTGCATAGGTGTGAATCCAGCCTAAAAGAACACTGATCACCTGACTCATTTCCCTTAAATAGACTCCCCCAGCATGTCAAGTAGCTACTCTGATTGGCTGAGAAATGAGTCTATTCACAGCCTAAACTCACTGTGGACTTGTCATTCTAATGCCTTAGGCAGCAGTGCCACCCATTGACAGAAGAGAGAAATGCACCAGATTCAGGCTTAGGGCATAAAGTCAGTGGATACAACTACCAATTAGCAAGGCTAGTTACACCTAGCATAACTAAATTTGTTAGCAACCATGCCTAATACCAGGGTGCTAAGCATGTTATACAACAGTGGTCTCCTAAATGCAACCCGTGGGCTGGATGTGGCCACCCTCCCTGCTGCCTGTCTAAAAGAGCCCTAAGTGGCTGCATTCCTTTGTGTAGGTGGAGAGCTGGAGCAGAAAAGCTTTAGCTAGAGATACACTTTAGCGCCAAAATGGCCGCCCTCGTATCAATACGATCCATATGCAGAAACACGATTGTAGTGGTTCACCTGTCACCCTGCCCAGCCAGATATCCGTCTCACAGACACTCAGAGACACAGAACAGTCCATAAGCTTTGGTTTTGTTTTTTTGAACTTGGATGGCAAATGGGAAATTATGGGATGTCCAGGAAATTCAGTGCAACTTGCTTGGGACTTCTATATACACTCCAGTATATACACTCAAGTCTTCTCTCCAGCACAAACTCTTGCTTCCTTCACTCCTCCAGCACTTCCCTTACTACAGACTGTTAATCCTCTGGACTAGCTAGCACCGCATGGTTAGGCCTGACACTACTTCAGCCAGGCCTCAGTGAACTGCCTTTTCAAGTGCTAGCTGTCCTCTATTCAGCTACTTCTCCCAGATAGCTCTCTTCAGGCCCTGCCAACCAGCCTGGCTGCAAAGACTTCTTTCCACTGCCCTTCCAACAGTCCTCTCTTTTGGTTCTGTACCCATCTCAAACTTAGGGCCGGTGCTACCACTAGGCAAACTAGGCAGCCGCCTAGGGCGCACTGCTGCCTAGGGTGCTCGGACACTGGTGTTCTTACTCTCTTCTCTTTGCATCAAACAACTAAGTCTCAGCATCAGCAGACAGCCGCTGCTCCATTCGTACATGGTGTTAGAGGCGCAGCGGCAGCGGAGGACTGTATCTGTGTCCCAACTCCCAAATGTATAGAAGCAAGCAAACATTCATTGATGGGCACAGGTAGGTTGCATTTGATGAGCACTGGTAGGCTGCATTTGATGGGCGCTGGCGAGGCTGCATTTGATGGGCGATGGTAGGCTGCATTGATGGGCACTGGTGAGGCTGCATTGATTGGCGCTGGTGAGGCTGCATTATTGGGCACTGGTAGGCTGCATTTGATAGGCGCTGGTAGGCAGCATTTGATGGGCGCTGGCGAGGCTGCATTTGATGGGCGATGGTAGGCTGCATTGATGGGCACTGGTGAGGCTGCATTGATGGGCGCTGGTGAGGCTGCATTTGATGGGCGCTGGTAGGCAGCATTTGATGGGCACTGGCGAGGATGCATTTGATGGGCGCTGGCGAGGCTGCATTTGATGGGCGCTGGCGAGGCTGCATTTGATGGGCGCTGGTGGGCTGCATTTGATGGGTGCTTCATTAAAAAGGTGGGGTATACATGAGCAGGGCAAAGGGGGTGGAGTCAGGGGGGCAGCAAAATGAGGTTTCGCCTAGGGTGTCAAAAATCCTTTCAACAGCCCTGCAAACTGCAATCCCCCAGTTCTCTGAGGCATGCCTCACCAGTCCTCCAGACTGTGCTCACTTACCAGCCCTCCTGGCTGCAACCGGTTTACCTCTATGGAGACTCTTAGAAGTGTTTTCTCCTGCCGTCCTCTACTTGCTCTCTCATGCGCCTCTCCTTCCAGGATCTGTTCTCTCCTCCTGGATGCACCCGAGCCTCAGCCCAGGGTCACCCCCCCCAACTGGGGAGCTCCATGTGGCCCGAAGCCTCCACACTCTCTCACTCCAGCTCTTCCACCCGACAACTCCTCCTCAGCTGGGCTGACCCCAGGTATTTGAGGAGGCCTGCCCCCCGCCAATCCAAGTTGGGGATTGGTCAAGACTCCTCAAGGTACCCCAGGCAGCCCTGCTCCTCCTCTCATCCCTTCCTTCCAGCATTTTCTAGAAAGAAGAGGGAGGCGACAGTGATGCTACCTGTGAGTCACCCAGCCCTGCCCTAGGCCACTCCCAGCCCAGAATGAAAACAAATAGGCTAGGCCTGCCTAAATTTTTCCTATTCTCCAGAAAAATCCTCACTCTAGCACCTACCTAACTAGAGGGTGCTACAGTAAAATTTTGTTATATCACAATCTATTTGTATTTTTCTGAAAAGCTTTTTTTTTTACCATTTAAAGCTGTCTTTGGGCTGCAGACAATGCAATCAGTCTGCTGGAGGCAGCTTAAATCATATCCTCATTCTTCTCTTCCCTAGATCATCTGTGTCAGACATTTGTGAACAAAGTCAAGAATTGCACAGCCACCGGAGCTTTCAATGATGATTTCATCTATGAGCCCAGGACAGAGGCGGCTCTAGGCTTTGTAAGGCCTTAGGCAAAACTTACACATGAGGCCCCACAGACTGGGACGCTCAGTGATGAGGCCGCTATTCCTCAGGCTGCGGGCAGTATCTGATTTGTCCATCAGCTCCTAAGCCACAGAGTCCCAGTGGGGGTAGGCAGAGCCGCGGGCGTCAACTTCCGTGATTGAGAACAGGCAAATTAGGAGGCCGCGAGGCCCCTGTGAGTGTGAGGCCTTAGGCGACCGCCTAATTTGCCTAATTAGAGAGCCGCCGCTGGCCCAGGAAGTAGATGGTGACCCTGGATGATGCCTGAACAAAGATGGCTCTGTCCTAGAAAAAAAAAGAGCAGATGAAAGCATTGTCCAGAGGAGTACTGTTATCTCTATAAGAGGTAATAAAAGACACGAAAGTATTTCAATTACACTTTAAAGTATCGAAATTGATCAGTTACATCTGTAAATACATATGAATGTACATTTAGATATAACATGTTCTTCTTTTCTCACGCAGCAACAAGCATGAAATCCGGCTTGTTGGAGAAAATCCACTTTCAATACTTCCTATCAGCAAGAGTTTCACATGCTCCCAGTTAAAGTGCGATGTGTTCTCACTGTCACAGTGAGAATTCTCACTGAATTTTGTAATTCTAACAACAACAAAAAAAAGACAAAAAAGAGGAAGTCTGTATGATTATTTTTTGTAATTTTTTTTTAGCCAGGAGAATGGGAAAAAAAGGAGATATTTAGAGCCGGGGGTAATTTAAAGTGATATTAAAGTCTTGTTTTATTCTATTTAAAAATAAAAAACATGTTATACTTACCTGCCCTGTGCAGTTGGTTTTGCACAGAGCACCCTGAATCCTCCTCTTCTCAGGTCCCTCGCCGGCACTCCTGGTCCCTCCCTCCTGCTGAGTGCCCCCCCGAGCAAGCAGCTTACTATGGGGGCAACCGGAGCCAAGCCGCTGCTATGTGTGACCATTCATACATGGAGCTGCAGCTTGGCCCTGCCCCCACTGCTGTCGCAGCCAATGCAGAGGGAGAGTCCCCGGACAGCTGAGGCTCTCGTGCAACATCGCTGGATCGAGATGGGGCTCAGGTAAGTTGGGGGGGGGGGGGGCTGAGGTGGGCTAAGGAAGGTTTTCTTATCTTCATGCATAGAATGCATGAAGATAAAAAAGCCTTCTGCCTTTAGAACCACTTTAAGGATTAATAAGTGGTTATATTGGAACAGTTTTTATTCAAAAAAAAAAATCCCTTCTTTTTTTAACTTGTCAGGTTGTCTCAAAAAAGGATTCCAGGTCTGGATATGTTTAAAAAACCTTTAGTGTGCAGCTCCCCCTTTGCCCCCTCTTATACTCACCTGAACCTGATCCCGATCCAGCAATTTGCATGGGAGCCTCAGGGTCTCTCCCTCCTCATTGGCTGAGACACAGCAGTGGGAATCATTAGTTCCTGCTGCTGTCAATCACAGCCAGTGGGGAAGGAGCAGGGGTGGGGCCGACCCACGCTCTGTGTGTCTCATAGACACACACAGGCGGCTCGGGAGCGAGCACGCACAAGTGCCCCCAAATCAAGAGGCTTGCTATTTGGCCACTCAGCAGGAGGGAGGGGCTAAGAGTGCCAGCTGGGAACCCAGGAAGAGATGGATTGGGGTTGCTCTGTGCAAAACCAATAAACAGAGCAGGTAAGTATGACATGTTTTTTTTTTTTTTAATCTGAACTTTAACAAAGGCTTTGAAGGTCATGATTGTATGGCCTCTAAGTGGTGTTCAATAACATCTTTGGGGTATTTTCAACTGTTGGAGTGGGATTATGAGAATGGAAGAAGTTGAGTATTTTTTCACATTTTGTTATGTTACAGCCTTATTCCAAAATGAATTAAATTCATTATTTTCCTCAAAATTCTACAAACAATACCCCATAACGACAATGT
This sequence comes from Lithobates clamitans, assembly GCA_037952925.1. NCBI lineage: Eukaryota > Metazoa > Chordata > Amphibia > Anura > Ranidae > Lithobates > Lithobates clamitans. The sequence continues at coordinate 277,759 of JBBGZY010001153.1, forward strand.
GAAAGACGTTTGTTTGAAATCTTTGCAAATTTTGTCAAAAATAAAAAACAAAAAAATCACACGCACATACTGTAAGTATTCACAGCCTTTGACATGACACTCAAAATTGAGCTCAGGTGCATCCTGTTTCCACTGATCATCCTTGAGATGTTTCTACAACTTGATTGGAGTCCAACTGTGGTAAATTCAGTTGATTGGACACGATTTAAAGGCACACACCTGTCTATATTAGGTCCTAAAGGTAACAGTGTATGTAGAGCATAAACCAAGCCATGAAGTCCAAGGAATTGTCTGTAGACCTCCGAGGCAGGATTGTATGGAGGCACAAATCTGGAAAAATGTCTGCAGCATTGAAGGTCCCAATGAGCACAGTGGCCTCCATCATCCGTAAATGGAAGAAGTTTGGAACCACCAGGACTCTTCCTAGAGCGGGTCACCTGGCCAAACTGAGCGATCGGGGGAGAAGGGCCTTAGTCAGGGAGGTGACCAAGAACCGGTCACCTCCCTGACTATGGATGGTCACTCTGACAGAGCTCCAGTGTTTCTCTGTGGAGAGAGGAGAACCTTCCAGAAGAATAATCATCTCTGCAGCACTCCACCAATCAGGCCTATATGGTAGAGTGGCCAGATGGAAGCCACTCCTCAGTAAAAGACACATGACAGCCCACCTGGGTTTTGCCAAAAGGCACATGAAGGACTCTCAGATCACGAGAAACCAAATTCTCTGGTCTGATGAAACAAAGATTGAACTCTTTGGCCTGAATGGCAAGCATCATATCTGGAGGAAACCAGGCACCACTCATTACCTGGCCAATACCATCCCTTCAGTGAAGTATGGTGGTGGCAGCATCATGCTGCGGGGGAATTTTTCAGCAGCAGGAACTAGGAGACTAGTCAGGATTGAGGGAAAGCTGAACGCAGCAATGTACAGAGACATCTTTGATGAAATCCTGCTCCAGAGCACTCTGGACCTCAGACGGGCGGCGAAGATTCATCTTCCAACAAGACAACGACCCTAAGCACACAGCCAAGATAACAAAGGAGTGGCTACGGGACAACTCTGTGAATGTCCTTGAGTGGCCCAGCCAGAGCCTAGCTTGAACCCGATTAAACATCTCTGGAGAGATCTGAAAATGGCTGTGCACAGACACTCCCCATCCAACCTGATGGAGCTTAAGATGTCCTGCAAAGAAGAATGGGAGAAACTGCCCACAAATAGGTGTGCCAAGCTTGTAGCATCATACTCAAAAAGACTTGAGGCTGTAATTGGTGCCAAAGGTGCTTCAACAAAGTATTGAGCAAAGGCTGTGAATACTTATGTACATGGGATTTTTTTTTGTTTTTTATTTTTAATAAATTTGCAAAGATTTCAAACAAACGTCTTTCACGTTGTCATTATGGGGTATTGTTTGTAGAATTTTAAAGGATAATAATTAAAAGTGAAGCTCTGTTAATATATTCCGGATGCACTGTAAACAGGCGAGTTAACGTTAACCGTCATTGAAAAAAAATAAAATAAAAATCAGCAAACAGGATATTTGAATTGTGACAGGTCCTCTTTAGAAAAAAAAACAGCAATGAGTTCACTATTAAATTTTCAGTTGTGCTTTATCTGTTCCCCAGAGAACACATTTATCGGCTAGATACACTGTAACCACACAAAAAACAAGAAAACAGCTAACCAACGTTCAGGAACCCCCAAACCAGAGAGTTCAAAAGATGAGAAAAATAAATTGTTTGTGCAGTTCTAGAACTCTATTATTGGCCACAAGACATCACCATTATTTGGGGCTGAGGACACTGATGTGAAGGGGGGACTGAGGACTCTGATGTGAGGGGGGACTGAGGACCCTGATGGGAAGGGGGGACTGAGGACTCTGATGTGAAGGGGGGACTGAGGACTCTGATGTGAAGGGGGACTGAGGACTCTGATGTGAAGGGGGGACTGAGGACCCTGATGTGAAGGGGGACTGAGGACTCTGATGTGAAGGGGGACTGAGGACTCTGATGTGAAGGGGGACTGAGGACTCTGATGTGAAGGGGGGACTGAGGACCCTGATGTGAAGGGGGACTGAGGACTCTGATGTGAAGGGGGGACTGAGGACACTGATGTGAAGGGGGGACTGAGGACTCTGATGTGATGGGGGGACTGAGGACTCTGATGTGATGGGGGGACTGAGGACTCTGATGTGAAGGGGGGACTGAGGACACTGATGTGAAGGGGGGACTGAGGGCTCTGATGTGATGGGGGGACTGAGGACTCTGATGTGATGGGAGGACTGAGGACTCTGATGTGAAGGGTAAGGCTGAGGATTCTGATGTGAAGGGGGGACTGAGGACTCTGATGTGAAGGGGGGACTGAGGACTCTGATGTTAAGGGGGGACTGAGGACACTGATGTGAAGGGGGACTGAGGACTCTGATGTGAAGGGGGGACTGAGGACTCTGATGTGAAGGGGATGGACTGAGGACTCTGATGTGAAGGGGGGCTTAGGACTCTGATGTGAAGGGGAGACTGAGGACACTGATGTGAAGGCGGGGCTAAAAACTCTGATGTAAAGTGGGGGGGGGGGTTGTGACAGATAGTGGGTGAAAGGGACTGAGGACTTTGATGTAAAAGGGGGACTGAGGATGGGACTGAGGATGGGACTGAGGACTCAAATGTGAAGGGGGGCTGAGGACTCTGATGTGAAGGGGGGACTGAGGACTCTGATGTGAAGGGGGGACTGAGGACTCTGATGTGAAGGGGGGACTGAGGACTCTGATGTAAAGGGGGGACTGAAAACTCTGATGTAAAGGGGGGCTGGGACTCTGATGTGACAGATAGTGGGCGAAAGGAACTGGGGACTTTGATGTAAAAGGGGGGACTGAGGATTGTACCGAGAACTCTAATGTGAAGGGGGGCTGAGGGCTCTGATGTGAAGGTGGAACTGAGAACTCAGATGTGAAGAGGGGTCTGAGGACTCTGATGTAAAGGGGGACTGAGGACTCTGATGTGAAGGGGATAGACTGAGGACTCTGATTTGAAGGGTGGGGCTGAGGATTTTGATGTGAAGGGGGGACTGAGGACACTGATGTGAAGGGGGACTGAGGACTCTGATGTGAAGGGGGGACTGAGGACTCTGATGTGAAGGGGGGACTGAGGACTCTAATGAGAAGGGGGGACTGAGGACTCTGATGTGAAGGGGGGACTGAGGACTCTGATGTGAAGGGTGCTGAGGACTCTGATGTCAAGGGGGGGCTGAGGACTCTGATGTCATGGGGGGCTGAGGACTCTAATATGAAGGAGGGGCTGAGGGCTCTGATGTGAAGGGGGGCTGAGGACTCTGATGTGAAGGAGGGGCTGAGGACTCTGATGTGAAGGGGGGCTGAGGACACTGATGTGAAGGAGGGGCTGAAGACTCTGATGTGAAGGAGGGGCTGAGTACTCTGATGTGAAGGGGGGACTGAGGACTCTAATGTGAAAGGAAGACTGAGGACTCTGATGTGAAGGGGGGACTGAGGACTCCGATGTGAAGGGGGGACTGAGGACTCTGATGTGAAGAAGGGGCTGAGAGCTCTGATGTGAAGGGGGGCTGAGGACTCTGATGTGAAGGGGGACCTAAAACTCTGATGTGAAGGGGGGACTGAGGACTCTGATGTGAAGGAGGGGCTGAGGGCTCTGATGTGAAGGGGGGCTGAGGACTCCGATGTGAAGGGGGGACAGAGAACTCTGATGTGAAGGAGGGGCTGAGGGCTCTGATGTGAAGGGGGGCTGAGGACTCTGATTTGAAAGGGGGCTGGGACTCTGATGTGACAGATAGTGGGTGAAATAGACTGAGGACTTTGATGTAAAAGGGGGGACAGAGGATGGGACTGAGAACTCTAATGTGAAGGGGGGCTGAGGACTCTGATGTGAAGGGGGACTGAGGACTCCGGTTTGAAGGGGAGACTGAGGACTCTGATGTGAAGGGTGGCTGAGGACTCTCATGTAAAGGGTGCTGAGGACTCTGATGTCAAGGGGGGCTGAGGACTCTGATGTCAAGGGGGGCTGAGGACTCTGATGTCAAGGGGGACTGAGGACTCTGATGTGAAGGGGATGGACTGAGGACTCTGATGTGAAGGGTGGAGCTGAGGATTCTGATGTGAAGGGGGGACTGAGGACTCTGATGTGAAGGGGGGACTGAGGACTCTGATGTGAAGGGGGGACTGAGGACTCTGATGTGAAGGGGGGCTGAGGACTCTGATGTGAAGGGGGGCTGAGGACACTGATGTGAAGGAGGGGCTGAAGACTCTGATGTGAAGGAGGGGCTGAGGACTCTGATGTGAAGGAGGGCCTGAGGACTCTGATGTGAAGGGGGACTGAGGACTCCGATGTGAAGGAGGGGCTGAGGGCTCTGATGTGAAGGGGGGCTGAGGACTCTGATGTGAAGTGGGACCTAAAACTCTGATGTGAAGGGGGGACTTAGGACTCTGATGTGAAGGGGATGGACTGAGGACTCTGATGTGAAGGGGAGACTGAGGACTCTGATGTGAAGTGGGACCTAAAACTCTGATGTGAAGGGGGACTGAGGACTCTGATGTGAAGGAGGGCTGAGGACTCTGATGTGAAGGGGGGCTGAGGACACTGATGTGAAGGAGGGGCTGAAGACTCTGATGTGAAGGAGGGGCTGAGGACTCTGATGTGAAGGGGATGGACTGAGGACTCTGATGTGAAGGGGATGGACTGAGGACTCTGATTTGAAGGGCGGCTGAGGACTCTGATGTGAAGGGGAGACTGAGGAAACTGATGTGAAGGTGGGGCTAAAAACTCTGATGTAAAGTGGGGGGGGGGGGGGTTGGGACTCTGATGTGACAGATAGTGGGTAAAAGGGACTGAGGACTTTGATGTAAAAGGGGGACTGAGGATGGGACTGAGGATGGGACTGAGGACTTAAATGTGAAGGGGGCTGAGGACTCTGATGTGAAGGGGGACTGAGGACTCTGATGTGAAGGGGGGACTGAGGACTCTGATATGAAGGGGGGACTGAAAACTCTGATGTAAAGGGGGGCTGGGACTCTGATGTGACAGATAGTGGGCAAAAGGAACTGAGGACTTTGATGTAAAAGGGGGGACTGAGGATGGTACCGAGAACTCTAATGTGAAGGGGGGGCTGAGGGCTCTGATGTGAAGGTGGGACTGAGGACTCTGATGTGAAGGAGGGGCTGAGGACTCTGATGTGAAGGGAGGCTGAGGACTCTGATGTGAAGGAGGGGCTGAAGACACTGATGCGAAGGAGGGGCTGAGGACTCTGATGTGAAGGAGGGGCTGAGGATTCTGATGTGAAGGGGGACTGAGGACTCTGATGTGAAGGGGGACTGAGGACTCTGATGTGAAGGGGGGGCTGAGAGCTCTGATTTGAAGGGGGGCTGACGGCTCTGATGTGAAGGGGGGCTGAGGGCTCTGATGTGAAGGGGGGCTGAGGACTCTGATGTGAAGGGGGGACCTAAAACTCTGATGTGAAGGGGGGACTGAGGAGTCCGATGTGAAGGGGGGCTGAAGACTCTGATGTGAAGGAGGGGCAAAGGACTCTGATGTGAAGGAGGGGCTGAGGACTCTGATGTGAGGGGGGACTGAGGACTCTAATGTGAAGGGGGGACTGAGGACTCCGATGTGAAGGGGGGACTGAGGACTCTGATGTGAAGGAGGGGCTGAGAGCTCTGATGTGAAGGGGAGCTGGGGGCTCTGATGTGAAGGGGGGACCTAAAACTCTGATTGAAGGGGGTTGAGGACTCAGATGTGAAGGGGGGCTGAGGACTCTGATGTGAAGGAGGGGCTGAAGACTCTGATGTGAGGGGGGACTGAGGACACTAATGTGAAAGGGGGACTGAGGACTCTGATGTGAAGGGGGGACTGAGGACTCTGATGTGAAGGGGGACTGAGGACTCCGATGTGAAGGGGGGGCTGAGGACTCTGATGTGAAGGAGGGGCTGAGGGCTCTGATGTGAAGGGGGGCTGAGGACTCTGATGTGAAGGGGGACCTAAAACTCTGATGTGAAGGGGGGACTTAGGACTCTGATGTGAAGGGGATGGACTGAGGACTCTGATGTGAAGGTGGGGCTAAAAACTCTGATGTAAAGTGGGGGGGGTTGGGACTCTGATGTGACTGATAGTAGGTGAAAGGGACTGAGGACTTTGACGTAAAAGGGGGACTGAGGATGGGACTGAGGATGGGACTGAGGACTCAAATGTGAAGGGGGGGCTGAGGACTCTGATGTGAAGGGGGACTGAGGACTCTGATGTGAAGGGGGGGTTGAGACTCTGATGTGACAGATAGTGGGCAAAAGGAACTGAGGACTTTGATGTAAAAGGGGGGACTGAGGATGGTACCGAGAACTCTAATGTGAAGGGGGGACTGAGGACTCTGATGTGAAGGAGGGGCTGAGGACTCTGATGTGAAGGAGGGGCTGAGGACTCTGATGTGAAGGAAGGGCTGAAGACACTGATGTGAAGGAGGGGCTGAGGACACTGAATGTGAAGGAGGGGCTGAGGACTCTGATGTGAAGGGGGGCTGAGGACTCTGATGTGAAGGGGGGACTGAGGACTCTGATGTGAAAGGGGGACTGAGGACTCTGATGTGAAGGGGGGCTGAGGGCTCTGATGTGAAGGGGGGCTGAGGGCTCTGATGTGAAGGGGGGCTGAGGACTCTGATGTGAAGGGGGGACCTAAAACTCTGATGTGAAGGGGGGACTGAGGACTCCGATGTGAAGGGGGGCCGAAGACTCTGATGTGAAGGAGGGGCAAAGGACTCTGATGTGAAGGAGGGGCTGAGGACTCTGATGTGAGGGGGGACTGAGGACTCTAATGTGAAGGGGGGACTGAGGACTCCGATGTGAAGGGGGGACTGAGGGCTCTGATGTGAAGGGGGGACCTAAAACTCTGATGTGAAGGGGGCTGAGGACTTGGATGTGAAGGGGGGCTGAGGACTCTGATATGAAGGAGGGGCTGAAGACTCTGATGTGAGGGGGGACTGAGGACACTAATGTGAAAGGGGGACTGAGGACTCTGATGTGAAGGTGGGACTGAGGACTCTGATGTGAAGGGGGACTGAGGACTCCGATGTGAAGGAGGGGCTGAGGGCTCTGATGTGAAGGGGGGCTGAGGACTCTGATGTGAAGTGGGACCTAAAACTCTGATGTGAAGGGGGGACTTAGGACTCTGATGTGAAGGGGATGGACTGAGGACTCTGATGTGAAGGGGAGACAGAGGACACTGATGTGAAGGTGGGGCTAAAAACTCTGATGTAAAGTGGGGGGGGGGGGTTGGGACTCTGATGTGACAGATAGTGGGTGAAAGGGACTGAGGACTTTGACGTAAAAGGGGGACTGAGGATGGGACTGAGGATGGGACTGAGGACTCAAATGTGAAGTGGGGGCTGAGGACTCTGATGTGAAGGGGGACTGAGGACTCTGATGTGAAGGGGGGACTGAGGACTCTGATGTGAAGGGGGGACTGAAAACTCTGATGTAAAGTGGGGCTGGGACTCTGATGTGACAGATAGTGGGCAAAAGGAACTGAGGACTTTGATGTAAAAGGGGGGACTGAGGATGGTACCGAGAACTCTAATGTGAAGGGGGGACTGAGGACTCTGATGTGAAGGAGGGGCTGAGGACTCTGATGTGAAGGAGGGGCTGAAGACACTGATGCGAAGGAGGGGCTGAGGACTCTGAATGTGAAGGAGGGGCTGAGGACTCTGATGTGAAGGGGGGCTGAGGACTCTGATGTGAAGGGGGGACTGAGGACTCTGATGTGAAAGGGGGACTGAGGACTCTGATGTGAAGGGGGGCTGAGGACTCTGATGTGAAGGGGGGCTGAGGGCTCTGATGTGAAGGGGGGCTGAGGGCTCTGATGTGAAGGGGGGCTGAGGACTCTGATGTGAAGGGGGGCTGAGGGCTCTGATGTGAAGGGGGGCTGAGGGCTCTGATGTGAAGGGGGGCTGAGGACTCTGATGTGAAGGGGGGACTGAGGACTCCGATGTGAAGGGGGGCTGAAGACTCTGATGTGAAGGAGGGGCAAAGGACTCTGATGTGAAGGAGGGGCTGAGGACTCTGATGTGAGGGGGGACTGAGGACTCTAATGTGAAGGGGGGACTGAGGACTCCGATGTAAAGGGGGGACTGAGGGCTCTGATGTGAAGGGGGGACCTAAAACTCTGATGTGAAGGGGGCTGAGGACTTGGATGTGAAGGGGGGCTGAGGACTCTGATATGAAGGAGGGGCTGAAGACTCTCATGTGAGGGGGGACTGAGGACACTAATGTGAAAGGGGGACTGAGGACTCTGATGTGAAGGTGGGACTGAGGACTCTGATGTGAAGGGGGACTGAGGACTCCGATGTGAAGGAGGGGCTGAGGGCTCTGATGTGAAGGGGGGCTGAGGACTCTGATGTGAAGTGGGACCTAAAACTCTGATGTGAAGGGGGGACTTAGGACTCTGATGTGAAGGGGATGGACTGAGGACTCTGATGTGAAGGGGAGACTGAGGACTCTGATGTGAAGTGGGACCTAAAACTCTGATGTGAAGGGGGGACTTAGGACTCTGATGTGAAGGGGATGGACTGAGGACTCTGATGTGAAGGAGGGGCTGAGGACTCTGATGTGAAGGGGGGACTGAGGACTCTGATGTGAAGGGGGGACTGAGGACTCTGATGTGAAGGGGAGACTGAGGACACTGATGTGAAGGTGGGGCTAAAAACTCTGATGTAAAGTGGGGGGGGGGTTGGGACTCTGATGTGACAGATAGTGGGTGAAAGGGACTGAGGACTTTGATGTAAAAGGGGGACTGAGGATGGGACTGAGGATGGGACTGAGGACTCAAATGTGAAGGGGGGGCTGAGGACTCTGATGTGAAGGGGGACTGAGGACACTGATGTGAAGGGGGGACTGAAAACTCTGATGTAAAGGGGGGCTGGGACTCTGATGTGACAGATAGTGGGCAAAAGGAACTGAGGACTTTGATGTAAAAGGGGGAACTGAGGATGGTACCGAGAACTCTGATGTGAAGGAGGGGCTGAGGACTCTGATGTGAAGGAGGGGCTGAGGACTCTGATGTGAAGGAGGGGCTGAGGACTCTGATGTGAAGTAGGGGCTGAAGACACTGATGCGAAGGAGGGGCTGAGGACTCTGAATGTGAAGGAGGGGCTGAGGACTCTGATGTGAAGGGGGGCTGAGGACTCTGATGTGAAGGGGGAACTGAGGACTCTGATGTGAAGGGGGGCTGAGAACTCTGATGTGAAGGGGGGCTGAGGACTCTGATGTGAAGGGGGGCTGAGGACTCTGATGTGATGGAGGGGCTGAAGACTCTGATGTGAAGGAAGGGCAGAGGACTCTGATGTGAAGGGGGGCTGAGGACTCTGATGTGAAGGGGGGCTGAGGACTCTGATGTGATGGAGGGGCTGAAGACTCTGATGTGAAGGAAGGGCAGAGGACTCTGATGTGAAGGAGGGGCAGAGGACTCTGATGTGAAGGAGGGGCTGAAGACTCTGATGTGAGGGGGGACTGAGGACTCTAATGTGAAAAGGGGACTGAGGACTCTGATGTGAAGGGGGGACTGAGGACTCTAATGTGAAAAGGGGACTGAGGACTCTGATGTGAAGGGGGGACTGAGGACTCTGATGTGAAGGGGGGACTCAGGACTCCGATGTGAATGAGGGACTGAGGACTCTGATGTGAAGGAGGGGCTGAGGGCTCTGATGTGAATGGGGGACTGAGGACTCTGATGTGAAGGGGGGCTGGGACTCTGATGTGACAGTGGGCGAAATGGACTGAGGACTTTGATGTAAAAGGGGGGACTGAGGATGGGACTGAGAACTCTAATGTGAAGGGGGGCTGAGGATTCTGATGTGAAGGGGGACTGAGGACTCCGGTGTGAAGGGGAGACTGAGGACTCTGATGTGAAGGGTGCTGAGGACTCTGATGTCAAGGGGGGCTGAGGACTCTGATATGAAGGGGGGGCTGAGGACTCTGATATGAAGGGGGTGGCTGAGGACTCTGATGTGAAGGGGGGCTGAGGACTCTGATGTGAAGGGGGGCTGAGGACTCTGATGTGACAGATAGTGGGCGATAGGGACTGAGGACTTTGATGTAAAAGGGGGGACTGAGGATGGGACTGAGAACTCTAATGTGAAGGGGGGGGGGTGATGAGGACTCTGATGTAAAGGGGGACTGAGGACTCTGAAGTGGGGGGGCAAGGGTTCTGATGTAAAGGGGGAGGGCTGAGGCCTTTGGTGTGAAGGGGGAAGGCTGAGGACTCTATGATGGGGGACCCTGTGTTAGACATGAGTGCCCTGAGATGTAACATACATTCACAGGGCACCATGACTAAGAAACGATGGAGAAACTCTGGGTTAAACACATAGTTTAATGTATCTATGGAAAGTATGGAAATAGAAGGCCAAACTTCAAATATGATTTCCCCTCTTTAACTTACTTATCACGGTGGTGGTGGTGGTGGGGGGGGGGGGGTTAGTAGTTTACAGAAGGAAGATAACATTGTTTTTGCTTTCCGTTCAGCTCATAGGAAATGACAAAGACAAGACAAGCACGTATTTTCTGTACTTGCTGAAAATATACTTAGCCTGAAAAATGAAAACGAATGTAGTCACCATAACCAAGCCCTGGGATCCTTCAATATATTACATTTTAAAAGCGTCACCTAAAGATAATTTAATGTTCCATAGTTTGTCACTATTCCACAGGTGTGTGTAATTTTAAAGTGTGACATGTTTGGTATCTATTAAATTTGGTGTAATATCGTCCTTTTTATCTTACGCAAAAAAATTGATATTATATTGTGCTTGTGCTCATTAAAATTCATTAAAGTGTACCTTTTCCAAAAAAAAAATTGCGTTTGAACAACCTCTGCACAAATACTGTATGACATAAAAAAAAATTGCAACATCCATAATTGTATTCTCTAGGGCCTCTGCTTAAAAAACATATATATAATGTTTGGGGGTTCTAAATAATTTTTTTTGCATGTAGGAGAGAAATGTCAGAATTTGCCTGGTAGGTTATTGGTTAAGGAACAGCAACTGAATAAACGTGTTTTTATATCTGCTTGTAGTTCATTTTTTTTTACCCAGCACTGACCTTAGAAAAGAGGGGGATATGTCTATAATGATTTACTTATTCAGATTGGATCTGATGTATAAAATGGCAACGTTTTTTTTTTATTGTCACAAAGTACTGGAGATAAGAACTGCCTAAAGCAACCAATCAGTGACTTCTTTTCATCTTCCAGCTGTTATGCCCCGTACACACGGTCGGACTTTGTTCGGACATTCCGACAACAAAATCCATTGATTTTTTCCGACGGATGTTGGCTCAAACTTGTCTTGCATACACACGGTCACACAAAGTTGTCGGAAAATCCGATCGTTCTGAACGCGGTGACATAAAACACGTACGTCGGGACTATAAACGGGGCAGTAGCCAATAGCTTTCATCTCTTTTTTGATTATTCTGAGCATGCGTGGCACTTTGTGCATCAGATTTGTGTACACACGATCGGAAATTCCGACAACGGATTTTGTTGTCGGAAAATTTTATAGCCTGCTCTCCAACTTTGTGTGTCGGAAAATCCGATGGAAAATGTGTGATGGAGCCCACACACGGTCGGAATTTCCGACAACAAGGTCCTATCACACATTTTCCGTTGAAAATCCGACCGTGTGTACGGGGCATTACAATGTAGATTTTAATCCATTTGGTTGTGAGCCAGCACTGTTCCTTTTTCAGACACTTACTAAATATATACCAAAAAAGTGGAACTGAGACACTTTCCTGAACCCAAATTTAACCTCATTTGCTTATATTTGCTTGGCCAATTACAGGGAGTCAAGGCCAGCATACATTATATTACCAAAAGTATTGAGACACCTGCCTTTACACACAGATGAACTTTAAGGGCATCCCAGTCTTAGTTTGTAGGGTTTAATTATGAGTTGGCCCACCCTTTGCAGCTATAACAGCTTCAACTTTTCTGGGAAAGCTGTCCACAAGGACTCTGTGCAGGCCAGCTAAGTTCCTCCACCCCAAACTCGCTCCTCCATGTCTTTATGGACGTTGCTTTGTGCACTGGTGCACAGCCATGTTGAAACAGGAAGGGGCCATCCCCAAACTGTTCCCACAAAGTTGGGAGCATGAAATTGTCCAAAGTGTCTTGGTATGCTGACGCCTTAAGAATTCCCTTCAATGGAACTTAGGGGCCAAGCCCAACCCCTAAAAAAAAACAGCCACACACCATAATCCCACCTCCACTAAAAAATTTTTGGACCAGTAAAGACATGGATGATGGGGTGGAGGAACGTGACTGGCCTGCACAGAGTCCTGACCTCAACCTGATAGAACACCTTTGTGATGAATTAGAGCAGAGACTGTGAGCCAGCCCTTCTCGTCCAACATCAGTGCCTGACCTCACAAATGCACTTCTGGAAGAATGGTCAAACATTCCCATAGACACACTCCTAAACCTTGTGGACAGCCTTGAAGCTGTTATAGCTTCAAAGGTTGAGCCAACTAAATATTGAACCCTACGGACTACGGCTGGGATGCCATTAAAATTTATGTGCGTGTAAAGGCAGGTGTCCCAATACTTTTGGCAATATAGTGCATATACATTAACGTTTTAGGCAAAAGTTATGATTTCTGGGTTGTTAAATGTGTATAGCAACAAGAACGTGGATCAACTGGCAATCACTGATTAGAATGATGCGCCCAGTAAAACCCAACTTGAAAGAATCATTCGTACCGGCAACAGGAATACATTCTATTCTGACATCTTTCCTGCTAGGCATAGCCCTTTGTTATTCTTTGAGAAAGAGCTGTGCCTAGCTAGAAACATGTCAGAAGAGAGCTTGTTCCTGGTGGCTATTGTAATAAAGGAGGAATAATATTTAGTATCTCAGTGTGTGGCATTCCTGTTGCCGGTTCAATTCATTCCTTCAAGTTTGCAATCCTGGTGCAATTGATTGCTTTGGTGGAGGCGAGCCAAGCCAGCACCTGAGATGTGATTGTGGAGCCTAATCTCGCCTGGAATGGCATATCACTTCCCAATCTGAAGGGTTTAGAAAAAGCGAAAGAAGCAGCTCTGGCTGTAATACCGACCTCCAGGCTGGAGCTGTCCCCCACAATACCTCTTTTCTGCCACAAGATGTCCTCAGTCTCCTGAGTTGAATGACAACCAGTGTCATCCAATGCAAAAGACTGAAGACATACTGTGAGTGTAAAACATCATGGACCTGCTCCCTGAGGGTCCATATCTGTTACTTACAGGAACAGCAGAGAACAGTGGTAATGTCATCACATCATCGGGAATTGCCCACTACCGGGAGTAGATTTGAAGAGGCATACAATCCTGTGCATTATGTGACTGGCCTGAAGACATCTGTATAAATAAGTAGAAATTGGGGTGGGGCTCAAGAGTCCATAATTGGGCTTTAAAAAAGACAAATGATCTGTGAATGAAACATTCCATTTTGTTAGGGGGCTTTAGAACATCTTTCCTGACCAGCAAAGGTCAGAAGAAATAGGGGAAATGTGCCGTTAAACTTTGATCCAAGGTACTATTCATTTTCTTTAGCTTGCACATTAGTCATTACATGCACCTTAAAGTGGCTTCCCCAAAAAAAAAGTATGCTCCTCGCAATAGAGAACCTTGAATATTTACCACTCTGGCGAGCAGCAAGTCCCAACTCCACTGTCCTTAAAGTGGAGTTCCACCCACTTTTACAAATCTTCAGCATCCCTCACTAAACTGCGCACTGTAAACAAATTGGATATTTTTAAATTTTTTTTCTCAGCACCTACTGTATATCTGCTGTATTCATTTTTCATTTCCTCCTCCCTGGCCGCGGCCCATCGCATCATTTCCTGTTTGCAGTGCCTTCTGGGAAGGGGCAGCAACTTCCTCTGACACTGCCGTTGCTATGGAAACCTGACCTGAAACCTATTACACTGCTTGTGCTGCACTGAGCATGTGCAGGATCTGCAAGGATGAGATCCAGGAAGAAATACAGTCTGGCTTCAGATGCCCACACTTAAGATGGCCACGGCCTGCTGTAAGTTTGTAAAATAACAAACTACTGATATAAACTAACAAAACAGACCTTAGTTGACAGACTAACTTTAGTAGAATACATTAAGCGTGTGTATTATAGGGGTATTTTTATTTAACCACTTCCCGCCCGCCCTAAGGCGGATTGACGTCCGGGAAGTGGTTCTGTTATCCTGACTGGTCGTCATATGATGTCCAGCAGGATAACATGCCGCAGCGCGCCCCCTGGGGCGCGCATCCCGGCGATCGGTGGATCGGTGTGTCAGTCTGACACACCGCTACACCGATCTTGGTAAAGAGCCTTCCGGCGGAAGCTCTTTACCACGTGATCAGCCGTGTCCAATCACGGCTGATCACGCTGTCAATAGGAAGAGCCGTTGATCCGCTCTTCCTCACTCGCGTCTGACAGACGCGAGTAGAGGAGAGCCGATCGGCGGCTCTCCTGGCAGGGGGGGTCTGCGCTGATTGTTTATCAGCGCAGCCCCCCCGCAGATCACCACACTGGACCATCAGGGATCGCCACTAGGACCACCAGGGAAGGGGCAACATGTGGATGGCCAGGTATGTACCCCATGGCCATCCACATGTGCCCAGTGTGCCAAATCTGTGCCAATCAGTGCCCACAAATGGGCACTGATTGGCACCATTATGTTGCAGTGATGCCCAGCAATGCCACCCTTAGGGGCATCACTGCAAACATGCAGTGTCATCAGTGCCACCCATCAGTGTCCATTCATGCGACCTGTCCGTGCCCATCCGTGCCCATCAGTGCCCATCTATCAGTGCCCATCCGTGCCCATTTGTGCCAACTATCAGTGCCACCCATAAGTAACCATCAATGCCACCTACGAGTGCCAATCAATGCCACCTATGAGTGCCCATCAGTGCCGCCTATAAGTGCCCATCCCTGCCTCCTATGAGTGCCCATCAGTGCCGCATACCAGTGCCACCTATCAGTGCCCATCAGTGCCACCTATCAGTACCCATCAGTGCCGCCTATCAGTGCCCATCATCAGTGCCCGTCAGTGCCACCTCATCAGTGCCACCTCATTGGTGCCACCTAATCGGTGCCCATCAGTGCCGCCGTATCAGTGACCATCAGTGCAGCCATATCAGTGCCCATCATTGAAGAAGAAAACGTACTTATTTACAAAAAGTTTTAACAGAAACAAAGAAAAACTTGTTTTTTTTCAAAATTTTCGGTCTTTTTTTATTTGTTGCGCAAAAAATAAAAACCGCAGAGGTGATCAAATACCACCAAAAGAAAGCTCTATTTGTGGGAACAAAATGATAAAAAAATTTGTTTGGGTACAGTGTAGCATGACCGCGCAATTGTCATTCAAATTGCGACAGCGCTGAAAGCTGAAAATCGGCCTGGGCGGGAAGGTGTCTAAGTCCCTGGTATTGAAGTGGTTAAAAAGTATAATTTCCAATAACACCACCTTCAGCAACGTTTAAACCAGGCAGGCTTTTGGGTGTATTGCTTGGCTTCTTACCTGCTGTCCTCAGTGGTTCCTCCCATCAACCAACACATCACTACGGTGCCATCTACTGATGTTATAGGCCGGTGGTAGAAACCATTGAGCACAGCAGGGGACCAGGCATTTGACACTTTAAGAAGTGTCAAACGCTGAAGATTTTTCTGGAGACTGTTTTGCCTGAACACACTGCACTTCGGTCTTGTTGCCTACTGAAGACCATGCTCTGGATTTTTTTTTGGAGGGAGCAACAGAGTTAAATTAGGACTTCTCAATTTTAACAATTAAAACAAAGTATTCTGGTATTTGCAGAAGCCTGGCAATGACAGGTACCTCTGAACTGTCATTCGGAGTTTACTTTAACAAACAATCGCACCCCTTAAAGTGGAGTTCCACCCACTTTTACAACTCTTCAGCATCCCTCACTAAACTGTGTTCTGTAAACAAATTGGATATTTTTTTATTTTTTTTCTCAGCACCTACTGTATATCTGCTGTGTTCATTTTTCACTTCCTCCTCCCTGGCCGCGGCCCATCGCATCATTTCCTGTTTGCAATGCCTTCTGGGAAGGGGTGGCAACTTCCTCTGAAACTGCCGTTGCTATGGAAACCTGACCTGAAACCTATTACATTGCTTGTGCTTCACTGAGCATGTGCGAGATCTGCAAGGATGAGATCCAGGAAGAAATACAGTCTGGCTTCAGATGCCCACACTTAAGATGGCCACGGCCTGCTGTAAGTTTATAAAATAACAAACTACTGCTATAAACTAACAAAACAGACCTTAGTTTACAGACTAACTTTACTAGAATACATTAAGCTTGTGTATTATAGGGGTATTTTTATTTAAAAAGTATAATTTCGTCCGGAACACCACTTTAAACTATAATCAGAATTCCCCTGGAGGTACAGCTGTTCACACTCTGCTAACAGATATTGAGGTTTTGGTGTGGTTGCTTTGCAGAAAAACAAAAAAAAAAAAACCCAGATGTGTATTATGCATTAAGCGATGCACCGTTGAATATTACATAAAAAGAGAACTGTATTTTTAGGCTGCTTGTGGTTCTAACAGCCTCGTCCAGTCATTTCTAACAGGAAGCGAGTTGGCGTGTGCGTAAAGTGACAATTCGCCTCTCATTACAATGATACTTCAGTGGTTGCTGAGTGTCAGGGGGGGGGACCTGGAATGCAGTGTTGCCTAGTTTTGGAGCCTTGTGAAGCTTACCCAAAATAGCCAAGGTGGCTGAGCAGGAAATAAATCAGCATTTTATATGCTTTTCAGTTCAGTTCAGTTCCTGGCAAGATGGCCATAAACCTCAGATGATTGTCCAACATGCAGGCACAGGCTGACCAAGTCCAACCATAAACATGGATGCTGAAATCACTTGAACATGTATGTTTATGTATATCTATGTGGTGACTGGATTGGAAGCAGCAAAAATACATCTCAGGTACTGGTTTATCTCTGGAAAGATAACAGCAATAGAAATTAAAAAAAAAAAAAACTTAACTGAATGCTTCTTACTCAGAGAGTGGTCAGCTGGGGGTGGCTGTGTGATAGAAATGAGCCCATCTTCCAATTGGGCCAGATGGGGTAATATGTATTTTATGCCTATGGCAAGAGTTATATTAGTTGGGATTTTCTGCAAAAGACTTGAGACTGGGATGGAGGTTCACCTTCCATCAGGACAACGGCCCTAAAGATACAGCCAGAGCTACAATGGAATGGTTTAAATCAAAGCGTATTCAGGTGTTTGAATGGCCCAGTCAAAGTCCAGACCTAAATCCAATTGAGAATCGGTGGCAAGACTTGAAAATTGCTGTTCACAGATGCTCTCCATCCAATCTCACAGAGCTTGAGCTATTTTTCAAAGAAGAATGGGCAAAAATGTCACTCTCTAGATGTGCAAAGCTGGTAGGGACACCCCCAGAAAAACTTGCAGCTGTAATTGCAGCGAAAGTTGGTTCTACAAAGTATTGTCTCAGGGGGGCTGAATGCAAATGCACACCACATATTTGTAAAAAAATTTTGAAAACCATTTATCATTTTCCTTCCACTTCACAATTATGTGCCACTTTGTGTTGGTCTATCACATGAAATCCCAATAAGATACATTTACGTTTTTGGTATTAACATGACAAAATGTGGAAAATTTCAAGGGGTGTGAATACTTTTTCAAGGCACTGTATAGGCTGTGCTCACTGACTTTTTGAGGATTAGTCCAGTACCCCAACTGTGTGATACAGTGATGAATCGATTCTTATCTTTTAAAATTTTTCTTGCAAAAGATCCAAATTATCGGTAGTGTACAAGTCCACATCACGGTTCAAATTACACAAGACCCAATTCCAAGTATTGGCATGGCTAATACAGACCCTGGAACAATATATATATATATATATAGAGAAAGAAACGTGGACTTTGTAGCACCACTGATAAAAAACTAATTTTATTGTAACATTTTCACATAAGGATTATAAAAAAGAACATATAAAAACATCACTGTAGTAGCCTACAGTTGCACCCTTGACATCTCCAATGAAAGCCGCTTTACGGCCATAGAACCATGATAACACTCAACGGGGCAAATTAATATTAAAGTGGAAGTAAACCCGCCTATCAGTTTCAGCCAAGGAAGCCGCCATCTTGGCCTCTGTTTAACCTACAACTGCCATGATGCTGCACACGTGATCAGTTATGACACCAGCTATTGGATGGTTTGACAGTTTGGTTGAGAGCACAACCAATGGGAGTGTTACATTTCTGGCACGTGCCGGAAATATATAATATATAAAAAATATATAAAAATATATAAAATATTTAAAAAAAGAGAACAAAATTAATCAGGCTATAAAAAAATGTTCAAGCGCACAGGACAGAAAAAAGTATTAAAAAATAAAAATAAAAATGGAGAACAGCTCTCCCGGAAATGGACAACAATTCGTACCTTAGGGGATACAGGAAATGGTCCATCCGTGCCTCTAGTGGTGAGAACATGAAACATATTATAGTGTATTATATGCACAGTAATTAGATCAGTTCTCACCTGAAAATAGTAGAGGCAAAAAATATTATACCCTTTAGTTAGGTGGATAGATGATCCATATACAAGCCCTTCCTAGACAAGCGCTCTTCACCAATACTACTGATTTGTCCCAGAGAGATACTAGATGCTGATAACAATCCTTCAGGTCAACTCACATCTAGGCAATCTAAATAAGGAACAGGTGCAGTTACTACAATATGTACATCCAGGACTGCAAAACAGCCAGCACATCTAATAGGATTGCTGAAGCATTAGTACACACCTAAGAGTACAGTAAATCCTTGGATTGCAAGTAACGTGGTTTACGAGCGTTTCGCAAATACAAGCTATTTAAAAAAAAAAATCCTGACTTGATTTGCGAGCGTTGTCTCGCAAGACGAGCAGGATTCAAGCCACTGGGGTGTGCAGAATCGCATGTGGCCAGAGTTTCGGGGGATTTTTAGTAACCATGTGGTGTTGGTGCTGTCCCTACTATTTATGTCTAATTTTTGCCTTACATATAATAGAGGTAGATATAGTGGTGGTGTTACTTCCCCCTCTTTTCTCTCTGCAGTTTTGGCGACCCAACACATTTACTGTGTTGACTTTATGCCTTTTTTTAAATGTTTTCTGTTACTCGGTATGTCCCCACATGAGTTCACAGCTCAACCTATGCATGCATTGTCCTTGGGGTTACTGTATTGCAGATACAGCTTTGTTATCTTGTTCTTAATATATTGCTGGTATATCATAACTAATATATATTGTATATTTACTTGGTCTCTTTATTCTACCTAGAAAAATGTTCTGAAGAAGCGATCCCGCAAAACATGTAGAGCTTTCTGTGATCTATATTAATATTCATTTGCCGCGTTCAGTGTTATCACAGTTCTATGGCCCTGTACCTTCAACACAAGCGGCTTTCATTGGAGATGTCAAGTGTGCAACTGTAGGCTACTAGAGTGATGTTTTTATATGATCTTTTTTATAATCCTTATGTGAAAATGTTACAATAAAATTTGTTTTTTATCAGTGGTGCTACAAAGTCCATGTTTCCTTTCTCTCTCTATATATATATTGTTCTATAAATTAGGACATGGCACTGAATTACCTTTAGTATACACCCACAGTACCATCCTGTGTTGGTGTATTTATCGTCCAATAATACAGACCCTGCACCATAAAA
Source organism: Lithobates clamitans (assembly GCA_037952925.1). NCBI lineage: Eukaryota > Metazoa > Chordata > Amphibia > Anura > Ranidae > Lithobates > Lithobates clamitans. The sequence goes on from JBBGZY010001153.1 coordinate 297,518, forward strand.
AATGAAGGCGTGAGTTACTGCAGTGATACAAGCTACATGTTGCTTCCAATAGCCTAATGCCGCGCACACACGATCGGAAATCCAGCCAGCAAAAGACCGATGAGAGCTTTTGGTCGGAAAATGCGACCGTGTGTATGCTCCATCGGACTTTTGCTGGCCGAATTCCAGCCAGCAAAAGACTGAGAGCATGTTCTCAATTTTTCGGTAGGAAAAAGTTCCGATCGTCTGTAGCAATTCCGACGTGCAAAATTCCTATGCATGCTCGGAAACAATTCGACGCATGCAACTTCATTTTCTCGGCTCGTCGTAGTTTTGTACATCACCGCAATCTTCACGGTCGAAAGTTCAGCGAACTTTTGTGTGACCGTGTGTATGCAAGCCAAGCTTGAGCGGAATTCCGTCGGAGAAACCATACAAGATTTTTCTGACGGAAAATCCGCTTGTGTGTACGCGGCATAAGGTTCACATTTTTTCCAGCAAAGGTGTCTTATCTACCATAGACATTCACAACAGGAATACCGGCAGAGGGGAAGGGTACAACATGGGTACCGTTTATTACTGCATATCCTCCATCTTTAACACCACTTTATCTATAAAAACTTATTTGAACTAACGATAGACTCTACAGAACTCTCTTGTGGTGCCATTATCCTCTTTCAAGTAAACTAAAGGGCCACAACACTGCAAAATAATTCAACATGACCTGAATATAGATGAACTCTCTCTTCTGTTTAATAATGTAAAACAACTCTTGGGCACATACAGGAACTTAAACCCATAGTCATCTCTCATCAGCCAATTTAGATATTTTGTAACCAGGACATTAAGTCCTGGTTGTACTGCTCCTGGTCAAGCTCCTGTCTAGCTCTTGGTGAGATAGAAGCTTCTGGTGACATTCTTACCAGGATGGTTCCTACTGACCAAGAGTTCTCTGTGGAGCCGAAAGGGTCTAAGTTTGTCTCCTCTGAGCAAGAGCTAGCTTTGGAGAGCTCATTTCTCTCTCCTGGCATTCCCTCAAGCTCTTTTTTACTGTAGCCTCAGGAGTCATTGCTGCTTCCTCTGACTAGAGCGCCTGCTCTCCCAAGTTATTACAACTGTTCGCAGGTGGCAGCACTTTCTTCCCTTCTATATGACCAGTTTAAAAAGGCTACTCTCCACATTGGGCTCAATGGTTGCAAAGGGGCAGCTCTTTGGCCGAAAAGTCAAGGTCACTTGTGTTTCTTACAAAAGGGGTGTTCATCCTTACCTGGGGATGCCAACTCTGAAGCTGGGTCCTCAGTTCCCAGTTGACTGGGTGATTATTATTGAGCCTGGTCAGCCTGGCATGGAGAAGGCTGGATCGATCTAAATACTGAACAAGGCAGAGGCCTATATACCAGAACTAGCAAGGAGGCCTAACCCCCTTTTACAAACTACTTGGACTCTATGATACTCAGCTGCAAAAAAGAAGTAAGTATTTTGGTGGCACTTTAATGGTAGCACAAGCAGGGCCATAAATATATGCGATAGGGTCACATAGTCAAAACATAAAGGGATCCCATTTTACTCAATACTCTATCACAAAATCAAAACCTCGAGTGATTTAGAATATTAATTGTTTTTTAGGAATTGCACAGACATCCCCAAATATACAATATACATCAATTACATTCAAATGTGTTTTTCAAAAGCTCTTGCTACTTGCATAAATCTGTATAGCCAGAAAGCATTGGGTCCCATAGCAGTCACATGGTGTGCCATGACTACGGTTGTGCCCTTGGCTGCAGGAGGCAACAATGGAACTTAAGTGAGCAGTGCACCTCAGTTAGATGGTGCTTTATAACATGTTTACTGGTCATCTCACACTTCACAGGCACAGACTTACAGCAATTGGAAGCTTGGGTACACCCTCTTCTCTCCCAGCCACTGGGGCATCCTTTTGGATATTAAACATCAGTATGTATGAGTGTTACTGCTTAGATGTACAATGTTAAAACTGTGTGGTGCATATTGGATTTCTAGAGATAGGCAGCTGCTCTCACAGGGTGCAGCAATCTTTATCTCTAGTCTTCTGCAATGAGAAGTGAAATTTAGGTTAACATTGGAATGCTATTAAAGAAATTAAAGTAATACTTTTTTTTTTTAATCAGATAATCTTTAAAACATGTTTCCTTTTCACAACACATACAGACAATTTAACTTAACAAAACTTTTGTCTCCAGTTATCTTAATATTTAAACTTTTCATTAATAAATATCTGTCAACAAACGTGGACCCCATACACCCTCCAAAAAAAAAACCCTATCCCTTAAGACATCTTAAATTAAGTTACATACAGCAATTAATTATTAAATAAATTCCCCAGGATACACCATATATTTATGACTCTCTAAGTGTCTAATGCCCTGTACACACAACCGGTTTTGCCATCGGAAAAAACTCTGAAGGTTTCCCCAACGGAACTCCGACGGAATTCCTTTCAAACGGTCTTGCCTACACGCGGTCAAACCAAAGTCCAAACAAAGTCCAGAATGAGGTGACGTACAGCACATACGACAGGACTAGACAAAGGAAGTGCAATAGCCAGTAGCCAATAGCTTCCATCTCGTACTTGCTTCAGAGCATGCGTTGTTTTTGGTCCGTCGGAACAGCATACAGACGAGCGTTTTTCCCATTAGGAATTGGTTCCGTCAGAAATATTTAGAACATGTTCCATTTCTAGGTCTGTCAGAATTTTCGAAAAAAAAAAGTCTGATGAGGCCTACACATGATAGACGATCCGTCTGTCGGACATTCCTCTTGTGTGTACACGGCTTAAGAGATTCTCCTCATACTTCCCTCAGTTCCGATTGATATTAAGTGATTAATAAAATCTACAAGTGTAATCTATCCTTTTATACCCCATACATTCTATCCATTCATTTTCATGAACTTTAATCCGTAAACTGCTAGTGTACAGCACTTATTGTCTACTGCCTATCATAACACCAATATCTTACCCATTTCCTTAAAAAAGAAAAACACACCAAAACCCCTATGTGCCTCATCCTAGCAACCTATCTCTAACTAAATGTGATGGAGCCAAACCTTGAATGTCCAACCAATTGCCCCATAGTTTTGTAAATATATCTGGGCATCCCCTATGCTGATAAATTATGTATTCTGTTTGTAAAACTTTGTTAACTGAATTTACCCAAAGAGAGTAGGTTGGGGGAGCCATGGAGATCCATTTCTGTGCTATGAACTTTCTTGTTATGAATAGCAAACAAAGCATCGCCATATAAATCTGAAGATTAAAAGATTCTATATCCAGCCACCCTAATACAAATATCTTGGATTCCATCAGAAATTAATAAATTTAAAAATGTATGGTAAGGTTTTATGCACCCTGACTTTGCCTAATGTTTAAATTGGGAAGATACACTTGGGATTTAACTTCTTCGTCTTTTGCAATAACTTTATAAAACAATAATTTCACAGGTGAGCATACGCTTTTATTTCATTCTCCTTCATTGCCAACTACCCCTAGGACCCCTTTGAAGAGCCTAGGCCCATACTGATTTTCTGAAAGTCAGAGCATAGGCACCCCCTTCCCCTTAACACTTTTCTCATGACAATGTTCCGGCCTTTCCAAAGGTCAGAGGTGGAGAGCACTCAAGTTCCTCTGCATTAAACTCATCCAACTGCATTAAACTCATCCAACCATGTCTTTATGGAACTTGCTTTGTTCACAAGGTACACAGTCAAGTTGGAGCAGAAAAAGACCTTCCACAAATTGTTCCTACAAGATTGGAAGCACACAATTGCCTAAAATACTTTTGTATGCTGTAGCATTAACAATACCCTTCAATAGAGACACCTGAACTCAGTCATTTGGAGGGGTGTCCACATGCTCCTGGTTACCCTTCACATAACAATATTCATGTCCTTCAGTAGGTCAAAAGTTGGAATTTGAGCTCTCTATGTCAAAAGAACATTTGTGAGGTCAGGTACTGGTGTTGGATGAGAAGTCATGGCTCGCAATCAATGTTCCAGCTCATCCCAAAGATGTTCAGTAGGGTTGAGGTCAGGGCTCTGTGTTGGCCACTCGAGGATTATTTTTCATTACTATTTATTTTTATAATTTTGGCTTTGGGTTTATGAGTGCTGCACTTGTTATATCTGTTGTACAGAGTATCTAGACATACCGTCAGCAGCTAATATATGCATAGATTCACCTGAGCGCAGATATTTCACTTCTACTTTCATTTGTAGGACTGTCCACATGCTTCTGCATATGGCTAGGTTTGATGGTCAGGGGTTCACAAGCCTTTGGCCATATAATGTATAAGTACATAAAAAGTGCTTAACATTTACTCTCTGTTGAGCACAGCCCAGAACAAAGCATAAACCATCTATGTGACTTACCCATGGGTATCACAAACCCTTTGCAAAGTTTTGTACAGTTGCTTAATGCTTATGTAGATGCAAAATTATTTTTAGTTTTGGATAGAGTAAAGAAAGGTTAGACCTTGTGTCAAATTACCATTTGTGTTCTCCTTGGGAAGATTTAGTCCCCTTTCACACTTATACGACTTGTCCCACGATTTTGTACTGCTAAATCGCATGACAAGTCATTCTCCATGATATTCAATGACTACCATTCATATTGGCACGACTTTAAGTCGTGCCGACTTCAAAGTAGTCCCTGCTCTAAGATAGGGAGGTCACTGTTCACATCTGCACTTGGATACGGGATCATATAACTCCTATCATGTTGGAGTTTCCACATGGATTATGAACTTTTTTAGATTGTTTTTGCACTTTATGAATTGGGATGTTATCTATTTATTAATTTATTTAAATTTTTATGCATACAGTACTGTGTTGGTGGATTTTATTATTATTGTGATTTATTGATTTAGTGCCTCATTATTGCATTCAAAAGCACAATACATTTGACCATTGACAACCCAAAGCCTGACACAGATCTTAATTCTAACCAGACCCCAGCGGCAGCAGTGCTAAGGTAATTCTTGCTGGAAATGTGGTATCTCAATACAGTCCCCATAAAAACAGACAGCTTGTGCCGATGCAATGCAATATTTGAAAGAAAAATATTTATTTAATTTATTATCATTTTTGCAGCATATTGCAGATGACATGACAAAAAAATCACAACTACCATACCCTCTAAGGAGGTCACAATCTAGTGTTCCTACCAAAGCTCCACACAGACAGGCCAATTGGTATGGAAACCAGTTAATCCACCAGTATAGACAGAAACGTAGGAAGGACATACAAACTCCAGGGTGGAAAATAAAACCATGACAGGTCCTTCTTTCAAATAACAGCATTGTGTTTATCAAAGAACTTTAGCCGTGCTTACCCCTTCACCAGAGAACTCACATAGTTATAAGAGCTGTAACCACACAAACTGCAACAACTAACCAACTTCCAGGAACCCCCGTAACAGAGGATGTGAGAGATGAGCAAAGTGTAACATTTATATACATATATATATTATAATGTATCAGTGGCGGCTGGTGCTCAATATTTTATTTTGGGGGGGGTGCAAACAAACTGAAAAATACTGAACCCCCCCATCAATTGCAGCCTCACTGTGCCCATCAATTGCAGCCTCACTGTGCTCATCATATGCAGCCATCGTGCCCATCATATGCAGCCACATGTGCCCATCAAATGCGGCCACTTGTTCCCATCATATGCAGCCACTGTGCCCATCATATGCAGCCACTTGTGCCCATCAAATGCAGCCACTTGTTCCCATCATATGCAGCCACTGTGCACATCATATGCAGCCACTTGTGCCCATCAATTGCCGCCACTGTGCCCATCAATTGTTGCTACTGTGCCCATCAATTGTCGCCACTGTGCCCATCAATTGCTCCCATTCTAGCTGCTGCTTATTGAGCGAATCTGATTTAACCACTTCAATACAGGGCATTTATACACCCTTCCTGCCCAGACCAATTTTTAGCTTTCAGCGCTCTCACACTTTGAATGACAATTACTCAGTCATGCTACACTGTACCCAAACAAATTTTTTATCATTTTTTTCTCACAAACAGAGCTTTCTTTTGGTGGCATTTAATCACCGCTGGTATTATTTGCAATATAAGCGAAAAAAGAGAGAACATTTTGAAAAAAACAAACACTTTTTTTTTCGTTTCTATTGTAAAATTTTGCAAATACCGTATTTATCGGCGTATAACACGCACCGGCGTATAACACGCACCCCAATTAAGGAGGGAATTTTAAGGAAAAAAAAACTTTTAGGAGGGAAGTTGAAGGGAAAAAAACTTACATTTAAATGCCCATCATTGCAGCCTTCTCAGTGCAGCCATGTCAGTGCAGCCTTCCCCAGTGCAGCCTTGTTAGTGCAGCCTTGTCAGTACAGCCATGTCAGTGCAGCCTTGTCAGTGCAGCCTTGTCAGTACAGCCATGTCAGTGCAGCCATGTCAGTGCAGCCATGTCAGTGCAGCCTTCCCCAGTGCAGCCTTCCCCAGTGCAGCCTTTCCCAGTGCAGCCTTCGCTTCGATCCCCTGTCCTGAGCTTTAAAATCGCCGACCGCGAATTGAAAATGGCGCCGCCGGCGCCGAAATACACTGAGCCGGTCCTCGGCTCTTTCCGGCGGCTCTCGTTCACTTTCGGCTCCACTCGTAGTCCCGAGCGGAGCTATCCGAACCTAGTCGAGTAGGTTCGGATAGCTCCGCTCGGGACTACGAGTGGAGCCGAAAGTAAACGAGAGCCGCCGGAAAGAGCCGAGGACCGGCTCGGTGTATTTCGGCGCCGGCGGCGCCATTTTCAAATCGCGGTCGGCGATTTTAAGATTGTGACAGCTCGGGATCGCATGGTATCGGCGTATAACACGCACCTGCGACTTTCCCCTGATTTTAAGGGGAAAAAAGTGCGTGTTATACGCCGATAAATACGGTAAGTCATTTTTCTTCATAAATTTGGGGCAAAATGTATACTGCTACATATCTTTAGTAAAAATAACCCAAATTAGTGTAGATTATTTGGTCTCTGTGAAAGTTATAGAGTCTACAAGCTATGGTGCAAATCATTGAAAATTGATCACACCTGATCACACCTGATGTACTGAAGGCCTATCTCATTTCTTGAGACCCTAACAAGCGAGGAAAGTACAAATACCCCACAAATGACCGCTTTTTGGAAAGCAGACATTCCAAGGTATTTTGTAAGAGGCATGGTGAGTTCTTTGAAGTTGTAATTTTTTTCCCACAATTCTTGTAAAAATGAAGAAATGTTTTTTTTTCACACAAAACTGCCATAATAACAAGTTATTTCTCTCACACAGCACGTGCGTATTTGCAATGACACCCCAAAATACATTCTGCTACTCCTCCTGAGTATAGCAATACCACATGTGTGAGACTTTTACACAGCCTGGCCACATACAGAGGCCCAATATTCAAGTAGCACTGTCAGGCATTCTAGGAGCATAAATTACACATATAATTTCCTGACAACCTATCACAATTTTAAAGGCCCTGGAGCACCAAGACAATGGAAATGCCCACAAAATTACCCCATTTTGGAAAGCTAACATCCCAATGTATAATCTATGAGACATAATGAGTCTTTGAACGGTTCATTTTTTTCCAGAAGTTTTTGGAAAATGTGGGAAAAAAATGAAAACGCATTTTTTTTTTACACAAAGTTGTCCATTAATAAGATATTTCCAACACACAGCATGTACATAGCAAAAATGACACCCCAAAAAACATTCTGCTACTACTCCTGAGTATGACGAAAACCACATGTGTGAAACTTTTACATAGCCTGGCCACATACAGAAGCCCAACATCCAAGTAGCACCTCTAGGCATTCTAGGAGCATAAATTACACGCATAAATTACACACATAAATTCCTGCCAACCTATCACATTGTTGAAGGCCCTTCATATTTCTAACACATAGCATGTACTGTACATACCAATTACAAACCAAAATAAATTCTGCTGAGCAAAGGGTAAAGAAAAGATTACCTGCAGTTTTAGTAGTGCAGTGGTCCACTGGGGGGAGCATCGGTCCAGACAGCAGGCAGGAACGTGGACAGCGACAGCAAAACAGGCAGCAGGCAGGAATACTGTCCATAGTCAGTACAGGTAGAGATGTTGTCAGCACACCTAAAGCATTGGTCCAGGTAGCAGGCAGGGATGTGGTCCGCAGCAGCAAAAGGATCATCCATGCAGCAGGCAGGAATACTGTCCATAGTTAGTACAGGCAGCAGGCAGAGATATGGTCAGCACAGCCAAAGTATTTGTCCAGGGAGCAGGCAGGACCATCAAGCTTAGGGTATCGGCCAGGGGTAGAGGCTTCTCCCACACAAATCTCTTTGAAGTCTCCGGACAACCAGACCCTGTTCTGGGAACACAGAAAACCAAAAACTGTTTTTCTCAACTCAGAACACTATTCTGGAGCCCCTCACATATGTGAGACCCCTGTGTAGCAGGGTGAAAGATCAGTCCAAGGGGCAGGCAAAAACATGGTCAACAGGCCGAGGTCAGTGCAGGTAAAAGGCAGAAATAGACGGTAGGCAGAGGCATAGTGGATAGTCCAGGGTCAGTTCACGTGAAAGGCAGAAACGTGGCAGATAAACAATGCAGATGGCAGGCAGTGGCATAGTCGATAAACAGGCCAGGATCAGTTCACATGGAAGGCAATGATATGGTTGGTTGAGGCACCAGGGAAATATTCAGGACAGAAATTGAAAACGGGGAAATATGGGCTAATAGTTTACAAGAATATTGATAGTGTGATAGTGTCTGAAGCATTCTCCGATGCAAAGGCCAGGTTGGGAGGGACATTGGGGACAATCAAAACTGGTGTCTTTCCTAACTCCTCTTTTGGTGCACACCTGACATTTTTTTTGGCGTCGTCTTCCGGATCCTGATGGTGCAATATGGTCAGGAAAATGGTGCTCATGTAGTTTGCTGACACAATGCTTTCTGGGGGGGGTACTTATTGATATATCAGGGCAGTGACGATGTCTTCAATAAACTTTAGGAAGGTGTTGGGTGTTTCTGTCAATTTTTGGTAGTTGATGAAAGAATTATACATGGCCAAATGAAAAAAGTAAATTGCGACTTTTTTAAACCAGAACAGGGATTTTCGTGTTGATAAATAGGGCTGCAACATTTGATCATTTAAATCCACCCCCCCAAACCCCATGAATTTATTGTACTCATGGATACAGGAAGTCTTTCGAACGGCACTGCGTCTTTTGGGAAGTTCCACCGAGGTGTCATCATGGATGGTGGACATGATGTACACATCTTACCTATTCCTCCACTTCACAGCCAACACTTCTTCTTTCCTCAAGCTTGTCGATTCCCCCCTTTGTAGTGTTGTGGTGACTATATTCTGCGGGAAGCCATTTCTGTTTTTCCTTGCTGTACCGCAGGCCATAGTATTTTTCAGTTATAGGTGGCGGAAAAGGGGCAAACTGGTATAGTAATTGTCCATGTAAATGCGATACCCCTTTTGGAGGAGCGGGAATGCCAACTCCCAGACAATTTTTCCGCTTATTCCCATGTACGTGGACACTCAGGGGGCTGGAGCTGGGAGTACACACAGAATGAGTGCACATATCCGGTGGAGCTTTCACAGAGCTTGTTGAGCTTCAACCCGTACCTGGCCTCTTACTGGGGATATAATGCTTGATTCCCAGCCGGCCAGTAAAATGGACCAGAGATTCATCCACAGAGATGTTAATGTCAGGGATATACATTTCGGCAAACCTCTTGGAGAAAAAATCAATTAGGGGGTGAATTTTATATAATTTATCAGAGTCTGGGTGATTTTGCGGGTGGGAGGGGGGCACTGTGAATTACCATTGAAATGCAGGAAGTGCATTATAATTTCATATCGGGACCTGGACATGACAGATTAAAAAATTGGCATGTGGTGGATAGGGTTGGTCGACCAATATTTATGGGCTTCATTTTTTTTGCAAGCCCCATGTTGAGCGTTAGGCCTAAAAACAATTTAAGCTCCTCTACTGTTAGGGGTCTCCATTCAAAAAGGCGGGCATAGCTTGAGCTGGAGTTGTTTTCAATGAATTGTTGGGCAAAAGGATTGGTTTGGTCCACGATGCCTTGAACTAATTTGTCAGGGAAAAATGAATTTAAGAAATTAATTTTTAAAAAACCTTCAGTGTTGACTTGCACACCTGGCTGTGCTGTGAAAGTGGGGATCATGGCTGAGCCTGTGCTAGAAGGCAGCCACAATGGAAGCTGGGTTTGGGCCCTAATTCTTTGGCATGCAATTCCCGCACTTGTACAGGGCCTTTCCTCCTGGGGTCTAGCAGGGTCTAATCTTTTATTACATTTTTATCTTTATTTTTTTTTTTACAATTTTTTAACACACTGTGACCAGAGCAATACAGTGTTACCATAGTAACATTGTACTACTCTGGAGCAATTGATCAGAAATGTATTTTTATTTTTTTACTCATCATGATTGCTTATACTAGTGAATTTCGTTGATATAAGCAACCATTTTTACTGAATGAAACTGATTAACTCAGTGTGTTTTGTTGTGATTAGCTGTGATTATCCACAGCTAATCACATGGTACAAATGGGCTGTGATTGGCCCTGTCTGTACCATGTGATCACTGTGACCAATCACAGCTAGCAACACAATTTTACACAATGCCATAAAAGGAAGCAACCCATTGTTTACAGTTGTCATGTGATCTGTTGTGATTGGTCACAGTGATAAATGGTACAGGCAGCAGGCAGGTACACTGATCAGTCATCGGCTGTGTCTGGTGGACATAGCCGGGGACAGATCTCGAAGGAGCATGGCCAATGAGGCCCATGGGGCCACCTCCTGATGGGGTACATTTAGGAGATTGAGCTTTGAGGATTTCTAAGCCCCTGAGCCATGCTGGGCCTCAGAACGGGCAATAGCTGGCATTCAGGTCAGCAGGACTGGGGGGGGCAGGGGGTTGTCCTGTGTAAGTTCATCTTACAGATTTTTCTGTAAAGGTGAACTTACCCTTTCAGTGATCTTTTTTAACTTTCCATCTATTAAATCTTCTGCTCTTGTTGTTTTAACTTTGGATAGTAAAACATTGTTTTTCTGCCAGTAAATCCCTTATACAGCCCACTTCCTGTTTCTTGTCTGGTCATTAGCCTAGGCTTATGACATCATGCACAGCTCTCTCTCTCTCTCTCTCCTGAGAGTTTGCCAGGAAGGAAGGGGGGTGAGTCATAAGAGGGCCAATGAGAGCTGCAGAGCTGGAGGTGTGCCTCTGGTGTGTCTGTGTAAATCCAGGAAGTGAACAGGCAGCAGCTTCAGCTGCCCACAGTTAAAATGGATGCAGCCAGACTCAGTGGAGGGAGATTTCTGTAGCATATTTTGGCAAGTACAGAATCACAGTATATATAAAATAATATGCAAAGTGGTTGGAGGGAAGCTTCAGAATGGCAAAGATGTTTTTATTACAAATCATGTGAGCAGACTGCAGTTTCTCTTTAAGAAGGAATTTCCCCTTCATGTTGGAGAAATTCTCTCTTTCTCTGCCTGTTGTGTCTCCAGAACAGGAAGTGAAGAGAAATCTCTTTATTAGATCAAGGCAGTTACAAAAAATAACTGACAGATGTTTAACCATTCTCTCATCCATCCACAACTTACAAAGTTTTTGACCTTTAGATATACTGAACGGTATACTAAACAGATAATTTACACAACTTTAGTGTTTCATGTTGACTGTGTGATTGTGGCTTGAAGTTCTTGGGTAAAGGTCACTCTTCACCGCAGTCAGACACCGGTAATTGTTATGACATTCTTGTAGGCTGCAAAACCATTGTTTCATGCCCATTAAAGTTGAACTAGCAACATATATACTGTATATTTTCATGTAAAGTGCATGCATGCTGAGTAATGTGTAAGTGTAATGCCGCGTACACACAAAAACTTGGATGGTTTTTCCAACAGAATTCCTCTCAAGCTTGCCTTGCATACACACGGTCACACAAAAGTTCTCTGAACCTTCGACTGCCAAGAATGCGGTGACGTACAACACTACGACGAGCCGAGAAAATGAAGTTCAATGCTTCCGAGCATGCGTAGAATTGTTTCCGAGCATGCGTAGGAATTTTGCTCGTCGGAATTTGTACAGACGATCGCATTTTCGGATAGGAACCTTTTTTCCGACCGAAAAATCGAGAACCTGCTCTCAATCTTTTGCTGGCGGGAATTCCTCCAGCAAAAGTGCGATGGAGCATACACGCGGTCGCATTTTCCGACCAAAAGCTCTCATTGGTCTTTTGCTGGCCGAATTTCCGATCGTGTGTACGCGGCATAACACTTCCTTGGTATTTATTAGCACTCACAGGGACCGCAGATACTGTACCTTAAATTTCTCTCTAAAAGGACGGCTCCATCTTTGTTCAGGCATCATCCAGCTTCACCATCTACATCCTGGCCTCAGATGCTGGCTCAAAGATGACACAGTCATGTAAATACTGGTGCCTGTGCAGCTCTTGGCTGTGTTTACAAATGATACAGACAAGCCCCTGTTGAGGCCTCTCACCTTGTGACCTGCTACAAAGTTTTTGATCCTGGATGGGCCCTGTGCGGTTTGTTCGGCAGGGGACCTATAAACAGATCCCCTACTTAATAGGAGAAGAGTGGGATGAATGTGACTTTTGTGACATCCGTGTCCATTCAGTGTTAAACTCCTTAAAAAAAAGATGTAAAAGGGACATCTACACTGATAATCAGGGCACTGATTATCAGTGTCCTGATTATCAATGCAGTCCCAACAGTGCTGCCAATCTGTGCCCATCAGTGCCTCCTCATCAATGTCACCTATCAGTGCCGCCTAAAAGTGCCCATCAGTACTGCCTATCAGTGCCACCTATCAGTGCCCACAATGCCGCTCATTAGTGCCCATTAGTGCCACCTATCAGTGCAGCCTCATCAATGCCCACCAGTGCCACCTCATCAGTGCCCATCAGTACTGCCTATCAGTGCTCATCAGTGCCGCCTATCAGTGCCTATCAGTTCCACCTATCAGTGCAGCCTCATCAGTGCCCACCAGTGCCGCGTATCAGTGCCCATCAGTACTGCTTATCAGTGCCCATCAGTGCCACCTATCAGTGCAGCCTCATCAATGCCCACCAGTGCCACCTTATCAGTGCCCATCAGTACTGCCTATCAGTGCTCATCAGTGCCACCAATCAGTGCCCATCAGTGCCTCCTATCAGTGCAGCCTCATCAGTGCCCACCAGTGCCACCTCATCAGTGCCTATCAGTGTAGCCCAGCCATTCTCAACCAGGGTTCCTCCAGAGTTTGTTAGAGGTTCCTTGACCTGTGGCTGATTCACCTCCCATTTGATGGTCCCAGGGCCAAATGCTCTTGGCAGAGCCAGGTGCATTATTATTATTATTATTATACAAGATTTATATAGCGCCAACAGCTTACGCAGCGCTTTACAATGTATAAGGGGGACAACACAATTACAGTACAATACAAAAGGTACAGGAGGGCCCTGCTCGTAGAGCTTACATTCTAAAGGGAGGGGGTGGTGGTACTAAAGGTAATAGCTGCAGAGAATGATTTGATGGGGGTGGCTCAGGGACAGTTGTTAGGTGGGTGTGGGGTAGGCTTCCCTGAATAAATGAGTTTTCAGGGATCTCCTAAAGGTGGACAGGGTAGGGGCTGGGAATTCCAGAGGATGGGAGAGGCTCTGGAGAAGTCCTGTAGGCGAGCATGGGAGGAGGTAACAAGGGAGCTAGAGAGCAGGAGGTCCTGGGAGGAGCAGAGGGGGCGATTTGGGCGATATCTGCCAATGAGGTTGGTGATGTAGATGGAGGCGATGTTGTGAATGGCCTTGTAGGTTATGGTTAGAATTTTGAATGTTTTACGGTGGGGTAGGGGAAGCCAGTGAAGGGATTGGCAGAGAGGAGCAGCAGTCACGGATCGGTTAGCGAGGTGTATTAGTCTAGCAGCAGCATTTATAATAGACTGAAGGGGGGATAGCCTGCTTAAGGGTAGTCCATTAAGGAGAGAGTTGCAGTAGTCGAGGCGGGAAATAATCAAGGAGTGAATAAGTTGCTTTGTGGTGTCATTAGTCAGGAAGGGTCGAATTCTGGAGATGTTGCGGAGGTTAAGGCGACAGGATTTAGCCAATGATTGGATATGGGGGCTGAAGGAGAGGTCAGAGTCAAGGATTACACCCAGAACCTTGGCATGTGTGGAGGGACCAATGGTTGTGTTGTTGATATTAATGGTGAAGTCACAGGAGGGGGACCGTGAAGGAGGAAATATAACAAGCTCAGTTTTAGAAAGATTAAGTTTGAGGAAGTGGTGTGACATCCATATCGATATGTCATCAGTAAGTTTGAGATCCGTGAAGAGATAGTGGGGGTGAGTTAAGGAGTGGAGAGATAGATCTGGGTGTCATCGGCATAGAGGTGGTATTGGAAGCCATGGGAGGTTATCAACTGGCCCAGGGAAGAGGTATAAAGTGAGAAAAGGAGAGGCCCAAGGACGGAGCCTTGGGGTACCCCAACAGAAAGAGGAAGGGGAGCGGAGGAGATGGAGTTGTAAGTGACACTGAAAGTGCGCTGAGATAGGTAGGAGGAGAACCAGGATAATGCAGAATCAAGGAGGCCAAGGGAGTGTAATTTGCTGAGGAGCAGCAGGTGGTCAACTGTGTCAAAGGCAGCAGAAAGGTCTAAAAGTATGAGTATGGAGTAATGGCCATTGGTTTTGGCAGTTATTAGGTCATTGGTGAGTTTTAGTAGGGCATTTTCAGTAGAATGTTGTGGGCGGGAGCCAGCTGCATGACACCAATGATCTCTTTAGCTGTCTGTAAGAATGGCATTCGAACCAACACTGTAAGTGGGGCATTCGTGCCGCAGGCCACCAATGTACGGGGCATTTTTCTCACTGACTGCCAATGATTTGTTTCTATCAGGGGTTCCCTAACACTTGAAAATTATTTTAAGGGTTCTTCTAGGGTGAAAAGCTTGAAAAAGACTGGTGTAGCCTATCAGTGCAGCCTCAACAGTGAACACCAGTCCCATCTCATCAGTGCCCATCATTGTAGCCTATCAGTGCCCATCAATGCCCATCAGTGCAGCCTCATCAGCGCCCATCAATGAAAGAGGAAAAATTACCTGTTTGCACAATTTTATAACAAATAAAACACATTTTTTTTACTAAATATTCAGTCTTTATTCATTCATTAAACAAAATTTTAAAAACCCAGTGGTGATTAACTACCACCAAAAAGAAAGCTCTATTTGTGTGAAAAAAATTATAAAAATGTAGTTTGAATACAGTGCTGCATGACCGCGCAATGGTCATTCAGAGCGTGACAGCACTGAAAGCTGAAAATTGGCCTTGGCAGGAAGGGGGTAAAAGAGCCCGTTAGGCAAGTGGTTAAAAACTGGAGCTTTCCAGACCCATGATGTATGGACAGTTAGATGTATGTTTACATCAGAGTAACTCCGATCTGTCACGTTTAGGTTTAACAAACAATGTAAAAGGACGCAGAACTTTTCCAGTTCTTTCTAGACCTGGACAGATGTGCAGGTAAGTGCCTGTAAATGTCCATTTACATCGACCTGCCCATAGACTTAAGCCATCCATAGATGGTGTGAATTCCTTTCCTGCAACTCTACGGGTTTCAGGAAAGAAATTCGCACAATTCCCCCATCAGCACAGACAGTGCTGACAGGGGAATCCCTCCTGCCCAGCAATTGTCTTCTCCTGGCCGGGGACGGCCACTAGCAAAATCACAAGTGAATCCAGCAGGCTGGTTGTACCCAAGTTGATCGATCAATCAACTTGTTACCAGTGTTGCCAACCCCCCCTGAAGAGAAATTTACTTGCAGGACGCCAAAATTTACAAACGGCACCAATTTTTTACTGGCAAATTTTTGGAGGGAGCCACATTTTTTTTGCTGGCTGCAAAAAAGTACCGAAAATGAGAGTTTTCAGTGCTAAACGGTGCAAATATCAATATTTGAACTATAAACACATATCTAGTGCTATTAGCAATGTGTTTAAGTTAAACAAAAGTCAAAAAACATATTTCTCGATTGACATGAAGGTCAGGTTACTATAACCCAGCCAGTACAGAGTTCCCCCTTACATCAGAGTGTGCAGGATTCCCCCTTACAGTGAATAGGAACTCTTATGTAAAGGGGAACGCTGCAGATCATGATCTAAGGTGGAATGGTAGTGTCCTCCTCACCCCCCTCACAGTACCTTTCGCCTTCATATTACCTCTCCACATCAGTGTGTCCTCCTCCTGTGCCCCTTTCACCTCTCCACAGGGCAGCACATCAGTGTCCTTCTCTCTGTCCCTGCACAGCTTCACCCCCCCCCCAGTAATGTCCTCCTCTGCCCCCTTTTTGCTATCCCCCCACACACAGTCAGTGACATTTGCCTCCCCTCTCCTCAGCTCCTCCTCTGCCGCCACAACACCACCAAAAGTGAGTGGACTGACTTCTATTCAAAAATGGCACCAGGCGGCGCCATTACGTTACTGCACATGCGCCGCCTGGCCGAGCGTGTACAAGCTTTCCTGAGCCTAGCCGGCTTCGGAAATGCTAATGCGCAGTTGCATCTTTTTTACAGGCTGCAGTCCCTGTAACGGACACTTACGGGCAACCCGTAATGGGCTTAAATTTACGGGCTGTTGGCAACACTGCTTGGTTCATACAGCCTGCCCATTAACCACTTGCCGACTGCCCTCCGTTGTTTGGTGGCAGCAGAATGGCTCCGTTGCATGAACCACCGTAACTGTACAGCAGACGCTTTAAGGGATATGGGGGCGCACTTAGGAGCCAAAGCACGTGCACGGCAGCCACGATGTCCACCAGGCACTGGCGATCGCTCCTGACAGAGCCAGAATGGGGATTTGTGTGTGTAAACACACAAATCCCCGTTCTGTCAGGGGTGAGGAGACAGATCTGTTGTTCCTAATGCTTAGGAACAATGATCCGTCTCCTCCCCCAGTCAGTCCCACCCCCCCACAGTTAGAACACACACTGAGGAAATACATTTAACCCCTTGATCGCCCCTCTAGTGTTAACCCCTTCCCTGTCAGTGACATTTATATAGTAATCAATGGCTATTTTTAGCTCTGATCACTGTATAAATGTCAATGGTCCCAAAAAAGTGTCAAAAGTGTCCGATCTGTTTATCGCAATTTCGCAGTCCTGATCGCCGCCATTACTAGTAAAAAAAATAATAATAAAAATGCCATAAATCTATCACCTATGTTTTTTACCAAAAATATGTAGAAGAATACATATTGGCCTAAACTGATGACGATTTTTTTTTTTTTTAAATTTGGGATATTTATTATAGCAAAAAGTAAAAAATATTGTGTTTTTTTCAAAATTGGTGCTCTTCTTTTGCTTATAGCGTAAAAAATAAAAACCACAGAGGTGATCAAAAACCACCAAAAGAAAGCTCTATTTGTGGGGAAAAAAAGGACATTAATTTTGTTGGGCACAACGTTGCACGACCACACAATTGTCAGTTAAAGTGACGCAGTGCCGTATCGCAAAAAGTGGCCTGGTCAGGAAGGGGGTAAATTCTTCCAGGGGTGAAGTGGTTAATGGTTCAAATATCGCCTGTTTCCTGCTGAACCGGCCAAGATTCAAACTGTCTTTGGCCGGCCTTGCATTGAGCCTCTGATCAGGTCCGGCTGAAAAATTGACAGGCAGACTTGATCAGACTATCCATGTCAAAGGAGCCAAAATGTTGCAGTATAAGCACTGGGGGGAAAACAGAAGACTGAGCAAATGCTACCTTCTGTCTGCAGCAGACGGATTTCATCACCTAAGAAAAGGAAAAGACAAAAGATGGAGTTTTTTTAGCTGTAAAAATGATACTATTGGGGCTCATTTAAACTTGTGTTGTTCAGTGAAAAGTGATCTGCAGTGGAACACTTTTCACAGAGCCCCACAGACATGGTTGACAGACATTCAGGAGGCGATACTGCTACCTCCTAAGTGCCTGTCTGTTTTTTTTTGACAGCCAACTGGGCTCTTAAAGTGGTTGCAAAGCCTAAACATTTTTTACCTTAATGCATTCCTTGTATTAAGGTAAAAAATGTTTTTAGGTGTCAGCATCCCCCCCCCTCTTTTACTTACCTGAGCCCTCATTTGATCCAGCACCATGCACGTCTGCAGCTCTTCTCTCTCCTTACTTCAGGGTCTCTCTAGCTTTGCTGGAGCATCAGGAGCCATTGGATCCCAGCGCTGTCAAAATCAGTGATGGGAGAGCACGGGATTGGGCTGAGTCCCGCTGCCTGTGTCAATGGACGCAGCAGTGGGGCTCAGGTGCGAGCACGTACAAGTGTCTCCATTGGAAGCGGCATCCCATGGGGTCACTGGACAAAGGGGAGGGGACAGGAGCACCGGCAGGGGACCCGAAAAGATGAGGTTTGCGGCCACTCAGGTAAGTATAGACATTTTTTGTTATTTAAAAAAAAAAACAGTCCCTTTACAATCACTTTAAATGAGAATAATACCGCGCCACAAGCCTTGTGCTTGGCTCACGGTTGAAGCACCAATCACTTGGATGGGTTGTGTTCGGCGGCAGTACTGTGAAAGGAAGGATAAATTTTGCCAAAAACATCATGGCCGCAGCACCCCATCTGGCTGCCTTTGCAGCTTAAGGGGAGTGGTTGGGAGGCAGTAAAATGCGGATCAACCACCTATCTTTACTGCCCCTCCCAACCACTAGTGTAATTTAAGCCTTGCTGTTTATTGTGATAGATCAGGAAGATTTTCATGCAAACGTGTAAAGTTACTTTAAGATCACAAACTGGGAAGTAGATGGTCATCACAGCTGTAAAGACCTTGTTGACAGTTTGTACAGATGGCTGACTTATCACATGTCATGTGATGCTGGCGGATCTTCAATGCTGAACTCCAGACTAAACAAATATTGTCTAAATATAAGAGTCATGTGTATTCTTCCTGATGTAGCAATATGGACTACAATTGCAAAGTGTGGTGATTCCCCATCGTTTCTATGTACTGTATCAGTGCCGGCCCAAGACATTGTGCTGCCTGGTACCAAGAATGAAATGCTGCCCCCCCCCCCCCAAAAAAAAAAAATCACGCCCACCAAAATGCCTCCACATCCATTATTTTATATCATGGTAACTAAAGTGGACCTGTCATGGCTCCATACATGTATATAGAAGTATAAAGAGGACCTGTCATGGCTCTATACATGTAAAGGAGTATAAAGGGGACCTGTAAAAATACAAACCGCAGAGGTGATCAAATACCACCAAAAGAAAGCTCTATTTGTGGGAAAAAAAGGACGTAAATGTTGTTTGGTTGCAACGTCGCACGACCACGCAATTTTCAGTTAAAGCGACGCAGTGCCGAATCGCAAAAAAAATGATTGAAGTGCAATATTTCTATTATTACATTGTTATATAAAATAAAATAGTTAAACTCACCATAATGCAGAATCAGTGGGAGCCCCGAGCCTGTCACTTGCCAACGTCACCTGCCTTCAGATGCGGATTGTCACTTGCCACGACTTTACCTGCCTCACATTGCGGATTGTCACTTGCCACGGCGCCACCTGCCACACATTGCGCATTGCCACCTTGCCACCTGCCTCACATTGCGGATTGTCACTTGCCACCTGCCTCACATTGCGGATTGTCACTTACCACCTGCCTCACTTTGCGGATTGTCACTTGCCACGACGTTACCTGCCTCACATTGCGGATTGTCACTTGCCACGACGTTACCTGCCTCACATTGCGGATTGTCACTTGCCACGACGTTACCTGCCTCACATTGCGGATTGTCACTTGCCACGATGTTACCTTCCTCACATTGCGGATTGTCACTTGCCACGACGTTACCTGCCTCACATTGCGGATTGTCACTTGCCACGACGTTACCTTCCTCACATTGCGGATTGTCACTTGCCACGACGTTACCTGCCTCACATTGCGGATTGTCACTTGCCACGATGTTACCTGCCTCACATTGCGGATTGTCAATTGCCACGACGTTACCTTCCTCACATTGCGGATTGTCACTTGCCACGACGTTACCTGCCTCACATTGCGGATTATCACTTGCCACGACCTTACCTGCCTCACATTGCGGATTGTCACTTGCCACGGCGCCACCTGCCACACATTGCGGATTGCTACCTTGCCACCTGCTTCACATTGCGGATTGTCGCTTGCCACGTCACCAGGCACACATTGTGGATTGTCACTTGCCACTACTGCTGATCCCACTGTGAGGAGCCCAGTTTTCCTGCCGAAAAGGTCCCCCATCGCATAGTGTCCGCCCTGTACTGCGCTTGCGCAGTACGGAGGACAAAGGAGACACCGAAAGTGTCCGAACATCAACAGCAGGAGCGTGTGGCACAATGTACTCTGAAGCGCAGGCGCTGTGGAGAGCTCATAAACAGCTGTTCATGTTCGGAGACTTTCAGCGTCTCCTTTGTCCTCCGTACTGCGCAAGCGCTGCGCCTGCGCAGTACAGGGTGGACAGTATCCGATGGAGGACCTTTCTCGGCGGATCCTCCCAGTGGGATCCGCAGCGGAGCGGGTGGAACGGGCTGGCGGGCGGGCAGCAATTTTCCGCCCCCTTGATTGTGCCGCCTGGAACCATGGCTCCATCGGGTCCCATGGTAGGGCCGGCCCTGTACTGTATTGTCCCTCTAGTGCCCAGTGTCACTAACTGACATCATCTGTGAGCCAAACCAAAGGGATTGTGAGATTGGTAGTTCCCCAGAATGGTAATTGCCCTGCATGACTATAGACCCAGACTACATATCCCAGGGATCTTTGCTACCATCAGAAAGTTTGCTGGGAAGACCTATAAAAGAGGCCAGAGACCCGCCCCACGCACTCTTCCTCCTGGGCCTCGTGTGTGACGGACCTCTCTGTGCAGGGAGAGTGAGGTCGCGGCATACCGCGTGGTTTACAACATTCCAACCCAGCCGAGAAGGGCCTAGCACTGCTTGCTGTACATTGGATATCTATCCAGCACCACCTCGGCAGTCCGACAACCCGCTCTTCGTATCAGACATTCGTCGCAAAGGGATCCGCTACAAGAACGCCTCTCCGGGAGCTGCTGTTCGGAAGGCATTGAATCAGCCTGGTCGTTGTTAAGAGAGCAACTGCCCACGGTTGCAAACCTTTCTTTGTTTCTTCACTGGGACACTGTGTATAGACAGTTTTACAATGGGGAAACACTTTACTGCACTTCTATTTGAACAATGTACATATAGACCTGTTGCATAAACCGTTCTAAGAAATACCATTTGCCTTGTCACTGCACCTTATTGGATATAGTTAATGAGCTCCGACTGCCGGCGAAGACCATCAGGCCTGCAACTGTGACATTGCTGTCATTACTTCTTAAAGGGCCCTCATACCATTCTTGTTT
This sequence comes from Lithobates clamitans, assembly GCA_037952925.1. Taxonomy (NCBI): domain Eukaryota; kingdom Metazoa; phylum Chordata; class Amphibia; order Anura; family Ranidae; genus Lithobates; species Lithobates clamitans. Next base: position 318,946 of record JBBGZY010001153.1, read on the forward strand.
CATTGATCCCTCATTATGATTAAAAGTTAAATAGGCCTGGCCTGGGTTTCCCCTTTAGAAGTCTTGCCAGAATTAATACCTAACACTTGCTTATCCTTTCAGGTCATGTTCAAGTGGTATTCCATTGTACATATGTGTATATAATATACTGTTATTGCCAAATTATCTTAACTTGTATTATAGAGGTAGAGGGATTCTTCTGCTGAGTCAGGACTGTTATCCAAAGCTCAGTGGATCTAATACCCCCTCTTTGCAACAAGATCTCCTTTGAGTTATTCCAGTAAACATTAATAGAATATAAACTCACTGATTTGTTTGACTTTATGGTGGTGCAAAGATGTCTGAACCCAGAGTTTCAGGTCGGGTGGAATGTTAACGGGGTCATGGTGGTGCAGATGAGCAGGTAAATACAAGCAGTCCTCAAGGGGGTCATGCTACACTTGAATCTTGGGATGCTTTGTGTATTTCTTCCAGATCTGTGCAGTAATCCAGTGTGAGATTTCTCTCTGTGCAGGAGCTTCCTGTAATAAAGACCGGTCACTGCTGCTCTTTCTCCTTGTGCAGGGTGACTGGTCTTGTCTCCACCCCCTCCTGTAGTTTTCTGCAGGCAGCCTTTCATGGGCAGAGCCTGTTTGGCCCCTCCCACACTCTGCTTTCTGCACAGGCTACATACAGCACACTGATGATGTCACGTCTACTTTCACAAGGTAATCTCTGGGTTTACAAAGGCATTTGGTGCACTGGATTTACACTGGTCAGCCATAACTTTATAAACACTGACAAGTAAATTGAAAAACATTGATTATTTTGTTACAATGTCACCTGGAGGTGGGTGGGATATATTAGGCAGCAAGTAAACATTTTGTCAATGAAATTGACGTGTTAAAAGCATAAACATCAGCTTTGCAGTTTGTTGCCTATGGCAGGGCCTAGTGGCATCCCTAGGGTTTTTTTCACCTGGTGCGGCAAAACATTATGTCAACCCCCCTCCACCAAGTATAGTCCCCCCTCAGTACAGACTCCCCTCTTCGCTAAGAATATACCCCCCTCTCTTGGTACAGACCCCCCTCCCGTAGTACAAACCCCCCTCCCTCAGAATAGACTTCCTTCTCTCAGTACAGACCCCCTCTCCACTAAGTATAGACCCAGCCTCCCTCAGTACAGACCCCCCCAGTCCAGAACCCCCTACACTAAGTACAGACCCCCCTCCCTCAGTCCAGACCCCCTTCATTGAGTACAGACCCCATCACCCTCAGTACACACACCCCTCACCACTTGTTCTAGTTGGGAGGTGGGGGGGGGGTCCATTATGTGCTGGGGGCGGGGCACTTTGGGAGGGGAGAGGGCTTGTGTCAGTATGGAGATGGGGGGTCAGATATGTCCTGGGGGGTGTGCTTTGGGAGGCAAGAGGGCTTGTGCTCTTATGGAGGGTTAGATTTTAAATCCAAACCCCACTTCTAGTATAGGTCCTCTCCCCTTCCAAAGTACCCCCCCAGCACATATCCTCTTTACCACCCCCCCAGAATAAATCCTCTATCTCTTTAACTTGCCCCCCCCCCCTTTCTGATCACTCTGTCCCACTCCTCTGCAATGCCCAGGGGTGACCACACATTAAGACAGCCTTGATGAATAGGACTGCATAGCTGCAGACCACCCCCAAATAGCTTGGGGTGTCTACTTTCCAAAATGGGGTCATTTGGGGGGGAGGTTGTGCCATCTTGGCATTTTATGGCCTTCAAAACTGTGATAGGTAGTGAGGAGTGAAATCAAAAATTTACGCCCTTAAAAATCCTGAAGGCGGTGCTTGGTTTTGGGGCCCCGTACGCGGCTAGGCTCCCAAAAAGTCCCACACATGTGGTATCCCCGTACTCAGAAGAAGCAGCAGAATGTATTTTGGGGTGTAATTCCACATATGCCCTTTGCATGTTTGAGCATTATATCATTTAGTGACACCTTTGTACAAAAAAAAAAAATTGTCACTTTCCCGCAACTTGTGTTAAAATATCAAATATTCCATGGACTCAACATGCCTCTCAGAAAATAGCTTGGGGTGTCTACTTTCCAAAATGTGGTCATTTGGGGGGGTTTTGTGCCATCTTGGCATTTTATGGCCTTCAAAACTGTGATAGGTAGTGAGGAGTGAAATCAAAAATTTACGCTCTTAGAAATCCTGAAAGCAGTGCTTGGTTTTCGGAGCCCCGTACGCGGCTAGGCTCCCAAAAAGTCCCACACATGTGGTATCCCCGTACTCAGGAGAAGCAGCTAAATGTATTTTGGGGTGCAATTCCACATATGCCCATGGCCTGTGTGAGCAATATATCATTTAGTAACAACTTTTTGTAATTTTTTTTTTTTTTTTGTCATTATTCAATCACTTGGGACAAAAAAAAATAATATTCAATGGGTTCAACATGCCTCTCAGCAATTTGTTTGTACTGCCCTGCCATTTTAGTACCTCAAGAAATGACATAGGCAGTCATAAACTAAAAGCTGTGTAAATTCCAGAAAATGTACCCTAGTTTGTAGACACTATAACTTTTGCGCAAACCAATAAATATACGCTTATTGACATTTTTTTTACCAAAGACATGTGGCCGAGTACATTTTGGCCTAAATGTATGACTAAAATTGAGTTTATTGGATTTTTTTTATAACAAAAAGTAGAAAATATCATTTTTTTTCTAAATTCGGTCTTTTTCCATTTATAGCGCAAAAAATAAAAAACGACAGAAGTGATCAAATACCATCAAAAGAAAGCTCTATTTGTGGGAAGAAAAGGACGCAAATTTCGTTTGGGTACAGCATTGCATGACCGCGCAACTAGCAGTTAAAGCGACGCAGTGCCAAATTGTAAAAAGTGCTCTGGTCAGGAAGGGGGTAAATCCTTCCGGGGCTGAAGTGGTTAAAGGATCTGTTACTGACAGATTGGTGCCAGATGCCACAGTGTACCCTCAGAGGTCTAGTGGAGTCCATGGCAGGATGGCTCAGGGCTGTTCTGGTGGCAAAAGGGGGAACTACTCAATATTAGGTGGGTGGTCATAAAGTTATGGCTAATCAATGTTTATCTTCTGTGGCTATCGAAGAATATATATTAACAAAAGTACAAACCGGGGAGTAGGAAATTGTCTCTGCTGTGAAGACCTGGATGACACTTTGTACAGATGGTTAACACACTGCGTGTTGTGTAAGTGATGCTGGCAGGTCTATATAAAATGAAATCACGCAGCTGTAGCTTTGATTTTTTTTTTCTTTATTTCCCACACAGAATTTGCATCTTTAGACTGTCTAGCACATCTAGCAGGATGCAAAGAAACTATGTACCAATGTTTGTGAAGAATTTAAAAAACAGGATATTATTGTAGACAAATTGGTGTAGCCTAAACCATGTTGACACTGCTATTTTTCCTCACCATTTCTTACCGATCTCTACCCCTACACTAATACTGGTGTAGCGCACCCCCCTAAGGAGCCGCAAGAATACTGGGATCCCCCACCCTGCCCAGCCAGGCACACCAAATTTTCTCAGGCACACTAGAGTCAGAGAACAGTCCGTGACTTTGTTTTTTTTTTTATTTATTGAGGGTAATAGCTTGTATAGGGATGGGAAGTTATGGGATGCCCATTTGACTTTGGCAACCAACATCAGGTACAATTCTTCCTATATATAGTCTTTGTATACAGCTCCACTTCTTCCTCCAGCACTCGCTTACAGAACCCAGCTGGAACACTGTGAATTACAGTGGCGGCCCATCCACACAGGGTGCACGAGCGCCGCCCCCCCATCCATGCATCTGGCCCCCTAATCTACATGTGGGGCACTGGATGCATGGATTCCAATGGGTTTTTTTTTTGAAGCACGTGATTAGACCCAGAGGCTCTAATAGGCTTCAAACTGGGAGCCCACCCAGTTGTGTGACAATAGCAAATGAATTCTCGCTATTGTCACACTGATTCTCCCCCCGGTCAATCAGGAAAGAGGTCCTAAGACCCATCACCCGATTGGGCGAATGGAGAGGTGATCCGATTGGCCGCCTAGGAGAAGGAGGAGAAGCACGGCGCACGAAAGAGATGCATGGGGAAGCAGGTGAAGCAGACTGCTGCCCGACCTAGATGGGGGGGTGGTGCGAGGGGCCAGCCGCCACTGGTGAATTATTCAACAGTCCCATTATCCAAAGGATAAAACAATAGCCTATTACAGGCAGGAACCAGCGTCCCATTGGTTGTGTAGCAAATTACAGTGTTCAGCATGTATCACTCCCGTGGTTACTGATCCCAGCACCACCTCTTTAGTCTATGCCAACCCACCTGGCTGCAGCTGCCCCTTTCACTAGCCCTCCAGGCTAATCCTTCCCCACAGTCCTCCCAGAGTGACACTCACCAGCTCACCCGGCTGACTCTCAGGAGATCTCCCAGACTTGCTGATCTGCTCCTGCTGTCCTCTTTCCTTGCTCCCGTGCCTCCAGGAAGGGCTTCCTCTGTGTATTTTGAGGGATTCTTCCAGCACCTGAGCCCCAGTCCTGAGGTCACCCCTTCCCAGACTAGAGGGTGCTCTGCAAGAGCCTCCGACAGACTCCTCAGCACTCCATCTCAATCTGACTGCCCTGCTGGCATGACTCTGCTGGCATTACCCATGCCTATTTATGAGGTAAGTCTGCCCCTTGCCAGCCCATTTGCTGGGGATTGGCTGAGGACCTCATACATATTCATACCAGCCCCTCCTAGCTTCTGCCCATCTAAAACATTCTCTAATGTTCCAGAAAACAGGGGGAGGCACCAGAAGAGCTGTCACGATGTGTCATCCTTCCTACCATCTGAACCCTGACCAAGATTTAGCAGCCCAGGCTTGGCCCTGAGCCAAAAGAATACATTTTCCTACATTAACAACCTATTTACATCTAGCACACAAGAGGATGCTACATAGCAATTGGCCACCTTCCTCGGCTGTACAGTAAAAACGCGGGGCCACAGTCCATGACGTTGTATCTGCCGTAGTCAACCTGGCATATGTTTCTCACATAGAGAAGAACTGAGAGTTTTTTTCTTCTATAGGCTGCAAGTAATTGTGTAATCACAAAACTATTAAAGATGAACTCCAGACAGGTATAAAGGCACGCATTAATGAGAACCTGCATTCATTAACACACCCTTTAACCACTTCCATACTGGGCACTTTCACCTCCTTCCTGACCAGACTAATTTTCAGCTTTCAGCGCTGTTGCACTTTGATTGACAATTGCATGGTCATGCAATGCTGTACCCAAACTACATTTTTATCATTTTTTGAGACAGATAGAACTTTCTTTTGGTGGTATTTAATCATCACTGGCTTTTAAATTTTTTGCTAAACAAATTAAAAAAGACTGAAACAATACCTTAGGCCCCTTATGTCCATCCTGCTGTCCATGGGCTGCATGTAGTCCTTTGGAACCTTTTGTGTGGCCATATTACAAAAAAGTGGGGGGGGGGGGGGTCATTCACTTTTTTCTAGCTTTCGGCACCTGCTTATAAGCAGACCACTTTTCCTGAGCACAACTTTTTTGAATGTTGTTTCGCATGCTGTTTTGACTGGTTGGTTACATTGTCTTTGATCTCAAAGGATGTGTGATTATATCTGCTGCAAACAAGGTACATTAGGTCAATGCTTTATTTTTTAGTTTGTGTCGCTTATTAATTTGCTCCAAACATTCTTTTTTCTGACATGCTAAAGGACAGTCATGTCAGTCACACCTAATAAATCCGCGGTCCGATCTGCAAGTGCTGCCATGGCAACAGTTAAAAAGCACGAAGTCACATAGAGTAAATCTTAAAGTATCTGTCAACCCAATCACTCAAATCTCTTACAAGCCTTAACACGTCAGAGTAATTTCGAAACTTGTTCACAATCTTGCTAAATCTGCATCTTTTCCTCGAAGTATACCTGCTAATCCTGCCATAAAGGTCTTCTTTAGAAACTTCCTGTTGTCGGGTTACAATTGTCTCCCAGGTGTCACTGATGGAGACTTTAAGTGATCATGCTGACACTTTTACGGTATGTTGGATCTTCCAGGATTTCCAAAACTCAAAGGACCTCCAATACTCACAGAACACATGCCAAGGTCTTCCAGGATATTTAAGACTCCTAGAACCTCTAGTACTCACAGAATCCATGGTGGGGTCTTCCAGGATTTCCAATACTCTTAGGACCTCCAGTACTCACAGAATCCATGTTAGGTCTTTCAGGGTTTCCAGGATCCTTAGGATCTTGTTTGCCTCCAGGACTTCTAGAGCTCCCAGTAACAGTGCTGGATATGTCCGCTAACCAGAAAGGGTATTTAGGCTCCGGCCTTTGTAGTGGCTAGTGCTGTGTATTATCACCAACTGCTTTAGAGCTAAAGAGCTATAATACTTGCTTGCCAGTAGCTTTCTTGTTAAGGAGCTGGATTAGCCTGGCTACTTTTTTGCTTGCTGCCTGCCTAGACCTCTGCTCGGACCTGACTACTTTCTCGCCTGTCTCGACACCTGCCTGGACCTGGCTAGAGTCTTGCCTGAAGGAAAGTTGCTTATCTCCACAACAAAGTCTTTCTGCTCAAGCTACCATCTTAGTGGGTTGATCCTGAGGGCCATGACCTGTGTCAGTTTGTGTCAGTAAACTGGGACTACTAGGTTTCCTGGTCCATCTCCACCATCAAGAACTCCGGTGAAGACTAGGGATAAGCTAAGCTTCAGGCCAAACTAGTTTGGCCAAAATTCACGGGATACTGTTAAATGATAGCAGACCACTGGCCAAATCAGCTGCAGCAAAAGAATTCTCCTCTCCAAAGTAACAAAGGAGCAGGGATGCTGGTTACATTATTGACCTAATATGCCCATATTTAGACATATGGTCATAATAGGTTAATGACATCACAATCATCCCTACGCATTTGTTACATGCAGCTACAGGGGAGGAAATTCCATGGCCACAGCTGATTGGGCCAGTAGCCTGCTTTAATATAACAGGTCCCTGTAGGTTTGAGCTGAACTGAGTTCAGCCCGAACCTTGGCTCATCCAAAGTGAAGACCAACTGCTACTTACATCCCAGGTATTGGGTGAGCCTGCTTCCCCTGCTAGGGGGCACCATGACAGACACACACAGTGCAGGTATGGTCCAACCTTTTTACCATCAGAACACAGTAATGAAGCAAAGGTCAATGGGAGGAACCAGTGGGCACTGCGGGGACACTGGAAATCACTCATAAAAGTCTCGGTTTCCCAGCAGAGTTTAAAGGACAATCCCTCATGAATAGAGCAATGTTTGCTTGCTTACTGGGCACTTTTACCCCTTCATGATCAGGCCATTGATCACCTTTCAGTGCTGTCGCACTTTGAATGGCAATTGCACGGTCATGCAACGCTGTTCCCACATTAAATTTTTTTCATCTTTTTTTGGTGGTATTTAATCTCCACTGGGTTTTTTTATTTTGTTGGTAAACAAATAAAAAAAAGAAAAGAAATTTCATAGTTTGGGATAACATTTTGCAAACAAGTAATTTTTCTCCTTCACTGATGAGCACTGATGAGGCTGCACTGATGAGGCGGCACTGATGAGGAGGCACTGATGGGCAACACTGATGGGCACTAATAGGTGGCACTGATGGGTAGCACTAATGGGCACTGATAGGCGGCACTGGTGGGCATTGGTAAGCAGCACTGATAGGTGACACTGATGAGGAGGCTCTGATGGGCACTGATTAGCAGCACTGGTGGGCACTGATTGGCAGCACTGTTGGGACTGCACTGATAATCTGTGCCCTGATTATCAGTGCTGATGTTCCTTTAACGTAAGCCAGTTATCGGCTCTCTTTTTCTCTCCTCATGCTGTCAGCATGAGGAAAGAAAAGCTGATAACCAGCTTGTGTTTACATCCTTGATCAGCTCATCAGCTGATCACATGGTAAAGGGCGGCTGTGATTGGCCCTTTACCATGATCTGTGATAACCTGAGTCTGAAGTCTTTCGGCTATAGCGTGGGCAGGAAATGGTTAAAGTGAATTTTAGTTTATTCTCAGTGTTGCTTTAAAAACCTGGTGGGTGATCTATTCACATAAAAGTCCAATTCCCATTTGTCCAGAAGTCCTTTTTTCCAGATACCCCAGTCTGACTCCTTACAACTTGTGAGTCAATGTTTTTTTTTCAGGGGGGAATGAATTCATAAGAACCCAACAGTGACAAGACGCTCCTGAAATGACATTTGGATGTCATATATGAATGATGTGATAAAACCTCAAAGGGCTGACTGGCAGTGATATCAAAAGCCCAAAAGCACAGAGGACAGAGCATCCATTAAAACAATTTTGGTTTGCTCCACACAAAAAAACAAATGAGATGTACGGTGGTTACCGGTTAATGACCAACCCCATACCACAGGCATGCAGGATGTGCTGGGCAACTGGATTATTGATGAGGACTGTAGGATTTGTGTTGGAACATTCTCACCAGCCCCTGAGGTGTGCAGATCCAGGTCACCGGAAGTAGACATCGCCAAAACCAGGAAGTCTGTGGTGGTGGACACTCAGACTGGGACACACCCGGGACACACCCGAGAATCACGCCGGTTGCCAGTTTCGGTGTACCCCCCTGTGTCAAATCCTGACATGCAACCAGCAAGCCATCGTCTATATCTGTGCACCGACACCCATTATTAACAGTTAATCCAGAATATCCCTCAGCCCAAGGATGGCCTAGTCAACTACTGATGGAGAATACAATATTGACACTTAATAGATCTTTATTTTTTGTCAGGGCTGGGCTTAGCCCTTCCTTCTCAAAGCTGGCCGCTCAGCTGTCGGCTAATTGCCAGCTCCTATCTCACCACAGTGACTCACCTGTTGATGATATCCTGCTCGTCAGTCTTGCCTACTTAAGCCGTCCAGCCCAGATGATCTCTGCTCTTCGCCTTGGTCACATCTCTAGAGACGCTCTCCTGTGTTCCTGTTAAAGACTTACTTGGCTGACATTCCTTCTGGCTCCAGATCCTGCCTGCTGTTCTATTACACTCATCTCTGGCTCCCTGACGTTTTGGCTTGTCTGACTATCCGCTCCGGTTCCGAACTCTGGCTATGTTTTGACTACGTTTACTGTGTTTACCTTTTTTTATTCTGTCTCAGTCTGATTCATGGTTTCTGACACTTTTTTGTATTTGTTTTATGTTATTTCTATCATCCAATAGTATGGCAGTGGTGTACAGTAGATGTAGACAATCTGAAATTTGTGCCGGCAGCTTCTGTACAACAAAGGATTTCCACCATAATTTAGGATTATGATAGAGATAAGTGAATCTAGTACTGTGATAGTCAAGTCTGGATACAAATTAGTTCCAATGACAAACTTTATAAAACCAATGTGGCTCGGAAGCTGTAACAACCCCCCCCCCTTTATCGGGGTATAACATTGTTGTGGGCTTGCACCACATCTGTCAGCAGCTGGTTCTGTTTTTCCATTGGAATAAACATGTTTCTGGACTTGAATATCAGGGTGTGGTGCTTTAATTCTAGATTGTTTCTTTCTTTCTTATTTCTTTTTGTATTCTCTTCTCACCCCTGTGTGGGTGGTTTTGTCACATTTGATCTCATGGGTGATGAGTTACGGTACTTTATCTTACCTTATTTTCAAAACGTCCATCCCTCTGCTTCCTCTTTTCATGAGAAAATAATCAAACCTGAAAAACGATTAGACAGTCACACACTGTGCTTACTAACCACATTTTTATTGTACTGCATTAAGCTTTCTACATAGTGTGCAGATTATCTACAGGGGTAGATAATAATGCAGCTCAAAGGAAGGATCAGTTGTATGTGGCACAAGATGGTTTAAAGTGACTTTTCGGGCACTCGTGTTCTTAAATTTTGTTGTTGCCAGTTATGTCATTATTCCAATTAGTATTGTGGCTTGGGTTTGCTTTAGTGCAAGACCTATTCGGACAGTATAAAGCTGTTGTTGAACTACAATTCCCTAATGCCCAGGTATAACAGACACTACAAAGATTGTATATACAGTGTATATATATATATATATATATATATATATATACAGTGGGGACGGAAAGTATTCAGACCCCCTTAAATTTTTCACTCTTTGTTATATTGCAGCCATTTGCTAAAATCATTTAAGTTCATTTTTTTCCCTCATTAATGTACATACAGCATCCCATATTGACAGAAAAACACAGAGTTGTTGACATTTTTGCAGATTTATTAAAAAAGAAAAACTGAAATATCACATGGTCCTAAGTATTCAGACCCTTTGCTGTGACACACATATATTTAAGGTGCTGTCCATTTCTTCTGATCATCCTTGAGATGGTTCTACACCTTCATTTGACTCCAGCTGTGTTTGATTATACTGATTGGACTTGATTAGGAAAGCCACACACCTGTCTATACAAGACCTTACAGCTCACAGTGCATTTAAGAGCAAATGAGAATCATGAGGTCAAAAGGAACTCCCTGAAGAGCTCAGAGACAGAATTGTGGCAAGGCACAGATCTGGCCAAGGTTACAAAAAATTTCTTCTGCACTTAACGGTCCTAAGAGCACAGTGGCCTCCATAATCCTTAAATGGAAGATGTTTGGAACGACCAGAACCCTTCCTAGAGGTGGCCGTCTGGCCAAACTGAGCTATCGGGGGAGAAGAGCCTTGGTGACAGAGGTAAAGAAGAACCCAAAGATCACTGTGGCTGAGCTCCAGAGATGCAGTCGGGAGATGGGAGAAAGTTGTAGAAAGTCAACCATCACTGCAACCCTCCACCAGTTGGGGCTTTATGGCAGAGTGGCCCGATGGAAGCCTCTCCTCAGTGCAAGACACATGAAAGCCTGCATGGAGTTTGCTAAAAAATACCTGAAGGACTCCAAGATGGTGAGAAATAAGATTCTCTGGTCTGGTGAGACCAAGATAGAACTTTTTGGCCTTAATTCTAAGCGGTATGTGTGGAGAAAACCAGGCACTGCTCATCACCTGTTCAATACAGTCCCAACAGTGAAGCATGGTGGTGGCAGCATCATGCTGTGGGGGTGTTTTTCAGCTGCAGGGACAGGACGACTGGTTGCAATCGAGGGAAAGACGAATGTGGCCAAGTACGGGGATATCCTGGATGAAAACCTTCTCCAGAGTGCTCAGGACCTCAGACTGGGCGGAAGGTTTACCTTCCAACAAGACAATGACCCTAAGCACACAGCTAAAATAACGAAGGAGTGGCTTCACAACAACTCCGTGACTGTTCTTGAATGGCCCAGCCAGAGCCTTGACTTAAACCCAATTGAGCATCTCTGGAGAGACCTAAAAATGGCTGTCCACCAACGTTTACCATCCAACCTGACAGAACTGGAGAGGATCTGCAAGGAGGAATGGCAGAGGACCCCCAAATCCAGGTGTGAAAAACTTGTTGCATCTTTCCCAAAAAGACTCATGGCTGTATTAGATCAAAAGCGTGCTTCTACTAAATACTGAGCAAAGGGTCAGAATACTTAGGACCATGTGATATTTCAGTTTTTCTTTTTTAATAAATCTGCAAAAATGTCAACAATTCTGTGTTTTTCTGTCAATATGGGGTGCTGTGTGTACAATATGGGGTGCTGTGTGTACATTAATGAGGAAAAAACATGAACATAAATGATTTTATCAAATTGCTGCAATATAACAAAGAGTGAAAAATTTAAGGGGATCTGAATACTTTCTGTCCTCACTGTATATGCAGCTCTATATTACTAATACTAACCAAACTGCTAAAAAAAAAAATGTAAAATTCATAATATACAAATATTGTGCAAATGAAAAAATATATAACACACACAAAAAAAAAATCATCTCAAACGTTATGCTACGCTATGTCAGCAATATAAATGCCATCTTATAAAAAAGTCCATACATAGGGTGTAATCAATTATTGTGCAAGCATGAGTCCATATGTTATACAAAAAAGGGAACAGATTCTCCAAACTGTGGATACACCCAATTGCAGAGTGAAAGTGTCCAAATAAAGTTGGAAAAAAAGCAAAGTGTGTCTCGCAATTGAGAAGAAACCCCATATATATCCACCACATGTGCAAAATGAGCGCCAAAGCCGCTTACCAAAAGGACACGACCCTCTGATTAGGAGCGGTTATAATATGCATGGGACTGATCATGGGGCTCCTTTTGGCAGCTGTCAGATTCTCAATAGGATTGACGCCTGTACACACTATATTACCATATTGTGCCGCTGTACCCAAACAAAAAATAGAGCTCTCTTTTGGTGGTATTTGATCACCTCTGCGGTTTTTATTTTTTTATAAACAAAAAAATAGAGACAATTTTGTAAAAAAAAAAAAAAAAAAAAAAAACACAACATTTTTTACTTTTTGCTATAATAAATATCCCAAAAATATCCCCCCCCCCCAAAAAAACGCAATAAGCGTATATTAATTTGTTTTCGCAAAAGTTATAGCATCTACAAAATAGGGGATAGCTTTATGAGAAGAGATGAAACCTCTTCTGGTTTCTGGAAAAAACAAACAAAAAAACAAAAAAAAAACAAATATACTTACCTGCTTTGGAATTGCACAGAGAGGCCCCGAACCTTCTCTTCTCGGGTCCCCAGCTGGTGCTCCTGGCTCCTCCTCTCTGTCCAGTGCCCCCACGGGAAACTGCTTCCTATGGGGGCACTTGTGTGTGCTCGTTCCCAATCCTCGCTGCCGCGTCCATTGACACAGACAACAGAAAAGAGAAAAGAGAAAGGAACTTTGTGTGAGGCATGTCACTAAATGGATACCTTATTTAAATCATTTATAACATTATTTATTAATAACTAATCATGTGGTAAAGAGTGTCAATCTGTAATACAGGACACAATGTATTATGATACAAGTATGAATATATAGTTATTATACAAAATAAAAAATACAAAATAATTAGCATTACAGTTACATAAAAACACTCATCCATTCATAAAAATTCAATGAACATGATCAATTGCTCATGGTGAGCAGGACTTGTCTAGGCATCAGTTCGATGCATACTCGACGCACGTTTCATGGCTCATGCCAATCATCAGGAGTAAAATGCTCTGAAATTAAATCAGTAACATCTATAAATATAGGATATACTTTAAGCGGAGAACAATCTCTCAAAATAAAGGTGTGTGACTTACAATACGGCCCAGTGGTGGCACCCAACCTATGTCCAAGGGAAGACAGACATCAGAAGAGGTGGCCACCTTGGGTACTTACATGGAGGGGATGCAAAAAAGGGGCCAGACCTGCAACCTTTGCTGCTGAAGTAGTTTACAGCTTGTGTGGGGAGGGTGGCCTTTTTGCCGTGGTACTAGAGGACCTTGTCCGGGCAGTGTCCTCAGTCAGCAACACAATGCGTGATAGGTTATGGCCAGAGATGAAATACAGCCAAAGTTGGCTACACAAAATTCCAAAATGACTGCATTACAACATTGTTTTATATTGTAAGTCACCTTAATGCTGGTAAAGCTGTGTAAGTACCTTGCTTTGACTTGGTATCAGTATCTTGCAGTCCACTATATAGTCTGTACAACAGAGCTCAGAAATGGGGAAGGAGAAACAGTGCAAGGAGCCAATCATTTGTGGGGAATGCTGTGGGGAGGAGAGAGCTCATCTGTCTGCTAATTCTACTTTCACTGTCTAGTCCAGTAGGAAAGAAGGGATCAGGTCTCTTCCCTGTTGCAGAGGGCTGTGCTATGTGGCACAGCTGTGTAACTCTCAGAAACGGATGGACAGAAATACAAACCCTTTGGCAGGGTAAAACAGTTGTTATTAAAATTCATCTGGGTATTTAGCTGTTGACCTGGATTTCAGCTTTAAAGTTTTAACCTCCACCTCAAACTTTTCTAACTGGCGTCGGCTGTCTAGTTGACTCTGTAGCAGAATTTATGGAGAAGGATTGCCAGCAAGAGGAACCAAAAAAAGTGTCTCTCACAGCACAAAGAGCCACAAAAATAGCTGAGAGGATGTTGATAAGGATGTTAAAGCGTAATCAGCCCGCCATCAACAAACCACAAAGAGGCAAGGGATTTCTGATTTGAAAATCAACCTATTTGTGGGAAAAAAAGCTATTTTTTAAATTCTTCTACGTTGCAGAACCCCAAAAGGTCATCACCCCACTTACTCAGCACATAAATTGTTGTTCTGAGGTCCTGAATGACAGTTAGTCGTTACCCCTACTCCTTCCATGGGAGACCATATTAGTGTCATCGGACAAACCATATTGAGACTCACAAAACTACGATAGGTCACAAAGCAGTGATGGTCAACCTACTTGATATAAGGGACCTCAAATGCAGCCCCTGACACCACTTAAGGGCTGCACAAACTATTCAGTGAATGTAATGCTACAGAAAGCTGTCAGAGATTGCAAACATGCATCAGGAGATTGTCAAAGACTTCTGTCATGCTATAGGAGATGGTCAGAGACTACTGTCACAATATAGGAGATGGTCAAAGACTTTAGGCATGCTACAGGGGATGGTCAAAGACTTTAGGCATGCTACAGGGGATGGTCAGAGATTACAGGCATTCTACAGGAGATGCTCAGAGACTACGAGCATTCTACAGGATATGGTCAGATACCTCAGTCATGCAACAGGAGATGGCCAGAGACTACGGGCATTCTACAGGAGATGGTCAGAGACTTCAGTCATTCTACAGAAAATGGTCAAAGACTTCAGACATGCTACAGGAGATGATCAGAGACTATGAGTATTCTACAGGAGATGGTTAGAGACTAAGGGCATTCTACAGGAGATGGTAAGAGACTACAGGCATTCTACGGGAGATGGCCAGAGACTTCAGGCATGCTACAGGAGATGGTCAGAGACTACTGGCATTCTACAGGTGATGGTCAGAGAATATGGGCATTTTAGAGGAGATGGTCAGAGACTACAGGAGATGGTCAAAGACTTCAGACATGCTACAGGAGATGGTCAGAGACTACGGGCATTCTACAGGAGATGGTCAAAGACTTCAGACATGCTACAGGAGATGGTCAGAGACTTTAGGCATACTACAGAAGATTGTCAGAGACTACGAGGATTTTACAGGAGATGGTCAGAGACCACAAGCATTCCACAGGAGATGGTTAGAGAATTCGGGCATGCTACAGGAGATGGTCAGAGACTATGAGCATTCTGCAGGTAATGGTCAGAGACTATGAGCATTCTACAAGAGATGGTCAGAGACTATGAGCATTTTACAGGAGATGGTCACAGACTACGGGCATTCTACAGGGGATGGCCAGAGACTTCAGGCATGCTACAAGAGATGGTCAGAGACTACGAGCATTCAACAGGAGATGGTCAAATACTTCATGCATGCAACAGGAGATGGACAGAGGCTGTGAACATGCTATAGAAATCAAAATTGCCCGGTCACCAGCTGTAAAAAAAAGAAAGGTGGAAGTGCATACCAGTTCTCTGCGTATCAGAAAATCTTCAGCTTTGCCTCCTCTCAAGCCACGCCCCTTTAATGCGTTTCACACGCTCATGAGTTTAGTTGTAGAATATATATATATATATATATATATATATATATATATATATATATATAATTATAATCAGAAGGGTGAGGTGCACTACAGTCTCAGATGGCCGTGCTTAGCAATCAAGCCCTCCCACAGGCTTCGACATAGAAAAAATCCAAAAACAAGGGACTGCTGCACAAACCGTATTTATTTTGAAATCTTCAAAAGGACATCACCACGACATCCATAAAACCAGGCATACATAATAAATGTTTTCGGGCTATTGTAGATAACGCCCTTCATCAGAAGATCATGCCTATCTAATGAATATACATATAGCAATATATATACTCAATGAACAATCAATTAACAAGCTAATCATCTGGAATCAATCAAATAATCATTTATGTTTAACCAAATCTGTTATTACATACACATACAATTATCATCAGATGTGAATACAATTTTTTACAATTTAGGAATCAACGTCACAGGTAGAAAGAAGATTTCACACTTCATGGAATATGGACACAGAAATCCTGAAATTAAAACGGAAAAATAAAAAAATGAAAAATAAAATATTAAAATGTCACATCTATAAAAGGTATATATTTTTATATGTGCAGATTTGACCCTTATTCAGTGGCGGAATTATCAGGGTCGCTGCAGTCGCACATGCGACTGGGCCCTGTAATTTCACCAATTCAGGGGGGGCCCGCCGCCTGCCAGTGTGAGAAGCCCACCGCCCGTCCGTTCGCTAGTGTGAGGGGCCCGCCCGTCCACTCTGGCTGCTGTTGTGAGGGCAGCGTGTGTCAGTTTGTTCCGCCGCGGGGAGGGGGGCTTTTGCTCGCTGAGCGGAGAGAGAGAAGTCAGAGGCAGCGCTGATACTATGGACCGCTCCGCCCCCGCCTATCCAGAGACAGAGAGAATGTAGGGAGGCGGGGCGGACACTGGTGACATCAAGTAAGAGAAGGAGGGGGAGGAGCTGCAGGAGGTCGCGGCCGCTGTGTAAGGACTGGAGTAGAGACAGTGACACGTGGAGCGCAGGGAGCCGAGAGAGACACAGAGCAATGACAGCAAGTAAGTGTCTCTGTTCCCGGCACCCAGCGCTGCCAATGAACCCAGTCCCCACCACCACCGCTGATTCCATCCCAGCACTGAAACTGATCCCACCCCCAGCACTGACACTCATACCCCCCACCAGCATGAGTGTCAGTGCTGGGGGGGATGGGATCAGTGTCAGTCATCCCCCCAGCACTGACACTGATCCCACCCCCCCACTCATTCCACCCCCCCCCCCACCAGCACAGCCACTCATCCCCCCAGCACTGACTGACACTGATCCCACCCCCCCAGCACTGACACTCATACCCCCAACCAGCACAGCCACTCATCCCCCCAACACTGACACTCATTCCACCCCCCCAGCAGCACTGACACTCATTTCACCCCCCCCTCCTCACACTGACACTCATCCCCCCAGCACTGACACTCATTCCACCCCCCCACCAGCACTGACACTCATTCCACCCCCCTCCCCACACTGACACTCATCCCCCCAGCACTGACACTCATCCCCCTAGCACTGACACTCATTCCACCCCCCCACCAGCACTGACACTCATTCCACCCCCCCTCCCCACACTGACACTCATCCCCCCAGCACTGACACTCATACCCCCAGCACTGACTGACACTGATCCCACCCCCCCAGCACTGACACTCATACCCCCCCATCAGCACAGCCACTCATCCCCCCCAGCACTGACTGACACTGATCCCACCCACCCCAGCACTGACACTCATACCCCCAACCAGCACAGCCACTCATCCCCCCAGCACTGACACTCATTCCACCCCCCAGCAGCACTGACACTCATTCCACCCCCCCTCCCCGCACTGACACTCATCCCCCCAGCACTGACACTCATCCCCCCACCACTGACACTCATTCCACCCCCCACCAGCACTGACACTAATTCCACCCCCCTCCCCACACTGACACTCATCCCCCCAGCACTGACACTCATACCCCCAGTACTGACTGACACTGATCCCACCCCCCCAGCACTGACACTCATACCCCCCCCACCAGCACAGCCACTCATCCCCCCAGCACTGACTGACACTAATCCCACCCCCCACTGATCCCAACCCCCACTCATTCCACCCCCGACCAGCACAGCAACTCATCCCCCCAGCACTGACTGACACTGATCCCACCCGCCCAGCACTGACACTCATACCCCCCCACCAGCACAGCCACTCATCCCCCCCACCACTGACACTGATTCCACCCCCCAGCACAGCCACTCATCCCTCCAGCACTGACACTCATTCCACCCTCCTCCCCGCACTGACACTCATCCCCCCAGCACTGACACTCATTCCACCCCCCTCCCCGCACTGACACTCATCCCCCCAGCACTGACACTCATTCCACCCCCCCACCAGCACAGTCATCCCATCCCCTCAGCACTGACACTCACCCCATCCCCCCAGCACTGACATCCAATCCCCCCCAGAACTGGCACTCACCCCATCCCCCCAGCACTGCCACTCATCCCACCCACCCACCACTGCCACTCATCCCATTCCCCCCAGCACTGACACTCATTCCACCCCCCCCCCACCAGCACAGCCACTCATCCCCCCAGCACTGCCACTCATTCCACTCCCCCACTAGCACTTACACTCATTCCACCCCCCCTGCACTGACACTCATTCCCACAGCACTGACACTGATCCCACCCCCCCAGCACAGCCACTCATCCCCCCAGCACTGACACTCACCCCCCCACCACTGACACTCATTCCACCCCCCCACCAGCACAGTCATCCCATCCCCCCCATCACTGACACTCCCCCCATCCCCCCCAGCACTGCCACTCATCCCACCCACCACTGCCACTCATCCCATTCCCCCAGCACTGACACTCACCCCCCCCAGCAATCCCACTCATCCCATCCCCCCAACACTGTCACTCATCCCATCCCACCAGCAGGGATGTATGTACAGGAGTTGCCGGGGTCACAATTGCATGCTCCAGGGTTCCCGTGCAGCCCCCTGTACACCCTGGATAGGAGGAGTGGGATATAGAGGAACCGTTCCCCTTCATTTTCCTCCTGCAGCCTGCAGCTGAAAGGCTGGAGGGGGGGTGGTACTGGAGGGGGATGGTGGTACTGGAGGGGGTGGTGGTGGTACTGGAGGGGGGGTGGTACTGGAGGGGGGTGGTGGTGGTACTGGAGGCAGGCCCGGATTTACTCCCTTTGCTGCCCCAAGGCTGGGTCTTTCAAGCATTCCCCTCGCAGCAGCCGGGAAGGAGAGGAGAGGGGGGAACCCGACAGCACTGAGGGGATGAGGGGGGCCAAAGAGTACACAGGAGCTTGAAGGGGAACGGTTCCTCTATATGCTGTCCACCACCTGCTGCCCCAAGCTCCTGTGTACTCTTTGGCCCCCCTCATCCCCTCAGTGCTGTCGGGTTCCCCCCTCTCCTCTCCTTCCCGGCTGCTGCGAGGGGAATGCTTGAAAGACCCAGCCTTGGGGCAGCAAAGGGAGTAAATCCGGGCCTGCCTCCAGTACCACCACCACCCCCCTCCAGGGAATGCCCCCTGTACACCCTGGATAGGAGGAGTGGGATATAGAGGAACCGTTCCCCTTCATTTTCCTCCTGCAGCCTGCAGCTGAAAGGCTGGAGGGGGGGTGGTACTGGAGGGGGATGGTGGTACTGGAGGGGGTGGTGGTGGTACTGGAGGGGGGGTGGTACTGGAGGGGGGTGGTGGTGGTACTGGAGGCAGGCCCGGATTTACTCCCTTTGCTGCCCCAAGGCTGGGTCTTTCAAGCATTCCCCTCGCAGCAGCCGGGAAGGAGAGGAGAGGGGGGAACCCGACAGCACTGAGGGGATGAGGGGGGCCAAAGAGTACACAGGAGCTTGAAGGGGAACGGTTCCTCTATATGCTGTCCACCACCTGCTGCCCCAAGCTCCTGTGTACTCTTTGGCCCCCCTCATCCCCTCAGTGCTGTCGGGTTCCCCCCTCTCCTCTCCTTCCCGGCTGCTGCGAGGGGAATGCTTGAAAGACCCAGCCTTGGGGCAGCAAAGGGAGTAAATCCGGGCCTGCCTCCAGTACCACCACCACCCCCCTCCAGGTTGTGCATATCAAAGAAATTCACGACGGGACCAGCAATTATCCACATCCAATTCCTCTGTTTTTTTCAACTGAATCCTCTACAGGTGCCTCCAAAGGCCCTTTTTTACAACGGGGTCCTACAAACGTCTGTGTAGGAGAGGAGGGAAGAAAAACTGACGGCGTCACCACAAGAGCCGGTGCGAGCAGGGGACGGAGCCGACAAAGGACTTGAGCACTTCTACAGTACCTATAATGGACTACACTACTTGTGCGGTACATAACATTTCTTCTATTGTATTGAGTGAAATAGAATTGCAGGTATTGAATAAGGGGCTTAACTTTTGTCCTAAAGCTAGAATGGATACATTTACATTAAGACAGGACCTTTACCGTTTTTATAGACAGGTTCGTTTGAAGGCAATTTATTCTTCCAGATCTAAAATGAACAATACCAGCTCACCTCCTGGGGTATTTAAATCTATCCCACGGAGTCAACTAAAACGTGTAACCAGGATCACGAGTAAAGTAGATACTTGTAACATGAGATTGGATGGGATATCCAGCAGATTCAGTACATTCTGATGCAGCAGTTCTTGAGCAGGTACCCAGGCTTACAGGATCTCCTGAGGCAGGCCCGAAGAGTCTGTGGTCTTTTCTGCCAGTCATACAATGCCAGTGCTCGGCTGGCTGACATTCAAAGGGAATGCAACCTGCCCACCAACCGCCTTATTTGTGACATTCCCACCAGGTGGAATACAGCATTGGCAATGCTGCAGAGGGCCATCAATGAGTACCTGTGTGAGTATGGCACCAGGACAGGGTCAGGGGAGTTTGGCTTTTTTTCGCCACGCCAGTGGCTACTGCTCAAGAATGCATGCACTGTCCTGTCACCATTTGAGGAGTCCATGAGGATGGTGAGCAGCGACAATGCATGCATCAGTGAACACTGTCCCTCTTGTCTTCCTGTTAGAGCACATGCTTCATGGAATAATGGACAGGGCACTTGAGGCAGAACAGTGGGAGGAAGAGGAGGACTTCCTTACCTCTCAAGGCCCCCTTTATCCAGATAGTATTCTTGCGGGCCCACCAAACCCACAGAAAGAAGAGGAGGAGGAGGATTGTGTCAGCATGAACATGGAGGATAACACTCAGCAGCAGTCTTCAAGGGATGGTTTTCAGTTCCCAGAAACTCAAGGAGTTGTACGTGGCTGGGTGGGGGTTGTTACGGATCATGTGATCCTTAGTGACCCAGAGCACTCAGAATCGAATGCCTCTGCAAACTTACACTGCATGGCCTCCCTGATTCTGCAAAGCCTGCGAAAGGACCCTAGGATTTGTGGTATCAAAGAGAGGGACCATTACTGGCTGGCAACCCTTCTTGATCCACGTTTCAAAGGGAAGGTTGCAGAACTCATCCTACCTTCGCAGAGGGAGCAGAGGATGAAACATTTTCAGGAGGCCTTGAAGAAAGGTTTGTGCAATGCGTTTTTCAGACCCTGGGGGGTTACAATTTCTTGGTGCTGGACAATGTGTTGCTGAGGCTTCGTTCAGTCAGAGGAAGAGCGGTGGAGAGGGTGGCCGGCTGACTGATGCCTTTAGACAATTTATCAGTCCTCAGCGCCAAGGTCTGATCGGTTCAAGCAACCATCACCAACGTCTGCATTACATGGTGCAGGAATATCTAGGGGCAAAAGCAGACTTGGAAACCTTTCCAACAGACCATCCACTGGGTTACTGGGTCTTGAGAATGGACCACTGGTCAGAACTTGCTCAGTATGCAATTGAGCTACTGGCCTGTCCTGCGTTCTTTCTGAACGCACATTCTGTGCTTCTGGAGGGTTTGTAATGGATCATAGAGTGCGTCTGTCCACAGGCTCCGTTGATAGGCTCACATTCATAAAAATTAATCAGTCTTGGATCAGCAGCAGCTATCAAGCAACTGATGCTGATGTAACTGATTGATTTTTCTGTGGATGTGGGATCCCTTGAAGACTGCCTAAGCTCAATGACTATCCTATTCCTCCTCAATCTTGATGATGCTAGCTTCCAACAATATTTTTGGTTTAGGGCACCATCACCACTGCCTAAGGCCCAATTTTTTCTGCCCTTGTTTAACAGGGGCATGTAATTACATTTTTTGATCAAATATTTCACAGCAGGGCCCGTTCCTGCGCCCAACAAGAGTAACTGTGAGGGGTTACAGTGTTGTGGCACCACCACCCAAGGCCAAATTTATCTGCCCCTGTTTAACACGGACATGTAATTACAATTTTTGAAATAACATTTAACAGCAGGGCCTGTTCCTGCGCCCCAACAAGAGTAACTGTGAGGAGTTACAGTGTTCTGGCACCACCAACACCTAAGGCTCAATTTTCTGCAGAGTATATAGGGCAGGTCGTATAGTATATATACTTCTGTTCAGAGTACATAATGCCTGGGGCCCCCCACGCCATCTTTTTTTCAATTTGGGTGCGGGGTTCCCTTAATAACCATACCAGACCCAAAGAGCCTGGTAATGGGATGGGGAAGAACCCATGCCGTTTTTCTCAATGATTTTCATCTATACTGCCGGGACCCGACCATAAATTACAGCCGCAAGCAGTGTTAAATGACTTTTTTCATTTTAGAAATGTCATTTTGCTGTGATATTGTTCTAAACATGGGAAAACTGCACCACTTTACAGGCATACTATAGACACCCCCCAGGCACGATATTTAAAGCAATATTTCAGTTTTTTTGTTTCACTTTAAGCATTATTAAAATCACTGCTCCTGAAAAAACGTCAGTTTTTAAAACTTTTTTTTGCATTGATACATGTCCCCTGGGGCAGGACCCAGGTCCCCAAACACTTTTTATGGCAATAACTTTCATATAAGCCTTTAAAATTAGCACTTTTGATTTTTCACATTCGTGTCCCATAGACTTTAACGGTGTTCGCGTGTTTGAACAAATTTTTTGCACATTCGCATGTTCTGCTGCAAACCAAACCGGGGGGTGCTCGGCTCATCCCTAATGGGAACGTTTGACCATTCTTCTAGAAGCGCGTTTATGAGATCAGGTACTGATGTTGGAAGAGAAGGCCTGTCTTGCAGTCTCCGCAATCCCCCCTCCACCAAATGATTTGGACCAGTGCACAAAGCAAGGTTCAAAAACTTTGTGAGAACAGTTTGGGGATGGCCCCTTCCTGTTCCAACATGACTGCACACCAATGCACAAAGAAAGGTCTATAAAGACATGGATGTGCAAGTTTGAGGTGGAGGAACTTGACTGGCCTGCACAGAGTCCTGACCGCAACCCAATAGAACACCTTTGGGATGAATTAGAGCGGAGACTGCAAGACAGGACTTCTCATCCACATCAGTGCCTGACCTCACAAATGCGCTTCTGGAAGAATGGTCAAACATTCCCATAGACACACTCCTAAACCTTGGGGACAGCCTTCGCAGAATTGTTGTTTCATTTTTGTGATGTTTGACTTTTTTGTATAAATCCCTGATGGAGGGAAACAACCAATGCATTTAGATTCTTCTTCTTCAGGGGGGTTAGAGGATGAATCGTATAAAATCATACAATGATTCAATCCATTAAAAAAATGCAAATGTGCGTGTGTGTTTGTCTTCTTACAATTCTATACAATGCAATATATTACATTTAAATTTTTGGGGTTGAATACACTTCAATAAAACAGTGTAGCAAATAAACGCTTCAAATAAACGCCATAAAATTACAAAACACAAAACAGTTATAAAACTCAGTATTCATTAATACATCAATAGATGTATATTTTATAATACAACAAATGTAAGTACTTGAATTTGTTTCCATATTTTGCAATCCTATGTATAGCATTATTAGGCTGGAAGAGGACAAAACAGCACAAGGATGACAATCAGTTGTGCTGCAATGCTCATGTACTTACAAGAAGTTCATGTGCTTCTATTTTCACTGTCTGGAGAAGGGGCAAGACCTGTAAGTAAGTATTCCCATACGTGTCTTCCTGAAGTTAATGTAAAAACAAAGTAGGAAGGCAAATTAGTCATTGAGTTATTATCAAGTCAACCAACATTACTAACCATGGTGTGGGCTTCTAGGTCTCAGGGACTTCTGGTCATCAAGGGCTTCAGCAAAGGCTGTAGAAAGTACAGGCCGGCAACTCGACAGCTTCTCCATAGAAAATATTTATTTAATTATTTAAATATGGGACACTTATATGTTAGTGTTAGGACCACAGATACCAGGGTGCCCTGACGTGGCTCTGTGGCTCACGCATGCGCTTGCAAATGCGTGCGGAATAAACCCCTGTTTTTAACGCATACTGTTAGACAGGTCAATTTGGTTGTCTGCTAGCTGGTTGGTAAGTAGGCTTTGTTTTTTTCCTGGGCATTCCCTAGACTTTGTTGTTACCTGTTCAATGCCGCTCACTGCGATAGCCAGCTATAGATGAGGGTGGTGGCAAGCTTTTGTTATCACGTGAGTGTTTGCATTGGTCCAGCAATGCACCAACACCTTTGCAGCCATTGTGCTATTGCTGGGTGTTTGGTGTGCTCCTGTACCTTTAAGGAGGGGTGAGCTCCCCTTCAGTCCACCTGCTCTCATTTATCCATCAGAATGCATGTGCCTCCACTATGGGGACACTCATATTTTAGTGTTTGGACCACAGATACCAGGGTGCCGTGACATGGCTCTGTGGCTCACGCATGCGTTTGAAAATGCGTGAGGACTAAACCCCTGTTTTTAATGCATACTGTTAGATAGGTCGATTTGGTTGTCTGCAGGCTGGTGGTAAGTAGGCTTTGTTTTTTTCCTGGGCATTCCCCAGACTTTGTTGTTAGCTGAAAATATTTATTTAAGCATTATAGCAATAACATCATCTAAAAATTCTGACGCGTTTCGGCCTTAGGCCTTCATCAAAAGCATTACATATATGGCATTAAAAACAAGTATATAAAAGGGAAGTAGCCCTTGTGAGGTATGAATGGCAAAATTCACTTAATTAAAAAAAATCAACCCATTAATTGGTTACAGGTGGAGATGACCAGACCCGGGCCAAACAAACACACACAAAAACAGCGGGTTTCAACAAAGAGCATGAAATGTTAACCATTACAGTCCCACTGATAAAACAGTGGAAGATTTTCAATAAAAAAATCATTAATTGCTATACTTCAGAGCATTATTTCAAAAACAGGCTAACATCCATCCTATTGTTCATACCCAACGGCATTCTGGTATTTAACGTGTGTATCCACCACACCTCCGGTTGGAGCAGGGTGCGATAGGTATCCCCCCCTCTTGTATACCGTTTAACATGTTCTAAACCAAAGAAAGAAAAAGTATCAAGGTTACCTCCATGTACTGTCTTAAAATGTTTAGATAGAAATATTTTTGGCATTTGGATTGACAGTGTCATTATAGCGTTTGGAGACCCTGATTCGTAGGTGGCGAATGGTGCAACCCACGTACTGTATCTGACAAGCACTACATTCCACTACATAAACCACTGATTTAGAGCTGCGATTAATAAAATGTTTAAGAGTGTAGGTTTTGCCTGTGGAGAAAGAGGTGACATTTTTGGTTTTTCTGTGTCTTCTTCTACATGTGCCGGTGCCACAAGGAAAACATCTAGTGGTACTTAACCATGTCCGTGGGGGATGACGAGGATGAAAAAGGCTATGGGATAGGATAGATCCCAGTGTGGGAACTCTTCTACTGGAAAAACTAAACTATAACCCTGTTTTGTAAAATGTCATACAATGTCTTATCCGCATTTAGAATGGGAAGCCACTTTTTGACAATTGCCACAATTTGATTATATTGTTTAGAGTAAGTAGTAACAAAATAGAAATTTTATATCTATTACAATGGGACTGTCTTTTCATACTAGGGCTCTCTGCAATTTAAGACTGGTCCCATCTATATGCCTAAACTCTGTTAAACACGAGAAGGCAGATCTGGCTGATGCAGAATTAGTTGTTAGATTCAGAGAACAAGTGACACTTGAGGTTAACCACTTTTTTGCAGTAAACAGCATTCTGCCTCGGATGATATATAGTCATTCTATATTGGGTGCTGGGCCCTGTAAAGGTTTCTAATTTCCCTATAGCTTAACGGCTTACCGCCCGCCGCCCTTCATATGACGGCCAGGCGGCGCGGCTCTCATTCTGGGAGGGCGTCATATGACGGGCCTCTATTTAAACAGGGAATGTGTGCGCGCTCCCCTGTTCCTTCGGTGGCGGTGTGTCACGGAGACACCGCTCGCCACCGAGGGGGGTGAACAGCCATTGGGCATCGCTGTTTACCACGTGATCGGCTGTGATGAAGTCACTGCCGACCACAGGTGGTACCGCCCCACTTTGCATGGAGCATGCACGCGATCTCCAGCGCGCTGCTCGTGCACGTTAGTGGCGGCGTGTTCCCGAGTACCTGTCACAGTCCATATGAGTACCTAAGTACCTGTCACAGTTCATCTGAGTACCCGAGTACCCGAGTACCTGTCACAGTCCTTATTAGTACCTGAGTACCTGTCACAGTCTATATGAGTGCCCAAGTGCCTGTCACAGTCCATATAAGTACCCGAGTACCTGAGTACCTGTCACAGTCCATATGAGTACCAAGTACCTGTCACCGCCCTTCAGAGTACCCGAGTACCTGTAACCAGCCCATCAGAGTACCCGAGTACCTGTCACCAGGCCATCAGAGTACCCGAGTACCTCTCTGCAGCTCATCAAGTTACCCGAGTACCTGTCTCCAGCCCATCAGAGTACCCGAGTACCTATTTGCAGCCCATGCCTCATAGAATATACGTTGGGGTGTTTGCTTTTCAAAATGGGGTAATTTTGTGAGTAATTCCACTGTCCTGGTGCTCAAGGACCTTCAAACGTGTCATAGGTAGGAATGAAATGAGATGTGTAATTTATGCTCCTAGAACGCCTGAAGGTACTACTTCAATGTTGGGCCTCTGTATGTGGCCAGGCTGTGTAAAAGTCTCACACATGTGGTATCGCCATACTTGGGAAGAGTAGCAGAATGTATTTTGGGGTGTAATTTGTTGTATGCATATGCTGTGTGTGAGAAATAACCTGATAATTTGACAATTTTGTAAAAAAAAATCTTCATTTTGCAAAGAATTGTGGGAAAAATCTACAACTTAAAAAAACTCACCATGCTACTTACTTAATACCTTGGAATGTCTACTTTCTAAAAAGGGGTCATTTGGAGGGTATTTGTACTTCCCTGACTTGTTAGTGTCTCAAGAAATTAGATTCACCTGATGTACTGAAGGCCTGATCAGATGTGATCAATTTTCAGGGATTGGCACCATAGTTTGTAGACTCTATAATTTTCACAAAGACCAAATAATATACACTAATTTTGGTTATTTTTACCAAAGATATGTAGCAGTATAAATTTTGGCCAAAATTTATCAAGAAAAATTACTAATTAGCAAAATTTTATGACAGAAACAAGGAAAAAGGCATTTTTTTCACAAAATTTATGGTCTTTTTTTAGTCATAGTACAAAAAATAAAAACCCACTAGTGATTAAATACCACCAAAAGAAAGCTCTATTTGTGTGACAAAAAAGGATGCAAGTTTCATATGGGTACAGTGTAGCATGACTGAGTAATTGTCATTCAAATTGTGAGAGCGCTGAAAGCTGAAAATTGGTCTGGGCAGGAAGGTGGTTGTATTGAAGTGGTTAATGTGAAATAAAATATGTCTGCTTTTCATATAATTTGTTGTAATATGTAACTTTTACCGAGTAGTTGGTTCTTTGATTCTTGCCTCTGCCCTACCCGGAGAAATATACAGTATATACTGTATAACAAGTTAGTTCCCTGGAGGGTTAAAGATTGTGGTATACAGCTATATAGCATTTTTCCTCCCCAGGGATTACACACTACCTACTGTGGGGCAATAGAGAAGGGCTAAGATATTGGTACGGTACATATCACTTTTTTGTTGAAGAGATACTCCCTAAGACCCATGCGTTTGCAAATGTGTGCTAACTAAACCCCTGTTTTTAATGCAGACTGTTGGACAGGTTAATTCGGTTGGTAAGCAGACTGGTTGGTGAGTTGAGCTGGGAATTTTCTCTGGTTTAGTCTTTAATGCGTTTGCCCTTCCATGTGCTCCTTGCTGCGAAGGCCAGTTATAGGTGGGGGCAGGGGCCATCTCTTTGGTGTAAGTTTGTTCAGGGGATACATTGGGCACCTTTGCTGCCACTGTGCTACTGTATGTGCTGGGTGTCCAATGTGCCCCTGTGCCTTTAAGGAGGACCGGTCTTCCTCCAGGCCCCCCTGCCCCTCATCTATCTATTAGAATGCATGTGCTTAGTAGTGTTAAGACTCCAAGCAATACACTGGGTGCCATGAAGAGGCCTTGCAGCGTACGCATACGTTTGGACTAGGGTTGCCACCTCATCCCTTTAAACCCAAACACATAGTAATTACACAAGTTCTGAGGCTAATTTAATGCTGATAAGGTACCAAGTGAGTTTAATTACTACCTTAATCAGCAAGAGAACCTGTGTAATTAATATGTGTTCAGTTTTAATGGGATAAGGTGGCAACCCTAGTTTGGACAGGTTAATTCGGTTGGTAACCCAACTGGTTGGTGAGTTGAGCTAGGAATTTTTCTCTGGTTTTGCCTTTCATACTCCCTGAGACCCCTCTAATGCCGCGTACACACGAGCGGACTTTACGGCAGACTTTGCTCGGCGGACGGGATTTCGTCGGACAATTCGATCGTGTGTGGGCTCCAGCGGACTTTGTTTTCTCAAAAGTTGGACGGACTTAGATTTGAAACATGTTTCAAATCTATTCGACGGACTCGAGTCCGGTCGAAAAGTCCGCTCGTCTGTATGCTAGTTCGACGGACAAAAAGCCACGCTAGGGCAGCTATTGGCTACTGGCTATGAACTTCATTGTTTTAGTCCGGTCGTACGTCATCACGTACGAATTCGACAGACTTTGGTTGATCGTGTGTAGGCAAGACCGTTCATTCAGAAAGTCCGTCGTAAAGTCCATCGAAAAGTCAGACGGCAAAGTCTGCCGTAAAGTCCGACCGTGTGTACGCGGCATTAGTGTTTCACAGAGCCTTGGGAAGTGGGATATTTGCAACCCACAAAACGCATTGTGGCATGACCTTTGAGATCCCCCCGCCCCCCCTCTATTGCCCGATTATATCTTTGAAATCACATAAGTGAATGCAATTTAAAAAAAACAGCACTTTATAGTAGGGTGGGAAAGTCAACGACCTACTGTGAAACTAGTCATTATGTTTTATTGTTGGCATTCACAAATAAGCCATGTTTGGCCAGAGTGTGATGGACTTTTAATGTCTTAAAGAATCTGAAGAAATCTATGTATTTTAACAGTGGTGAATACATACCTCCCAACATTTTGAGATGGGAATGAGGGACACCTACTAACAAACGTATATAGGCATAGGGCATGCCCCCTGCCACACCCCCTTAAAGGAGAATAAACCAAAAAAAGGTTAATTAAATCCACAAGGACTTTTTTTTAACCACTACTATTCCTTTATATTGGCTTTTAAAATGTACAAATGCAGCAATTTAGAAATTGGATGAAAGGTTTAGCACTGGGAAACACTTTTTGAAAGATAAAAAGTGCATTTTATATACACCTATATGGATCTGACCAAAATGAGGGACAAATGAGGGGGAAAGAGAGACATTGCTCTAAATCAGGGACAGTCCCTCGAAATCAGGGACAGTTGGGAGGTATGTGAATATTGTATAATACTTGGGCACCCTCAAAGTCCCATATATAGTGGATCCTTTTTTGTTGAAGATCCATGTGCAAAGAACTTGGAGTGTTGTTCAAAGCACTACAAAGCCTCCCCCTGCAGTCCATAGCACAAAACAGATGGCAGTGTTCAAGCAAACTCATCCAGGCTAGCAGATGCAAATTAGGAGACAGAAGGTGGAAACACCACATTCCGTAATCCAGCCACTATACAGAAAGGTGAAGATATGGTTTCAGCCTAGCTCCTCCTGACATGTTTTGCCCCACCCACAGGGCTTAATCATAGAGATCTCTATGATTAAGCCCCATGGGAGGGGAGAAACATGGCAGAGGAGTCTAGTCAGGAGAAGCTTTGGCCGAGGCCGTATCTTCATGTATAGTGGCTGGGTTCCTATGTACGGCATTTCCACCATCTGTCTTCTGATTTGCTTCTGCTAGCTTGGATGAGCTTGCTTGAACACCGGCACCCGTTTTGTGCTATGGACTGCAGGGGGAGACTTTGTAGTGCTTTGAACAACGCTCCAAGTTTGTTGCATATGGGTCCATTTTGTTACTTACCCTGAGTAGTTGTTCATGTAAGAGGTGCTAAAATAAGAGACCAACAATGTTATGAGCATTAGAGAGGGCTGTTCACTGTGTCCAAACCCACCAACAGAATCAAACAGCATGCAAACTACTTTTAGCACTGGTTCACATTGGAGCGATTTGGCATGCGATATGACATGTCAAATCGCATGCCAAATCGGCGGCAATGGGAATGTCCAATTCCCAAAATTAGTTTCAATACTACTTTTGGCGACTTCGGGGTGCGATTTCCATAGACATCTGTGCAGAAACCCGCACAGATGTCTCTGAAATCGCCCCGGAAGTTGGGACTGACATGCGGGAATGAAATTGTGCTGGTTCAGCTGAACTTGCACGATTTCATTCCCCCAGTCAGTGTGATCCTAGGCTTAAGCACTGACAATAAATCACCCATAAAGATTATCCTTATAGAGTAGGGATGAGCAAATCAGGTCTGATTCACTAAAGGTTTCTGCAAATCCATTTTTATAATTGAGCAAACCTGAACCTAATCATAAGTCCCAATTCTGGCCATTTTTAGGGCTAAAAGGCAAACTACTGTAAAAAAGGAAAGCTGGGCACTGCCACTGTCCAAAGTACCAATGCAAGAAAAAACATACAGTGGGCCTTTTCATAAGGTTTTGGGGGTAAAATTAAAAATGTTTTACAGTTATCTTAGCTTATGTAAGGCTACCCTCGCAGGAGCCATTGGTATTTTGCCCGGGTCTTCCCCACTTTTGCTACACAGCCAGGCACAAGGTAGATTCACACAGCCTGGTGCACACACACACACACACACACAAACTTCCGCTCGTTGTCTCCAATTACCAGTCTAGGGGTTTTGTTATTGGAAAACTTGGATAGGGAAGGGATATAATAGGATATTCCAAATTGAACTATTCACACGAGGACTCTAACTTACTTTCCTAGTGAAACTTGGCTGAAGTTCTTGCAGAAGGCAGACTTCTTCTGGATGGTTCTGGACAAAGCTCCAAGAACACTAGCTAGTGTTCTTTTTGTGTGGCCCCTTAGCTGACCTAGAGCACAAGAGGGGGTTAACGGTCTAAAATTCCTTAGGGTGTCTGAACTCACAAGGCTCTTGCAGCTCCACCGGCAGCCTTCTCTCTCCATGATATCAGACCAGGTGCTCTGTAGACTCTCCCTCTGTCAGCTATGGTAGGACCAGGGTGGCCACACAGACTTCAGCCCCTTAGGTCTCCCACCCGAGGACGCTTGTCAGCAGTTCAGGCACTCAGGTTGCCCACCTGTGGCCACATGGCTGCAAGTGCCGCTTGGTACAATCCTCTGCTAGGAATGACCAAGAGCCCATGGGCTCCTCGTACATAAATACAACCACCCTGCATGCCTAGGGTCATCTGAGCCGCATATCCCCTTGTAATTGGCCAAGGCTGTATGAATATTCATGTTTCCGTCTGTATGGTTTCTGCCTACTGTCCAGCACTTTCCAAAGCTGCTAGGACACTGTGAAACTTCATGACAGCATGAGCAGCAGCAGAGCACACTGAGCAGACTGCACTAGCCGATCATTACTCTCTGTTGAGCAGACGGCAAATAACTAGCTGTCTCTCTGTTAATCACTTGCTTACTGGGCACTTTGGCCTGGGCAGGAAGGGGGTAAATTTTCAGCACTGTCACTCTTTGAATGACAATTGCGCGGTCATGCAACTCTGTACCCAAATGTGATTTTTATCATTTTTTTCACACAAACAGAGCTTTGTTTTAGTGGTATTTATAAACTTCATAGTTTTTTATACAATTATGCAAACAGGTAATTTTTTTCCTTCACTGATGTGCGCTGATGAGGCTGTACTGATAGGCACTGATAGGCTGCACTGATAAGGCGGCACTGATGGACACTGATAAGCCGGCACTGGTGGGCAATGATAGGTGGCACTGATAGGCCCTGGTAGGTGATACTGAGCGGCAGCACTGATAGGTGGCACTGATTGGCAGCACTGATGAGCACTGATTGGCAGCACTGATGGGCACTGATTGGCAGCACTGATGGGCACTGATAGGTGGCACTGGTGGGCATTGATAGGTGGCACTGGTGGGCACTGATAGCCAGCACTGATATGCACTGGTAGGTGGCACTGGTGGGCACTGCTTAGCAGCAGTGGGTGTCCGTGCGCGGGGACCGGTGTCCCTCTGACAAAAGCCGGTGACCGTTTTTTTTTTTTCTCCTTACGCTGTCAGCGTGGGGGGGAAAAAAAGCTGAATAAGATCTTCAGTTTACATCACGTAATCAGCTGTCATTGGCTGACAACTGATTACGTGGTAAGGGGCTGAGTTTCATTGACTCGCTGGTCACAGAGCACGCCGTGCATGCCCCGCAGGCGCCGCACAGGCAGCGCATTCTCGGGAGGACGTAAATGGACACCCTCCCATGGCCTGTGCTGTAGCCGTCTTTCGGTTATAGCGCAGGAGGTGGTTAGGCAGAGAAACCAAAAACTATAATACACTAATCCCAGCACCTACCTAGGAGGGCGCCACACTTACTTACAGCAGCAGCACCCCAGTCTGATCCATTTCAGGTAGTTTTATCAGCAGCACATGCTTTTCTATTGAACCAGCTTTGACCAATAGATAGAAATTGGCCAGCTGTTTGAAGAAGCTGTCTCTCTTCTTCCTGAAACTGTCCTGCCACTGTCCAATTTCTGTGCAAATCTGATCAAGAATCAAGAGACTGCAGATGATTCAGGCGCCCTGCACAGTTATTTTCTTAATGAACTTTACTAACTCATTTAGTTGTCATTTCATTAAGTTAAAGTGGCTGCCGCATGGTGCAAAGCAGTGGATTGCCTTGCACTGTGCTGGAAAAAATACAGCCTCTGTGCTTTTTTCAGGGCGCACCACCGCAATGCAGTGGTGTGAACCAGCTAAGTAGGAGACAAGGCATTTTGCCTTGTCTTGCATAGGACTAGGGTGGGCATAGCTCCCAACTGTCCCTGATATCTAGGGACTGTTCCTGATTTGGAACAAAGTCCCTCTGTCTCTCTTTCCTCCTCATTTGTCCCTCATTTTGGTCTGATCTATATAGCTGTATATAAAATGCATTATTTATCTATCAAAAAGTGTTTTACAGTGCTCAAACTTTCATCCAAATTCTAAATTTCTCCATTTGTAAATATCAAAAGCAAATATTAAGGAATAGTAGTGGTAAAAAAACAAACACATGTGGGTTCAACTAATCATTTTTTGTATAATTCTCCTTAAGGGGGGCGTGACTGGGTGTGTGTCCTATGCCTACATACTTTTGCTAATAGGTGTCCCTTGTTCCTATTTCAGAAATGAGGCAGGTATGGGGGTGGGACTGTGGTGGAATAACAGTCCTAACGCACCTGGTGTGAACGTACCCTAACATTGGCCAGCAGCAGGACATTTTCAATGAGGGAGAATTGTCTGAACTGTAAAAGAAAAAGAAAAAGAGAAAAAAAGAGTACATGCAGGTGTTTTATTACTAAAATTAAGAGACTGCAGATGACATAATGTCAGGTTCAAACTCACAAAAACTGGTGCTTTACTACAAGAATTAAAATACTAATAGGCCTAACCAGTGTATGCCTAACTTTTATTTTATCTGTGTTGATAGAGGGTGCGGTGAATGTGAGTGGTACAGCATAATGAGGTGGTTTAGAAGCACACTGTTCTTGCACTATTTCTTTTTCCTTTAAATGATGCAGCGGTGTGCAGTGAACAAATTGAAGCTCCAAGAACAGATGGTTAGCAAAAAGTGATTGCTCTGCTTTGAGCACCACAAACTTAAAAATATAGTCCTAATAACATAAAATAATCAAAACACCTCAAAAGAAATGAAAACCCTAAAATATCACTCCTGGAATGAAAGCCCACTTTTCCTTTTACATAAGCCTTGCTACAAAAAAGTATTTTCACCTAAAATGAAGGCCCTACCAACATAAAATAAAAGCTCATATAACCCAAAAATAAACAAAGCCCCCAAAATACCACCTCCCTGAAATAAAAGCCCATTTTTTAAATGGAAGCCATACAATAAAAAAAATTGATGGAGCCGTGGCTAAAAGTGATCACTAACCTCGAATTAACAACAAAATAAAATAAAAGGCAAAAAAGCTCCCAATAATAACAACAAACAGTAAAGTAAAGGAGCTGATAGCCCAAATAGCTAACAACCAGAATAAAAAAGCAAAGTTTCCTAACTGACCCTAAACGCTTTCTTTGTAGTTTGTCAGCTTTCCCTATCCTTTCCATACAACATCTTCAACTACACTGACACTATGGCTGCTCTATGCCCCCCTTTTATAGTGAGGGGGCTGATTTATCCAAAAACCTCATTATTGGCCTCATTAAGCCTGCTGAAAAAGGTACCCCCCTTGAAATGGGACATTAATAGACCACCAACTCTTAAGATAAAAGATATATATCTTTTATCTTAAGAGTTGGTGGTCTATTAAAGTCCCATTTCAAGGGGGTACCTTTTTCTATGGTCTATGATGTAAGGGATGGGACAACCACATTCTACATTTGTCATGATGGAAGCCTCTTTCTTGCTTCTTTAAGCCTGCTGGACACAATTTAAAGGCCATTATGGTTTAAAAATCTCCCCGGCCAATCTGCACATACACTATATTATCAAAAGTATTGGCCCACTCTTTGCAGCTATAACAGCTTCAACTCTTCTGGGAAGGCTGTCCACAAGGTTTAGGAGTATGTCTATGGGAATGTTTGGCCATTCTTCCAGAAGCATATTTGTGAGGTCAGGCACTGATGTTGGACAAGAAGGCTTGGCTCGCAGTCCGTGCTAATTCATCCCAAAGGTGTTCTATTGGGTTGAGGTCAGGACAGTCAAGTTCCTCCACCCCAAACTCGCTCATCAATGTCTTTATGGTCCTTGCTTTGTGCACTGGTCCAAATCATTTAGTGGAGGGGGGATTATAGTGTAGCGTTGTTTTCCAGGGGTTGGGCTTGGCCCCTTAGTTCCAGTGAAGGGAACTCTTAAGGTGTCAGCATACCAAGACATTTTGGACAATTTCATGCTCCCAGCTTTGTGGGAACAGTTTGGGGATGGCCCCATCCTGTTCCAACATGACAAGGTCCATAAAGACATGGATGAACAAGTTTGGGGTGGAGGAACTTGACTGTCCTGACCTCCTCAACCTGATAGAACACCTTTGGGATAAATTAGCAGAGACTGCGAGCCAGGCAGGCCTTCTCGTTCACATTAGTGCCTGACCTCACAAATGCGCTTCTGGAAGAATGGTCAAACATTCCCATAGACACACTCCTAAAGCTTGTGGACAGCTTTCCCAGAAGAGTTGAAGCTGTTATAGCTGCAAAGGGTGGGCCAACTCAATATTGAATCCTACGGGTAAGACTAGGATGCCATTAAAGTTCATGTGCATTTAAAGGCAGGTGTAAAGGCATACTTTTGGTAATATAGTGTAAATTAATCAGGAATGCAAATCTCAAACCTACAGGATTCACCTGAAACCCACGGCAGTGGTGAAACCAAAAGACATCCCTATTATAGAAAAAACACAAAAGGATAGGATAATTTACCCAGCAATGGCAGAGTCTGTCAGAAATAATTCTAACGGCTCCAATGAGTCTTATGGATTATAATGTGAGAGCAAAAAGTCCCATTAGTCCATCCACCAGGGTAGGCTATTCCAGGAGCAGAAGATGGCTCTAATAGTGACAGAAATAAAAGAACAGGAGACGCGCCTCTAATTGTTGACTGCAGAACAATTTTACTAACACAGTAAAACCTTGATTTGAGAGTAACTTGGTTTGAGAGCGTTTTGCAAGACAAGCAACATTTTTAAATACATTTTGACTTGATATACAAGCAATGTCATGTCACAACGGAGTATAAAAGAGAACAGAGGTGCCTCTAAGTGTAGCAATATGGTACAACATTTAGCAAGTCAGATGGTTGATGATTAAAACAGGCACATCTAAGTATGCAGGCATCCGGGGTAAAGCTGTCCGCATAGACCATCCTCCACACCACCGTCGAAGTCATCCCTTCCATGCTGCATTCCATGAGCGCTTCAAGCTTTGCTTTCAGAATGCTCTACTGCAGGGTAATCTTCTGGGTCATGATTGCAGACTGACATCGGTGAGAGCCAGTGGTGCAGAGGACCATTAGGGATGAGCTTCGTGTTCGAGTCGAACCCATGTTCGACTCGAACATCGGCTGTTCGACCGTCCGTCGAATTGCGAACGATATGGGCCGTTCGCGCCAAATTCGTGTGGCGCGTCACGGCCCATAATTCACTGCGGCATCGCAGTGCATTGCTGGCTGATGATTGGCCAAGCATGCACTATGACCCGCATGCTTGGCCAATCACAGCGCCGTCAGTAGAGAGAGCTGTAATTGGCCAAAGCCAGGGTGGCTTTGGCCAATTATGGCTCAGGGGATTTAGTACACACCCCACACTATATAAGGCCGCCTGCACGGCGGCCCTGTGTAGTGTGTGTTCCGGTGTGCTGAGCGATAGAGAGAGAGAGAGACAGTGTCATTTGATTTGAGTTAGATAGATTAGGCAGAACAGTCAGTCAGTTAGCTGCACTTACAGTGTATTGTGTATATATATGCATCCCAGGTGTTGCATATATATATATACACTGTATTCAGTTTAGCTAGATCCGTTCCTGTTATCTTCTATCTAGACTATTTACATTCAGTGCAGTGTGTCCTGCTCACAGTGTTCAGCTAGATCCGTTCCTGCTATTTACATTCAGTACAGTGCTTCCTGCTCACAGTGTTCAGCTAGATCCGTTCCTGCTATTTACATTCAGTGCAGTGCGTGCTGCTCACAGTGTTCAGCTAGATCCGTTCCTGCTATTTACATTCAGTGCAGTGCGTCCTGCTCACAGTGTTCAGCTAGATCCGTTCCTGCTATTTACATTCAGTGCAGTGCGTCCTGCTCACAGTGTTCAGCTAGATCCGTTCCTGCTATTTACATTCAGTGCAGTGCGTGCTGCTCACAGTGTTCAGCTAGATCCGTTCCTGCTATTTACATTCAGTGCAGTGCGTCCTGCTCACAGTGTTCAGCTAGATCCGTTGCTGCTATTTACATTCAGTGCAGTGCGTCCTGCTCACAGTGTTCAGCTAGATCCGTTCCTGCTATATACATTTAGTGCAGTACGTCCTGCTCACAGTGTTCAGCTAGATCCGTTCCTGTTATCTTCCTACTGACAGGCAGGCTTGTCTGGTTACAGTATATAAAGCTACCTGAAGAAAATTACAGGTGTTCTTTTTGATCCTATTAGTACCACGGTCAGGCAGCTAGACTATTTACATTTAGTACAGTGTGTCCTGCTCACAGTGTTCAGCTAGATCCGTTCCTGTTATTTACATTCAGTGCAGTGCGTCCTGCTCACAGTGTTCAGCTAGATCCGTTCCTGCTATTTACATTCAGTGCAGTGCGTCCTGCTCACAGTGTTCAGCTAGATCCGTTCCTGCTAATTACATTCAGTGCAGTGCGTCCTGCTCACAGTGTTCAGCTAGATCCGTTCCTGCTATTTACATTCAGTGCAGTGCGTGCTGCTCACAGTGTTCAGCTAGATCCGTTCCTGCTATTTACATTCAGTGCAGTGCGTCCTGCTCACAGTGTTCAGCTAGATCCGTTCCTGCTATTTACATTCAGTGCAGTGCGTCCTGCTCACAGTGTTCAGCTAGATCCGTTGCTGCTATTTACATTCAGTGCAGTACGTCCTGCTCACAGTGTTCAGCTAGATCCGTTCCTGTTATCTTCCTACTGACAGGCAGGCTTGTCTGGTTACAGTATATAAAGCTACCTGAAGAAAATTACAGGTGTTCTTTTTGATCCTATTAGTACCACGGTCAGGCAGCTAGACTATTTACATTTAGTACAGTGTGTCCTGCTCACAGTGTTCAGCTAGATCCGTTCCTGTTATTTACATTCAGTGCAGTGCGTCCTGCTCACAGTGTTCAGCTAGATCCGTTGCTGCTATTTACATTCAGTGCAGTGCGTCCTGCTCACAGTGTTCAGCTAGATCCGTTCCTGCTATATACATTTAGTGCAGTACGTCCTGCTCACAGTGTTCAGCTAGATCCGTTCCTGTTATCTTCCTACTGACAGGCAGGCTTGTCTGGTTACAGTATATAAAGCTACCTGAAGAAAATTACAGGTGTTCTTTTTGATCCTATTAGTACCACGGTCAGGCAGCTAGACTATTTACATTTAGTACAGTGTGTCCTGCTCACAGTGTTCAGCTAGATCCGTTCCTGTTATTTACATTCAGTGCAGTGCGTCCTGCTCACAGTGTTCAGCTAGATCCGTTCCTGCTATTTACATTCAGTGCAGTGCGTCCTGCTCACAGTGTTCAGCTAGATCCGTTCCTGCTATTTACATTCAGTGCAGTGCGTCCTGCTCACAGTGTTCAGCTAGATCCGTTCCTGCTATTTACATTCAGTGCAGTGCGTGCTGCTCACAGTGTTCAGCTAGATCCGTTCCTGCTATTTACATTCAGTGCAGTGCGTCCTGCTCACAGTGTTCAGCTAGATCCGTTCCTGCTATTTACATTCAGTGCAGTGCGTCCTGCTCACAGTGTTCAGCTAGATCCGTTGCTGCTATTTACATTCAGTGCAGTACGTCCTGCTCACAGTGTTCAGCTAGATCCGTTCCTGTTATCTTCCTACTGACAGGCAGGCTTGTCTGGTTACAGTATATAAAGCTACCTGAAGAAAATTACAGGTGTTCTTTTTGATCCTATTAGTACCACGGTCAGGCAGCTAGACTATTTACATTTAGTACAGTGTGTCCTGCTCACAGTGTTCAGCTAGATCCGTTGCTGCTATTTACATTCAGTGCAGTGCGTCCTGCTCACAGTGTTCAGCTAGATCCGTTCCTGCTATTTACATTCAGTGCAGTGCGTCCTGCTCACAGTGTTTAGCTACATCCGTTCCTGCTGTTTACATTCAGTGCAGTGCGTCCTGCTCACAGTGTTCAGCTAGATCCGTTCCTGCTATTTACATTCAGTGCAGTGCGTCCTGCTCACAGTGTTCAGCTAGATCCGTTCCTGCTATTTACATTCAGTGCAGTGCGTCCTGCTCACAGTGTTTAGCTACATCCGTTCCTGCTGTTTACATTCAGTGCAGTGCGTCCTGCTCACAGTGTTCAGCTAGATCCGTTCCTGCTATTTACATTCAGTGCAGTGCGTCCTGCTCACAGTGTTCAGCTAGATCCGTTCCTGCTATTTACATTCAGTGCAGTGCGTCCTGCTCACAGTGTTTAGCTACATCCGTTCCTGCTGTTTACATTCAGTGCAGTGCGTCCTGCTCACAGTGTTCAGCTAGATCCGTTCCTGCTATTTACATTCAGTGCAGTGCGTCCTGCTCACAGTGTTCAGCTAGATCCGTTCCTGCTATATACATTTAGTGCAGTACGTCCTGCTCACAGTGTTCAGCTAGATCCGTTCCTGTTATCTTCCTACTGACAGGCAGGCTTGTCTGGTTACAGTATATAAAGCTACCTGAAGAAAATTACAGGTGTTCTATCCCAGCTTAGTGCAGCTACAGGCCATTAGTATGTCTGGAAGGCCAAGAAGGAGAGGCAGACAGTCACAAGCCAATAAGAGAGGGCAAGCAGGCTCTGTGTCTAGTGCTGGTCGTGGAGACGGTGCATCCTCATCAGCACGTGGCCATGGGACACGCTTGGCCTTTTTTTCGGCAGCTGGCCGTGTTGAGCCGCAACATGCGGAAGACTTGGTCGAGTGGATGACCAAGCCGTCCTCATCCTCCTCATCCTCTCTCACCCATGCCCAGGGTGCTTTGTCTGGCAAAGCAGCGGCCTCTTCCCTCAGCTCAATGTCATCAGTGACTCCTTCCCTAGCTCCACCATGTCCTCATGAGGATTCCCTCGAACTGTTTGACCACAGTGTTGGGTACATGCTCCAGGAGGATGCCCAGCGTTTGGAAGGCTCTGATGATGATACTGAGCTCAATGAAGGCAGTAACATGAGCACGGACAGAGGGGGTGCCCAAGAAGGACAGCAATCTGGCAGTCATGCTCCCCCTGCTGCAGCATACTGCCAGGTTTGCTCCAGTGATGAGGAGGGAGGGGATGATGAGGTCACTGACTCAACGTGGGTGCCTGATAGGAGAGAGGAGGAGGAGGAGGAGGAGGAGGAGGAGGAGGAGGTGGCACATCACCAACTAGGCAGGATGCCCTCCAGGGGCCAGCCTAAGGGCAGCACATTGACTGCATCACACCCCAAAGCTCCACATGTGCAGGGCGCTGCAGTCTCTGCGCGTTATTCAAAAAGTTCTTTGGTGTGGGCCTTTTTTGAGACGAGTGCATCAGATCGCACCGCTGCTATTTGCAATATATGTCTCAAGCGTATCTCGCGTGGCCAAAACATCTCCCGCTTGGGTACCACATGCTTGACCAGACATATGTTGACCTGCCATGCAGTTCGTTGGCAAGCGTATCTAAAAGACCCACACAAAAGAACAAAGACGATCTCTCCTTGCTCCTCATCAGCTGAGATTTCCAACCCCACTAGACCTTCAGTCCTCTCTGCGACCTGCAGTGAGAGGAATGAAGGTGTAGAATTAGGTGTGTCACAGCCAAGTACTTATGGGCAATCTGCTTTTGGTACACCGACGTCAGATTGTACCAGGCAAATTTCCCTGCCCCAGCTGCTGCACCGCCGAAAGAAGTTTGCTCCCAGCCATCCACATGCCCAGCGGTTGAATGCTAGCTTGGCAAAATTGCTAGCACTTCAACTGCTGCCTTTTCAGTTGGTAGACTCTGCCCCCTTCCGTGAGTTTGTGGAATGTGCGGTTCCTCAGTGGCAGGTACCCAAACGCCACTTTTTCTCACGGAAGGCGATTCCGGCTCTCTACCGGCATGTGGAAGGCAATGTCCATGCCTCGCTGGACAGGGCGGTCAGCGGTAAGGTGCATATTACCGCTGACTCATGGTCCAGCAGGCATGGACAGGGACGTTACTTAAGTTTCACGGCGCATTGGGTGACTCTGCTGGCAGCTGGGAAGGATGCAGGACAAGGTGCAGTAGTGTTGGAGGTTGTTCCGCCACCACGCCTCCAAAATGCTGATTGTGACACACCTCTCTCCTCCACCCCCTCCTCTTCTTCTTCCTCCATGGCCTCTTCCTCGGAACCAGCGGTGCTCCGTAGGCGTTCAAGGGGCTACGCAAGTACGCAGGCCAAAAGATGCCATGCGGTGCTTGAGCTGGTGTGCTTGGGGGACAGGAGCCACACTGGGGCAGAGGTTCTGTCAGCTCTGCAGGGGCAGGTTCAGAGGTGGTTGACGCCACGCCAACTTAAGGCAGGAATGGTGGTTTGCGACAATGGCACCAACCTCCTCTCTGCCCTCCGACAGGGACAACTGACCCATGTGCCCTGTTTGGCTCACGTCCTTAACTTGGTGGTGCAGCGGTTCTTGGGCAGGTACCCGGGCTTACAGGATGTCCTGAGGCAGGCCAGGAAAGTCTGTGTGCATTTCCGCCGGTCATATAATGCCAGTGCTCGGCTGACGGACCTCCAAAAGGAGTTTAACCTGCCCAAGAACCGCCTAATCTGTGACATGCCCACCAGGTGGAACTCGACGTTGGCCATGCTGCAGCGGCTGCACACGCAGCAGAGGGCCATCAATGAGTACCTGTGCGACTATGGCACCAGGACAGGGTCAGGGGACCTTGGTTTTTTTTCCCCACGCCAGTGGGCCATGATCAGGGATGCATGCACTGTCCTGTCACCATTCGAGGAGGCCACGAGGATGGTGAGCACTGACAGTGCATGCATCAGTGACACTGTCCCCCTTGTCCACCTGTTGGAGCACACGCTGCGTGGAATAATGGACAGGGCACTTGAGGCAGAACAGAGGCAGGAAGAGGAGGACTTCCTTAGCTCTCAAGGCCCCCTTTATCCAGACAGTGTTCCTGCGTGCCCGCCGATCACACAGGAAGAGGACGAGGAGGAGGAGGAGGAGGAGGAGGAAGATTGTGTCAGTATGGAGGTGGAGCCTGGCACTCAGCATCAGCAGTCTTTAAGGGATCAGTCCCAAGGAACACATGGACTTGTACGTGGCTGGGAGGAGGTGGCTGCGGACGTTGTTGTCCTTAGTGACCCAGAGGACTCCGGACCGAATGCCTCAGCAAACCTACGCTGCATGGCCTCCCTGATCCTGCAAAGCCTGCGTAAGGATCCTCGTATTCGTGGTATCAAGGAGAAGGACCAATACTGGCTGGCAACCCTCCTTGATCCACGTTACAAGGGTAAGGTTGCGGACCTTATCTTGCCATCGCAGAGGGAGCAGAGGATGAAACATCTTCGGGAGGCCTTGCAGAAAGGTCTGTGCAACGCGTTCCCAGAGACTGGGAGGTTACAAACTCCTGTTTCTGGACAACGTGTTGCTGAGGCTTCGGTCAGTCAAAGAAGGAGCGGTGGAGAAGGTGGCCGTCTGACCGATGCGTTCAGACAATTTTTTGGTCCGCAGCCCCAAGGTATGATCGGTTCCAGCAACCATCGCCAGCGTCTGTTTTACATGGTGCAGGAATACCTAGGGGCAAGATCAGACTTGGACACCTTTCCCACCGAAAATCCTCTGGGTTACTGGGTCTTGAGGATGGATCACTGGCCAGAGCTTGCACAGTATGCAATTGAGCTACTGGCCTGTCCTGCATCCAGCGTTCTTTCGGAACGCACATTCAGTGCTGCTGGAGGCGTGGTAACCGATCACAGGGTGCGTCTGTCCACCGACTCGGTCGATCGGCTGACCTTCATAAAAATGAATCAGTCTTGGATCACCACCAGCTACCAAGCACCTGATGCAGATGTAACCGAATAATTTTTTTTGAAATCTCAGATCCCTTCAAAGACTGCCTATGCTGATGCTGAGTGACTATCCCTGAGTAATTATCCTCTTCCTCCTCAATCATCACGCTGATAGCTTGTAAGAACATTTTTGGTTCTGGGCGCCACCACCAGTGCCTAAGGCACAATTTTTCAGCCCCTGTTTAACAGGGGCGTGTAATTACAATTTTTGATGTAATACTTTGCAGCAGGGCTCGTTCCTGCATTCCAACTAGAGTGTCTGTGAGGGGTTGCAGTGTTGTGGCACCAGCACCAGTGCCTAAGACCCAATTTTTCAGCCCCTGTCTAACAGGGGCGTGTAATTACAATTTTTGATGCAATACTTTGCAGCAGGGCTTGTTCCTGCGTTTCAACTAGAGTGTCTGTGAGGGGTTGCAGTGTTGTGGCACCAGCACCAGTGCCTAAGACCCAATTTTTCTGCCCCTGTCTAACAGGGGCGTGTAATTACAATTTTTGATGCAATACTTTGCAGCAGGGCTCGTTCCTGCGTTCCAACTAGAGTGTCTGTGAGGGGTTGCAGTGTTGTGGCACCAGCACCAGTGCCTAAGGCCTAATTTTTCAGCTCCTGTTCAACAGGGGCATGTAATTACAATTCTTGATCTAATATTTCACAGCAGGGCCCTGTGAGGGCTTACAGTGTTTTGGCCACAGCAACACCTAAGGCCCAAATTTCTGCTGAGTATATAGGGCAGGACCCTACTTTCAAACATCTAACTTACAAACGACTCCTACTTGCAAACGGAAGGAGACAACAGGAAGTGAGATGAAATCTACCCCTAAGGAAGGGAAATTCTCTCCTGTAAGAGTTAATATGGGAAAACAATTTTTCCTTTCCACTGATGCTTTCCAATCCTTGTTCCACAAAAAAACCCAAATTTTCAAAAAACATTTTTCATTGGGACAAAAAAGTGAGGTGAAATCTTCTGAAGAGGAGGAAAGACGCAAAACAAATGTCACAGGGGTGATAACCCTTCCCTATGTTTTCCAAAAAGCTTAGAAAAGATTTTTTGGCTGGAGCTAAACACATTAAAAATGTTCAAAATTACAAACAGATTCTACTTAACAACAAACCTACAGTCCCTGTCTTGTTTGCACCGCCTGTATACTGCTGTTCAGAGTATATAGGGACCTTTCCTTATTTTAATTTGGGTGCGGGGTTCCCCTTAATATCCATACAAGACCCAAAGGGCCTGGTAATGGACTGGGGGGTACCCATGCCGTTTGTCTCACTGATTTTCATCCATATTGCCATGACCCGACATGACATTAAACCCGCAAGCAGTTTTAAATGAGATTTTTTCCTTTAAAAATGACATTTGGTGCAGGGACTGTTCTAAACATGGGAAACACGCGTCACTTTACAGGCATACTATAGACACCCCCCAGGTACGATATTTAAAGGAATATTTCACTTTTTTTTTTTTACTTTAAGCATCATTAAAATCACTGCTCCCGAAAAAACGGCCGTTTTTAAAAGTTTTTTTTGCATTGATACATGTCCCCTGGGGTAGGACCCGGGTCCCCAAACCCTTTTTAGGACAATACCATGCAAATTAGCCTTTAAAATGAGCACTTTTGATTTCGAACGTTCGAGTCCCATAGACGTCAATGGGGTTCTAACGTTCGTGCGAACTTGCGGTCCGTTCGCGGGTTCTGGTGCGAACCGAACCGGGGGGTGTTCGGCTCATCCCTAAGGACCATCTATGTGAACAGCCTTACCCTGGATGCCTGCATACTTAGGTGTGCCTCTTTTATTCATTAATCATGTGAGTTGCTAAATGTTGTTCCTTCATTGAATGTAACCATATTGCTACACTTAGAGGCGCCTCGCTTTCTCTTTTATACTCTGTAGCTCCTGCTGGATTTTGTTTCTAATACCCTTGCGGAGGCTTCCATTTGTGGATGGACATTTTATGGTTACACAACACAACAATCACATTGCTTTAATCTTTTTATATGGACTAAAAACTGAAGGATTTATGAATAAATGGTTGTGGAATAAATCATCTGAGTTTCCATGATTTCTTATGGGGAAAT
Source organism: Lithobates clamitans (assembly GCA_037952925.1). Lineage (NCBI taxonomy): Eukaryota > Metazoa > Chordata > Amphibia > Anura > Ranidae > Lithobates > Lithobates clamitans. Next base: position 363,795 of record JBBGZY010001153.1, read on the forward strand.
TCGCTTTGGATTACAATCATGTTTCCAGAACGAATTATGCTCGCAATCCAAGGTTTTACTGTACTTAAAATAGGCAACTCTCGTTTATAAAAGCAGGAAGGCTCATCTATAAAGATCTCTGGGTCAAACTACCAGCTCTCGTGAAGGAACATAAAGAGGTCCCAGTGATCACTGCTGTCAGAGATGAGAAAGCCGGTCGGAGACATCTACCATCCAGATGGAGGGCTGAAGTGAAACCTGGACCGCAATTCTGGCGTGATGACGTCACCAGAGTGGGGATGCAATGCTTTTCCTGAGCATGCACGATGTTGGTAGGGGCCATGCGCACTCCTTTGTCAAGCAAACTTATAGATGAGCCTTCCTGCTTTTAGAAACATGTGAGTTGGCTATTTTAAGAATTATTAAAATTGTCCTTCAGTCTACACTTAGAGGCTCTTCTTCTGTTCTTTTGTTTTTTCCCTATTCCATACATTATATGATGGAAATGATGTGTTCACTGAAAGTAATGCTTTTTAGTTCCTGATTATTAATAATGAACATTTGCTGTGCGCATTGACTTGTTTATGCCATATGAAACATATAGTGTTAGTGTCAATATAGAGAATGCTTTTTAAATATAGGAAGTAATTTAGAAAAAAGGGAAAGTGTGTTATTTACAGAATGTTGCAGATACTTATCTGTTTTTTGAGCAGTGGCTAGGTGGGTAAAGTGTGTGTGCTTTTGTGATATTGCATAGGCACATGCTGCATGGTATATTAGAGAATAAAGATCGACACCTAGAGGGTCAGCTGCAACAGCTTAGTTTGGTGCTATATACAGGGCCATCTTTAATGTTGATTGGACCCTGGGCAAACATTTTCTTGGCCCCCCCCCCAATACAATTTCGCTCTCCACCTGCTCCGAGACATACAATAAATAGCAGCTAGACTTAAAATCAGTTTACTGTATCAAATCAGGCAGCGATTGCGATTGGTTGCCAGAGGTTACAGTGTATCATTACCGCTTACTGACTGGTTGCTAGAGGTTACAGCATGCATTACAGCTCACTGATTAGTTGCTAGATGTTACAGCACATGATTTCTGCTTGTTGATTGGTCGCTAGAGATTACTGTACAATAATACTGCTCACTGATTGGTTGCTAGAGGTTACTGCACATCATCTCCTCACTGCAGGGGGCAAGATATAAATATCAATGCCGAATTTATTTACATATCTATGCCGCCGGATGTGGATATTTACATATGAATGTTGGTTATTTACATGTAAACACAGGGTCTGCAGCTGAGTCATCTGTACACAGCAATAGGGCAGAGCTGGGCAGCATTAGTACCAGCACTTCACACTGAGACATTGGGACACAGCACAGGACTAAAACTTCAAGGGACAAGGGAATTTCAACTGGGATAGTTGGCAAGTATGGGGCATCTGCTTTGGGCCCCACAACAATGAATGGGCCCTGGGCAGCTGCCCCTTTTGCCCTGCCTTAAAGACGGCCCTGGCTATATAAATCACAAACAATAAAATCTATCTATCTATCTATCTATCTATCTATCTATCTATCTATCTATCTATCTATCTATCTATCTATCTATCTATCTATCTATCTATCTATCTATCTATCTATCTCTTTAATGGGTTGAACCTCTCTCACAATCTCTGTCAAATCCCAGCACAGATTAACCACTTCCCGCCAAGCCCATAGCAAAATGACTTCCGGGCGGTGGTTTAATTGTTCTGACTGGATGTCATATGACATCCTTCAGAACAAGCCACAAGTGCATGCCCCCCGGGGGTGTGCAGCGTGGCGATCGGTGGTGCGGTATGTCGCTCGGACACAGCGCATCTCTAATCACGATAAAGAGCCTATGATGTAGGCTCTTTACCATGTGATCAGCTGTGTCCAATCACAGCTGATCACCATGTAACTAGGAAGTTCTGGTTATTGGCATTCCTCTACTCACTCTGACAGCTCGTGAGTAGAGGAAAGCCAATAAGCAAAATTCCTCACAGGGGGGGATCTGCACTGATAATCAGTGCAATAATTATTATTGCAGCCTCATCAGCGATGCCTGCCAGTGCCCACCAGTGATGCCTGCCAGTGCCCACCAGTGATGCCTGCCAGTGCCCACCAGTGATGCTCACCAGTGTCCACCAGTGATGCCCATCAGTGCCCACCAGGGATGCAAATCAGTGCCCATCAGTGAGTGAATCAGTGCTGCCTTTCAATGCTCATCAGAGGTGCCTGTCAGGGCCTCCTCATCAGTGCCCATCAGTGCCGCCTATCAGTGCTCAACATTGCTGCCTATCTGTGCCCATAAAGGCAGCCCATCAATGCTGCCTATCAGTGCCCATCAGTGCCGCCTATCAGTGCTCAACATTGCTGCCTATCTGTGCCCATAAAGGCAGCCCATCAATGCTGCCTATCAGTGCCCATCAGTGCCGCCTATCAGTGCTCATCATTGCTGCCTATCAGTGCCCATAAAGGCTGCCCATCAATGCCGCCTATCAGTGCCCATCAATGCCGCCTATCAGTGCCCATCAGTGCCACCTATCAGTGCCCACCAGTGTCACCTATCAGTGCCCATCGGTGCCGCCTATCGGTGCCCATCAGTGCCACCTATCAGTGCTGCATATCATTGCCACATATCAGTGCCCATCAGTGCAGCATATTAGTGCTGCCTCATCAGTGCCCATTATTGCAGCCTCATCAACGCACATCAGTGAAGGAGAAAAATGACTTATTTACAAAATTCTATAACAGAAACAAAGAAAAACTTTTTTTTTCAAAATATTCAATCTTTTTTCATTTGTTTCGCGAAAAATAAAAAGCTCAGTGATGATTAAATACCACCAAAGAAAGCTCTATCAGTTTCAAAAATATAATAAAAATTTTTGTCTGGGTACAGCATTGCATGACTGCACGATTGTCTTTCACAGTGCAACAACGCTGTAAGTTGAAAATTTACCTGGACAGTAAGGGGGTGAAAGTGCCCAGTATTGAAGTGGTTAAAGAATGGCTATTCAGGCTTGAATATATGAAATAGGCATTAATACAAAAACTGGCAGTTAACAAGAAGACTTCACTCTTTAGGCTTCATGTACACTTGAATTAGTTTGGCCGCGCATTTTTCTGCCGGCGGTCAAAACATTCCTATCCTGAATGCGATTCTTCCACATTCAGGAGAGGGAGGTTAGGGGAGGATTAACCTCCCCTAACTTCAGCAGCTCCTCAACGATCCTAAAAGCCTATGTGTACACGGACACAAAGGCTTTTATGGAGTTGAGATTAGGAGCTTTGGCAAAAAAAAACTGCCAAAAGTTCCTAAAGTCAAGTTTAAGAGCTGCTAGTGTACATTGAGCCTCATACAGAGTCAAATGTTTAATTAGTCACAATAATAAGGTGAACCATCTTCCTAGCTTTTATTTCTTCCACCCAAGAAGGCATTTCCTTCCAAGAGGTACTAACGCCTCATGATGCAGCAAGACCCATTGTGTCAGGGGGCACCAATTTTCTCTGCAGTTCACACTTCCGCACATGAGCAGCCCCACCCACCTGTTCCTAAATGACCCATTACCAGGACAGTTATCTGGAACCCAGGGACTGAACTTAACCTTAAAGTGGAGTTCCACCCACTTTTACAACTCTTCAGCAACCCTCACTAAACTGTGCACTGTAAACGAATTGGATATTTTTTTATTTTTTTTCTCAGCACCTACTGTATATCTGCTGTATTCATTTTTCACTTCCTCCTCCCTGGCCGCGGCCCATCGCATCATTTCCTGTTTGCAATGCCTTCTGGGAAGGGGCGGCAACTTCCTCTAACACTGCCGTTGCTATGGAAACCTGACCTGAAACCTATTACACTGCTTGTGCTGCACTGAGCATGTGCGAAATCTGCAAGGATGAGAGCCAGGAAGAAATACAGTCTGGCTTCAGTTGCCCACACTTAAGATGGCCACGGTCTGCTGTAAGTTTATAAAATAACAAACTACTGCTATAAACTAACAAAACAGACCTTAGTTTATAGACTAACTTTACTAGAATAAATTAAGCTTGTGTATTATAGGGGTATTTTTATTTAAAAAGTATAATTTCGGCCGGAATACCACTTTAAGGGGCTTAACTCCCAAACATATTTAAAGTGGAGTTCCACCCACTTTTACAACTCTTCGGCATCCCTCAATAAACTGTGCACTGTAAACAAATTGCATATTTTTTTTATTTTTTTTCTCAGCACCTACTGTATATCTGCTGTATTCATTTTTCACTTCCTCCTCCCTGGCCGCGGCCCATCGCATCATTTCCTGTTTGCAGTGCCTTCTGGGAAGGGGCGGCAACTTCCTCTAACACTGCCGTTGCTATGGAAACCTGACCTGAAACCTATTACACTGCTTGTGCTGCACTGAGCATGTGCGAGATCTGCAAGGGTGAGATCCAGGAAGAAATACAGTCTGGCTTCAGATGCCCACACTTAAGGTGGCCACGGCCTGCTGTAAGTTTATAAAATAACAAACTACTGCTATAAACTAACAAAACAGACCTTAATTTACAGACTAACTTTCCTAGAATACATTAAGCTTGTGTATTATAGGGGTATTTTTATTTAAAAAGTATCATTTCGGCCGGAACACCACTTTAAATTAAAAGTTCAGTTGGACTTTAAGTCTTTCTGTTCAGCTGATGATACTAAATTACATTCTTGGGAACAAATAATAGTTTGTATGATTTTGTTACCAGCAAGTTAAATAAAATCTTAGAATAAATTTTGGCAACCGCAGCCGCTTCCTTGGTCAGTTTCCTGCAATGATAACTGTACATTGATAAGCATTGTGGCTAAGTATTAATTGCGATTAATCTAATCTTACAGAATCTGTACTTCTTGTTCACATTCTGCTATCTGCCACAAAGACAAGAGGCCAGCTAAACTGCTGGAAGCTCCATATCTAGCATATTTGCAGATACATATTTGCAGATTCAAGTGGGATTATAGAAAAACACTTGTTTGTACAATGAGGACAAAGACAAAAATAAACAAGAATCTAAGAAGGTTTTATTTCAGGTTCCCTTGTCCACAAGCACTGAGGGTCAATGCACTGATGACCCTGTGGAACTTTTGATCAATTTATGCTTTTCTGCCAGTCCCATTGATTGCAAGGTACTCACCAGAATATGCAAAGAAAAGGCCCTGATATTGGTGGTAATTCCATTTTGGCCAATTTCTTGTTGTAGACTAAGGTCATTGTGGGTAGAAAGCATTACAGTGGATGGTCTGTAGGCTGGGATGTCAATATCTGCTATATTGGATCAATATATTTGGAAGGGATGTCACCACAGTGCGGTTACTTTGATTTTTGGAGTATGTATGAGTTCCCAGGCTGGCACTTGAACACCCAGTCGCAGAGGGATATTGCTGGCTTGGAGTGGTGGCAGTTGTCTTCTCAACTAGCTGATCTTCCTTAGATAGAATACAGCGAGTAAGTATTGTAACCCAAGGAGAGGAAATGTGTGGTACTGGTAAGAGGACCAGATAAAGCTAAGAGAAAAAAAGAAGCCCGAGGAAACTGGTAAGCTGCAATATTGCATGTTTGTAATATTTTTCATTGTAACTATTTTGAATCCTGCCAAAACACACAACATAAGTATATAAAAAATATCAATATATATTTAAACATAGTTAAAATCATCATACTATCATCGTACAATATCCATGAGATATAAAGGAAAAACAGTATGGGCTGGCTGGAGGAGAGGATGGCCTTGTATGCAGACGACCTCCTCCTCTTTCTGAATGATGCTGGCTCCTCCTTGCAAGGGGCATTGTCAGTCCTAGAAGAATTCTTTGTAGTGACGGGGCTCAGGGTTAATTGGTCAAAGTCCCAACTGCTTGCTATTGATGCTGATGCTAAAAAAGAGGACTCGGCTTCTCTTCAACTACAATGGGTGGACGAATTTACCTACTTGGGGGTGTGTATTTCAAGGAACTTGACTGACTTCATTCCACTGAACTTGTCCCCAGTAATCAACTCAGTCACAGCCAAGCTGAAAGCATGGGAGAACCTCCCTCTGTTCCTACTGGGTCCTATTAACCTCATCAAAATGAAAATCCTTCCCAAGTTTACATATATGTTTCGTAATTCCCCTCAATGGATCCTTAAATCATTCTTCTCCCAACTAAACAAAATTTTCTCCTCCTTTCTTTGGGGCCCACATCTTGTCCGGCCAGCTCAATTGGTCACTGCTTTTTGCTGTTCCAGATAGATCCAACTCGGCTTGGGCAATTGAGGCTGCGGTGTTGCGATCTGTGGAGGTCTTGTCGAATCTCCTTTTGCTGGGTCCAAAGGCTCCATACGACCTAACCCCTTCCATGCGTACCACCCTTAGGGCCTGGAGGTAAGGCCTGGCCTGTGAAAAGTACCCTCTGACTGCTGTATCCCCGAATGCCCCGCTCTGGAACAATCCCAACCTACAGCACTTTCTCGAGATTCCAGACCATGTGACATGGGCCAGGTACCATATTAAGGTTCTCTCAGACATCACCTCAGACCTAACTATATTCAACTTTGATCACTTAATGTCTCATCACAATGCCCTGCCCTGATATCTACAGTTGTCCCATGCTTTCAGGGCTCAGTTCACATCAGGTGAAAGGCAGATGGTACAGTCCGACCTAGAGCGGATTTTGCGCTTTGATTGTACAGAAAAACCCACCTCCGTGCTATATGCACATCTCCTCCGGGTCTCGTCTCCTGAACTGTCCAGGCTCCATCAGCAATGGGGCCGGGATGTTCTGGGGATGGACTCTGAGGACTGGGGAGATGTGTGAGACTTTCCATTTAAAATATTGGTTTCCTATAGGGCATAGATTGTCTATAGGGAATATCTTACTCCCACTCGGGTGCACAGGATTAGGTCTTCTCTCTCCCCAGAATGCTGGCGTTGTGACCATGCCCCCGGGGACTTTATCCACATCTTCTGGTCCTGCCCGGTAATTACAGGTTTCTGGTCACAAATTCTTATGGAGGTGAATGATCTACTAAGTATCTCTATCGTTCCATCCCCAAGAATATGCCTGCTGGGGCTGGTGGAGGACTTGGTGCCCAAGGTGGCTAAGAGAACCTTGTTGGGTTTCCTGCTGTTCTATGCCAGGAAATCCATTGTCCTATGCTGGAAGCGAAAGACTCCTCCCTCTATAGGTCTATGGAAAACACTTGTTAACAATGTTATACCCCTTTACTAGGACACCTATATACATAGAGGCTGTCCGAAAAAACATGAGAGTCTGGAGTAAGTGGTTAGCGGAACCCTCTACTGCCGCAGCAGATTAAATGACCTCTCTGATATATGATGGCTCTCCTTGACATCCTAATAGACCAATCCTTGATAGCAGGATAATTTAGGTGAGCTAGCTCATTATCAGCCCACCCTTGGAGCAAGAGCCAGGACAGCCCATTTATGTTGATATATATTCTAATGGTTTTTGGTAATGTAAGGATACCATGTGACCCCTGCGTGGGTTCCTTCCCTGTTTTGTACGTCTGTATTGTCTATGTGTTTATTAAGAAAATAAAAAAAAGGAAAAGCAGTAACTCCAGCTTTACATGTTTCGCCAAACGATGTCTTCTTGAGGAGAATTTTGATAGGTACTACATGTATAATCACTGAGAATGACATATTAGAAAAATAAACAATTCATATAGTGAGAGACTATGAAAAAATTAAACATGTCATAAGTACATAACAAGTCAATAAATATCTCAAGAATACACAGGCTGAGAATTGACCCAGGTATTCCCTTACCTGAATAATGATGAAGATCTTATAAAATTAGAAAAAAAGGTTCAGTTGTCAGGAGAATATTTATGAGAGAGATATTTGGTGAAACCACGGAGAAAGACAAAGGAATTCCAAAAAATAGGCCTGTCTGACAAGGAGATATAATATAAATCCACTATCTAGGGAACCAAACACATGTATATGACTAATATAATTGACCTACCGGTATATCCAATACCAGTGGGGCATTAGTTGCTGACAATTATGATTATGTACAAATGTACCCATATATATATATATAAAATCATGTATTCAGCTTGGAACTTTGCCAAAACAGACAATTGTATGACACTTCCAAGCAATGTTTCATATATCTATTTCTGGCCTCAGATATCTGTTTGCTAAGTATACCTTTTGTTTAATTCTCAAAAGACTTGGGATGTCTGAGGACATCAGGAACCCCACACCGCCAAAAGAAGGGGAACTCAGCACACCACAACCTCAGGATGTGGAGGAAGGAGAGGTGGATGACGTGGTCAAGACCGGTGCTACAATTAGGGAAACTAGGCAGCCGCCTAGGGCGCCCTGCTGCCTAGGGCGCCTGGCCACTGGTGTTCCTACCCTCTTATTTCTGCAGCAAGTATCTAAGTCTCAGTGTCAGTAGAAAGCCGCCGATCCATTCGCACATAGTGTCAGAGATGCAGTGGCGGCGGAGGACTGTGTCTGTGTCCCGACTCCCGAATGAATGGAAGCAAGCAAACATTCATTGATAACTGGTGAGGCTGCATTTGATGGGCGCTGATGAGGCTGCATTTGATGGGCGCTGGTGAGGCTACATTTGATAGGCGCTGGTGGGGCTGCATTGATGGGCGCTGGTGAGGCTGCATTTGATGGGCGCTGGTTGGGCTGCATTGATGGGCGCTGGTGGGGCTGCATTTGATGGCGCTGGTGGGGCTGCATTTGATGGCGCTGGTGGGGCTGCATTGATGGGCACTGGTGAGGCTGCATTTGATGGGCACTGGTGAGGCTGCATTTGATGGGCACTGGTGAGGCTGCATTTGATGGGCACTGGTGAGGCTGCATTTGATGGGCACTGGTGAGGCTGCATTTGATGGGCACTGGTGGGGCTGCATTGATGGGCGCTGGTAAGGCTGCATTTAATGGGCGCTGGTAAGACTGCATTTGATGGGTGCTTCATTAAAAAGGTGGGGTTTACATGGGCAGGGAACAGAGGGTGGAGTCAGGGGTTTCGCCTAGGGTGTCAAAAATCCTTGCACCAGCCCTGGACGTGGTTGAAATAGTGACCACAACAGGTGAGTGTCTGAGACCACAGCCTCACGTAATAGATGTATGCCTGCATATTTATAATACATGGTGTGTTTTTTGTTTTTAGGTGATGTACATGTTGTGGAAGAAGAATCTCATTTCACAAGTGAAAGTTCACAAATGCTAATCCAGGACATAATGGTGTGTAGTCGGGATTTAGACATCATAAAGCAAAAAAACTATGATGTTGAACAAAAAATGAAAGAGCATGATTGTGGTATTAGGGAGAATCTAAATAACAACAAAATGACACCATTTTAGAATTTTTTTGAAACATTTCCTAAAGTTTTAATACATTTTAAAAGCCAAATTTTGAAGATGCACACGGTGTGTCAATATGTGGTATCTGCCACCATGGGATATCAATGTACGCGTTTTGTGGGTGCAACTTCTTCCTCGCAACTCAAGTAGGTGAGAAGAAGGGGTTGCACCCTCAAAACACGTCCTTTGATCCCCCATGATGGGAGCTAACACATATTGACATTAGGCATAGGCTCAGGAGGGAAATCTCCATTTTGAATTCCAATTTTTGTGCATCTTCAAAATTTGGCTTTTACAGGGGTGACATCACCTCATCTGATGAAGGCAAGATAAACAAAGTTTTGACATACTCATGTCTGATATTGCCTTCACTTTTTGTACATTGAACTTTGTAAGTTCCAGAGTTGTGTATGTTATGGTTTGAAACATGCCTGTTAAAGCAAAATATAAAACTAAAAATGTCAAACTTAATTAAACAAAGATGTATTTTTGGTGGAAAAATGTTTTACAACGCACATGTGAATGTGCACGGAGTAAAAGTTTTTATACTGAACAATGTGCGGCTTCTTCTTTCAATGCTCAATACCAGTTTTTGTATTAAGTTGGTGTTTACAGTGACAATAGGGGTTATTTAATAAAGCAAAATACACTTGGCACTACAAGTGCACTAGGAGAACCTAGGAGACAGCTAAAAGAAACACAAGCAGTAAATCAAATTCAAGATGATTTCAGATCGAAATAATTTTTTTTCTATAAAAGTATCAAAAAGTTGCTGGCATAGCAATGGCCCCCCTACCCGTAAAATAGTCCAGATACTTTTGCCGCACATCGCGGGAGCTTTGGGGAGGCAAGCCAGGATGACAGCTTCCAGGGCCGTCATTAAATTTGTCCTGAATTGCTGCCTCAGGCCCAACTGAGGCCACATAATTTGGAGCATTTCTCCTTAAATAATTATGGAGAATACAGCATGCTAGCATTATGTGATTCAGTTTATACATGTTGATTTCCGTAAGGAATAGGTGGAACCGGCTGGCCATTATACCAAACGCATTCTTCACCGCTCTTCTGGCTCTGGCCAGCCAGTAATTAAAAACCCTCTTCTCCGGGGTGAGGGACCTCTGGGGGAATGGCCTCATCAGATGTTCACCCAGACCAAATGCTTCATCTGCGACAAACACAAAGGGGAGTCCTTCCATGTTCTCTTCAGCAGGTGGCAATCCCCAAGCCACCACTCTGGAGACGTCGGTAGAACTCGGTCTGGGCAAAGACTCCACCATCCGACATCCAGCCATTCTTCCCCACGTCCACATATAAAAAATCATGTGTCGCCGACACCACCACCATCAACACGATACTATAAAACCTCTTATAGATAAAATAGTATGACCCCAAGTGGGGTGGTGCGACTATGTGGACATGTTTGTGGAGTCAAACCAGAAAAAATAAAATTACTACTTTTGCACATAACATTGCAAGCAGATTAGACACAAACATTCTTGGCCAACATCAGTATAACATTTATTTGAAGGAGTATTTAAAGACAAAAAGATATGGTACACTTATCAGATTCCTCACCCCCTCTGATGGCCCATTGTAAAAATGTGGGGGTGGGGGGTGGGTTCGAGATGAGTTTGGGACCCTAAAAAAAAGATTATGGCACTCTGTCTGAATTTAAGGACAACAATAACATTTGTACACATTTTAGGGGGTGTTTAGGGTAAAGCACTACTATGCAGCTGACAAAATACATTGTATGGAGCTGACAAAATACATTGTTAAGTGAGGCTAGGTGTGTATGGGCCCAGGATAACATGCTGGGGAGGTTAGTGAAGGCAAATATGCATGAAGGACAAAAAAGGAAGTTGAAAAGCTTCCAGCATGCATGAGGACAAAGAGGACCTTCACAGCATATTACAATCATGGTAATTAGGGAAGAAATACAATACATTAGCAAACATTAAATACATAGAATATGATGCTAAAGGGGAAAACTTACCCTAATATAGTCCTTCTGCAGGACTTGAATGATTGCAGAACAGGTCTCTGGAATAATGATCTCCAGAGCCTGGGGGGAGATGCCTGTTGAGAACTTGAGGTCCTGCAGACTTTTCCCTGTCACCAAGTACCGCAACGTGGCGTCTAGCCTCTGTTCAGGAGTGATGGCTTGCCGCATGTAGGTGTCCTGCTTCGTAATATAAGGGGACAGCAAAGCCAACAGACGGTGAAAAATAGGGTCCGTCATCCGGAGAAAATTCCTAAAATCATCAGGATTATTCTCCTGGATCTCCCGCAACAAAGGCATATGAAAGAATTGGTCATGCTGGAGCAACCAATACTTGGTCCATGAACTCCTCCCCGCCCTGTTCATAGATTGGGCTTGGGTCAAAGCAAGAACCCCAAGCCCCCGCACAGCACAAATTAGACGAGTACGTAACCGCAACATGGCTTCAAAATGATCGGCTGGTCAGAAATGAACTAACAGAAAGCACTGAAAAACAGAAAGGCCTGAGAAGAGCGAGCTGAAAATCAGAAATGAGCAGACAAGAACACACTGAAAAACAAATACGTACTATAATAATATGCACTGGAATCCAGATGCGAACTGACTACACGCACTGAAGAACAGATACGAACCCACAAGCACAAACTGAAGAGCAGTAACGATCTGAAAAGCACGAGGCTGAAAAGCGCCTCTCACCAAACTTCTCCTAACACAAGATAAACACGAGATTAGCAGAAGGAGGTCAAAGGGTGGCGCGCTTTGTATGAAACTTCCCTTTTCTAGTGCCATTGTACGTGTTGTACGTCACCGCGTTCTTGACGGTCGAAAGTTCAGAGACCGTGTGTATGCAAGCCAAGCTTGAGCGGAATTCTGTCAGAAAAACCATCCAATGTTTTTCTCTGACGAAAATTCCGATCGTGTGTATGCAGCATTAGAGAGAAGATATAAGGTCCTCCCTACGTTTTGTAAAAGTGAAATGAAAAAAAAGGCTATGCATATGTTAATGGAATTTATAGGATGTTGAAGTAAAGTGTTGTAGTAGGTCGAAGAGTTTGGAAATGCAGTGCCACCATGAAAGGACTAGAAGGGTAGGGAAATGTGGAGTTGGGAGGGAGTTTGTAGGTGTAGCCAGTTAGGGTGAATTAAAGGTAGGGGGAAAGGACAGAGAAAAAAAATGGGGAAGTAGAGAAAGGAGAAGGCCTAGGCCTCTTGGTTGGTTGCCCCAACCCACAGATCAAGGAGAATATAGGAAGGCCACATATTCCCCAGAGAAGCAGAAGGGCATATTTGCTCTTGGGGCGGTCTGTGAGATCCTCCATATATTTTAGAGAACCACAGTGATATTTTGGTGCGTTCAGTTGCTGCCAAAGAAAAGGTATGCATACACTAACGGCCTTTATAGGATTTTAGAGAAAAAATTTTTTAGTAAGTGGTGAGTGGAAGAGAGTTGATATGTATGATGAAGGAGAAGAGGTCATTTGGAAAGGAAAAGTTTGTGAACTTTTGGGTGACTGTTGAGACTTCACTCAAGAAGTCCTTTAACTTGGGGCAGAACCAGAATATGTGCAACAGCGAGCCATCCATTTTCTGGCATTTACAGCATAGATTGGGGATAGATGGTTTTAGTGAGTGGAGGAGTTGTGGAATGTGGCACCACTGTGAAAGGTCTAGAAGGGTAAGGAGATGTGGAGTTGGTAGTTTGTGGGGGTAGCCAGGTAGGGTGAATTAAGGGTAGGAGGAAAGGGCAGAGGAAAAAAAAATGTTGGGGTAGAGGAAGGGGTGGGCCTGGGCCTCTTGGGGGTTTAGAGACCTTCCCTTGCTACTCTGCCCCAGCTCACGGATCAAGGAGAATATAGGAAGGTCTCATAGTCCCCAGTGAAGCAGAATTCTGTCAAGTAGAACCATTGTTTCCAAAAGTCATATGTTTTAGAGAACCATAGCGATATTTTGGGTGGGTCCAATTTATATCAAAGAAAAGATATGCAAAAAGCAACAGATTTGCCCTTAAGGGAGACAGTGACATACTCCACATGTTTTAGAGATCCATTGTGATATTTTGGGTGGGTACAATTTATGCCAAAGAAAAGGTGTACATGTATTAATGGCATTTATATAGAATGTTGGAGAAATGTTTTTCTAAAAGTGGTAAGTGGAAGAGAGTTGGTATATAAGATGTTGGAGGAGAGGTAATTTGGGATGCAAAGGTTTGTGAATTTTTGGGTAATTGTTACGGCTTTATATTGAAAGTCCTTAAACTTGAAGAAGAACCAGAATATGTGCAACAGCGAGCCATCCGTTCATTTGCATCTGCAGCATACGTTGGGGATAGAGGGTTTGTCATGAGTAGAGGACTTGTGGGGGAATGTGGTACTACCATGAAAGGTCTAGAAGGGCAGTGAGATGGGGAGTTGGGAGGGATTTTGTGTTAGGGTGAATTGAGCGCAGGGGGAAAGGGCCGAGGAAATTAAAAAAAATGTTGGGGCAAAAGAATGGGTAGGCCTGGGTCTCTTGGATGGTTGGAGATCTTCTCTAGCTGCTCTGCCCCAACTCATATATCAAGGAGAATATAGGAAAGCCTCATATTCCCCAGTGAATTGTTTCCAGTAGATCAATTGTTTCTGAAAGTCCCCAGATTTTCCTGAGGGAGACTCTGGGGATCTCCAAATATTTTAGAGAACCATAGCGATATTTTGAGTGGGTCCAATTTATGCCAAAGAAAGGTATGCAAAGGCAAAGACCTCAGTTTTGCCCTTGAGGTACTCCATATGTTTTAGAGATTCAAATTTTTGGTGGATCCAATTTATGGCAAACCAAAGGTATGCATGCACTAATGACATTTATAGGATGTTGAAGAAATGTTTTTTTTTTTTATACGTGGTGAAGGGAAGGGCATTTCTATGTAAGAGCAGAAAGGAGGGGTCATTTGAGTTGCAAAAGTCTGATATGTTGGATGAATGTTTGGGGCTTTACTCTAGAAGTCCTTTTAACTTGAGGCACAATCAGAATATGGCAGAATAGATGGATATTGTGAGTGGAGGAGTTGGGTAACATTGTACCACCATGAAAGGACTATGTAGCCTGCCTCTTGATATTCATTGCTAGAAGAAGACTAGTGAGAGAGAAATACAATTCTGACTACTTGTTCAGGGGAGAAGGAAGTTTGTAAATCTTCCTTCCTTTTTTTTAATATAGGATAAGTTGGTTGTCATGGTCATGAGTAAATCATAAATGTGGGATAGGCATATCTGCTAGGTTGTGTTTGTTATCATAATTGTTTAAAGGAAGTCAGTTTTCATAGTTGGTCAGTTGGTGGGTGAAAATGTTAATATTCCCATTGCACACGTTCCTGGATCAGGCTCGAAAGTAGTGGGTGCTGCAGAAACATCCAGCTGGAAACTGGAAAAATCATAGATCAACCTTCATATTTGCTAGCACACCACGGATCATCAAAGCCATCCGAAAGGCTAATTTTATTGAAGAATAATCACATCACAAAAAGAAAGGTGCAACGTTTCGGAGCCGGTAGGACCCCTTCGTGAGGCATGTGACGAAGGGGTCCTTTGCGGCTCTGAAATGTTGCACCTTTCTTTTTGTGATGTGATCATTCTTCAATAAAAATAGCCTTTCGGGCGACTTTGGTGATCCATGGTATCCTGGCAAATATGAACATTGGTGGGTGAAAAGACACAAGGAAATGGGTTCTTGACGGATTCTAAAAGCATTTGGAAAATAGTGGGCAGTTGTCCAGAGATTTTAAATGGCAGATCCAGTATACACCCTACTTGATAAGTGACTGACAACCGGCATCTGACACCCCAGGTGAGAAGGACCAGAGAATAATTTAAAGAAAGAAAAAGCTTGAAAACAACTTTTGACACTAATAGGTTAAAGTGTATATGAGATTCTAGTGGCTGGATTTAGAGTTATTTTAAGTGATTCTTTAGACAAGTGGCAGGATGACACAACCTGTGTTTGTTCATGTCACAGATATATATACTGCAACTGTATGGCAGTCAGCACTTCCACAGGAAGTTCTGTAGCACTAAACAGTCTACACTCAGCGTCTTGGTCCGGGCTGGCATATACGCCACATGCGTTGGGTGAGTAATATCTCGTGGTTGAGGGTTTCAGCTATCCTTTGCAAACCTGCAAATGCATGCCATGATAGATGTGGTGACTGATGACCTGTTTTTTTATTTATTTTTGGACTTAGCACAGCGTCAGAATGTTTGTGTAGAGCCGGTGGGATGTGCAGCAATCATGGAAAATTAAAATGAAATCTCATTTGACTGGTGGTTAGTCTCAGTCTTAATTTCCCCTGTCCCTATTTTATTTCTATTCTCTATTCTGCCCAATTCATTTAGAGGGACCGTCCATCCAAAACATATATTTCAGTGTTTGGTAGATGCTGGAGAATTATACCACAACAGTTTCCTCTGCACATTTTCTGGGGGCCGTTGTGAGCCCATCCCCACTCTACCCCTAACATTTTTATTATGGAGAATGAAATAGGAGGAACTGTAACTCACAAAGGTGGACTAGAACACCCAAAATGTCCAATTAGATAGAACTATGGCAGGGAGATCCTTGGCATATAAGAAGACAGGGGCTGACTCAGCCCACCAGGCTCCACCTGCAAGTAAAATATCAATTTTGGATGGACTGGGATTTTAAAGAGTCGAGAGAAGTGTCATAGTTAGCAGTTGTCAACTATTTGGAGATACTCCTGGAAGACTGCATCTCGAAAAAAATGTTCTTTCTTTTGAAAAGTGTAGGTGGTTGCAGCACAAGAGAGATCAGTTTATTGGTCACATATAGGCAGGGAAGCCAGAAACGTTGCCGATGGGATTTATTTATGTGTAAATAATAAACTGAGCTCTTTCGTGCTTCAACCTTCTTGTTTTGTGTTTTTTTTTATTTCGGTGGTCACTGGAGATCCACCTGGTTGCATGTATGAATTTTGCTATTGGTGCTACATATATACTGTACCTGTTGGGCATGTGATGTGTGGGAATCTCTTGTAGTTCATCAATAAGTGCACTCCACCAGCAGAATCTATCGTGCTCCATACTTTAAGGTCCCAAGAAAAGGTGTTGTTGCTCAAAATGCCAAATGCCAAAATGTATTTTTCCACACATTATGGTATATAGGAACATACATCAGCAAGACAGTTTCCCTGTCCTTTATCATGTTCTTTTTTTTTTTGTAGTAATTTTAGTAAAGTAATTTTTTTCTGCAATTTATTGTCCACCATTACTATTTTTTTTTAAACTTTTTTAGGAATATTTATTATATTTACAGAATATCTGTTTAATAAAAGTAAACAGGTTTATAAAACAAGTCAGTCTCATGAAAACCTCCACTATGCGTAGAATCATGAACGCAGCTCTTCATGAATTTACAAAGGACGTCCAAAATTTTCCAGGCACCTGACTAACAGACTCATATTATTCAGATTATCTTTATTTTTTCTTGTTTTGGTCTGTTTTTACTAATAATAACCATAAAAAAAATTCTAAACGAGGTTAATTTTGCATCTTAGGTTGGATATATATATATATATATGCAGTATCTCACAAAAGTGAGTACACCCCTCACATTTTTGTAAATATTTTATTCTATCTTTTCATGTGACAACACTAAAGAAATGACACTTTGCTACAATGTAAAGTAGTGAGTGTACAGCTTGTATAACAGTGTAAATGTGCTGTCCCCTCAAAATAACTCAACACACAGCCATTAATGTCTAAACTGCTGGCAACAAAAGTGAGTAGCAAAGTGTCATTTCTTTAGTGTTGTCACATGAAAAGATATGATAAAATATTTACAAAAATGTGAGGGGTGTACTCACTTTTGTGAGATACTGTGTATATATATATATATATATATATATATATATATATATATATATATATATATATATATATATATATACACATACATACATTTTTTGGTCACTATGGGTTTTTGTGGATCATGTGTACGCTTTTCTTGCACATAAAATTTAATAGATCTCAACCTCCATGACCAGACTTATACACACATGACATTTATTTCTTGCTTACAGGGCACTTATGCTTATAATGACAATTGCACGATCATGCTACACTGTAACCAAATGAAAATTTTATCTTTTTTTCCCACGCAAATAGAGCTTTCTTTTGGTGGTATTTAATCACCACTGGGTTTTTTTTTTTTTTTTTTGCAAAACAAACAAAAGACTGAAAAATTTGAAAAAAAAACAAAACAAAATATTTTGTTATAAAATTTTGCAAACAGGTAATTTTTCTCCTTCACCGATGGGCACTGATGAGGAGGTCCTGATGGGCACTGATAGGCTGCACTGATCATGCGGCACTGATAGGCAGCACTGATGGGCACTGATGAGGCAGCACTAGCGGGTACTGATCAGGAGGCACTGATGAGGCTACACTGATGGGTGGCATTAATGGGCACTGATAGGTGGCACTGATAGACGGCACTGGTGGGCACTAATCAGGAGGCACTGATGATGAGGCACTGATGGGCACTAATTTAAGGTGACCAGATTTTTAAAATGAAATTCAGGGACATGTTTTTTTTTTTTTTTTACTAGTAATGGCAGCAACCGTCTCCGCCACCGCCGCCTGCCCCACAGCCTGTCAAGGCTAAAGCTTAATACACACTATCAGATTTTCTGTTGATTTTTTCCTTCAGATTTACCGAAACCATATAATATGAGGTCAAACCTTAGGAGTTTCAATTTGTATACAATCAGGCAGGCCCTTGCACTACATGGTTTTTGGTAAATCTGAAGACAAAAATCAGCAGAAAATCTGATAGTGTGTATGGGGCTTTACTCTTCGGGCCCCGGGTACTACTGGGTGGGGAGTGGAAGAAGGTCACTCCACCAGGGAAGGCAAGGAGATAAGCAGGCAGGTGGCTGGCCGGGACTTGAGCCAAGGCAGAAGAACATGCGAGTGGAGCTGAATAGGCATGCACCTGAAACTGAAGAAATAGTCCCTCCGCTCCGACCAGCACATGATCATCAGAAAGGGGCACAGATAATGGAAAAAAATAAACCCCCATAAGCTAGTAGGAGTGGCAGAGGAGGGGGGGGGTGCAATTCAGATTTTTTCTTTTTATTCTGCACGGGCTGTCTTTGAAATTGCCCCAGTCCCTGTTCAAACCCAATCTGGGGACAAAACTGGGGACAGACTTGGTCCGGGGACAGTGTCCTGAATCCGGGGACTGTCCCCAGAACCCGGGGATGTCTGGCCACCCTACACTAATTGGCAGCACTGATGGGTACTTATAGGTGGTACTGGTGGGCACTGATTAGCAGTACTGATGGGCACTGATAGATGCCACTGGAGGGCACTGATTAGCAGCACTGGTGGGCACTTAGGGTACCGATATCCCTCTTACAGAAGCAGATTACCGGCTTTATTCTTTTCTTCACTCTGACAGCTAAGATAGTTTTATATTTATTTATTACAGACATTTATATACAGTAGCACAGAAAATTGATACACTGTGCATTCCCTTCAGTTCCTTCCCACAAGAAGCTTACAATCTAACCTCCCTATGTCACATACTAGAGCCAATCTACCAGTATGTCTTTGGAATGCGGGAGGAAACCATTGCACCAACGGCAAGAACATGCAAACTGCTTGAGATTTAAACTGATAACCCCAGTGCTACAAGGCAGAAATGCTAACCACTATTTTAACCCCTTCCTGCCCAGTCATGGCATACCTTTAAAAGAGAAGTATGGGGTTTGTTTGTTTTTTAAGATTCGTACTTACCTAGGTGGATGCAGCCTCGGTCCGCCGGATCTAACACTAAGAACTGAGCGATTGAACACCGTTCTCAGAGCTCCCTGAGCAGAGAGATGGTCACTGTCAGTCACAGCTCTCTGCTCCGCCCCGCTCTCCTCGCTTACTGGAGCGCTGGGCTGTGGAGGGGGCAGGCCGGCTCAGGCTCTCAGCGACTCCTGAGAGGCTGAGCCAAGTGCCGGTCCAGGCATGTGGGAGGATCCAGACCGTATGATTGTGATCCTTCCTGAGTCTGGACCGGCTCTGTGACTTGAGCCAACAGCGGGCTTCAGCCTGCTGTCTGCTGAAAATGGGTCAAAGGAGTGCAGATCGAACAGCACTTCTGTGGTCCACAGGAGAATTACAGGCAAACAAGCTTTGGCTGCATTTCTTCTTTAACTGGGCTATTATGCCTGGGGATGGGGTGCAAAAAAGGTCTCCTGATTGGCCCCCCATCCCCAGTGGTCACATGATTGCGAGCATGTCCTGCTGGCTCCAGATCATTACTAGAGACTGGGAGCTGTCTTTGACAGCTCGGTCTCTGTGCTGGGAGCATGCAGTGAGTCTGTCAGCACAGAAACTTCTGCCACCCATGGATGCAAATGTGCGGCATGTGGGCATTAAAGCCTACCCTCGTTGCCGCCATTAACCACTTCAGCCCCGGAAGATTTGGCTGCTGAAGGACCGGGCCATTTTTTTGCGATTCGTCACTGCGTCACTTTTGCGCGGTCGTGCAACGCTGCACCCAAACAAAATTGACGTCCTTTTTTTTCCCACAAATAGAGCTTTCTTTTGGTGGTATTTGATCACCTCTGCAGTTTTTTATTTTTTGCGCTATAAACAAAAAAAAAGCGTCAATTTTGAAAAAACGCATTTTTTAACTTTTTGCTATAATAAATATCCTCAAAAATATATAAAAAAAACTATTTTTTTCCCTCAGTTTAGGCCGATATGGATTCTTCTACATATCTTTGGTAAAATAAAATCGCAATAAGCGTATATTGATTTGTTTGCGCAAAAGTTATAGCATCTACAAAATAGGGGATAGATTTATAGCATTTTTACTATTATTCTTTTTTTTTTACTAGTAATGGGGGCGATCTGAGATTTTTATTGGGACTGAGACATTATGGTGGGTACATTGGACACTTTTGACACATTTTTGGGACCATTGGCATTTATACAGCGATCAGTGCTATAAAAATGCATTGATTACTGTAAAAATGTCACTAGCAGGGAAGAGGTTAACAGCAGCCAATCCCCCGACGATGTCCTATCGTAACAAAAAGCGTAGGGCGGGCCTGTGATCGTGACGTCATCACGTTTGTCTCTCTGGAGATCGTAGTTTGATGATACAGCAACCAGCAGGCGGAGGAAGCTCGAGGAGATGTCGCTATTTTTGTTTACACAACGCACTAACATCAGCTTTATCCTGTAAGTGCAATCTTTCTTGATCTTAATAAAGAATTTAGTACATACTGCACTATGGGCGCAATTCTTTTTTATGTCTCTGAGTGTTAAGGACCCAGCTGACCGGGACATCTGTATAGGTTTTTGGGAGACCCAATTCCCTGAGCTTGGTGAGACCGCCATTGCGGTCATTCCTGCGGGTAAGGAGACTACATACTCACTCTGGGTGTATAACCTGTTTGGAAGAAGGGCCCTTACTTTTTTCTTCACGGCGTTAGGTTGCTTCACTTGCATGGACATTTTTCATTTACTGTCACAACAATTTGGGACTTTGTTTGCTGAACATTTTATTTATTTATTTATTTATTTTTGCAATTGTATAATCCATATGAGTGATTCTTTTTGCATATTGTGGGATCATTTTTTTTTATGTGTGTTACCTCATATTTTGTGACACTTCCCCTCAGTATTTGTGACCTACATTATTCATTATTGTTATTTATAGGATTTGATATCTTTTTATTCTTATTCATATCACTTTTTCACTTGTATTGATTTATTGGACTGCTTTTGTCATTTCCCCTGTTGGTGTCATTGGGAGGAATTGTGCCCACTCGTTGGTGTCATTGGGAGGAATTGTGGCCCATCGTTGGTGTCATTGGGAGGAATTGTGCCCTTCATTGGTATCAGTGAATAAAATAGCACCCCCAAGGGCCGGATAAAAGCAGGCAAAGGGCCGCATCTGGCCCCTAGTGCCACAGTTTGGAGATCACTGACATATACAATAGGACTCAGAAGGTGGATGTGGGGGGGTTAAGGGTTGGTACTTTAAACCAAAAAGTACCCCATCGTTGGTAGGTGAGTGAAGAGAGATGATCTCATCAGTCTGCTGCTGCTCCTTAATTGTCCAATCACAGACCGCTGGCATGGAGGTGACCAAGCTGTATTCCTTAACTGCAATGGAGAAAAGCAAAGGCTTTCACCTGTCTGTGCTGCATAAATCTCAGGAATGGCAGGATAAAAAAAAAAAAATCCTTTGGCATTTTATATTTGGCGTAATTTCCTTCTCTTAGCGTAACACAGAAATTTTAATACTTCCTTTTATTCTTTTGCTAGTGTCCAAACTTCCTGTAGGTGACAGCATATAAAAAAACGGTGATCAAGTGTCGCGCACAATAAACCTGATGAACCACCACTGCGCTATGGTATTAATTCCACTGTGATACCTGTAGCTGCCAACTTAAAAATATAATATGAAAACGTATTCTAAATAAATAAAATGGTGGCGCTATAAACACCATAAAAATCAAATAATGGTGAATAAAGTACTTATAAATTATAACCAGTGATGCAAAAAACAATAATGATTGAAAGTACTATAGCTGTACTAAACAGGCCCTATACTAAGTGACCGTGGTGAGTGCTATATCTCTACCAAAACAACTCAATGATGTATGATCATAATCCTTGAAATACAAAATACAAAATATATAAACATTTCTCTTAGTGACAAAAGAAAAATATACATAAAGGTCAAAACAACTGCAAATAGTTTGTGCAATGTTAAAGATGAAATACTAAAATAAAGTCTGTGCTCAAAGGTGGATATCAAAAAGTGACTCTCAAACATAAATCTTCCTGTGTCAAAGACAACTCCTTCACCACACCGGCTGTGATCCACTCATATGGAGCCGCACTCACCAGAAAATGCACTCACCAGAAGATAATGCCTTGCACTCTCATGCTCGGCATACATGCAGTGATAAAGTGCCCAAAAGGGTTATCCAGACTGGATGGAGCTGCGTCCACAGCAGATGGAATTCTCTAGTTATTAGCACTCCTCACCAGGCAAAAAGGTATGTCAAAAATATCTTGTATTTCTGCAAATCCCAGGCTTAATTAATAGTAACAACAGAATGGCTCAGTAGCTGCAGAATGCAGTCCTGTTTGAACTATTGAACTATTTGCAGTTGTTTTGACCTTTATGTATATTTTTCTTTTGTCACTAAGAGAAATGTTTATATATTTTGTATTTTTTATTTTAAGGATTATGATCATACATCATTGAGTTGTTTTGGTAGAGATATAGCACTCACCACGGTCACTTAGTATATGGCCTGTTTAGTACAGCTATAGTACTTTCAATCATTATTTGTTTTTTATGTTTTTTGCATCACTGGTTATAATTTATAAGTACTTTATTCACCATTATTTGATTTCTATGGTGTTTATAGCTCCACTATTTTATTTATTTAGGTGACAGCATAGCCCAACAGTATCAGAACTGCTACTGTATATCCATTAATGAACGAGAAAGAAAATGGGATTTTTGTACTTCACATCAAAAACTGTTTATGGAGTCCATTAAGAGACACAGGAATTCTGATACTGCTGAGTTATACTGCCACCTTCAGGAGGTTTGGACACTAGCAAAAAACAAGAGTATCTGAATTCCTGTGTCCCTCAATGGAGTCCAGAAAATGGATTTTAGGGGAAAAACAAAAATCAGATTTTCTTTCTCGTTTGGTTAGGGGCACAGGACTTATCATACTCTTGGGTTATACTGCCGCCTACACAAGGTGTGGACACTAGGGAAAAACAAGGGTATCAGAATTATTGTGTCCCTCGGGTAGATGTCATATGACGACACTTACTTTGAGTGAAGATATCTGAATCATCCAGATACTGTATCTTTTTTTCAAGCGGCGACTCCCTCACATGTAAAAGCCATCATAGCGGCTGTTTGGCAGGTTGACGGCTTTTAAAGTTGGCAGAAAGAGACGTCCACCCCTCCCACCGCCCTCCAGTGCTTCTCCAGTCTCTCCTGTGCGATCGGGGAGCCGGAGAATGAATACACCACCGGCGGTGGATTACCATAGAGCTGGCGGAGGACCACATGTTCCCCCCGCCAGCTCTATGACCCTCGGAGGCCTGAAGGGACGTTATGATGTCACTTCCGGCTCTGGCAGATGTAAACACTGCAATTTTGCTGGAAAGCCTGAGATCGATTTATTTTTTATTTATTTTTTTTAAGCTTTCCAGCATAGAGGAAAGATGTGGGGACTTATAGACCCCAGATCTCTCCATAAAAAGGACCTGTCATGATGCCCTATTCCTATTACAAGGGATGTTTTAAGGCTCCAATCACATCTCCACGTTCTAAATCGCGGGTGGAATTGCCACGATTCCGCCCGCGATTCGAAATAAAGGTAAACACAATCTTGGGGTGCCTGTCGCCCAAAAGAAGCTCTTATACTTCTTTTGGGTGACAGAAGTTCTGCGATTCTGTTTGAACGATTATACCATGACGGTCGCCCGCTGAACCGCAGTAAAGTCGTGCCGCGATTGGTGTGCCTTGGAAGTCGCAGGGAGCTCATTCAGAACGTTTCAGGACGCGGAGATGTGAACAGAGCCTACATTGTAGAGCTTGTAGAGTTGTAATAGGAATAAAAGTGATCAAAAACTAATACATTAAAGGGAAAATGTAAAAATAAAAAAATTAAATAAACAATAAAAAAATATAAAACCTTAAAGCGCCCCCCCATACCCTCGTGCTCGCCAGCAGAAGCGAATTCATATGTAGGTCGCGTCCGCATATCTAAACAACGCTCAAACCACACATGTGAGGTTTCGCCGTGATCATTAGAGTGAGAGAAATACTTCTAGCACTAGACCTCCTCTGTAACTCAAAACTGGTAACCTGTAAAAATGTTTAAAGCGTCGCCTATGGAGATTTTTAAGTACTGTAGTTTTGGCGCCATTCCACGAGTGTGCGCAAACAAGCAAGCATGACATGTTAGGTATCTATTTACTCAGCGTAACGTCATCTTTTTATACAAAACGTTGTGGTAAATATTGTGTATTGTGTTTTTTAAATTCGTGAAAGTGTTTTTTTTTTTCCAAAATAAAAAAAAATGCGTTTGAAAAATTGCTGCTTAAATACCGTATGACATAAAAAATTACAGTGACCGACATTTTATTCTCTAGGGTCTCTGCTAAAAAAATATATAGAATGTTTGGGGGTTCTAAGTAGTAAGAAAAGTAAGAAAAAAAATGATGATTTTTCCATGTAGGAGAGGAATGCCGGAATTGGCCTGGTATGGAACATTTCAATGGCAGGTTTAGCTGTTTGCCTGGAGTTCAGCTTTAGACTACTATTTTCCATTGAACATGCAGGATGATGTGTCTTGATCCTATCTTTATCTAGAAAAATATTTGAGTATTCGTCTGACACCTCTGACAAGTGGTAGCGGCATTTTGTTTTGTTTTTTTTGTGATATCCACCTCCATCTACTGTATATATCCAGAAACACAGCAGATGCTCTGAAAGCAGAAAATCGGATCCGTTTACCTCCAGTAAATGGTAGTGTAATCAATTGTGGCCAGATTCAGCAGGATTTTCACAGTGCTAGTGGGCAGGACTGCAGTTTCTTATCTGATGAGTGTGTGCTCTGCCCCTTGCTCTTTTGCAGAACCAGAGAACACTTGACCAATGCTATTGCACATTCAGAACCAACTATAGGGAGTGGGTGAACCTAACTTAGAAAATGGGTGCCAGAAAGCCACTGTGTAATCTGTGTTTCAAAAGAAGGAAAAGTGGTGGCACTACTGGCATAAAAATTGTAGTTTATTAGAAATACTTTAAAAACGAGGACACATCTTGAACACACATCTCCTCAAACGCATTTCGCTCACCTGTGCTTAGCCATTGCTAATCTGCGTTTCAGAATGATTTAAAGTGGTTGTAAAGGCTGAAGGATTTTAACGCCATGCATTCTATGCATGAAGGTAAAAACTCGTGTGCAGCAGCAGCCCCCCACAGCCCCCCTAATACTCACCTGAGCCCCGTCCCAATCCAGTGATGTGCACAGGAGCTTTGGTTGTCCCAGGTATCTCTCTCCTCGTTGGGCTGAGACAGACTGCTGTCAATCACAGCCAGTGAGCCAATGGGGAGAGAGCAGGGGCGGGGCCGAACAACTACTCTATGGGGGTTATTTACAAAAGGCAAATCCACTTTGCACTACAAGTGCAAACTACAAGTGCAAAGTGCACTGAAAGTGCACTTGGAAGTGCAGTCGCTGTAAATCTGAAGGGTAGATCTAAAATGAGGGGAAGCTCTGCTGATTTTATCATCCAATCATGTGCAAGCTAAAATGCTGTTTTTATTATCCTTGCATGTCCCCCTCGGATCTACAGTGACTTTACTTCCAAATGCACTTTCAGTGCAATTTCAAGTGCACTTTGCACTTGTAGTTTGCATGTGTAATGCAAAGTGGATTTGCCTTTTGTAAATAACTCCCTATGTGTCTTATGGGCGCATGAAGCGGGGCTCGGGAGCAGGGTGCATTTGATTTAAATCAAGTCGATTTAAATCATAATTTAAATTACTAGTTGATTTAAATCAACTCAATTTAAATCATATTTTTTTCTCAATCTTTATTTATTCATTTTCTTAGTGAACAAACAGACAAAACAAGACAAAATAAAACATCATACACATTGAAACAAAATAATGAGGCAGCTTCAAAATCCACTCACATTACATATATGGTATAGTAGCTATCAATTCAAAATAACAAAAAATAAATAAATTGGCTCAGATGAGATCTAAACCATAACATTTAACAAATGAACTATTCAGCAATAAACTCAAATCTCCCCATAAGCATTAGATGCCGTATTTGGCTTATCCAGCCACTTTGCCCAGACTTTATCAAACTTACTAGGACAGCCCCTACTAATATAGGTATCTCTATACAGTGGAAGATTATTATTTACCAATTGTTTCCAATATAGGAACGTAGGAGATAAGAGCATAAGAGCATATAAGAGCGTAGGAGAAGAAGGTTTCTTCCAATATCCAATATAATGCCGCGTACACACGACCGGACTTTACGGCATACTTTGCCCGGCGGACTTTGACGGACTTTCCGAATGAACAGACTTGCCTACACACGATCGACCAAAGTCTGACGGATTCGTACGTGATGACGTACGACTGGACTAAAACAAGGAAGTTCATAGCCAGTGGCCAATAGCTGCCCTAGCCTCGGTTTTTGTCCGTCGGACTAGCATACAGACGAGCCGACTTTTCGACCGGACTCGAGTCCGTCGGATAGATTTGAAACATGTTTCAAATCTAAGTCCGTCAAACTTTTGATAAAACAAAGTCAGCTGGAGCCCACACACGATCGAATTGTCCGACGAAATCTGGTACGCCGGACCAAGTAAGTCCGATCGTGTGTACGTGGCATAAGAGCATAGGAGAAGAAGGTTTCTTCCAATATCCAATATAAGAGCGTAGGAGAAGAAGGTTTCTTCCAATATCCAATATAAGAGCGTAGGAGAAGAAGGTTTCTTCCAATATCCAATATAAGAGCGTAGGGGAAGAAGGTTTCTTCCAATATCCAATATAAGAGCGTAGGAGAAGAAGGTTTCTTCCAATATCCAATATAAGAGCATAGGGGAAGAAGGTTTCTTCCAATATCCAATATAAGAGCGTAGGAGAAGAAGGTTTCTTCCAATATCCAATATAAGAGCGTAGGAGAAGAAGGTTTCTTCTAATATCCAATATAAAAGCGTAGGAGAAGAAGGTTTCTTCCAATATCCAATATAAGAGCGTAGGAGAAGAAGGTTTCTTCCAATATCCAATATAAGAGCGTAGGAGAAGAAGGTTTCTTCCAATATCCAATATAAAAGCGTAGGAGAAGAAGGTTTCTTCCAATATCCAATATAAGAGCGTAGGAGAAGAAGGTTTCTTCCAATATAAAAGCGTAGGAGAAGAAGGTTTCTTCCAATATCCAATATAAGAGCGTAGGAGAAGAAGGTTTCTTCTAATATCCAATATAAGAGCGTAGGAGAAGAAGGTTTCTTCCAATATCCAATATAAGAGCGTAGGAGAAGAAGGTTTCTTCCAATATCCAATATAAGAGCGTAGGAGAAGAAGGTTTCTTCCAATATCCAATATAAAAGCGTAGGAGAAGAAGCTTTCTTCCAATATAAGAGCGTAGGAGAAGAAGCTTTCTTCCAATATCCAATATAAAAGCGTAGGAGAAGAAGGTTACTTCCAATATCCAATATAAGAGCGTAGGAGAAGAAGGTTTCTTCCAATATAAAAGCGTAGGAGAAGAAGATTTCTTCCAATATCCAATATAAGAGCGTAGGAGAAGAAGGTTTCTTCTAATATCCAATATAAGAGCGTAGGAGAAGAAGGTTTCTTCCAATATCCAATATAAGAGCGTAGGAGAAGAAGGTTTCTTCCAATATCCAATATAAAAGCGTAGGAGAAGAAACTTTCTTCCAATATAAAAGCGTAGGAGAAGAAACTTTCTTCCAATATAAAAGCGTAGGAGAAGAAGGTTTCTTCCAATACAAAGCAATAGCTTTTCTCACATAAAATAATGTAGTATTAGCAAATACTCGCTCTGACACTGTGGGAAAAAAGAAACCAGACCCAACAAACATACAGACATTGAAACCGGTAAGGCAGCCGAGGTAATAGAATTTAACAAGTCTACCACTTCTTCAAAAAAATAGCTATATGTGGACAGGTCCAAAAAATGTGTGAAAAAAACCCCTGAACTGTTCCACATCGCCAACATTTAGAAGAGCACTCAGGACTTATCTTCTGAAGTCTGGATGATGTAAGATAAGCTCTATGTACCAATTTAAATCAGATCATACGGTCTCTCAAAGACACCAAAGATCGCAAGGAGAAATCCCACACACTCCTCCCAAAGGGCCTGGTATGGATTTGGGGGAGACCACTCTGTTTTTCCCCAATGTTTTTTTTTTTTTTTACATGCAGCTGTCAGCGGGGAAGCCCACTGACAGCTGATGGCTCATTCATTGTTAAGGACGTGGCGGCCGGCTTCCCAGCCCCGCTCCCTAACAACCTATTGACTGTGCACTCTGTGGGCGGACATCCCGCCGAGCGCACAGAAAATCCGGGCGTTTGGCGAACACCCAAAGGGGCGAACGGCATAGGTTTGGCCCGAACCGTTCGCCCATCCCCGAGTGCTTACTCACTGTACACTGTGAGAAGCTTAGAGGGTGCACTGGAAGCTGAAACAAATCAAATAGAGCCAGTCTCTCTGGCTTGAGGATGCCCAGCATCCCTCCAAAGCCTGACTGCCCCGAGCCCACTCCTTTCATCGGATTTCGGTTGTTTGAGTCACGGAGGCTCATCAGCTCGTGTGAGTGTAAGGGTCCTTGCACACTGGGGCGGTTTGCAGGCGCTATTGCGCTAATAATAGCGCCTCCAAACCGACCCGAAAGTGCCGCTGCTTTGATTCCAGTGTGAAAGCACCGAGGGCTTACACACTGGAGCGGTGCGCTAGCAGGGCGGTAAAAAAAGTCCTGCTAGCAGCATCTTCGGAGCGGTGAAGGAGCGGAGTGTATACCGCTCCTGCCCATGGAAATCAATGGGACGGCGCGGCTATACCGCCGGCAAAGCGTCTCTGCAGAGGCGCTTTACGGTGGTTTTTAACCCTTTCTCGGCCGCTAGCGGGGGATAAAACCCCCCCACTAGCGGCCGAATACCGACGGTAAAGCGCCGCTTACAATAGCGGCGCTTTACCGCAGACGCCATCCCCGCCTCAGTGTGAAAGGGCCCTTACCTAGGGCGGTCTGTTGTGTTTCAGCTATGTACAGCCCCTTCCTCCAGCCATGATCTGCCTGCATTGTATAGAGAAGTGCAGAGACCGAGTGATGGCAATAGCATGTTGATGAGGGGTGACCCAAAACGACAAAATTTAGGTGCCGCTAACGTAGAAATGTAAAGTCCAACTAGAGCGCTGTGAGGGCCGGCAGGGACAGGGAACTCGTACTAGCTCCAAGCTGCAGATCCATAAGCCGCACATCATGAAGCAGTCCCATGTGCATGAAGTTAGATGAATGGCAGCCCCAGCGCAGACTCCAGCCAGGCCACACCCCCAACGTGTTTTGCTCCGCCCCTCTGAGCTTTATCATGGAGATCAAGTTGATTAGGAGAGAGAAAAAAGCAAGGGAAGGCAAAACATAAGCGGATTAATGCCAGCTTTGAAAGGTGGCAAACTGAATTTGAAGCCTTGAAATGCATAGTGCTGATCACAGCTTATCTGCTGAGCAATTTACCTTTCATCCAGGCATTGCTACAGTCATAGGTGTACGCAGCCTATTGCATTAGGGTGTGCACCCAAAATGTATTAAAGCATGGACAGTGTCAGTAGAGCCGAGGTTGGTGTCAGTAGGGCCGTGGACAGTGTCAGTAGCTTTTTATTTTTATTATTTAATTTTTTAATTTTTCACAATTTTTTTTAGGAGCCCCGTTCGGGGGGCTATGGTGCAATATCAGCAGGGGGAATCTGCGCCTCACGGGTTGATTAGGGTGTGCCCAGGCACACCCGGCACACCCCCCCTGCGCTCGCCTATGGCTACAGTGAACCATAACACCCCCTCCCAGCCTTCACCTTTTGCTGGAAATCTGGGATCTTCTTTTGCAAACCTGCTTGCAATGCAGAAGAGGTGTTCCCACACATACCCACAAACAGAGACAGACGGGGGGGGGGGGAGAGGAAGTTTCACAGAAGAAAGCCCACCGCATGTGTGAAGAGTTCTCAGAGCTCCGGCTGCACAGGATTACTGTACAAAGAACTGAATCAGCCTTCTGAATTCAGAGGATTTTCGCTTGCTGAAAAAAAAAAAAAATCGCTCTTTAACTTATCCTCAAAGGATTAATGTTTTATACATTTATGTAATAAAGTTCGATTATCTTTTTTAAACCTCTTCAGCCCCAGAAGCTTTACCCCCCTTCATGACCGGGCAATTTTTTGCGATACGGCACTGCATCGCTTTAACTGACAAGTTCGATGTTGTACCAAAATGCAAAAAAATGATGTCCTTTTTTTCCCCACAAATTGAGCTTTCTTTTGGTGGTATTTGATCGCCTGTGCGGTTTTTATTTTTTGCTCTATAAACAAAAAAAGAGCGACAATTTTGAAAAAAAAAACATAATTTTTTACTTTTTGGTATAACAAATATCCAATACAAAAAAAGTTGAGGCCAATATGTATTCTTCTACATATTTTTGGTAAAAAAAACAAAACAAAACGCAATAAGCATATATTGGTTTGCGAAAAAGTTATAGCATCTACAAAATAGGGGATAGATTTATGGCATTTTTATTATTTATTATTATTTATTTATTTTTTACTAGTAATGGCGGCAATCTGCAATTTTTTTTAGCAGGACTGCGACATTGTGGAGGACAAATCTGACACTTTTTTGGGACCAGTGACCTTTATACAGCGATCAGAGCTAAAAATAGCCTCTGATTACTGTATAAATGACACTGGCAGGGAAAGGGTTAACACTAGGGGGGCGATCAAGGGGTGTTTCTAACTGTGGGGGGGAGGGGACTGACTGGAGGAGGAGAGAGAGATCGCTGTTCCTGATCACTAGGAACAGCAGATCTCTCTCTACTGCCCTGTCAGAATGGGGATCTGTCTGTTTACATTGACAGATCCCTGTTCTGGCTCTATGAGGAGTGATCGCGGGTGGCTAGTGGACATCGCGGCCGTGCGCATCGGCTCCGGCGTCGTGCCGTGGGAGCGCGCACACGCTCCCTATTACTCTTAAAGTGGCTGATTTGCGCAGCCGTGCCAATCTGCCGCAGTATAATGATGGCGGCTGGTCAGCAAGCAGTTAACTTATCCTCAAAGGATTCGTGTTTTTATACATTTATGTAATAAAGTTTGATCATCTTTTTTTAACCTCTTCAGCCCCAGACGATTTACCCCCTTTCATGATCAGGCCATGTTTTGCGATACGGCACTGCATTACTTTAACTGACAATTGCGCGGTCGTGTGAGGCTGTACCCATATAAAATTTATGTCCTTTTTTTTCCCTCGCGAATAGAGCTTTCTTTTAGTGGTATTTGATCACCTCTGCGTTTTTAGGGGTTTTTTTGCACTATAAACAAAAAAATGCCTTCTGTTGAAGTCGTGATGACGAAACGCATCAGGGCGTGACCTTACAAGGACCAGAAGTGACGTGTGCGTGTCACTACCAGGAAGGAATAGCCAGATACTATCAATACAGTGGATGCGGTGGATGGCAGACAACATTCCATACTGATTGGTGATAACACACAGTTTGTTTTTTCAACAAAATGCCTGTTACAATTTATATTGTGTAAGTGTATTTTTTAAGGGGGGGGGAGTAGTCTTGAAGAAACTTTTAAAACGGTATCACGCTATGTGGAGCCTTTTTTTTAAATGTCCAAACCACCCTGGGCTGTTTGAGATTCCCTTTGGGGGATGTAAACCCCTAGGGGAGTGGGTTTCACGTGGTGTGGACTCTGCTGAATGGTATTTGCCTATTAATGATTAAGTAGAATCCTTCACTTATAAACTGAACTCATCACCTATCAACATACTACTGATTTCCCATATGTTTTTACATGTGAATGCTGGTCATACTTCATTTAATTAAATGGAGTGCTGCTTTGAGTATGTGAACTTTGTCTATATGGACTAAGGACTTTTTTTTTCTTACATGTATATTTATGTTTTATTTAACCACTTCAGTCCCAGACCATTTGTCTGCCCAAAGACCAGAGCACTTTTTGCGATTCAGCACTGCGTCGCTTTAACTGACAATTGCGCGGTCGTGCGACGTGGCTCCCAAACAAAATTGACGTCCTTTTTTCCCCCACAAATAGAGCTTTCTTTTGGTGGTATTTGATCACCTCTGCAGTTTTTATTTTTTGTGCTATAAACAAAAAAATTGCGACAATTTAAAAAAAAAAAAGCATTATTTTTTACTTTTTGCTATAATAATTATCCCACAAAAATATATAAAAAAATGTTTTTTCCTCAGTTTAGGCCGATACGTATTCTTCTACATATTTTTGGTAAAAAAAAATCGCAATAAGCGTTTATCGATTGGCTTGCGCAAAAGTTATAGCGTCTACAAAATAGGGGATAGTTTTATGGCATTTTTATTAATATTTTTTTTTACTAGTAATGGCGGCGATCAGCAATTTTTATTGTGACTGTGACATTATGGCGGACACATTGGACACTTTTGGCGCGATTTTGGGACCAATCACATTTATACAGCAATCAGTGCAATTAAAAATGCATTGATTACTGTGTAAATGTGACTGGCAGTGAAGGGGTTAACCACTAGGGGGCAGTGTAGGGGTTAAGTGTGTCCTAGGGAGTGATTCTAACTGTGAGAGGGCGTGACTTTGTGTGACACGACACTTATCACTGCTCCCGATTATAGGGAGCTGTGATCAGTGTCCTGTCACTAGGCAGATGCAGAAACGCTTGTCTACATCAGCATTTCCCCGTTGTCCCTCTTCATGAGACGATCGCGGGTATCCCAGCGGACATCGAGTCCGCGGGACCCGCGATCACACTCACAGAGGTCGTGGCACGCGTGCGCGCCAGCAAGCCGCTTCTTAAAGGGCAACGTACAGGTACGTTAATCTGCCTTACGCGCCCTACTGCCGACGTATATCGGCGTGAGCCGGTCGGCAAGCGGCTGCTTTTATGTACATTACGTCATATACATCATATACATTATATATATGTTTTCTACATATTTTTCGTGGGCAATTTGTCGGGGCAATGGCTGGTGTTGGCACTTCAATCATCACGGCACCATGGTTGATATGGTGTCAGGGTGATTGAAGCGCATTATTTCTATTATTACATTGTAAGTACCCATTCACACTGCAAGGGAGGTGCGTCGCGGTAAAGCGGTGCTATTATTAGCGGCGCTTTCTGGCCGTTAGCGGGGCGGTTTTACCCCCGCTAGCAGCCGAGAACGCGTTAAAAACCACCGCAAAGCTCCTCCGCAGAGGCACTTTGCCGGCGGTATAGCCGCGCTGCTTCATTGATTTCAATGGGCAGGAGCGGTGAAGGCGCGGTGTATACACCGCGCCTTCACCGCTCCGAAGATGCTGCTAGCAGGACTTTTTTTCCCATCCTGCCAGCACACCGCTCCAGTGGGAAAGCCCTCAGGCTTTCCCACTGGAGACACAGCAGCGGCTGTTTCGGGTCGGTTTGCAGGCGCTATTTTTAGCGCAATAGCGCCTGCAAACCGCCCCAGTGTGAAAGGGGTCTAATGTATAATGAAGTGGTTCAACAGCGCGGTTCAGTTCTGGGAAGGCTTCTGTTGACGTCCTCCTAAAACCATACTCACTGTGGTGCACACCCAGCTCACTCTGTGATCGCCATGTCCTTATGATACAGCTGATCACAGATTGGGGTAAAAAGCCAATAACAGCAGTTCTTTACCACGTGATCAGCTGTGTCCAATCACAACTGACCATAATGTAAACACACTTGGCGGTTATCGGCATTCCTTTCCTCACACTGTCGCAGCGCGAGGAGAGGAGTAGTAACCGGCTTGTGTGAAAGGGGACATCTGCACTGATCATCAGTGCCTATCAGTGAAGGCAAAAAAAATACCTATTTGCAGATAAAAATGTCATTTGGGTACAGTGTTACAATGACCGCGCAATTGTCATTCAAAATGTGACAGCGCTGAAAGCTGAAAATTGTCCTGGGCAGGAAAGGGGTGAAAATGCCCAGTTAAGCGGTTAAACCTGAAGGGGGTCCAGCTTTTTTTTTTTTCGAAAAGTTTGCTTGTGTGTACGCGGCATAACTCCGATCCCAGCTCCAAAGCCTCTGGCTCTCACCACCACTGCCGGCTGCCGTTATGCTGTTGGGGTGTACCATGCCTTGTTGAGGTTCCCATTGTGTTATGTAACCTATAGATTTGTATGAACTTGTGCTGCCAGTCATGGATTTACTGCCTTTTGTGGATTATTGCTACCACATGTGGATTCACTGCCAATTACGGACTCAGTTATGGACTTTTAATGGCCTTTACCACCTAATTCAGGTATGACTACCTCATGGGGCACTATATCAAAGGCATAGAGAACTTCGTAAGGAATGTGATGGAAACGTTATCAAGTATTGCTCAAATGTCTCATTCAACTACTTCAGAAAAAAAAAGTTATTGTTCATGGAAATTGCCTGAACTGAAGTCCCTCAAGGGGTGCATGTAAGGCGTATCAAATGAACAGGGCTTAAAATAGGGGACTAAAGTTAAGTTAGAGAAGATACAGTACACAAGTCTAACAAGCAGAAAAGTACCTAAGGAGGCTATATTACCATTGCTAAAGACTACAGTGTTCGTGTCCCTTGCTAAACAACCCACCAGCCAGGAAACGGGTGACATGCAAAGGTGACGAATACTCTGTAGTGAAGGGATGTTATGCTTGGCCCCTTCACTAGCGACCGGTAACAGCTAGGAAGGAGACGGCTGTTTCATAATGACAGCTTGCCTCCTCTCTGAGAAATTTTCCCAGACAAGCAGCAGCAAGAGGAACGCAGAGGGAGGGGTACATGTCAGTATCAGAATTCCTCTTGCCACTGCTTGTATCTGGAAAGTGACAAATGACGCTCCCATCTCCTTCCTAGCTGTTGTTAGCTTGGCCACGGCAGGAGTGGAGGAGGTACAGTTTGAAACAAATGGGCTTTGATAAGCACAATTTGTGTGTGAAACATGTAAGCCATGTCTCCCTTGCTTGTACATGTAGTGCTCCTCATGTTCTTCATGGTTTTATGTGAATAAAGACATTTGGATCTCAGTTTGGTGTGCAGCCCTCCGGACTTTCCTTTCATTATTGCTTCAGCTGTGACTGGGTGAGCACCCTGCATTGAGGAGATCATACTGTTGGAGCCGGCTCAAATTTGAGCAGCGTGGACCTCTTGTTTGTTGTAACTCAAAATGGTACTCAGTAGTTTGTATGGTCCCCATGTGCTTGTATGCATGCCTGACAATGTTGGGACATGCTCCTAATTAAATGACAGATGGTGTCCTGGGTTAATTCCTCCCAGATCTGGACCAGGGCATCACTGAGCTCCTCAACAGACTGAGGTGCAACCTGGCGGTGTTGGATGGACTGAAACATAATGTCCCGGCAGTGTTCTATTGGATTTAGGTCAGGTGAGCGTGGGGGCCATTCAATGGTATCAATTCCTTCATCCTCCAGGGACTAGCTGCATACTCTCCCCACATGAGGCTGAGCATTGCCATGCACCAGGAGGAACCCAGGACCCACTGCACCAGTGCAGGGTATTACAATGGGTCCAAGAATATTATCCCGATACCTAATGGCAGTCAGGGTGCCATTGTCTAGCCTGTAGAGGTCTTTGCGTCCCTCCATGGATATGCCTCCCCAGACCTGCCATCACTGACCCGCCACCATTTTGAACGATGTTACATGCAGCATAACATTCTCCGCAGCTTCTCCAAAACCTTTCACGTCTGTCACATGTGCTTAGGGTGAACCTGCTCTCATCTGTGAAAACCACAGGGCGCCAGTGGCAGACTTGCCAATTCTGGTGTTCAATGGCAAATGCTAATCTCGCTCTACGGTGACGGGCAGTGAGCACAGGGCCCACTAGAGGACATCAGGCCCTCAGGCCACCCTCATGAAGTCTGATTGTTTGGTCAGAGACATTCACACCAGTGGCTGCTGGAGGTCATTTTGTAGGGCTCTAACAGTGCTCATCCTGTTCCTCCTTGCACAGAGGAGCAGATACCGGTCCTGCTGATGGGCTAAGGACCTTCTACATCCCTGTCCAGCTCTCTTAGAGTAACTGCCTGTCTCCTGGAATCTCCTCCATGCTCTTGAGACTGTGCTGGGAGACACAGCAAACCTTTTGACAATGGCACGTATTGATGTGCCATCCTGGAGGAGTTGGACTACCTGTCCAACCTCTATAAAGGTCCAGGTATCGCTCCATGCTACCAGTAGTGACACTGACCCTAGCCAAATGCTAAACTAGTGAAAAACAGAAAAGATAAGTAGGGAGCAAAAATGTCTGTGGCCTCCACCTGTAAAACCATTCCTGTTTTGGAGGTCGTTTCATTGTTGCCCGTCTACTGCACCTGTTGTTAATTTCATTAACACCCAAGCAGCTGAAACTGATTAACAACCCCCTCTGCTACTTAACTGACCAAATCAATATCCCCGGAGTTTAAGTAACTTGATGCTATACTTTGATTAAAAAGCGTTCCTTTCATTTGTTTTGAGCAGTGTATATATAAGTAATGCTAGATCTTACTTAAAGTGGTTATAAACTCTGTTACAGGCGTATCCCACTTTTAAGTACACAATGGGGATTATTTACTAAAGCTGGAAAGTGCAAAATCAGGCTCACTTCTGCATAAAAACCAATGAGCTTCCAGGTTTTATTACCAAAGCTTAATTGAAGCTGGGGTTAAAAGCTGATTGGTTTCTATGCAGAAGTGAGCCTGATTTTGCGCTTTCCAGCTTTAGTAAATAAACCCCATTGTGTACTTAAAAGTGGGGTATGCCTGTACACCATTTTTACCTACAGGTAAGCCTATAACAAGGCTTAGGTACTGTGAATATCTCCTAAACTTACAGAGTTTAGGAGATATTCAGTATATGCGCTGCTGCCGTCGTCATTGGCGCAGGCCCTCTGGTGCCATTTCTTCAGGACTCGTGCCGTGACCGGCGGCTCTTGCACGTGCTCGGGAGTGACGTCATTGCGGCTCCGGCCAATCACAGCCCCAGAGCCGCGAACCCGCGGGTAACTCCGGTGGAAGATGTCGGCCGTGTACTCGGAGTGCCGACGCCTATTCAGGGCATCTTTCTGAGGTAAATATTTCACAATGAGCTACTATGCAATGCACAGTAGCTCATTATGCCTTTGTCTTGCAGGGTTTGTAATTTTTTTTTTTTTTGTTGCTTTTTTCGAAGGTTTACAACCTCTTTAAGTTGCAGCTAACACAAGACTGCACATCAAAGTTACATAAATAGTACATTTCCAGTACAGTTATGAGTAATTTTATACAGTTGTGAACTTTACAGTTGTTTTAGGCGTTTGGTCCTTTGAATGTAGCTGACATATTGCGTGGGTAAGCACTAAACTGAAAGCGGTAGCTGATGATGCAAAGTGAAATAGTGGGATGGTAGTATTATGAAAACAGAGAGCGGAAACAAGGAGTGAGAATAGAAATGTGAACCATTTTTGTGGGCTATGTTGTACAGTGGTGATGTTCAGTCAGTGCTTATGGGGAAGGGTCACCTTAGTGTCTGGCAGCACTCTACACCCTACCACAGTGCCCTCAGTGCCCATTTCCTCATGTTCAGGACACATTTTTGTTCCTGCTTAATGTAAAAAAAAAAAAAACATAATATTTTAAGTGAGAACACCTTTAAATTGCATTATTTGATGTGTCTATGTTTTATTCGTTTTGCTGTTCCATGTTTGTACAGTTTATATTCGATTTATAGGTGTGCCCTGTAGTGCCAACCTTTGTGCCAGACTCCCAACCGTTCCGAAAATTGTGAAACGTCCATAAAGAAATCAGGATTGTTGCGGTCTGCACAGCCCATTACCACTTAAAGCGGGGGTCCACCTATCTATTGTTTTTTTTTTTTTTTTTAGTTCATTCACAAACTTTTCCTCTCAGCATTACATACTCACATATTGTGTGTAATATGTCCACCTGTGTCAGATTTCGTTGGAAAGAATAACTTATATTATTCACTGCAGGTGGTTTCCATCTTCATTGTGGGCATTTGAAGCCCACAAGCATTTATTTCCTGGATGTGGTGAATGCTGTGCTCCCAGCATTCACTGCTCGTTCCCGCACATGCTCAGTGGCATCCTGGGAAGCCTGAGACTAGCTCCCAGGAGTCTGGGAGAGGCTAGAAACACGCCTACTCCCACGGGAGGAGAACCAGGAAGTGCAAAGAAGAATAGAAAAATAAAAGGTAATTACGGCGATTTAAATTTTTTTAAAGGCATGTCAGCATCTAGGCAAGGAAGAGAATACATACAGATATTGTTCAAAATTTGGGTGGAACCCAGCTTTAACCACTTGCCGACCGCCTCACGCCTATATACGTGAGCAGAGCGGCACGGGCAGGCAAAATCACGTACCTAGTACGTGATTGCCTTCCCGCGGGTGGGGGGTCCGATCGGACCCCCCCCCTGTGCCAGCTGCGGTCGGCATTTGGTTGGGAGCGATTACAGACGAGGGGGAGACCATCCGATCGTGGCCCCCCCCTCGCGATCGCTCCCAGCCACTGACGAACATCCCCTGCCTCTGTATAGTACACAGAGGCAGAGGATGTGATGTCATCTCTCCTCGGCTGTCAGTTTCCGTTCCAGCGCCGAGGAGAGATGACATGTAAGTAAGTGCACAACACAAACACACACAGTAGAACATGCCAGGCATACATTACACCCCCGATCCCCCCCCGATCGCCCCCCGATCCCCCCCCAATCACCCCCCCCCCCTGTCACAAACTGACACCAAGCAGGTTTTTTTTTTTTTTTTTTTTTTTTTTCCTGATTACTGCATAGTGTCAGTTTGTGACAGTTAGCAGTGTTAGGACAGTTACTGTAACCCCCCTGTAGGTCTAGGGTACCCCCCTAACCCCCCCTAATAAAGTTTTAACCCCTTGATCACCCCCCCTCACCAGTGTCGCTAAGCGATCATTTTTCTGATCGCTGTATTAGTGTCGCTGGTGACGGTAGTTAGGGACGTAAATATTTAGGTTCGCCGTCAGTGTTTTATAGCGACAGGGACCCCCATATACTATCTAATAAATGTTTTAACCCCTTGATTGCCCCCTAGTTAACCCTTTCACCACTGATCACCGTATAACCGTTACGGTTGACGCTGGTTAGTTAGTTTATTTTTTATAGTGTCAGGGCACCCGCCGTTTATTACCGAATAAAGGTTTAGCCCCCTGATCGCCCGGCGGTGATATGCGTCGCCCCAGGCAGCGTCAGATTAGCGCCAGTACCCCCCCTAATAAAGTTTTAACCCCTTGATCACCCCCTGTCGCCAGTGTCGCTAAGCGATCATTTTTCTGATCGCTGTATTAGTGTCACTGGTGACGCTAGTTAGGAACGTAAATATTTAGGTTCACCGTCAGTGTTTTATAGCGACAGGGACCCCCATATACTATCTAATAAATGTTTTAACCCCTTGATTGCCCCCTAGTTAACCCTTTCACCACTGATCACCGTATAACTGTTACGGGTGACGCTGGTTAGTTAGTTTATTTTTTATAGTGTCAGGGCACCCGCCGTTTATTACCGAATAAAGGTTTAGCCCCCTGATCGCCCGGCGGTGATATGCGTTGCCCCAGGCAGCGTCAGATTAGCGCCAGTACCGCGAACACCCACGCACGCACCGTACACGCACCATACACCTCCCTTAGTGGTATAGTATCTGATCGGATCAATATCTGATCCGATCAGATCTATACTAGCGTCCCCAGCAGTTTAGGGTTCCCAAAAACGCAGTGTTAGCGGGATCAGCCCAGATACCTGCTAGCACCTGCGTTTTGCCCCTCCGCCCGGCCCAGCCCAGCCCACCCAAGTGCAGTATCGATCGATCACTGTCACTTACAAAACACTAAACGCATAACTGCAGCGTTCGCAGAGTCAGGCCTGATCCCTGCGATCGCTAACAGTTTTTTTGGTAGCATTTTGGTGAACTGGCAAGCACCAGCCCCAGGCAGCGTCAGGTTAGCGCCAGTACCGCTAACACCCACGCACGCAGCGTACACCTCCCTTAGTGGTATAGTATCTGAACAGATCAATATCTGATCCGATCAGATCTATACTAGCGTCCCCAGCAGTTTAGGGTTCCCAAAAACGCAGTGTTAGCGGGATCAGCCCAGATACCTGCTAGCACCTGCGTTTTGCCCCTCCGCCCGGCCCGGCCCAGCCCACCCAAGTGCAGTATCGATCGATCACTGTCACTTACAAAACTCTAAACGCATAACTGCAGCGTTCGCAGAGTCAGGCCTGATCCCTGCGATCGCTAACAGTTTTTTTTGTAGCGTCTTGGTGAACTGGCAAGCACCAGAGGCCTAGTACACCCCGGTCGTAGTCAAACCAGCACTGCAGTAACACTTGGTGACGTGGCGAGTCCCATAAGTGCAGTTCAAGCTGGTGAGGTGGCAAGCACAAGTAGTGTCCCGCTGCCACCAAAAAGACAAACACAGGCCCGTCATGCCCATAGTGCCCTTCCTGCTGCATTCGCCAATCCTAATTGGGAACCCACCGCTTCTGCAGCGCCCGTACTTCCCCCATTCACATCCCCAACCAAATGCAGTCGGCTGCATGAGAGGCATTTTCTTTATGTCCTCCCGAGTACCCCTACCCAGCGAACCCCCCCAAAAAAGATGTCGTGTCTGCAGCAAGCGCGGATATAGGCGTGACACCCGCTATTATTGTCCCTCCTGTCCTGACAATCCTGGTCTTTGCATTGGTGAATGTTTTGAACGCTACCATGCACTAGTTGAGTATTAGCGTAGGGTACAGCATTGCACAGACTAGGCACACTTTCACAGGGTCTCCCGAGATGCCATCGCATTTTGAGAGACCCGAACCTGGAACCGGTTACAGTTATTATAGTTAGTTACAAAAAAAAGTGTAAAAAAAAAAAAAACACAAACAAAAATATAAAATAAAAATAGTTGTCGTTTTATTGTTCTCTCTCTCTCTATTCTCTCTCTATTGTTCTGCTCTTTTTTACTGTATTCTATTCTGCAATGTTTTATTGTTATTATGTTTTATCATGTTTGCTTTTCAGGTATGCAATTTTTTATACCTTACCGTTTACTGTGCTTTATTGTTAACCATTTTTTTGTCTTCAGGTATGCCATTCACGACTTTGAGTGGTTATACCAGAATGATGCCTGCAGGTTTAGGTATCATCTTGGTATCATTCTTTTCAGCCAGCGGTCGGCTTTCATGTAAAAGCAATCCTAGTGGCTAATTAGCCTCTAGACTGCTTTTACAAGCAGTGGGAGGGAATGCCCCCCCCCCCCAACATCTTCCGTGTTTTTCTCTGGCTCTCCTGTCTCAACAGGGAACCTGAAAATGCAGCCGGTGATTCAGCCAGCTGACCATAGAGCTGATCAGAGACCAGAGTGGCTCCAAACATCTCTATGACCTAAGAAACCGGAAGCTACGAGCATTTTATGACGTAGATTTCGCCGGATGTAAACAGCGCCATTGGGAAATTGGGAAAGCATTTTATCACACCGATCTTGGCGTGATCAGATGCTTTGAGGGCAGAGGAGAAATCTAGGGTCTAATAGACCCCAATTTTTGCAAAAAAGAGTACCTGTCACTACCTATTGCTATCATAGGGGATATTTACATTCCCTGAGATAACAATAAAAATGATTTAAAAAAAAAAAATGAAAGGAACAGTTTAAAAATAAGATAAAAAAATAATAATAATAAAGAAAAAAAAAAAAAAAAAAAAAAAAAGCACCCCTGTCCCCCCTGCTCTCGCGCTAAGGTGAACGCAAGCGTTGGTCTGGCGTCAAATGTAAACAGCAATTGCACCATGCATGTGAGGTATCGCCGCGAAGGTCAGATCGAGGGCAGTAATTTTAGCAGTAGACCTCCTCTGTAAATCTAAAGTGGTAACCTGTAAAGGCTTTTAAAGGCTTTTAAAAATGTATTTAGTTTGTCGCCACTGCACGTTTGTGCGCAATTTTAAAGCATGTCATGTTTGGTATCTATGTACTCGGCCTAAGATCATCTTTTTTATTTCATCAAACATTTGGGCAATATAGTGTGTTTTAGTGCATTAAAATGTAAAAAAGTGTGTTTTTTCCCCAAAAAATGCGTTTGAAAAATCGCTGCGCAAATACTGTGTGAAAAAAAAAAATGAAACACCCACCATTTTAATCTGTAGGGCATTTGCTTTAAAAAAAATATATAATGTTTGGGGGTTCAAAGTAATTTTCTTGCAAAAAAAAATTATTTTTTTATGTAAACAATAAGTGTCAGAAAGGGCTTTGTCTTCAAGTGGTTAGAAGAGTGGGTGATGTGTGACATAAGCTTCTAGATGTTGTGCATAAAATGCCAGGACAGTTCAAACCCCCCCCAAATGACCCCATTTTGGAAAGTAGACACCCCAAGCTATTTGCTGAGAGTCATGTTGAGTCCATGGAATAATTTATATTGTGACACAAGTTGCGGGAAAGAGACAATTTTTTATTTTTTTTATTTTTTTTTGCGCAAAGTTGTCACTAAATGATATATTGCTCAAACATGCCATGGGAATATGTGAAATTACACCCCAAAATACATTCTGCTGCTTCTCCTGAGTACGGGGATACCACATGTGTGAGACTTTTTGGGAGCCTAGCCGCGTACGGGACCCCGAAAACCAAGCACCGCCTTCAGGCTTTCTAAGGCCGTAAATTTTTGATTTCACTCTTCACCGCCTTTCACAGTTTCGGGGGCCATGGAATGCCCAG
This sequence comes from Lithobates clamitans, assembly GCA_037952925.1. Lineage (NCBI taxonomy): Eukaryota > Metazoa > Chordata > Amphibia > Anura > Ranidae > Lithobates > Lithobates clamitans. Next base: position 406,714 of record JBBGZY010001153.1, read on the forward strand.
GTGGCAAAAAAACCCCCCAAATGACCCCATTTTGGAAAGTAGACACCCCAAGCTATTTGATGAGAGGTATAGTGAGTATTTTGCAGACCTCACTTTTTGTCACAAAGTTTTGAAAATTGAAAAAAGAAAAAAAAAATTTTTTTTTCTCGTCTTTCTTTATTTTCAAAAACAAATGAGAGCTGCAAAATACTCACCATGCCTCTCAGCAAATAGCTTGGGGTGTCTACTTTCCAAAATGGGGTCATTTGGGGGGGGTTTGTGCCACCTGGGCATTCCATGGCCTCCGAAACTGTGATAGGCAGTGAGGAGTAAAATCAAAAATGTACGCCCTTAGAAATCCTGAAGGCGGTGCTTGGTTTTCGGGGTCCCGTACGCGGCTAGGCTCCTAAAAAGTCCCACACATGTGGTATCCCCGTACTCAGGAGAAGCAGCTAAATGTATTTTGGGGTGCAATTCCACATATGCCCATGGCCTGTGTGAGCAATATATCATTTAGTGACAACTTTGTGCAAAGAAAAAAAAAAAAAAAAAAAAATTGTCACTTTCCCGCAACTTGTGTCAAAATATAAAACATTCCATGGACTCAACATGCCTCAAAGCAAATAGCTTGGGGTGTCTACTTTCCAAAATGGGGTCATTTGGGGGGGGTTTATGTCATCTGGGCATTTTATGGCCTTCAAAACCGTGATAGGTAGTGAGGAGTAAAATCAAAAATGTACGCCCTTAGAAATCCTGAAGGCGGTGCTTGGTTTTCGGGGCCCCGTACGCGGCTAGGCTCCCAAAAAGTCCCACACATGTGGTATCCCCGTACTCAGGAGAAGCAGCTAAATGTATTTTGGGGTGCAATTCCACATATGCCCATGGCCTGTGTGAGCAATATATCATTTAGTGACAACTTTTTGTAATTTTTTTTTTTTTTTTTTTTTTTTGTCATTATTCAATCACTTGGGACAAAAAAAATGAATATTCAATGGGCTCAACATGCCTCTCAGCAAATTCCTTGGGGTGTCTACTTTCCAAAATGGGGTCATTTGTGGGGGTTTTGTACTGCCCTGCCATTTTAGCACCTCAAGAATCGACATAGGCAGTCATAAATTAAAGGCTGTGTAAATTCCAGAAAATGTACCCTAGTTTGTAGACGCTATAACTTTTGCGCAAACCAATAAATATACACTTATTGACATTTTTTTTACCAAAGACATGTGGCCGAATACATTTTGGCCTAAATGTATGACTAAAATTGAGTTTATTGGATTTTTTTTAGAACAAAAAGTAGAAAATATCATTTTTTTTCAAAATTTTCGGTCTTTTTCCGTGTATAGCGCAAAAAATAAAAACGGCAGAGGTGATCAAATACCATCAAAAGAAAGCTCTATTTGTGGGAAGAAAAGGACGCAAATTTCGTTTGGGTACAGCATTGCATGACCGCGCAATTAGCAGTTAAAGCGACGCAGTGCCGAATTGTAAAAAGTGCTCTGGTCAGGAAGGGGGTAAATCCTTCCGGGGCTGAAGTGGTTAAGGACCGGGCCTCTTTTTTAGATGTGTTGTTTACAAGTTACAAACAGTTTTTTTTTGCTAGAAAATGACTTAGAACCCCCAAACATTATACATTTTTTTTTCTAACACCCTAGAGAATAAAATGGCGGTCGTTGCAATACTTTCTGTCACACCGTATTTGCGCAGCGGTCTTTCAAGCGCACTTTTTTTTTTAAAAAGTACACTTTTTTGAATAAAAAAATAAGACAACAGTAAAGTTAGCCCAATTTTTTTTATATTGTGAAAGATAATGTTACGCCGAGTAAATTGATACCCAACATGTCACGCTTCAAAATTGCGCCCGCTCGTGGAATGGCGACAAACTTTTACCCTTAAAAATCTCCATAGGCGACATTTAAAAAATTCTACAGGTTGCAGGTTTTGAGTTACAGAGGAGGTCTAGGGATAGAATTATTTCTCTCGCTCTACCGATCGCGGCGATACCTCACATGTGTGGTTTGAACATTGTTTTCATATGGGGGCGCTACTCACGTATGCGTTCGCTTTTGCACATGAGCTCGATGGGATGGGGTGCGTTTAAACATTTTTTTTTTTTATTATTAATTATTTTACATTTTATTTTTTATTTTTACGCTGTTTTAAAAAAAAAAAATTGTGTCACTTTTTGTAAACATTCCTTGTAATAGAAAAAAGCATGACAGGACCTCCTAAATATGATATCTGGGGTCAAAAAGACCTCACATCTCATATTTACACTAAATTGCCATTAAAAAAAAAAAAAAGGCCCTTTAAGAGCTATGGGCAGAAGTGACGTTTTGACGTCGCTTCCACCCTGCAGTGTCATGGAGACGGGTGGGGGCCATTTTCCCCTCACTCGTCTCCATGCACAGCCAGAAGAAGGACCGGATCGCCCCCGCCGCTGGCAACGGCTCCAGTAAGCGGTGGAGGACACCAGATCGTGGCGGGAGAGGGTGGCCCTCTTCCGCTGCCGATCAAAGTGATCTCGCGGCGAATCCACCATATAGACCACTCTTATCTTGTGCCGGATCGCCTGCCGAACACAGCGATATCGGGGTTATCAGCTAGCTGCTGCCATAACAACGAGATCCGTCCTCAAAGTGAGGACATACATCGACGTGCGGTGGTCCGGAAGTGGTTAAATCTAACATTTTCAACTATTTTTCTCTGTATTAACCTAACCTCCAGGCAAAACAATAATTAAAACAGAGCTCCAGCAAAAAAAACAAAAACAAGATAAAAATGAAAAGCCCAAGATAAAATAATAAAACCAGCTTTTGCTGCAATCTTCACCTTCAATCCAGAGATTTGCCCCCAGTTTTTTTTTCTGTCACTAGATGTCCTCAATCTGATGGCCAACACCATTCAACCCCCTTTTTTAGAGCCTAGGTCAGTGATGGCGAACCTCGGCCCCCCAGATGTTTTGGAAACTACATTTCCCATGATGCTCAACTACACTGCAGAGTGCATGAGCCACATGGGAAATGTATTTCTAAAACATCTGGAGGGCCGAGGTTCGCCATCACTGGTCTACATCATCCTAAACCCATCCTTAGCCTGTGATTAGACAGTTAAAGTGGAGTTCCACCCAGAAATGGAACTTCCGTGGATCGGATTCCTCCTCCCCCTCCGGTGCCACATTTGGCACCTTTCAGGGGGGAGAGGGGGAGCGGATACCCATCAAACCCAGGTATCTGCTCCCACTTCTGGGGAAAGATCGCCACAATCCATGCGGCAAACTACGCAATGTCTGGCCCCTCCTCCCCCCCCCCCCCGCTGGGAGACACACAGGTCCCAGAAGACAGCAGGGACCATTCAGAAAGCACAGCGCAACTCGTGCATGCGCATGCGCAGTAGGAAACAGGCTGTAAAGCCGCAAGGCTTCACTTCCTGTCTTCCTTAGTAAGGATGCCGCGCCTGCACCTGGAGCCGAGGGACGGGTCGGCTTCAGGTGCCAACATCACGGGCTCCCTGGACGGGTAAGTGTCCTTATATTAAAAATCAGCCGCTACATTATTTGTAGTAGGCTGACTTTTAATTTTGTTTTCCCAGGCAGAACTCCGCTTTAAGGGAGTAGCGGTGATGAACCTATTTCTCTGTCACTCTGCTTTCTCCTTCTATCAGCATGCTTCTTGTCAGTACATGCACGATTGACTCTCTGTGCATCTTCTTCCTCTCACACTGCAGCCCTGCTGTACAGGGACTGCAAGAGGCTGATACCTGGTCACATTCAAGTAACTACACTGTCTGCATTTAAAAAATGCATCAAACAATTACAGAGCTGCTTTAATTTGTATCTTTTTTTTAATATGTCCTGAGTTAAGCATTAGTGTAGTATCATTTTATTAAAACGAATTACATTTTATTTTTTAAATGTAGTTAAAGCTTGGAAGAGGGAGGGACATCCATCGCTAGGGGCCAACCTATGTGCTCCAATGCACATGTGCAGACAGGGAACATGCTGACAGGAGGATAGAGCAGATGAGCAGTGGGGTAAGCTCATCAGTATGCTGCTTAAACCTTACTGTTCAGTCAATGTCAAAGACTGCAGTGGGGGGCTGATCTGTGTCAGACATTTGTGAACACAGGCATCCTTACATAACTGTGTCATCCCTCAGCTGACATCTTAGTCCAGGAAGCAGATGCTAACCTTACATGATTACTGAATGAAAATGGGCTCTGTGCTTTTAATGAGAAAAACAGATGAAGTCATTGTGGGGGGGGGGGGGTATTGTGATCCCTGTGAGGGGTAGTTGTTACATGACACATTGGTGTTACAATTACACATTACTACTCTCACTTTTTTTTAACCACTTTCAACACAATTTTTTAACACACGTTAAGAAATTTTAGCATGTTAAATGATTTAGGTCCCCCCAAACAGTATATATTTTCTAAAAGCAGAGGTCCTGGAGAATAACATTGTGGTAGTTTCAACTTTTTTATGTCACACAAAGTTTGTGCAGCAGTTAATCAAACATACATTTCCAGGTAAAAAAATACACTAAAACAAATTTTAAGGCACATAAACACAATATAAAACCCAATTTTTGGTAACGTATAAAAGATGATGTTGCGTTGAGTAAATAGACACCCGACATGTCATGATTCAAAATTACGTCTTCTAGAGAAATGGTGACAAACTACAGAACAGGAATACCCCGCTCTAAGTACACTCACTTTACGTACACTCGTGAGTATGGACATTCCCGCGAGTGTACATAAAGTACCTCACAAATACAGACTTCCTGCACCGCACAGCCGTAGTATGGCCTGGAAGAGGCGGAGCTGCCACCCGAAGTTGTTGCCAGTGAAGAGGCCGTAAGTAAAGAGGCAAAGTTCCCGCCCACGCAGAGTTGCCCACCAGCCAGCCGAGAGTTGCCCGCCAGCCCATAGTTACCAGTCAGCCCAGAGTTGCCCACCAGCCCATAGTTACCAGTCAGCCCAGAGTTGCCCACCAGCCCATAGTTACTAGCCAACCCAAAGTTGCCTGCCAGCCCATAGTTACCAGCCAGCCCAGAGTTGCCAGGCCATAGTTACCAGCCAGCCCAGAGTTGCCAGGCCATAGTTACCAGTCAGCCCAGAGTTGCCAGGCCATAGTTACCAGTCAGCCCAGAGTTGCCAGGCCATAGTTACCAGTCAGCCCAGAGTTGCCAGGCCATAGTTACCAGCCAGCCCAGAGTTGCCAGGCCATAGTTACCAGCCAGCCCAGAGTTGCCCGCCAGCCCATAGTTACAAGCCAGCCCAGAGTTGCCCGCCAGCCCATAGTTACCAGTCAGCCCAGAGTTGCCGGCCATCCCATAGTTACCAGTCAGCCCAGAGTTGCCTGCCAGCCCATAGTTACCAGCCAGGCCAGAGTTGCCCACCAGCCCATAGTTACCAGCCAGGCCAGAGTTGCCCGCCAGCCTATAGTTACCAGCCAGCCCAGAGTTGCCCGCCAACCCATAGTTACAAGCCAACCCAGAGTTGCCCGTCAGCCCATAGTTACCAGCCAGCCCAGAGTTGCCAGGCCATAGTTACCAGTCAGCCCAGAGTTGCCAGGCCATAGTTACCAGTCAGCCCAGAGTTGCCCGCCAGCCCATAGTTACAAGCCAGCCCAGAGTTGCCCGCCAGCCCATAGTTACCAGTCAGCCCAGAGTTGCCGGCCATCCCATAGTTACCAGTCAGCCCAGAGTTGCCTGCCAGCCCATAGTTACCAGCCAGGCCAGAGTTGCCCACCAGCCCATAGTTACCAGCCAGGCCAGAGTTGCCCGCCAGCCTATAGTTACCAGCCAGCCCAGAGTTGCCCACCAGCCCATAGTTACAAGCCAACCCAGAGTTGCCAGCCAGCCCATAGTTACAAGCTAGCCCAGAGTTGCCCGCCAGTCCATAGTTACCAACCAGCCCAGAGTTGCCCGTCAGCCAGCCCAGAGTCACTGCCTAAACGTAAGTGGATTTCTGTACCCATGACCCTCTGCTATAGGCCCTGATCCCCCCCTCTACAGCCCCTGACACCCCACTACAGCCCCTATCCCCCCAAAAGTGAAAAAAGGTATTGCTTCACTTTAAGTACATTTTCATCTTACATACGTGCTCTGGTCCCATTGTAAAGTGGGGCATGCCTGTACCTAAAAGGCAATGAATTAAGACGTTATCGGTGTAGAGATGATGGTGAATGATGGCCCTAGAATTATGGCTCTCATTCTGACATTTGCAGTGATACCTCACATGTGTGGTGCAGTAACTGTTACATACACGTGCAGGACCTATGAGTGACTTTGCCTGTCAGTGTATGTGCAGTGGGGGGGGGGGGGGTTCTTTTACATTTTTAAATGTTTTATATTTTATTATTATTTATTTTTATTTTTTTTGTACACATTTTATTAATTTATTTTTTAAATTAAACTTTTTTGCTACCACAAGGGGGCTAGCAAGACCCTTATGTGATAGCTTTGGGGAGGTGACAGGTCCTCTTTACTGAGACATCAGAGGTCTGTAGCTATATACTAGGTAAAACCACTTGCTGACAGGCCATATATATATATATATATATATATATATATATATATATATATACAGTATATATACATATACACACACATACAGGTGTCAGCAAGTGGTTAAAGCAGCCTTTTTCAACCAGAGTGCCCAGGCACCCTGGGGTGCCTTGAGGTATCTTCAGGGGTGCCTTAAAATTGCCCAAAAATGTATACAAGCCACCAAGTGGATCAATCATGTCTTTTATTTACACAAGGCCAAAAGTTTTTTTTATTGCGCACCATTTCAACTTTTCAGCCGCTGGCATCCTAACAACCAGTGGTGTCATCAGTGTTGATAAGAAAGGTGTTGACCGCCTGCAAAGCATCCTTATTTGCCCCTCCCCTGCCCCTCTCCGTCAGCACTGGGGTCTTATTAGCTGAGTGAGGGAGAGAAAATGAGGAAGAGGAGAAACACTGGAATACTAGTCAGTACCAGTGTGAAAAAGTGTATTTGCTTCGGAAGAATAATTCATCCCTAATGTCGGGTGTCCTATGTGTGTCGATGGTGCGGCATAATGTAAAACTGTTATGCCACGTACACACGGTCAGAATTTCCGGCAACAAATGTTCGATAGGAGCTTGTTGTCAGAAATTCCAACCGTGTGTAGGCTCCATCAGACATTTGTTGTCGGAATTTCCGACAACAAAAATTTGAGAGCTGGTTCTCAAATTTTCCGACAACAAAATCCGTTGTTGGAAATTTCCGATCGTGTGTACACAATTCCGACGCACAAAATTCCACGCATGCTCAGAATCAAGCAGAAGAGCCGCACTGGCTATTGAACTTTTTTCTCGGCTCGTCGTACGTGTTGTACGTCACCGCGTTCTTGACGTTCGGAATTTCCGACAACATTTGTGTGACCTTGTGTATGCAAGGCAAGTTAGAGCCAACATCCGTCGGAAATAAATCCAGGATTTTGTTGTCGGAATGTCCGATCGTGTGTACGCAGCATTAGAATAGTTTTTTTTACATTTTAGAATGGGGTGCCTTGAGACTTGTCTGCAGTTTTAAAGGATGCCTTGAGACTTGTCCATAATTTTAAAAGGTGCCTTGACTGAAAAAAGGTTGAGAAACATTGGGTTAAGGTACAATTGAAATTAAACTTGTGCCCTTACATGTCATTCATTAGTAACAGATACCAAGAATCCAAATACAAAATCAATAACTGTCAAAACCCAACAGTGCTAAACACCATGTCCTCCAAACAGTATTTGGTCCTGAGAGCCAATGAACCTAAAAAAAAAAAAAAACAACCAAGAGCTACCTCCTAATAACTTTATTGTATATTGCTCTATTGCTTATCTCAAAATTGCACAGCACCACAAGTCCCAAGTCCCCCCAACCCCCCCCCACCATCACAACCAATCCCCTACAGCCCAATGCCCCCCCCCCCTTACACACACACACACATAAAATAAAACCTCAAACCCCGCCTCTAAAACTATAATGCGATCCTCCCACCAGGAGCTGGGCCAAGGCTACCCCTAGAAGATCCCTCAATACTCCAGCCTCAAGCACCTGTACGCCTAGGGCAGTGGTTCTCAACTCCTGTCCTCAGGACCCACTAACAGGCCAGGTTTGCAAGATACATCACAGGTGATATAATTTGCTGCTCAGTGATTGCAGTATTATAGTCTGCATTTCCCCAAGGTAATGCTATTCTAATGCTGCGTACACACGATCGGACATTCCGACAACAAAATCCTGGATTTATTTCCGACGGATGTTGGCTCTAACTTGCCTTGCATACACAAGGTCACACAAATGTTGTCGGAAATTCCGAACGTCAAGAACGCGGTGACGTACAACACGTACGACGAGCCGAGAAAAAAGTTCAATAGCCAGTGCGGCTCTTCTGCTTGATTCTGAGCATGCGTGGAATTTTGTGCATCGGAATTGTGTACACACGATCGGAAATTTCCAACAACGGATTTTGTTGTCGGAAAATTTGAGAACCAGCTCTCAAATTTTTGTTGTCGGAAATTCCGACAACAAATGTCTGATGGAGCCTACACACGGTTGGAATTTCTGACAACAAGCTCCCATCGAACATTTGTTGCCGGAAATTCTGACCGTGTGTACGTGGCATAACAGTTTTACATTATGCCGCACCATCGACACACATAGGACACCCGACATTAGGGATGAATTATTCTTCCGAAGCAAATACACTTTTTCACACTGGTACTGACTAGTATTCCAGTGTTTCTCCTCTTCCTCATTTTCTCTCCCTCACTCAGCTAATAAGACCCCAGTGCTGACGGAGAGGGGCAGGGGAGGGGCAAATAAGGATGCTTTGCAGGCGGTCAACACCTTTCTTATCAACACTGATGACACCACTGGTTGTTAGGATGCCAGCGGCTGAAAAGTTGAAATGGTGCACAATAAAAAAAACTTTTGGCCTTGTGTAAATAAAAGACATGATTGATCCACTTGGTGGCTTGTATACATTTTTGGGCAATTTTAAGGCACCCCTGAAGATACCTCAAGGCACCCCAGGGTGCCTGGGCACTCTGGTTGAAAAAGGCTGCTTTAACCACTTGCTGACACCTGTATGTGTGTGTATATGTATATATACTGTATATATATATATATATATATATATATATATATATATATATATATATGGCCTGTCAGCAAGTGGTTTTACCTAGTATATAGCTACAGACCTCTGATGTCTCAGTAAAGAGGACCTGTCACCTCCCCAAAGCTATCACATAAGGGTCTTGCTAGCCCCCTTGTGGTAGCAAAAAAGTTTAATTTAAAAAATAAATTAATAAAATGTGTACAAAAAAAATAAAAATAAATAATAATAAAATATGGCCTGTTAGTGGGTTCTGAGGACAGGCGTTGAGAACCAATGGACTAGGGGATCAGATGAATGACCTGCAAGTACAGTGGCCTAGATGACACTCCACCTTAAAACCACAATGGGCGAAACACCACGTACCCTGACACTTCCAAGTTTACTGTAGCGAGGGTTGCCACCTCATCCCTTTAAAACCAAACACATACTAATTACACAGGTTCTGTGGCTGATTAAGGTGGTAATTAAACTCACTTGGTGCCTTAGCTGCATTAAATTAGCCTCAGAACCTTTATAATTCATATGTGTTCGGGTTTAAAGGGATGAGGTGGCAACTCTAGATGTAGCCAACAACCAGGCGATATCCTACATATTTTTTTTGGTCACGTCCAGCCCTGAAATTCAGTGCAGCCCCAACCGTGCCCATCAGTGATGCCAGTCAGTGGCCATCAGTGATGCCAATCTTTTCCCCTTCAGTGATGCCAATTTGTACCTATCAGTCAATCTGTGCCCATCAGTGATACCAGTCAGAGCTGCCTTTCAGTGCTCATCAGTGCCCATCAGTGCCTGCCCATTAGTGCCGCCCATCAGTTGTAATATTGTCCTATGTCATAAATCAGTTGACCATATTGTCATTCTGTATTGATGCATAGGACCCCTGTTATATGCTACCAATTGTAATTGATATTGATGCTACTCAGAAATAAAGGATTAAAAAAAATGTAAAACCCTGTGTTAGTTTTGGATACAGTAGGGAAGTGGTAAAAGCCAACTTTCTGACGTAACCGGAAAAAGTGTCCCACTGGAAGATTTCCATTCACAAAACAAAAAAGTATACTGTATGTTTACATTATGAGATGTTGGAAAATAAATATGTTCCATGAGATATCTAAATACTATCTTGCCTTTTAGCCAGAGTTAATAAGGAGTCCAAATAAAGGATAATCAACTCTATGCCAACCAGCATATGAGGCATCCCCAAAAAAAGTCCTGCAAGTAATGGTGCCTGGACAATGACGCTGGAGTTCTGCCAAGAGAGAACCTGTTTTTTATTTTCCGTAAGTACATCTTTTGCAACCTTTAATTTGCAACCTTCATAATTTCAACATCCTTGGTGTGAAATTATTTCCTAATCATTTCCGTAGATATTCCATCGAATAGATCTCTGACGTCTGTTCTAAAGCACAATTAAACTCTTAAATAAAAAAAATTGCTAGGAGGTAGCGCTTTTCGGAAGAAAAGGCGTGTAAAAGCCTCTTATGTCAAAAAAAGTTTTCCTCTTTACCCTAACAATTAATTTGTATTCTGTACGGCGCATTCGTCATGCAGCGCACGCTGCGGGCTCATTCCAGGCATCTTACAGATCCCAGGAATGAGCCAGGTGCCAGAGATGATGTAACTCATGTGTGCATGCACAGGAGTTACCATAATCAGGGGCCCCCCCAAATACCAAAGAGGATCGCAACAGGAGTCATGATAAATGGTAACAGAGATGGAGGTGGTGGTGGAGGACACAGCAATTACAGGTGCCTGAACCCATCATTGCTGGAGGACAGTACAGACGGAGGGAGGTGTATGCAATGCATATTTTGAAGATTATGAAAAACTCACCCCCACCAACGAAGATTTCTTCCACTTATAATGGGAGCGTCTATATTTTATTTTTTTTTTATTTTTTTATTATGGTGAGGATTTAAAAAACTATATTTTTAGGTAAATATGAAATAATGCAGATTAATATTTTGCCTTTTGATATCCAACCAGCAGGTCTGCTCTCTACACTTTTTTGTGTTTTCCAGACTCTCCTCAGGTCCTCTTTGAAAACATTCAACTGTTTAGAGAGCGCAATAGCTCAGTCTGAGCTGTACAAATACTAACAAATAAGTCAGAGCAGTGGCTCCGCCCCCTCACTCCCCTTACTTCTGTAGGGGTTTTATTCAGACAGCGTGCCTGAAAGGAGATGACATATGGTTTAAAATCCTATGATGTGCTATGGGGTAGTCCCATATTAAATGTGGGTTTGCAAAAGAAAAATGATATACATATATAAAACATCAGTTTGAAAACATATAGAAAGTAAAAGTTAAAATAAAATTGCAGCAAAACCATTATAGCTTCCCTTTATAGCAGAATGTTAGATAGATGGGTTTACCAGATAAGTTCAGGAGCCCTCAGCCCAGTATATGCAATAAGCTGCTTGATCGTTTAATGTATGTATGACAGTGCCTCCAATACAAAAAAATGTACTAAAAATAATTACGTTGACTAATTAATTATTCCTGAGATTCTTTGCCTTATGCAGATATTATTTAAACACAATAAAATTGGGTGAAAGTACGGACTGCGAAACTATGTAGGTGACTTTACAATCACCATTTATAAACAGTGAAATTGAGATTGTGACACACTAAGATTTCGCAATGAATTTCTAAATTATCTGTTACCACATCCACCACCATGTGTCACCACATGCCTCTTACCAGATTCTGTGGACCATAAAATTATAAATGGTCAGACAAGCTCTGGTTATATCCACATCCAATGGCATCCTTGACAAAGCTGGATAGAGCACCACCGCCTCTGGATAGCACCACAAATAGGAAACATACAGGTCAATAGTGAAGTACATAAAAGATCTTCTTTATTTTAAAAACCCACTGGGGCATACATGTAAAAAACATCTATAAAGCTCGTGGATGCTGCAAACCACTACTTCCGTGATAGCAGGCTGATTGTATCAGCCAGGCTCCCGCTGGCATGTAAGCATGATGATGTCACGTCATAGCCACATCCGTGGAAGAAAACAAATAAAATCTGCATCCCCCTAGTACAGGGGTCTCCAAGCTTTCTAAACAAGGGGCCAATTTACTGTCCTTGAGACTTTAGGGGGGCCGGACTGTGGCCATTGGGCATACAAAATGTCCCAGCATCAGTGGGAATAAACAATCCCCAATTATTGGTGTCAGTGGGAGGAATAGTGCCCCATCATTGGTGTCTTTGTGAGGAGTTGTGCCCCATCATTGGTGTCATTGGGTCCCATTGTTGGTGTCCTTGGGAGGAACTTTGCTCCATTATTGATATCACTGGTAGGAATTGTGCCCTTCATTGTTGTCAGTGAATAAAATAGCACCCCAAGGGCCACATAAAAGCAAGCAGAGGGCCGCATCCAGCCCCTGGGCAGCAGTTTGGAGAAAACTGCCCTAGTAGCAAAAAGGGATCACTTTTTCTGAAAAAGACAGGGTCTTAGGAAGACTGTTAACCAAACCCTCAAAAATGGGTGCCAACCAATGGATAGAGAAAGGCTGAGCTTTATGTGGAATCTACTCTCCAAAATGGCGTCTTCAGTATATAAGCTGGGTGAGGATGTGTGTTGTGTCTCTTCCTGTAGATGATGGGTGTGAGTCGTGAATGTGTGATGGGTGTGAGTATGTTTGGTATTTAAAAATTGAAAACACTGCAACTTATGAAACCTGCCCAGAAGGTGTAGTCTTATTTCTCATTGGTTGCTCAGATTATTGATTAACCATTTGTGTGTATAACCACTACATTACTTGACCACTAGATGGCACTCTGGGGCTAGAAATGCCTATCTTCAGGTTTTCAGGGAAAGCCTGCATTCTATAATATCTAATCTTTATAGTATACCAGGTAGTGCAGTGCCACACTACCTGGTATACCATATTATAGGATTGGTTATCTTTTTGTGCCAGCAGCTTCTAATCCCTCAGCGCTCGCTTTTTCTAAATATTCTAGAATTTTTATTCTATAATGGTTTAACAATGTTATTTTACTTAAAGGCCATTAAATGTATTTGAGGATCTGGTTTCCTTATTTGTGATTATTAACGTTTGGGTATATTACTATGAGCCTTTAGTTTATTTAGCGCCAGGAGGCGGTGGTGCTGTCAAACGACAGCAGCCCTTGTCGCGCGCGCACCTTTTTTTCGGGTTGGTGGCCGACGCTCATCGTGATTGATGATGGATCTACACCGGGGGGGACATTTATTATTTTTTTTAATAAAGGAATTTGAAAAAAGTGTGTGTTTCCTTTTTAACACTTTTTTGGTGAATTAGTAGTAGTACAATGTACCTCATACTCATTCACATAGGAAGCTGGGGCCCGGGATCTGGGGGCCCCCTTGTAAAAGATCCGAAGGACCTGGTATGGATTTTGGGTGGATTAGGGCAGCCATTCTCAGCCAGGGTCCTGTGGAACCCTAGGGTTCCTCCAGAGATTGCTAAGTGTTCCTTCAGCTGTGGCTGTTTTACCCCCCCCCCTTTTTTTTTTGATGGAGCTTGCATAATTCCATGGTGAATGCCACTTGGCAGAGTCAGTTGCATGAACCCAAAGAGCTTTTTAGCTAAAGGTGCCATCCCAACTACCACTGTAAAAAAAGATGTTCTACTGACCACCAATGAACTGGTTCTAGCAAGATTTCTTGAGACCTGAAATCATGATAATGGTTCCAGTGGAGTAAAAAGGTTGGAAAAGGCTGAATTAGGATGAGGGTTCTACTTGCGTGGATATAAATGCTAAGGTATGGTACCTGACGCTCATTGGAACTGAAGAAATGGTTTGGGAAAGCTACAAAACATCCTCTACCTTATAGAATAAGTCCAGCTGAATGTTACTAAACTACATCTAGCTATCTTGGCCAATATTCTGTTTTAACTGTAAAGGAAGACATGACTCCACATTGTGGTTTCCTCTCTCTACTCATTCATTTCACAGGTTTTGTTGCCGGCTTTCTATGGTGTCATGTCATACAATAGAATTGCTCTGTATTATTAGGATTTACATAGTCTTCTCAATACAGTCTATTTTTTGCTCTTCGTGACTATTCGTGACTATTTTTACTTTTTAAGTGCTTTGCTAAATATTTTTTTGAAAATTGACACCCCCTACTCTTATAAAAATGGCAACACCACGGTAAACAAAAACAGGCAAACCCACAAAGTTACATATATCATCAGCCCATAGTTTATATTCTGTGCCAGATTTCCCCCTTCATACTGTCCTCCTGCTCCCACGCTGTCATATTAAAAAATAACGTAATCGGCGGCAAACTTCTTTTTCCTGGTTCCCTTTGTCAATCTTTTTTGTATACCTGAAAATAACATCAAAATCACTCCAATGCCACATCCGTAAACGCAATGCAGAGAGAAAAATATTTTTATGGCTGGGTTTTAGAGGCAAGATAGGACATAGGACAAATATTTATATAAAATCCATTGTTTTATTCATAGACAAAATATAAAAAAAGCATGTGAAAGCATGCATTAAAAACATGTGTTTATATACAAGAATGGCCAGAGTACTCAATCCATTTTACACTGATGACATTACGCAACATTCAGTGAAATGAGCTCCTGTGCGTCAATGCATTTCACGGATTCCACTTCCTCAGGACACACAAGAGGAAGGAAACAGGATTCACTACATACTGTGAATGAAGAGTAAAATTATGTTATGCACAAAGATTGTAAACACATTACTGTTACTTTGTATCTATAAAAGTTGCATCCATTTAAATTGCATGTTTGTCTTGCCTAGAAGATAAACACACCAGTGCCCGCCCTGGGAGATTTCTATGTGTGCGTTTATCTTCTAGGCAAGGTGAACATGCACTTTAAATGGATGCAGCTTTTAAAGATACAAATTAACAGTAATGTGTTTGCAGTCTTTGTGTACAATATAATTTTACTCTTTTGCCTCTTGTGTGTCCTGAGGAAGCAGATCAGCGAAACGCGTTGAACTCGTTGACTCACAGGACTTCATTTCACTTAATGTTGTGTAATGTCATCGGTGTAAAATTGGTGGATTACTCTGGCCATTGTTGTATATAAACACATATGCCTGAATGCATTATTTCATATACCCTTTTTATATATTGTGTATGAATAAAATTATGAATTACTGTATTTATTGGCGTATAACACTCACTTTTTCACCATGAAAATTGGGTGCAAATAGCGTGTGCGTGTTATACGCCAATACTTAAATTTTAGCTGCCTTGGAGGGGACAGGGAGGGGGGCGCCCTCAGATTACATATGGTGAGAATCTCCTGTTTACTTGGCGGCCTCTGTAATAGGAAGTCCTGTCACCTGGGCCACCATTGGACCACTGTTCTGCCTATCATAGGAGATTCTCACTGTATGTGATCTGTCGGCACTCGTCCCGCCCCCCCTCCCCGTCCCCTCTAGGCTGCAGATGGGCATCGTTCAGGCTGCATTGATGGCAATGGTGAGGCTGCAGATGGGCACTGACCCTTATTTTGCTTCAAAGTCCCTTATTTAAAATTAAATTTTTTTTCCTGAAACTTCCCTCTTAAAATGAATGTGCGTGTTATACACCTGTGCGTGTTATACACCTGTGCGTGTTATACGCCGATAAATACGGTATATAAAAAAAAAATTCTCTCTTTTTTGTATAGTGTGACATGTTTCCCCTGAGATCTCATATGATTCTCTACATCTTGTGAGATCTTGAGGCAACATAGATACATATACAAAAAAAAACATTGATTACTGCACATATGTGCAGAGCCAAAATCATGGCGCTAATGACACATACTCACGCATGCATAGTAATAAATGAGATTTCGTTTCTCGTGTTTCTTTGATATCTCACAAGATTTAGTGAAATCTCACCAGATCTTGCAGATATGAAAGGAAATCTCCTGGCAAGGCACTGATGAGCTTCTCAGGGGACATCTGTGTGGCTGGGGCTGCCCTGAGGAACCCAGAAGTGCAAACACAAAAAAGGTTTAAAAACATACATCAGGGATCTGCAATTAGCGGACCTCCAGCTGTTGCAAAACTACAAGTCCCATCATGCCTCTGCCTCTGGGTGTCATGCTTGTGGCTGTCAGAGTCTTGCTATGCCTCATGGGACTTGTAGTTCTGCAACAGCTGGAGGTCCACTAATTGCATATCCCTGACATGCATCCTTCAAAACAATTGGACTTGGAGGTGTTTTCAGATCAGCATGAAAAGTTGCATGCCAGAAGCAATTCTGCTTTAAAGCTGAACTCCAGGCAAACAACTAAATACATAAATGATATGCAGGGGCTATTACCCTCCGAAGGATCTGTATTTTGTGTCCATCCAGTCCTGTGATTTAGACAGCTCTGCTCCACAACATAGTCCTGTCTGGCAGGGAAAGGGACCTAATCTTTCTATGCTGGAGTTTTATCTTCAGCGATTTTACAGTGAAAGGAAAAACAGCAGATGGATAGACAGCTCACCTTTCTGTCACTCAGCTTTCTCCTTCTATCAGCATGCTCATTGCACTGCAGCACACCTGCCTTGTTTCTTGTGCTGCTTCTCACTTCCCCTCTCTGAGCTCTAGTGCACAGACTGTACAGTAGACTGCAGGAATCTGATACCAAGTCAAATTCAGGTACGTACACTGATTGTATAGGATGTGTGTATTATTGTCTCAACATGATGGGGGTTGCTTTGATGATGAGGACATGCTGGGTTGATGACATCACAAGGGGGTGGGGTCACCTAGTGATCTCACTCGGTGGTCCCACCCCTTAAAGCGGCAGTCTTTGTCTGGTGCACACCTTTTTTTCGGGTTGGTGGCTGGCATTCATCATGATTGACGATGGATCTACTCCAGGGGACATTTGTCAAAAAGTGTGTGTGCATTTTTATTTACTTTTTGACAATCTTTGGGGAATGAGTAGGGGTATAATGTACCCCATACTCATTTACATGGGGGGCCTGGGATCTGTGGGCCCCCTTGTTAAAGGAGGCTTCCAGATTCTGATAAGTCACCCCCCCCCCACACCCTCACAACCACCAGGCCAGGGTTGTAGGAAAGTGGTTTGGGGGGAACACCCAAGGCTATACCCCTTCAGTCTATTATGAATGCTGCTGCTAGAAAAATACACCTTAATTACCGATCCGTGACTGCTACTCCTCTTCCAAACCCTTCACTGGCTTCCCTTACCCCATCATATAAAATTCTAAATACTAACAACAACATACAAGGCCATCTACAACATTGCCCCCAGTCCTCTCCACTCATCCCAAGACTTCCTGCTCTCTAGCTTCCTTGTTATCTCGCCTCCAGGACTTCTCCAGAGTCTCTCCTATCCTCTGGAACTCCCTGCCCCAGTATGTCTGCTTAGCCCCTACCCTGACGGCCTTTAGGCGATCCCTGAAAACTCAGAATATCATAAAATATATATATATTCAGCGCTGCGAAAAATTGTAGGTAAATAGTAGCCAACTCACCTATAGACCCAAGTATAAAAATTGTATATGCGAAAAGTGTAGCGCTATAAACCCCAAAAAAAGGTCATTAACCACAGTGAAAGTAGTGTAACCAACATCTAGCATCAAGTACTATGATGTACTTCCAAACAGTACAATAATTTGTGTACATATAATAACACAATATAAACAGTGAAAAAGTGCATAAAATTATATACAATGTGTTATATATATATAATAAAATACATATATTGAAATAAAAAATGTGGTGATGAAAAAGTCCAGAAAGTCCACCTGAAGTTGACACCACTCAAAATACAAAATTAAATAGATCCACCAATGTTAATAAGAGCAAATAAGAGTGAAAAAGCCACCACCAAGGATCTTAGGGGGCTTACCAAAAAAAGTTGTTTAATAATAATAAAAAGAGCCAATGTCCACCTAGGTGTTATGGATAGGCAACCAGCCAGACCAGAACAGGAAAGTGGAAATATAGCAGCAGCGAGGATGAACAGAAGAGCAGTTAATGGTTCAAGAGCCGTCACCGAAGGTACAAGAGGCTTACCAGAGGTAATTGACTTGAAAAGACTTACGTCATCCAAGTCAAAAAAACTTAGTGACCACCTGGTCAGGATAATGGACCTTCCTCAGATATCCTCAGTGACTTCTGAATAAAGATGGTAATTCAACCTCCACAGTTATCCAAACGTTACAGGAGTTAGATTCCAGAAATGCCATGAACGGATATCATAACCCATGCGAGAAATGGATAGAAAACTCACATAGCATAATATCGTAAAAGCTGGTTTATTTAAAAATTCAAAAATAGACTCACATGTTTAGAAGATCATCAAAGGTAACAGATTAAAAATAGCAGTAAGTATGAGGGGTATGGAGGTTGAATTACCATCTTTATTCAGAAGTCACTGAGGATATCTGAGGAAGGTCCATTATCCTGACCAGGTGGTCACTAAGTTTTTTTGACTTGGATGACGTAAGTTTTTTCAAGTCAATTACCTTTGTTCATCCTCGCTGCTGCTATATTTCCACTTTCCTGTTTTGGTCCAGCTGGTTGCCTATCCATAACGCCTAGGTGGACATTGGCTCTTTTTATTATTATTAAACAACTTTTTTTGGTAAGCCCCCTAAGACCCTTGGTGATGGCTTTTTCACTCTTATTTGCTCTTATTAACATTGGTGGATCTATTTATTTTTTGTATTTTGAGTGGTGTCAACTTCAGGTAGACTTTCTGGACTTTTTCATCACCACATTTTTTATTTCAATATATGTATTTTATTTTATATATATAACACATTGTATATAATTTTATGCACTTTTTCACTGTTTATATTGTGTTATTATATGTACACAAATTATTGTACTGTTTGGAAGTACATCATAGTACTTGATGCTAGATGTTGGTTACACTACTTTCACTGTGGTTAATGACCTTTTTTTGGGGTTAATAGCGCTACACTTTTCGCATATACGATCCCTGAAAACTCACTTTTTCAGGGAAGCCTACCCAACCCCCACCTAAGAACTGTTGCCCAAGTCACCTTCCTCAGATCATCCCCCTACCTTTTGTACCACCTCCCCTTCCGTTTAGGCTGTAAACTCCATGAGGAGGGGCCCTCCTATTCCTTCTATATTGAACTGTTTTGTAATTGTACTGTCCCCCATCTACATTGTAAAGTGCTGTGCAAACTGTTGGCACTATATAAATCCTGTATAATATTAATATCAATAATAGTGGGTTGCGCATCCGTAAGAATTATGCTCTTGTAGCCGCAACCACCCTATGCCACTGAGTCACAATTGTCCAAGTTTATTTACACAAGCATCCAACTGCTAGACCTCCCCCTAACGCATTTCATCCGACAGGACTTACTCGTAGAGATGGGGAAGATTATACATGCAGATCCAAACACTCAAGTATTTCTTAAAGTGGCGTTCCACCCAAAAGTGGATTTTCCGCTTTAAGCACACCTCGCCCCCTTACATGCCACATTTGGCATGTAATTTTTTTTTGGGGGGGGGCAGGTACCCAGTTTTGAAGGTACCCAGCTCCCACTTCCGCTCTCGCCGCCTAGGCGACGACACTTTTTGTTGCTGCTGACTTTTAACAAACTTAAAAACGACTGGAACGCGGTTTTAAAGAGCAATAAATGACTTTCACAACTATACATGCAAAGTGACCCTGAAATGTATCTTATATTGTAAAGATGATATTAAAAAAAAGTGCAAAACATTTCAATATCAAACTCTCCACACCAGACATGCATTAAAAAAAGATAATCAAAGATCAAACTTTATTACATATGTGTATAAAACATTAATCCTTATGAGGATAAAAAAAAGTAAAAAGAAAAAGAAATAGATCCCAATCAAGACATTGTAGGCAAAGATATACAAATAAAGCGGGATTCCGGCCAGCTAAAAAAAAATTTAAAGTCAGCAGCTACAAACACTGTAGCTGCTGACTTTAAATAAGTAGACTTACCTGTCCTGGGCCCCTCGGCTCTCGGGTCCCGGCACCGCCATCCTAGGTAAGGGAAACAGGCAGCGGAGCCTTACGGCTTCACCGCCAGTTTCCTACTGCGCACGCGCGAGCGGCGCAGCGTTCTGTGAATGGCCCCGTGGCCATTCACAGAATATATATATATATATATATATATATATATATATATATATATATATATATACATATATATACAGTATATATACATATATACACACTAGTCTGACTGTGTGTATATATATATGTATATATATATATATATATATATATATATATATATATATATATATATATATATATATAAAATACACTGCCACTAACTAACCTGCCTACCTAATCTAGATCAATCTCCGTCGTCTATAACACACTATACGAGCGCTGTGTAAGCATCCTTATATAGTGTGGGGCGTGGACTTAGGTCCCCCTGAGCCATGATTGACCAAAGGCACCCTGCCTTTGGCCAATTATGTCTCTCGCTGAGGAGTGTGCTGTGATTGGCCAAAGCATGCAGATCTGGTGTATGCTTTGGCCAGTCATCATACAGCAATGCACTGCGGTCTTGCAGTGCATTATGGGGTGCTCGAATTTGCTGCAAACGCCCCATAAAATGTGTTGTTTGGCGAACACCCGTTGTTTGAGTTGAACTTACGTTTGACTCGAACTCGAAGCTCATCCCTAGTCCTCTTTATGGAGAGATCTGGTATCTATTAGACCCCAAATCTCTCCTCTAGCCTCCCATGCAGCCGATCAGACACAGATCGCTCTGATTGGCTGCTTTCCTGGCTGCTGGCAGCCAGGTTAACAAATAAGCGGAATGGGAAGTGATGTCGCGCACGGTTTCAGAAAGAGGAACAACGTCAGTTCCTCTCTCTCTTTTCAGTGCAGCGATCTCCACTGGCCGCATTGCTTCCAGGCTCTGCGATGAGGGGGTAGAGCCAGGGAAAAGCACTGGCGGCCGCGATTGGGACCCCCTTCCACCACCCGCAGAAGTGATTGAGTGGCTAGTTAGTCAACTCCGGTCCTCAGGACCCACTAACAGGCCAGGTTTGCAAGATAACTAAAATACATCACAGGTGATATCATTTGCTGCTCAGTGATTGCAGTATTCTTGTCTGCATCTCCCCAAGGTAATACCTAAAATCTGGCCTGTTGGTGGGTCCTGAGGACTGGAGTTGAGATGCACTTACATTTCTTACATATAAAAGAACCATCATTTCTCCCTTCTCCCAGAGTAAGCCCTGTTGAGTGAAACATGTTGAAGGGGAGGTCCTACAAGCGGGGACTGTCATTTTGGTTGCTTGTGCAAATAAACCTGGATTATTGTGACAACAATGGAGTGCAGCGGATTTTTTCCTACTTAATCTGATACATGATCACAGATTTAATGATGAGTTGCATTCATTTGTGTTTTTGCCTGGAGTATATCTGTAGTGAACAAATGGCCCCTGCCCCCACCTATAACTGGCCTTCAGAGCAAGGAGCACATGGAAGGGCAAACGCATAAAAGACTAAAACAGAACATTGCATTGCTCAACTCACCAACTAGTCTGCTGCCCAAACGAATTAACCTGTCCAACGGTCTGTGTTAAAAACAGGGGTGTAGTTAGCATGCATTTGCAAACGCGTGCGTAAGCTGCAATGCCTCATCAAGGCACCCTGTGTATGCTTGCAGTCCTGAATGCTACTGAATTTATGAGTGTCTCCACAGTGGGAGCACATGCATTCAATGGAAAGATGAGGGCAGGTGGGCCCCTTTAAGGGGGATTGGGCTACCTCCAGGCCCCCTGCCCCTCATCTATCCATTGAATGTATGTGCTCCTACTGTGGAGACGCTCATAAATGCGTGCTAACTAAACCCCATGTTTTTTAACGCAGACTGTTGGACAGGTTAATTCGGTTGGTCAGCAGACTGGTTGGTGAATTGAGCTATGGAATGTTCTATTTTTTTCTTGTATATCTGTAGCACCCTGGGGTTTAGTCAGGGAGCTCCTCACCAAATTCCTTGTCAGGAGTAGCTACTGTAGATAGTTGTTAGAGGTCCATTGATATCTCCCTAAGTTTAGTCTTGTTGTACTTTTACTTCTGCCACTAGGTGGCCAGGCACTTGGTGGCATTAGATGTGAGAAGGACATTTTAAGGTCACGTTATGGGTATATGGGATACCTCAGCCAATAGGCAGGGGTTTTCTTGAATCTCTTAGCCTGCTGGGAGAACCTATATATTTGCGTGAAGTCAGGTGATCTATGTTTTGTGCCACCTGTCGTCTGGGTGGATGTGTGTCGTTTGCCCCGGGCTGTTAGGCCAGAGATCGGGCCTATCCGGGGGGGTATCTGGCTGCCAGGCTGTCTGAGGGCTTATCCAGAAGTAAGAGGGCAGCATAGGGTTGGGACTGCGGCTTGCAGTCCAACCAAAAGTGACTTACCGAACTGGCATGGAGGAGAATCTGGAAACTTCAGGCGGTGATCAAATCAGGGACCCAACCAGCGAAGGTGACGCTTGCAGAGCAGCCTTGTGTGTCAAGCCAGGGACCGAGCTGGTCAGCGGAGGTGAAGCTTGAAAGGGATCCGGAGTGCCAAGCTAGGGACCCAGCAGGGAAGCGTGGGTGACGCTTGAGGGAGATACCACCGCAAAAGCCTTGAGGAGATCACGGGATTCAGAGTCAGTGAATCAGAGAGTCCAGTGAGAGACCAGGAGCTCAAGGGCTGAAGAATAACAAGTGGACATTGTAGTGAAGCTGAGAGAACTGTAAAACTTTGCGTTAGGAACTGTTAAATACTGTTGCCATAGGAGACAGCAAACCTGAACGTACAGAAGTGGCACCTTGATGGGGACTTTCCCTGTACAGCTGTCTTCCTATTGAAGTCTCAGAGTCTGCCAATTGAAATTGCAGCCACTTAAGGGTGTTCTGGACCCTCTTTCCCTTGCAAAATATAAAAACGACTGTTAAAAGAAAAAAAAAACTCTTTTGCATCCAAGAAGTGTCTGGCGCCCAATAACTTTCACCATCTTTACACACACTATACCTCACAACCCACTACATATTGAAGGATATCAGCGGTCTGTGGCCTCGAAGGTTCTCATTAGACTGGAAGAGGTTAGAGGTTCTGCTACATATCTTTAACTGCTTTCCGACCAGCCGCTGTCATTATATGGCAGCAGGTTGGCATGGCTGCGCAAATCACTGCTTTAAGAGCTATAGGGGGCATGCGCCGATGCTTGTGGCTGGCGGCCGCGATGTCTGCCGGTGACCCTTGATCGCTCCTCAGAGAGGCAGAACGGGTATCTGTCAATGTAAACAGACAGATCCCCGTTCTGTCAGGGAAGTATAGAAAGACCTGCTGTTCCTCCCAGTCTTTCCCATCCCCTTACAGTTAGAAACACCTCCCTAGGGAACACTTAACCCCTTGATCGCCCCCTACAATAAACCCCTTCCCTTCCAGTGACATTTATAAAGTAATCAGTGGCTATTTTTAGCTCTGATCGCTGTATAAGACCCGGTTCACTCAGGGGCAACCTGTCAGGCCACTTAGCCGCCTGACAAGTCACGCTCCATTCTGTACAGTGGAAACGTTCTAATCGGAGCGACTCAAGTCGCTTCGATTTAGATAAAGGTTCCTGTACTACTTTGGGGCGACTTCACAGCGGCTTGCATTGACTTCTATACAGAAGTCGTTTTGCAAGTCGCGCTGTACGGGGCGGCTTCAGAGTCGGGCGACTCTGTGTGAACTGGCACTAAATGTCACTCGTCCAAAAAAAGTGTCAAAAGTGTCCGATCTGTCCGCCGCAATGTCGCAGTCCCGCTAAAAAAATCGCTGATCACCGTCATTACTAGTAAAAAAAAAAAGTTAATAAATAAAAAAGTGAAAAATATATTCCCTATATTGTGGGCGCTATAAATTATGCACAAACCAATCAATATACGCTTATTGTGATTTTTTTATTTAAAAAAAGTAGAAGAATACATATTGGCCTAAACTGATAAAGACATTTGTTTTTTGTTTTTTTTTTGGATATTTATTATAGCAAAAAGTAAAAAAATATTGTTTTTTTTTTCAAAATTGTCGCTCCTTTTTTGTTTATAGCGCAAAAAATAAAAAACACAGAGGTGATCAAATACCACCAAAAGAAAGCTCTATTTGTGGGGGAAAAAAGGACATCAATTTTGTTTGGGTACAACGTCGCACGACCGCGCAATTGTCAGTTAAAGCGACGCAGTGCCTTATCGCAAAAAATGGTCTGGTCATTAAGGGGGAAAATCTTCCGGTCCTTAAGTGGTTAAAACGAAATAAATAAGAACCGATTGTTGTAAGCGCCTCTGACAGTGTTATGTCGTTTGTCCCAACTACTTTAACCGCCAGTTTTGCTGGACAGCTTGGCCTGCATGTACATGTAAAGAAAAATCTAAACAGAGAGCTGTGACATAACAAAGGAATTGTTATACTGAATAACAACATTACAGGGTTTAACCCCTACACATCCCATATATATATATATATATATATATATATATATATATATATATATATATATATATTTTTTGCTATAGAGGGTCTTTAAGAAAACCTTTACTTTTCTTCCATGTAATCTAGACAGCACCTTTTTTTATACAGGCATACCCCACTTTTAAGTACACAATGGGGTTTATTTACTAAAGCTGGAAAGTGCAAAATCGGGCTCACTTCTGCATAGATACCAATGAGCTTCTAACCCCAGATTGTTCAATTAAGCTTTGGTAATAAAACATGGAAGCTCATTGGTTTCTATGCAGAAGTGAGCCTGATTTTGCACTTTCCAGCTTTAGTAAATGAACCCCATTGTGTACCTAAAAGTGGGGTATGCCTGTTTATTGTTTTCTGTGTTCTAGCAGTACCACTTTACAGACTGGCAGGGAGAGAATACAAGTAAACAAGTAAAAATCAAGCAATTAATGCCAATGACGAGAATGCAATGCCTGGATCATTACAAATTCCCATTGGTGATTGGTTACTGTATGTTAAAGTTGTAAGATATTCAAATTCACAGCTGTCAAAAAAAGCTGTTTGAGGTGGTCTCCAAAGACACTGAGATTAAAAAAAAAGCCACAGCGATAGTCTGCATTCTGGTCTATGTAAGCACCACGCCCAGCACAACCACAGCTGTCTTGTGCTTTTGATCTTGCAAAAGCTTAGGACAGAGAACAGCCAACAGGCTGTGTGAACATTTTCTTATTCTACCTTACCTATTTACTAATCAGTTACTCAAATTTTTGTCTGCTTTTTGTCCTTCAGAGCACACTTTTATGCACTGCCTTACCCTGGCCATGCACTATACAATCTGATCGTATTGTCTCTATACAATCTCCTTTGGATTTCCCCAAACTATGTAAAATGAAGATAAATGATCCATTCCATTGGTATAAAAATCTAATCAGGTAAGCCTGTGCAGTAAATAGATGCAGATCTATAGGAGATTGTAAACAAATCCAAAATTATGGACAGTGTTGAGGCACCCCTTTCTTAAATGTAAAAACTATTCTGATAGTTTTACATAATGCACCAACATCCACACGTAGGACACCCAACAGTAGAGGTGATTTATTCTTCCAAAGCAAATACATGTTTGCAAACTGGTACTGACTAGTATTCCTATGTTTCTCTTCTCCCTCAGTTTTTCCTCTATCATTCAGCTAATGAGACCCCAAAGCTGATAGAGAGGGGCAGAGACGGGCCAAACAAGGATGATCTGCAGGTGACTATCATCCTCCATATCAACTAATGTTGTCAGTGGTCATTAGGAGGTAGGCAACTAGAAGGTTGTATTGGTGTTCAATGAAAACCTGAGGCTTTGTGTAACTTAAAGGCAGGTTTTAACCACCCACCGGCTTGTATACAATTTTTGGGTGATTTTTAGGCATTTTGCCAAGGCACCCCTGAAAGAAACCTCATAGCACCCCAGGGTGCCTGGGCACCCTGGTTGAAAAAAGCTGGTATATGCATAGCTCCCAACTGTCCCTGATTTCGAGGGACTGTCCCTGATTTGGAGCAATGTCCCTCTGTCCCTCATTCCTCCTCATTTGTCCCTCATTTTGGTCTGATCTACATAGTTGTATATAAAATGCACTTTTTATCTATCAAAAAGTGTTTTCCAGCGCTAAACCTTTCATCTGATTTCTAAATTGCTGCATTTGTAAATTCCAAAAGCCAATATAAAGGAATAGTAGTGGTAAAAAAAAGCACTTGTGAGGTTAACCAATCTTGTTTTTTTGTACAATTCTCCTTTAAGAGGGCGTGGCAAGGGGTGTGTCCTATGCCTGCATACTTTTGCTGATAGGTGTCCCTCATTCCCATCTCAAAAAGTTGGGAGGTGTGTGGTCAGCCTTTGGGATGAAAAGGAAAGTTGAATTTTCTTCCTCTGCTTATATTTTGCTGTCTAATTTTTTAAACCTTTTGTAAATAGCACCCTGTCCCCTTTTTTTAAAAAATAACTGCAGCTTCTTCTCGCTTGCTCTTCATCCAATCTGGAGAAAAGTACCCGGTACATTAAAGTAGAACTATAGGCAGAACTTTTTTTTTTCATTTTGGATAGAGAAAGGGAGGGTTATAACCCCTGTGAGATTTTTTTTCACCATCTGTGTCTCATTGCAGAGATTTCCCTTCACTTCCTGTCCCATAGCCAAACAGGAAATGAGTCGAAATCCCTACAAATTAGGGGAATTCATTGGGGACCCCTAGGTCGCCTGAACTAATGTCCCCAATGGACGATTTCCCCTCTATTACTTTTCTGGGGACAACCCAACAGTTTTACTTTCAATGATAATGGTAAACAGGACAAATAGAAAGAGGGTAAATCTCCCTAACGGGTACACAGACAGCAAAAAAAAAAAAGAGCAGTATGGCACTGCAGCTGAAGAGGAAGTCAGGAGGAACATAGTCCCATCGGACGCTGCCACCCCATGTGACTCTAACAGCCATCTTGGGTCAGGCAGAGTCTTTTTAAGGCCCCATCTCCCAGGTTTTGCATGCATTTTGCTAGTTGGTAGAGTGGGGACAGGTGACCCGCCCGGCAGGGAAAGGTTTCTGACAAGAAGGAAAAGCGCTGGGCTTGCAACTTCTTTGGACATCTGCCTGCTTGGGCACAAGACAGCCTGGCCGCTTTCTACCCCTCTCTACATGCGCTGTCAGCCCGGCTGAATCCTGCTCTCAACATGCTGTTGGAAATGCGAATGTTTCGGGCTGAGCTGCCTTCCCACCGGATTATTTGTGAACTCTCTCTGCATTATTTTAATACAAGTTCCCTTCATTGCACCAGAACTGAGTGTATTATTACTGCCGCACCATGCTATGCCCCTCCTACAAACTTACATGGCAGACAGATGTGACTGGTGTTTTGGGGGGACTGGGAACTTTTGGCCTAGGGGACAAATGCAACCACCTGTCCATAATAGAAAGTGGACCACACAAAATGTGCAGTGGCGCTGCAGTAATTAGTAGTCAGTGTGACAGGTGATTGTTGTCTTAAAGAGCATGGCTTTATGTAACACCTTTTTGTGTATGTGTATATATATATAAATATATATATATATATATATTCATATAGCACTGCCCCCTTGAGGGTTGCTTAGAATTTCATGTTCATCTGCGCCACTTTTACCCTGTAAACTTTCCAGCCCTCCTGACACTCTAGGTTCAGACAGCGTATTAGTCAGCTAAGTGCTGGGTAAACAGCCAAAACTCAGTTGAAAAGGTCCCCTGAGGCAATTAAATAACAGCTTGGAATCACAGATATAAAATAGCAATGTACATGGAGACAGGCAATAAATGTGTGAATATCTAAGGGAAAGCTACTAATGGTTGTATGCACTATTACTGTCAAAAGAGGAACCCTAGGTGGTCTATTATACTTTTAATCCTAATGAGAGACTGCATATTATAGATATTAGGAGTATGTCCCTTTAGATAGCAAAAAAGATAACAGTGTCTGGGATGTAAGACCTCGCAATGATCTTCACCGGCAAGTTGGAGCTCATAGAACAAGAATCGTGAGTGTGGCAGTGAGGTATAATCAAAGCAATTGGTTGTGCCTGGCTAGTTGTAATCCTTAGGGTAATTCCAGGTGTAAGCTGTCTATATACAGTGTTCTGTGAAATAAGGTAATGCAAAGAGACCCCTATGAAGCCCTTCTAAATAAACCTATCCTTGAACTTCTCCGCCCGGAACGCCAATTGGCTCTACACCTTTTTAATGCAACTAAGCTGACCATTGCAAGGGCTTGGAAAACCCCTGTACTTAGCTTCGAAGCAGTGAAAAATCATATGAACGATATTATGATTAATGAGAAATTGACGTCCCTGGTTTCTGACACACACAATACATTTCTCAGGGTCTGGCAACCATGGATATCATATAACCAACCCTCTAGGTTCAATAACCCCCCCCCCCCCCCCATGATGGACTCTTCCCCTTCTTTCCTCTCTTCTCCCTCCCTCCTTTTCTTTTTCTACTATGTTCCCCTCTATTCTTTGTTGTCTACCCATTCTCTTCTTTATATGGGTACTCTTCTCTGTGACTCCTGATATTAAGGAGTCGGGTCTAATAATGATGGTTACAGTGTTAAACAGACTGGACTATTTTATTATTTTTTCTCTTATCCATAATCAATCTGAGGTGGATATAAGAATGTACGTACCTTTTATGTTGCTTTTTCTCTTTTTTTTTTTTTTTAAATCAGAAAGGTGTTTATTGAGCAAATTCACATAGCTTCCATTGTACAAACATCATGCAACAACATACATTCATGTAAATATTGCATAGTACATTCCACTCATCATTTGTTACCGAAAATCTTGTAACATTTCAATGCTCTACTACTTTACAATCAGCAATCATTTACAGAACCTCATGAGCCCCCACCGGGGCACTGCAACAGTCTGGACAATACCAGCTCCCTAGGACTCAGTCCAGGGGTATCTAACCATGGTGCCCAAATCTTCTCAAATCTATTGGAACTGCCTCTGTGTTGATAAATATATTTTTCCATAATCAGGGTGTTACCCATATGCGTTATCCAAGATTTCACTGATGGCGGCGAGGCCGATTTCCAGCCAAGTAATATAAGTTTGCGTGCCTGGAACAGTGCCCTAGTAAGTGCTAGTCTAGTCATCTCTTCCGGCACAATATCTTCTAGGGCTCCTAAAATACAGTGAATTGGGTCAAGGGGAATAGTGGTCTGGAACACTTGATTAAGTGTTCCAATAACCTCACTCCAATACCTATGGAGTTTTGGGCATCTCCATAGTAGGTGAATGAGATCACCTTGATGTCGCTCACATCTACTACATATAGGATCAGGCCTCCTACCCATATTGTAAAGTTTAAGTGGGGTGTAATGCACTCTAAGTACAATATATAGTTGGGATACCTTTTGGGCCACATTGAGAGAACATATATTAATGGATTGCAGAATTTCTTCCCATTGATCTCCCGTAATTGTGCCTATGTCCTGCTCCCATGGGGACGGTGCCTTAGTCGGGTGTGCTTTCAAAAGTTGCATCAATAGCATTTGATAGCAATATGAGATAAATCCTTTAGTTTCCGTGCTGGACTGTATCAAATGGAAAATAGGGGTGGGTGACAGTGTCCAGGGAGCAGCTTTTCCCTGTGTGTCCACCGCATGCTTAAGCTGGATATAAGAATAGTACATAGTATTTGGGAGGTTGTATTTATTTTGTAGCTCTGAAAACGTCAGCAGCTTGCCATTTCTAAATATGTGGGATAAACGGATAATACCAAATGAGCGCCATTTGGGACCCTGTTGCAACTTTGCTAGCTCGACGTACGAAAGATTCCCCCATATTGGGCTGTATTCCGTAAATCCTGTCACTTCTTGTAGCTGCCTTCCCTTGTTCCAGATTTTCTGTATTAAAGTAAGAGTGGGTGTTAGTTTATTGGACTTGTGAAACAGCTGAGCCTCCAGACCTAGTGGGATTGTTTCCGCTCCTGTCCCAATCAGCATTAACTGCGCCGATGAGCCAGCAGGGTCTCGGTTCATAGATCCAACCGAGTGTTGCATCTGAGCTGCTATATAGTACAGCCAAGGGTTGGGTACTGCCAGCCCTCCGCTGTCCTTAGGGTTTTGTAGCTGTTCCAGCTTGATTCTAGGTGTGCCTGAATTCCACAGCAACTTCCGGAAAAGAGTGTTAACCACCCTAAAGATCTTTAGGTGTATCACTACTGGGGAGTTGTGTAAAAAATAGAGTAGCTGCGGCATTAGAATCATTTTTATTAAATTTGCTTTGCCCGCCAGTGACAGTTTGAGCCTGTTCCATGTGTTGATTTTGTCCCTAAATCTGGATAACAGGGGGTGTATGTTTAGTGGGCAATATTCCGCTAGTTTAGGTGAAATTTGTATGCCTAGATATTTAAATGATGACGTTACTGGAACCGAGCAGGAATCCGGTAAATTCACCTCTCCCCCCTCGTCCAGCAACATCAGAGCCGACTTAGACCAATTAATTGTCAGGCCAGAAAAATGGCCGAACCCAGTTATGATTCTTGTCACCTCCGCCAAAGACTTTGTGGTGTCCCCCAGGAAAAGCATCATGTCGTCAGCATACAGCATAATCTTTTCGTGGAGGTTCCCATATTTAAAGCCCGTGATCCCCTGACTGGCCCTTACTGCAGCTGCCAATGGCTCAATGGCGATGGCAAAGAGCAGGGAAGACAGGGGGCATCCCTGCCTTGTGCCCCTGCCCAAGGCAAACGCATGAGACATCCTACCTGACATCCTGATAGTCGTCTTTGGGGAGGCATACAGCAGTTTGACCCATGCTACAAAGCGACTTCCAAACCCTAGCTTTGACAGTACCGCCCATAGATATCTCCAGCCCACACTATCAAATGCCTTTTTGGCGTCCAGGGAGAGCAGAGCCCTGCTCCCTTCATTATCTGACTGTAGCTGCATATTTAAAAATAGGCGTCTGAGGTTGGTGGCAGTGGATTTTTGCGGCATAAACCCAGCCTGATCATGATGTATTATGGAGTCAATGATCCGATTGACCCTAAGCGCCAGGGCCTTAGCCAGGATTTTAACATCACTTTGCAGTAGTGAAATAGGCCTGTATGAGCTCGGGTCAACCGGATCCTTCCCAGGTTTCAATAATAAAATTATATTAGCTCTAGTCATGGAGATTGGCAAACTGCCTTCTTTAAGCGAGTCATTGAACACTTCCAGAAGGTGTGGCATTATCCACTCGCCATACTGGGCAAAAACCTCCATGGGGATACCATCCTCTCCTGGAGCCTTGCACGTAGGAAAGGAACATGCCGCATGTTGTAACTCTTCCAGTGTCAGGGGAGCTTCCAGTGATTGCCTAGCCCCCTCAGATAGAGAGGGCAGATCAATCCCTGAAAGGTATACCTCTAGCTCAGTATCTGTGTAATCATCCCTCGCACTATAAAGATCTTTGTAAAAGGATGCTAGCTCTGATAAAACTTGATCCAGGCCATTGACCACCTTTCCACCGGCTGTTCGAATCGCCCCAACCGCTGGAAACAGTTGCTGGGTCTTGGCTATTTTTGCCATTAACCGTCCTGTTTTTTCCCCCTCTTCATAAAATGCCTGTTTGCTAAAGAACCTTTTGCGTTCTGCGGCGGAGGTTCTCAAGCGGTCCAGTGAATCCTGGGCCGAAATCCAAGCCTCCCTCGCAGACTCTGTAGGGTCAGTAACATATGCAAGCTCCAGCTGGCGCACCTGATCTCCAACCTGCTCCAATAGTGCTGAGGAATTTCTCTTGACCGTGGCTATTTCGGCAATAAATACTCCCCTAAGGTAGGCCTTAAAGGCTTCCCAGGTTTGAATTTTACCTGTTAAATGCTTATGAGAGTTAAAGAATGTTTCTATTTGATTAGGAATTCGCTCTGGGGAGTTAAACAATTTCAGCCAAAAGGCGTTGAGCTTCCATGGCGCCCTAGGTAATGAGGTTGGAGGTTGAGCAGTCAGCCATACAGCCACAGGTGAATGGTCAGATATTCCACGAGGGAAGTACTCTATCTTAGAGATATATTCTAGCAGGTTGGGGGTGCCTATACTAAGGTCTATACGGGACAGGGATCAGTGAGTTTTAGAGAAGCATGAAAACTGTTTTACATTAGGGTTGCGTATGCGCCAAAAATCGGTCCAACCTAATTCCAGAATTAGGCGGCTGAGTGCTGTACCCCTACCACCCCTAGGAGAATGGACTGGGGGATGCCTATCCAATTTAGGGTCTAGATAGCAGTTAAAGTCTCCCGTGATCAGCAGTGGGACATCAGGTTTGCCAGCCAGGTACATCAGCAACAACTGTAGCACCTCCCGTGAAAAAGGGGGGTGGAATATATATAAAGGCTATAATCAATGTTAAGGTATACAACTTGCAGTAAATGAATACATATCTACCAGCACCATCCACCAGCGAGTCCAACTCCTGGTATGTCAAAGCTTTGTGTATCAGTACACTCACCCCACGGGAATAGGTGGTGTGAGTGGAGTGATAGGACTTGCCCACCCAGGCATATTGCAGGCAGTTCACATTGTCTCCCAGGAGGTGTGTCTCCTGAAGGGCAATAATGGCCGGATGGAATTTGCGCAAACCAGAGGAGATCATGGTCCTTTTTAAAGGGTCATTCACTCCGCGCACATTCCATGAGACTATGGGCGTGGATACCATTGCAAATATTAAAAAATACAATAAGAGGAGATTCTTCTGAGAGTCAGAGCTGATCTGGTTATATGGTTACCCATGAGCATTAGAATTTGTTGCATCAAAAAGCATTCTTTCGATAAAAAGTTGTCCCAATGGAAGCTCAGTGTTCCGAAAGGATGGATACTCTCGCGCAACTGCGCGGCAAAACAGTGAAAAAAAAACAAAGCAAAAGTAGGAACAGATTGTGTTGAGGGCCCTGGATCCCGCCACACCGTGGCGCATACCTCCAGAACTGTCCTGAAGCTGTAGGGTATGCGATCTGTCCTGGATATTAATGCCAACAGGGCATTGAAACATTAGCCATGTATCCCATGACTTCAAGCATTTTCTACTTATTCTGCACGATATCGTCCCCTGTGCGGGTCTGTGCTTCAAGTGAACAAAACTGGTTGTGAAAGATATAACGGTATTTCAGTGGTAGTCACTCGCTGTGTAAACAACTGGTATAGTTCCTCTTCAAACTGGTATACATAAAAGGGAAAAAAAAAATGAACGCCTTGCTTTCTCTTGCATTTCTTCTGCCATCTCTGGTTTATCCGGCTCCGTCGTCCCGGCCCTGGGGGCGCAGCGCTTGCTCATTATGATCTAGCCATGTTGCAGCATCATGCGCATTTTCAAAAAAGTGGTTCTGTCCGTTAGCCGTTACTCTCAGCTTGGCTGGGAACATCATTGCATAGGATAGTTGCAGCCTTTGTAGCCTCTTTTTAACATCTGCAAATTTTGATCACCTGCGTTGTACTTCGGCGGAAAAATCTGGGTAAAATGATACTTTAGTGCCGTTGTGTTTAATGCTGCCTTTTTCCCTGGCCAATCTCAGTATCACCTCCCGGTCCTTGTAGTTCAGGAGCCTGGCCAGCACTGATCTTGGGGGGTTCCCAGGGGGAAGAGGGCGTGGGGGTACTCTATGGGCCCTTTCCACTGTGTAGATGGGAGAGAAAGCTTCTTTACCAAAGACTTCCTGTAGCCATTCTTCAATAAAGGCAGTGGGGTCACGTCCTTCCACTTTTTCAGGGAGTCCCACTATGCGCACATTATTGCGTCGCAGGCGGTTCTCGATTTCGTCGGTTTTACTAAGGGCTTGAAAGGCATTTTGAGTGGCCATCCTGACATCTCTGTGAAGGGGGGGCAACTGGTCCTCCACGTCGCTCACCCGGCCCTCCACTGCTGTGGTTCTTTCCCTGATCTTTTGTAGATCTTGGCGCATAAGGGACACTGTTTCTTTCAGGCCTTCAAATTTCTCCTTCAAATCATCAACTGAAGCAGTGCATTTGTGCACAGCATGCAGGATTTCACTCAGAGAAGGCTGTACATTGTCCTCTGCGGGGGAGTCAGATGGATCAGACATGAGATCCTGCTGCAGATCTAATGGCACTGTGTCATCTAACATGCTTGTATCCTCCCTGTTAGTCAGCTCAGAGGTGTATAAGGGCTGGGGGGGAGTCATGCAGAGGGGAATTAGAGTGTCCGGCCAGCTTTTGAGCATAATAAAGCATGTCCCTGGATTGCTCCTTGCTTTTAGGAAGTTTGCTGGACTTACCCCCCTGTTCGGATTTCTTTTCCGGGCCGCGCTGTGCTTTAGGAGGCTGAGACCGGCCGGCGCCATCTTGGTCAGCTTGGGACTCCCAGGCCTCGGTCTCCACTCGGTTCCCCTGGGTCATCATCGGCTCCAATCGCTCAGCAATCAACACCGGGTGTCTCCAGGAGGTATCAGGCAGCTCTCTGGGGCGAAAACGGGCGATCACGGTGGTGAGGAAAGGATATAAGGCAGGATTCTCAGCGGGAGCTCCGTGCAGCAGGTCTGCTCACATGCCTCGTCAGGCCACGCCCCCCTTCTCTTTTTATTATTTTCTTTGCATCCAAGCCTACCAAACAATATATTTTGGGATATGGATGGTACTTTTTTATGGAGCATTGCTGCTATTTTTTTTTTTTGTTTTTTTTTTCCTCCTCCAATTTTCTTATTGTACTGATGAATATTGTACCATGTATATATAGAATCCCTTCGTTGGGATCCTCCTCTTTATCTCAAGTCTGATGTAACCATCACTCTGTTGCACTTATTTGTTTTATTCACTTTTCTACCAATAAACCTTTGTAAAAGAAATAAGGTAAGGCAGATTCAGGTGTAAGGTGTCTATATACAGTGTCCTGTGAACTAGGATAAAGTAGAGATTGTATTGGCGGGCGGATGGCCTCTCACCAAACTGAAGAACAGCATAGGAGCCTCCTGAAGAGTGATCCAAGTTGGCACATCCTTCTGCGGAACGAGCGGAGATGCTGGACTGGCTGCTGGGACAATGAGTCATGAGGGGTGTTTACTTGATGGAACCCTGGAAGCAAGAGATCTTGGGCCTAGTCAGCTGACCCTTTTAAAGCCTCTCCCAGAGTTCTTT
This sequence comes from Lithobates clamitans, assembly GCA_037952925.1. NCBI lineage: Eukaryota > Metazoa > Chordata > Amphibia > Anura > Ranidae > Lithobates > Lithobates clamitans. Next base: position 441,913 of record JBBGZY010001153.1, read on the forward strand.
CTCTGGAGCAGATGGCATGCTGGGATGTCTAGTCCAGGGATAGTTATGCAGATCCAGGATGTCTGTTCAAGAGACTACAGTCCCCACACTGCTCCCTGCTGGGTTACGGAAGATGATGCAAGTATTTTTGAGCCCAACACTAAAGGAGACAGTCTAAGAAAGGAGAGGGAAGTCTGCAATGCCAGATAACTGAAGTCTGCTGTCGGCTACATATATATTAAAATGAGGGGATTGTGAGGGATAAATTATAAATGATAAAGTACTTTAAAGTACTTTAGGTGACTGCTGCCCTGTGAAAATGATATAGACTCACCTAAATAAAATACAAAATAAAATACCATGCCATCATTACAGATAATGTTTATCATTCTTTAAACATTGAATTTCTTGGTGTATCTCTGTATTCTTTACATGACGTATCTGAGCTGCATGTCTGAACCGGGAGCATGGAGCTATATAATGCCTAGCACATTGTCACTGACTGCAGGTCCTGAATGGTATCTCCACTCGGGATCACCAGCCCAACATACATTTGCACTGACCTGAAGGGCAAATGCCCTATTGCTCGCAGCCCAGTCTTCTGCTACTGGTATTCTAGCAGGTGAGGAATAACAGAAATCAATGGAGGAGGGGCGTCTGCAAGTTTAAAACCACATGAGATGGTTGTGGTTTCATCCATTAATCCTTGTCTCGTCTCTATGTCAAATACCTAGACTCAACATCTGTGCCAGGTAACAATTGTTCAGACACAACAGAAAAATTTTCCAGCCAAAAATTATTTAAACAGGTTCACTTGAATGCATTAGGAAGGTAGCTACTTTGAGTAAGTCAAAGATGACACCTTGAACTATATGTCAAATGTAATAAAGAGATGTTGAGTAGTGATCTACAAAAGAACTGACCATAGTGGAATACTCTAATGTGGCTTTTTTTTTCTTTTTAGGTCTGAGGAAAAAGGACGGCACAAGCGCATCCTTTAGAAAAATAAGAAACGTTGAGCACTTCTGGGACACAAATGGCTAACAACAGCAATTGCTCTGAGGTCAGCTCGGCTGTGTACCTGAGTGGGTACTCAATAATTGCTGTACTGGGTCTAATCTTCAACTTGCTTGCCATCTATTTCTTGTGCCACCTCCCACAACAACGATCGCCCACTACTATCTACATGAAGAATCTGGCCTTTGCGGACCTCCTATTGGTGATCACTCTGCCTTTACGCATCTATGGTTACACCCTTTCAGATAACGCATCAGGTCTAAACTTATTGCCGTGTAGAATTGCTGGTTCGTTTCTTCTCCTCAACATGTATGGCAGTATCTTCTTATTGACCTGTATTAGCTTGGATAGGTGTTTGGCCGTTTGTTATCCCCTTCGTTCCCGACGTTTTCGTCAAAGTGCATGTTGGATTTGTGCCGGCGTGTGGGTATTAAATGTGGTTGCCTGCTTTGGGTCTCAATTGCCATATTCTGATGTCAGCAGCCCTGGAAACTGTCTTCATGGTAAACCACCCTTTGTTACTAAGAAAATCCCCACCATAGGATCTCTTACAACTGGTTTCTTCATTCCTGCTGTAGTCATTACATTTAGCTCAGTGGCCTTGTTGAAATCGATGACACAAAGTCAGGTGGTTCGAGAAGGAATGATTAACAAGGTGAAAGTTGTTCGTATGTTGACTGCCAACATATTAATCTTCCTGCTATGCTTCCTCCCCTATCACATTGTTCTGCTCCTCTATCAGGTTAAAAACGAATCCTGCTATCTGGACAAGGCTTATGGTATCACTCTATTGGTAGCCTGCATCAATACAGTTCTTGACCCCTTCTTATATTACTTTACATCCGAAACTATGAAAAACATTGTAAAAGAAGAAATGAAGGTGGGGAAAGCCAGATTCATTGAGTTGTCTGAAATATCATTTGAGAAACATAAACCAATGGTCACAACAGCATTGAAATAATGATACTTTTTCCTTCAACAGATCAGTCAGTGACAAGCCATGTGTAGGAAACTCAATTAAGGTTAAAAGGGACAGATAAACCTCATCTTAATTTTCATCCACCACTGCATTGGCTTGTCTTCTAACTGGCTAGACCTCACCACCTCAAAATCGAAAGTGGAAAAGTAGGCCAGCTGGAAAAGTGATTCCAAAATATTATTTGAGAAAGGAATATGGATTTTTAAAAGTTGTTAAAAATGAATATCTGAAGTAGCATTCAACTTTAAATCAAACCTGTTTTAAGGGACAAATGTTGGGCTAGCATTACTATCCTTCTTATGAAAATGCCAGTTGCTTGGCTGTTATGTTGATCTTCTGGTTTCAATATTTTTTAATGGACCAGAACAAGTACACCATATGCCCGAATGTTTGTGGACATCTGTCAATCACATATATGCTTGCTTGTTGGCCATCTCATTCTTCTTCTAGCGAGGCTTTTTTCAAGATTTTGGAGGGTGCCTATAGGAATCTTAGCCTATCCATCCAAAAGAACATTTGTGAGGTCAGCTACTGACGGTGGTGGACAAGAAGACCTAGCTCACTATCAGTGTTCCAGTTCACACAAAAGGTGTTCAGTAGGGTTTAGGTCAGCTCTATATGAAGACCACTTGGGTTATTTTACAGCAAACTCCTCAAGCCATGTCTTTATAGAGCTGGCTTTGTACACAGAGCACATTCATGCTGGAAAAGGAAAAGGCCTTCCCCAAACTGTTACCACAAGGTTGGAAGTGCCCATTTGTTTGAAATGTCATTGCATGCTGATGTATTAACCCTTTTCTGGAAACGCCAGAACTTAAATCTTTGGAAGGGTGTCCACATTATTTGACCATATAATAAGTATGAAGGTCAAGAGTCAATAAACATTGGGCCATATAGTTTATGGAGACCATGAAAGACAGAGAAAATTCAGACATCCATATTTATAGCAATGGTAGCTTCCGTCTTTCTCTCGTGACAGATTTCCTTGAATGTTTTGGGTACATAGCGGTGCTATTGTTTTCACTGTCAATTTTAAAGATCGCTGTATTTCGTCTGGACCAAAGTGTTACATTCAAAATGCAAAACCTACAGCCAATAATCAGAATCCATCTGCTGGTGTGAATTTCCGAAAGTAAATTTTGATTGGTTGCTCCACATTACTGGACTTTGTACTGAGCGCCTTTGCTACTGGCAATATAAACTGAACAAGCACCTTTATGACTCTTGGGAAACAGACTTGCTTTAAGTTGTTCATATTCATGCTAAGGCCAATGTATAAACCCCCAAAAATGTAAAAGTTAAAGCTAAACTCCAGGCAAGGTATAAAAACCATAATTTCATTCAGTTGCAGATTCCTTTAAAAAAAATTCCTTTAAAAATAACCATCTAACTTTTACATACAGCCTAACATTAGTACCTGAATCTGCCATGCCCTGCACAGTAGCACTCAGGCTGATAGGAGGAGAAACTTTGGTTTGAATTCAGGGTGGTTCCCATCCGCATGTGAGATTTATTTTATTATTTGCACATTATATCGTGAAGATTACATTATTTATGTCATAAAGTATTTATGTACTGTTTGTGAATAAAGTTTTTTTTTTTTTTTAAATGTGTTATCAATTGCCTATAAACTGCAGTTTGAACTGGCATCCAAATACAACTGGCACCGTCATGTCTTTAAACAGATGAAAACACCAGAAGATGGAGCGCTAGATTATTATTATACAGGATTGATATAGCGCCAACAGTTTACGCAGCTCTTTACGATATAAAAGGAAGACAATACAGTTATAATACAATAAGATACAAGAGGATTAAGAGGGCCCTGCTCGGAAGAGCTTACAATCTAATAAAAAGTGGTATACTTACCTTTCCCATGGCCCATGTCTTCTACGTTTCCTCTGTTCCAGCATTGCAGCCCCTGTCATCTTTGGTGGTTGGATGCCTGTGTCCCCTGTGGTTCCTTTCTCTGAACCCTTTGCCACTACAAGACTCAGCAGTGACATAGGGGTCAGAGGATGGAACCTACAGTGCTTAGAATGGGATACTGGCATCTGACATTCCTGGCCAAGTTTAATGCCAGAGGGACCAATGGAGGCTGCAGGGCTGGAACTGAGAGAGGGTAGGAGACACAGGCTAATAGATAGATGACTATCATTCTATGAGTCTAGGTTTTCTAGACTCATATATAGAAACACCACTGCTGCTAGGGAATCAGCTCACAGCCAAAAATCCTCTTCCCCTTCCAACACAGCAGCTTTAGAGAGATGATATTATTAATACAAAATGAAGTCCACGACTGGGAGTTGTAGTTTGACACGACAGCTATACTATAATGGTAACACTACAGATCCCAATATGCACTGTGCAGTAGGAGTAGAAGTGGAGAGAATATTTTTATTTAACTAAACTTTATTAAATTAAAAGTTCTTCCTCTTGGCACTGAAGAGAGAGGGAGAGTAGAGCATCTCTATCTGAGTATTCACCTGCCAGCAGGAATGTGAGCCTGAAACTGAGAGTGAGGACACCCGGGGGGATGCGCAGCACTGCCCACATCACAGATCCTGCATCGCTGCTGCAGAGAGGCGGGAGCGACCACTCTACCCACTGCTTCCCACTGCTGATCACTTTCAGGGAGAAACTAAAGGGGCCGCCTTCTATAGTGAGTGTCCACAGCAGCATCCTGGGAACTGTGGAGGGGCTACCCACCAATTGGTGACACTGCTAGCAGAGACTGAGCCAATGAGAGCAAAACACCAAATGTACCCAATCCATGCTGCACCCATAATGCACTCTATACCCCACTTATTTAAAACTTAGACTGCAACTATACCAACCCTATACTGCATTATACCAATCCTTTACTGCATCTGAACCACATCTACCTTGCACCTGTGCTGAGACTGAGACTATACTGTACCTATACTGCATGCATGTTAACTGGGACTGTTGTTTAGTGCAAAGACGCTCCTAAAGGGCCCCAACAATAGCCGACAGGTGAACAGCTCAAAGGACTGCCCTCCCTTAATAATTATTCTGCACGCCCCCTTTGTGCCCCTGCTCCTTCCACTACCATCCTCCTTTTGTTTTGGACAGTGCATACCCAGTTGGTCTATGACTAGCATTGCCGCCATAAATGCGTTCTGGCAGTAAATTTCCAGCACTCTGTATATTAAACTTTACTACTGCTCACTGTTGCACTTGAGGTGGCTTTGCTAGTGTTTATAAAGATCTGGACACCAAATGTCATCTTATGCCTAGTTCTTACTGTTAATCACGTCGTATGCTAAATTGTGTTATTACCATCAGTAATCCATTTTATGCTTACCTAGTTACAGACCATACTGGGTGATAATATATTACATTTGCCCTTACTACATGTTTGGTGCCTGTTTTTTTTGGATAAAGCACTACTACTGGGTACTAAGCATTACTTTTGATGATTTCCTGTGATATTGTATGCTTGTACAGTCAACCTGGTGTGTCAGTGGGGCTGAGAACCCATCCTATCCAGGGCTACACAACTTTGAGCCAAATGGAGTTATTTTACATAGTGGCAAATCAAAATCTTATTTTTATTTTCTATTTTTTGCTAGAAACTGAACTCTGCAAGCTGTGCCTAAAAAATCCCGACAGAAAGCAAAGGGGTACTCAACATTTTGCCTGTTATCTCCCTGCAGCTGATCTTTTCCGTATTAAAGGCTCACCATACAGTGTTCTGTACTGTGTCTCTGTATAGGAGTGGCCATCTTGGTAGAGACAAGGCTTTGCTTCCTTATGTCAGAGCCTCCAGTAAGGAGAAGAATGAGCAGCACAGTAGTGACAGATCTCACATTACAGATATACAGCTATGAGGCTGTAGGTTCGAAAGTGCCTAGGCACCCCCACATACCAGGAAGTGCACTGCTATTTTCAGGAGTATTTAAAAACAAAAGATAAATCTTTTAGGTTACTGCTTAAGTACAATAACATTTCCAAATGTAGCACACCCCCTAGGGAGCCGCAAGTCACTGGGATCCCCCACCCTGCACAGCCAGGCACACTAAATATTCACGGACACTCCAGAGTCAGAGAACAGCCTGTGACTTAGTTTTTGTTATTTAGTGAGGGACAATAACTTGGATGGGGATGGAAGATTGTGGGATGTAATGGGGGAGTCAGATGAAGTAATGGCCCATTACAGGCAGGAACCCTGAGGCCCCTTAGTTGTGTAGCAGAATTTCAGTGTCCAACTTGCATCACTTCTATGGCTACTGATCCCAGCACCACCGCTTCAGGCACTGCCAACTAGGGATGAGCTCGATGTTCGTGTGGAACATAAGTTCGATCGTCGAACTTCGAACATCGGGTGTTCGCCCGTTCGTCGAAGAATGAACATTATGGGGCGTTCGCGCCAAATTCGAGCGCTGCGGAACGCCCCATAATGCACTGCGAGGTCGCAGTACATTGCTGTATGATGATTGGCCAAAGCATGCACGTGACCTGCATGGTATATATATATATATATATATATATATATATATATATACATATATATACATATATATATATATATATATATATACATATATATATATATATATATATATATATATATATATATATACTCTGCATCCAGTGCATAAATCTACAGTGCATTCCGTGGTGTACTGTTTCTAATACACTTTAGGTGGTGTATTAATATATATATATATATATATATATATATATACAGTCTCGTATCAGGGCTGTAGATACATTTTTTTCCTGGGGGGGGGGGGGGATTCAGCTCTTTCAAACTCAAAGGAATCATTTACACTTTTATGTTGGGGGAGGTACGGTAAAAACATGTGACAGCAGAGTGGGGCCATGAGACTTTGCAATGCAGCGCAGCAAAAATGATTCCCATTCAACTGAATAGAACACAATGCACGTAATTGTGGTGCGGTACTGTATTCATTAGTACAGCAAGCTCCTCCTAAGCTCCCTAGTTTTTTTCCTTCAGCCCACTGGGTTGAACTGAAAAAAAACTCCCCGTGTTAACCAGGCTTTAGATCTCATTCATATGTTCTAAATGGCCACAGAATGGCAAATATACCATGAATAGCTACAGCCAGGATCCCAGATGTTAAAATTTTTGTCAACTGCTCAGCCTGTTCACCTGAGTGATGGGCTGAAAAGAGCCACTGCTGTTAACATGTATCTGTACATCCAGTGGTCCCCATGTTTAAGCTCCGGGGGACAAAGCAAAACACATTGTTTTGTGTGGCCTGGCGGGAACCCAGGCTGAGGTCTCTCCCATCACTACTACATTACCATAGGGCTCTGTGGATGTGCGGTACCAGGGATTTTTTTTCTCTCTTCCCTTCAGTGACTTCAGGAGCTGGGATGAGCTCCATCCCTCGCCGGCACTCCTGCAGCACATTCGGTATTATCTACATTACTCCCCACATCGATTGAGCCTGAGCGACACACTGACAAACCGTGGGTCACAGTGGTTACCTGCTGGTAGGGACAAATTTCTGACCCTGGATGCAGAGAGATGTTATCCAAGGGCAAAAATGTATCCCTACCTGCAGGTCACCACTGGATGTGCAGATACAGGTGGATATATGTTTACAGCAGCAGACAGCCTTGGCTCTTTTCAGCCCATCACTCAGGTATACAGGCTGAGCAGATATTAGAACATCTGATCCCGGGTGCAGGTATTTGCAGTATACTTGCTGCACCATGGTCATGTAGGACGTATGAATGAGACCCAAGACTGGATTTTAGCTAACCTTACTGTGCAAGTTGAGCAGGTGCAAGGGACCACATATTGTGGTGGGCAGTAAATTCAGTGATTCTATATAAACCTTAAAAAACTGTGTCCTAAGAAATTTTATGAAATATATATGATTTAAAAAAATATATATATATTGTGCACTGCCTACCACAGGATGGTGCCCTTTGCACCTGGTCAATATGGTTGGCTTTTATTCAGTCTTAAACTGTAATAAAACCAGCTTTTGAACATGTACCTACAAGTAAGCCTATAATAACGCTTACCTGTAGGTACAGTGAATATCTCCTAAACATGTGGTGTTTAGGAGATATTCACATGGAAAGCAGCCGGTGATGTCACCGGTGCATGCGCTCTGAAGGAACAGTATACCGCTTGGTTGTACTTCTCCTGGGGAGAAGTACAGATCGTTCTGTACTTTTGTGAGCCATTTTTAGCCGACAGCAGGTCCAGGGTGTGGAAAGATCCTAACTTTAAAGTCAGGATTCACCCAGGTGCCTGGACCAGCAGCTCGCTCAGCCTCTCAGTGAGCCGCAGAGACCCTGAGCCAGCTGCTCCTGCCCCCTCCACAGCCTGGCATTCCAGAGAGTGTGGGGGAGAGGGGCAGAGCCAGGGACTGACAGTCACCATTCTTTGCTCACTGAAGCCTGAGAACTGAGTGATCAGCGGTCTTTGATCTCTCTGTTGTTGGTCTTAGAAGCAGCTGGGGACAGATGCAACATTGGATCGATGCTTCATCCACCTAGGTAAGTATAATTTTAAAAAAAACATCTCTTATAAAGGGAAAAAATTCCCCCTCTCCCTCCTAAGAACCCTCCCTCCCCAAGCAAAGATTCCCAGTGTAAAATATCTCCCTCCTTCAAATGTCCCCCCAAAAATAACCCCCCCCTGTCTCTAAATATCTCCCTCAGTCAACACCCTCTCCCCCAGCAAAGATTCCTAATTATGAAGAAAATCCCCCTTCATCCAATGAAACTCCCCTCCCAGAAGCAAATTCCTGCCATTAAACACCCCCTGTAAACTTCTCTACAAGAAACTCCTCCCCTTCTCCAAAAGCAAACCCACCCCCCTTTCCTTAACCCCCCACAAAAAGAAACTTCCCCAGGCTGGAATTCTCACTTCCTCATTCCTAAAACAGAAAATTGATGCCTCCCCACTTACCAGAACTCAGATTCAGCATGGCACAGAAGCAGGAAAACTTCTGCAACCCCAGTCTCCCTTCGGCTGTGTCATATGATACTTTGAGGAGGAGTCTAGGAGTTTCCTAACCTGTGCACTGTCAATTGCCGGCATCTGAGACCTCACAGTAATTTCATGATTTTCAGGGGGACCCCTTATTAAACTGAGGGGATTGGGCACAATAGAAGGGGGGCTAGCTGCTGCACTCCAAAACTTTTATTGCTTCTACTTTGCTGAGGCTAAACAGCAGGGACACTGTCTGGGCATTTTGCCAGGATGCTCTGGGGGGGTTTGAACACCCCCTGACCCCCCCCTTATCTACGCCCCTGTCTCATATATATATACACACACATATATATATATATATATATATATATATATATATATATATATATATATATATATATATATATATATATATATATCCTCTGCATCCAGTGTAGCCTAATGTACTTCAGGTGGTGTATTAATATATATACAGTCTTGTATATATATATATATATATATATATATATATATACTCTGCATCCAGTGTAGCCTATATCTACAGTGCATTCCGTGGTGTACTGTTTCTACTACACTTTTGGTGGTGTAGTACACAGTACACAATACAGTGCAGCCGTAGTGCAGTTACTTCTACTTTTTTGGTGGTGTACACAGTACACAATACAGTGCAGCCGTAGTGCAGTTGCTACTACTTTTCTGGTGGTGTACACAGTACAAAATACAGTGCAGCCGTAGTGCAGTTGCTACCACTTTTCTGGTGGTGTACACAGTACACAATACAGTGCAGCCGTAGTGCAGTTGCTACTACTTTTCTGGTGGTGTACAAAATACAGTGCAGCCGTAGCACAGTTGCTACTACTTTTCTGGTGGTGTACACAGTACACAATACAGTGCAGCCTTAGTGCAGTTGCTACTACCCTTCTGCTGGTGTACACAGTATACAATACAGTGCAGCCGTAGTGCAGTTGCTACTGCTTTTCTGTTGGTGTACACAGTACACAATACAGTGTAGTGTGGTGTTGCAAAACAAAATATACATCATGTCCGGAAAGCCACCAAGGAGAGGCAGACGCTCACAGGCCACTAAAAGAGGGCAAGCAGCCTCTGTGTCTACAGTCAACACTGCCGGTTGTGGACATGGTGCATCCTCTGCAGGTGGCCATGGGGCATGCTTGCCTTTTTTTTCTGCTGCTGGCCATGTTATTGAGCCAGAACATGCAGAAGAGTTGGTGGAGTGGATAACAAAGCCGTCCTCATCCTCCTCATCCTCTGTCACCCAGGCACTGAGTAGTTTGCCTTCCAACGCAGCTGCCAAAGTGGCCTATTCCACCGGCTCCTTGTCCACAGTCACTCCTTCCGTAGCCTCACCATAATGCACGGAGAAGTCCCCTGAACTATTCGACCACAGTGTCAGGTACATGCTGCTGGAGGATGCAAAGCGATTTGAAGGCTCCGATGTTAGTTCCCAGGTTGAGGAAGGGAGTAACGGGAGCCTAGAGAGAGGGGGTGCCCAAGAAGGACAAGAAACTGGCAGTCATGTTCCCCCAGCTGCAGCAGACTGCCAAGTTTGCTCCAGTGATGAGGAGGGAGGGGATTCGGAGGTTACTGACTCTACTTGGGTGCCTGATAGAGGAGAGAAGGAGGAGGAGGAGGTGGTACAACTCCAACAAGGCAGGATGTCCGCTAGAAGGCAGCTTACTGCATCACACTGCAGAGCTCCGCAGGTGCAGGGCACTGCTGACTCCCCACTGATTTTGAAAAGTTCCTTGGTGTGGGCCTTTTTTGACACATGTGCAGCAGATCGCACCATTGCTGTTTGCAACCTATGTCTGAAGAGGATCAAGCGTGGCCAGAACAGCCGCTGCTTGGGCACCACATGCTTGGCCAGACATATGACGACCTCCCATGCAGTCCATTGGCAACAGCACTTGAAAGACCCACATCAAAGAAAAAGGTGGACTTCTCCTTGCTCCTCATCTGGGATCTCCAACCCCTCTATACCTCCAGTCCTCTCAAAAACCTGCACTGAGAGGAATGAAGGTATAGCAATAGGTGTCCCAAGTACTTGCAGCCAATATGCTATCAGTACACCACATCTGATTTTAGCAGGCAAATTTCCCTACCCCAGTTGCTAAACCGTAAAAATAAATTTGGTCCCAGTCATCCACATGCTCAGCATCTGAATGCTATCTTGGTCAAATTGCTAGCACTGCAACTGCTGCTTTTTCAGCTGGTAGATTCTGCCCCCTTTTGTGAATTTGTGGAATGTGCTGTACCTCAGTGACAGGTTCCAAAACACCATTTCTTTTTACGGAAGGCCATTCCGGCTCTCTACTGGCATGTGGAAGGCAATGTTTTAGCCTCGTTGGACAGGGCGGTCAGCAGTAGGATGCATATTACCGCTGACTCATGGTCTAGCAGGCATGGGCACGGCGCACTGGGTAACTCTGCTGACAGCTGGGAAGGATGAAGGACAGGGTTCAGTATTGTTGGAGCTTGTTCCGCCACCACGTCTCCAAAATGCTAGTGGTGATTCTGCCACAGCTCTCTCCTCCACCCCCTCCTCTTCTTCTTCCTCTATAGCCTCTTCTGCAGATTTGTCCTCTGAACCAGCGGTGCTCCATAAGCGTTCAAAGGGCTACATTTAAGGGGCTCAGGCAAAAAGATGCCATGCAATGCTTGAGTTGGTCTGCTTAGGAGACAGAGATTCTATCAGCTCTGCAGGGGCAGGCTCAGAGGTGGTTGATGCCACGCCAGCTTCAGCCAGGAATGGTTGTATGTGACAATGGCCATATTTGGAAGGAGTGCCCCAGGGATATTATGGACAAAGAGAGATAGTGGAAAAGGGTACACCAAAAAAAGAGTATTATAGTATAAATCCGTAATATCCCTGGGGTACTCCTTCCAAATATGTCTATAATTGGAATGTGACAAAGATTGCTGGATCTCTAAATTCCCTGGTCAGTTTCTCCTCCTCTCTTTAATTACAGTATGCGACAATGGCACCAACCTTCTCTCCGCCCTCCGACAGGGACACTTGACCCATGTTCCATGTTTGAGACACGTCCTGAACTTGGTGGTACAGCGGTTCATGAGCAGGTACCCAGGCTTACAGGATCTCCTTAGGCAGGCCAGAAAAGTCTGTGGTCATTTCCGCAGGTCATACAATGCCAGTGCTCAGCTGGCTGACATTCAAAGGGGATGCAACCTGCCCACCAACCGCCCCATTTGTGACATGCCCACCAGGTGGAACTCAATGTTGGCAATGCTGCAGAAAGTGCACATGCAGCAGAGGGCCATCAATGAGTACCTGTGTGAGTATGGCCCCAGGACAGGGTCAGGGGAGCTTGGCTTCTTTTCGCCATGCCAGTGGCTACTGATCAAGGATTCATGCACTGTGCTGTCACCATTTGAGGAGGCCACGAGGATGGTGAGCAGTGGCAATGCATGCATCAGTGATACTGTCCTGCTTGTCTTCCTGTTGGAGCACACGCTTCGTGGAATAATGGACAGGGTCCTTGAGGAAGAACAGCGGGAGGAAGAGGAGGACTTCCTTACCTCTCAAGGCCCCCCTTTATCCAGATAGTATTCCTCTGGGCACGCCAAACACACAGGAAGAAGTGGAGGAGGAGGATTTTGTCAGCATGGACGTGGAAGATAACACTCAGCAGCAGTCTTCAAGGGATGGTTTTCAGTCCCCAGAAACCCAAGGAATTGTACGTGGCTAAAAGGAGGTTGTTACGGATCATGTTTTCCTTAGTGACCCAGAGGAATCATAATCGAATGCCTCTGCAAACTTATGCTGCATGGCCTCCCAACAGACCTTTCCAACAGAGCATCCTCTGGGTTACTGGGTCTTGAGGATGGACCACTGGCCAGAACTTGCTCAATATGCAATTGAGCTACTGGCCTGTCCTGCATCCAGCGTTCTTTCTGAACGCACATTCAGTGCTGCTGGAGGGTTTATAACGGATCATAGAGTGCGCCTGTCCATAGACTCCGTTGATAGGCTCACATTCATAAAAATGAATCAGTCTTGGATCAGCAGCTATTAAGCACCTGATGCTAATGTAACTGATTGAACTTTCTATGGATGTGGGATCCCTTGATGCTGAGTAACTATCCTATTCCTCCTCAATCTTGATGATGCTAGCTTCCAACAATATTTTTGGTTTAGGGCACCACCACCACTGCCTAAGGCCCAATTTTTCTGTCCTATTTAACAGGGGCATGTAATTACAATTTTTGATCCACTATTTATATGCAGGGCCTGTTCCTGCGCCCACCAAGAGTAACTGTGAGGCCTTATGCCCCGTACACACAGTTGGATTTTCCGAGGGAAAATGTTTGATGGGAGCTTGTTGTCGGAAATTCCGACCGTGTGTAGGCTCATTCAGACATTTTCCATCAGAATTTTCGTCACACAAAAGTTGAGATCTGGATCTCAAATTTTCCAACAACAAAATCCATTGTCATAAATTCAGATCGTGTGTACACAATTCCGATGCACAAAGTTCCACGCATGCTCGGAATCAAGCAGAAGAGCTGCACTAGCTATTGAACTTCATTTTTCTCGGCTTGTCGTACGCGTTGTACATCACCGCGTTCTTGACGTTTGAAATTTCTGACAAGATTTGTGTGACCGTGTGTATGCAAGACAAGTTTGAGCCAACATCCGTCTGAAAAAATCCATGGATTTTGTTGTCGGAATGTCCGATCGTGTGTACGGGGCATTACAGTGTTGTGGCGCCACCACCACCAAAGGCCCAATTTTTCTGCCCCTGTTTAACAGGGACATGTAATTACAATTTTTGATCTAATATTTCACAGCAGGGCCCATTCCTGTGCCCAACAAGAGTATCTGTGAGGGGTTACAGTGTTGTGGCACCACCACCACCACCCAAGGCCTAATTTTTCTGCCCCTGTTTAACAGGGGCATGTAATTACAATTCTTGATCTAATATTTCACAGCAGGGCCCGTTCCTGTGCCCACCAAGAGTAACTGTGAGGGCTTACAGTGTTGTGGCACCACCACCACCAAAGGCCCAATTTTTTTGCCCCTGTTTAACAGGGGCATGTAATTACAATTTTTGATATAGTATTTCTCAGCAGGGCCCATTCCTGCGCTCACCAAGAGTAACTGTAAGGGCTTACAGTGTCCTGGTACCACCAACATGTAAGGGTTCAGAGTATATAGTACCTGGGGACCCCCCACGCCGTTTTTTTTTTAAATTTGGGTGTGGGGTTCCCCTTAATATCCATACCAGACCCAAAGGGCCTGGCAATGGGCTGGGGGGGGGACCCATGCCGTTTTCTCAATGATTTTCATCTATATTTCCGAGACCCGACAATACATTACAGCCGCAAGCAGTTTTAAATTACTTTTTTCCTTTAGAAATGTAATTTTGCTGTGGTATTGTTCTATACACGGGAAAACTGCACCACTTTACAGGCATACTATAGACATCCCCCAGGCACGACATTTAAAGGAATATTTCTTTTTTATTGTTTCACTTTAAGCATTATTAAAATCACTGCTTCTGGGGCGTGACCTGGACCGGTATGATGTAAGGAGTGAAGAATGGGAGCACCGCTTGCCTAACATTCGAATCTATATATCCTGGGGTTAAAATTGCTAACTATCCACCCACTGGGTCCCTCGATACCCCCTACCCACGGAGATCATGTCGCCGCCGAAAAAAGCAGCGGATTCGGCCACAAAGCTGGCTAAATACAGGCACACAGACAAGGAGGCTGGGGAGGAAAATGGCGCCGGCTCCTCTTCCCCTACAGACCCGGCTGCAGAAGATACTGCGCGAGTACTGGAAGCTATTTCAGACTGCAAAAGTACACTGACAAGATTGAGGAGGTGAAAATTGATGTTTCACTAATCCGTCAAGATCTGCAAAAACTCAGAGACCGGATCACGGAGACAGAAGCTCGCATCAGCCACATGGAAGATGAGATGCCGCCGTTACAAGTCCATACTGAACGATTACAACATCAACTCAACATGGTGTTAGTCAAGCAAGATGATATGGAAAATCATCTCAGGAGATGTAACCTGCGATTTGTAGGTCTGCCTGAAGGTTCGGAGGGCCCTGACACCCCCTCATTCCTGGAGAACCTACTTGTTAACACCTTTGGGAGGGCTGAGTTCTCCACATCCTTTGTGGTTGAAAGGGCGCACAGACTGGCAGCTAAACCTCCCCCCCAGGGGAGGATAGTGGATTGTGTTGTCGGAAATTCCGATCGTGTGTGGGCTCCAATGGACTTTTGCCGTCGGAATTTCCGACACACAAAGTTTGAGAGCAGGATATAAAAATTTCCGAAAACCAAATCTGATCGGTTAAATTCCGATCGTGTGTACACAAATCCGACGCACAAAGTGCCACGCATGCTCAGAATAAATTAAGAGACGAAAGCTATTGGCTACTGCCCCATTTATAGTTCCGACGTGCATGTTTTACGCCACCGAGTTCAGAACGATCAGATTTTCCAACAACTTTGCGCGACCATGTGTATGCAAGACAAGTTTAAGCCAACATCCATTGGAAAAAATCCATGGATTTTGTTTTCGGAATGTCCGATCAATGTCCGATCGTGTGTACAGGGCATTAGAATGTTATTGTTAGTTTAATGTTCAGTTTCTGCACTATGTGCTGAAGAGTAATAGATACTGGTGTTTGATTGAAAATACAGTCGATTTACATTGTAGTGAGTTATTGCGTGTTAGTGGACTGCAGGAAATATATTGGCTCATGTTGCTCTGTCCTGTCCTGTTCGCCCCGGGCTCGGTGGGCGGTGACGCGGGCCCTCCCGATTTCGAGGTGGCCCGGGTCGCCGCGGCGCAGGCCTTAGGTGACATCTACTATTGCTATCATGCTTGATGTGAAATGTATTACGTGGAATGTGCGGGGCCTCAGGGCAAAGCCTAAACAAAACGCAGTTTTGTCATATCTTAAGGCACAACGTGCAGACCTTATAGTGCTAGAAACTCATCTAACAGGCCAACTCCAGATGGTCGCTTAAAAAGCTGTGGGTGGGATGGCTATATCAAGCCCCCCACTCTGCAAACTCCAGGGGTGTTGCCATACTGGTGACCAAAATTTGTACTAATAATGCTCAGGTCTGACCCCCCAGGGCAGATTTTTATTTTTACATGCTAAACTAAACGGCCTAGAGATCTTGTTCTTAGCAATTTTCATACCTCCCCCCTTCCAATTCAATGTCTTAACTGAAGGTTTGGCATTTATGTCCCAATTCCCTACTGTTCCTGCGATTTGGTTTGGAGATTTTAACAATGTTGTGACAGAGACTGTCGTTAACACCCCATGATAATCCCCCCAATCACACACCAGGTTTGGTAAACCCCTCACTGATCTCGCCCTAATAGACACATGGAGACATCGCTACCCTCTAGACAGGGCATTCTCATGCTTCTCAATGACACATAATTCTATGTCCCGAATAGACCTTATACTGCTATCCCGCACCCTTCTTCCTATGTTGAGAGAGGTGGGATTTAACCCACGCGTTTTATCTGACCATACCCCATATTGGATTATACTTTGAGTCGATTTCCCTCCCCCAAGACATACAACTGGAAACTTAACCCCTTTTGGCTGACGGTTGTCCCCGACTTGGGGGAGGCTGGCACTGAGTGGGATTTCTTCTTCCAGACGAATAGAGACACGGCGCCATTCGGTGTGATATGGGATTCTTTTAAATCCCATGCCCGTATGGTCCTGTCTCAGCGTATATCCAGATAACGAAAGATCTCATCTCAGGTGATCAGACAAGCAGAACAGTCCTTTGCAGATGCAGAGAAAAACTTTACTGAAAACCCTTCATCATCTACAGCAGACCAGTTGAAACTACAGGCCAGAGTAGTAAATAATCTTCATTTTTAGAAGGCTGAAAGGAAAATATATTACAGTAAGCAGAAGCAGTACGAATGTGGAGAACGTGCAGGTCGTCTCCTGGCCTACCTGGCCCATCTAGACCATAGGCCTCCTACGGTGGTTTCCCTCTGTACTACTGACGGTGCATTATTGACCGACCCTGACGAGGTGGCCGGAGAGTTTCGCTCCTTCTTCGCGTCCCTATACTCCTCTGCTACTAACAAACCCAGGGAAGAGATAGTGTTACTTTTGTCGGACATAGAATTACCCAGTCTTACACAATCCCAATTTGAGTTGTTGGAGGCTCCTATCACTGAAGACGAAGTAGCGAGGGCAATGTCCCTGCTTAACCCATCCAAAGCGCCAGGCCTGCCCCTTGAATTTTACACAACCTATAGCGAGACCCTAATCCCTGGACTCCATGAGCTATTTTCCTCTATATTTGAGTCCGGCTCTTTACCCTCCTCCATGAGCGAGGCCTATATTGTACTGATACCCAAACCTGGCAAAAATCTAGGACTCCCTGAATCGTATCGCCCAATATCTCTCCTTCAACTAGATATTAAAATCCTGGCTAAGATCCTGGCGCTACGCTTGTACAAAGTGATCCTTACATTAATTAATCAGGACCAGACTGGGTTTATGCCAGCTAAAAATACGGCATACAACTTACGTAGGCTCCATATGAATATGCAGGCTGAACATGATGAGCTGGGCTCTAGAGTTGTGGTGTCTCTCGACGCCGCAAAGGCGTTCGACTCAGTTGAGTGGGAATACCTCTTGGAGTGCCTTGCAAGATTTGGACCCAATTTTATTAAATGGATTTGACTTCTATATCAGTGCCCACGTGCCAGGGTCTTGGTCAATGGAAAAGTCTCTGACCCCTTCCCTCTTTCAAGGGGCACAGGACAAGGATGTCCCTTATCCCCCCTATTATATGCCCTTGCAGTAGAACCCCTTGCCTCCTCCCTTAGAATGCATCCTGGTATCAAGGGTCTGCGACGTGGAGACTTGATGGAAAAGATCAGTCTATACGCAGACGATATGTTGCTATATTTAGAAGATGCAGGCCCATCCCTACAATTAGCCCTTGAGGTTATTCAAAAATTTGGTAGATATTCGGGCCTGAAGATTAACTGGGACAAATCCCAGATCTTCCCGATAGATGTAAGTGTCCCTACAGAACTACAGACCTCCTCCCCACTCCTTAGAGTTAGCTCCATGACATACCTTGGAATTGTGACTACCTGCTCGCCAGAGGACTATGTCCGACTCAACATAGAACCCCTGATAGCGACGTTAAAATTTAAAACGCAAACATGGGCCAAATTGCCCCTTGGGGTGATGGGCCGGGTGTACCTAATCAAGATGGTTCTCCTCCCTAAATTTTTATGTTTTATGGCATGCCCCAGTCTACTTACCTCTAAGGCTCTTCAAATCTATTGAAGCCCTCCTCAACTCTTTTGTCTGGGGGTCGAGTCGGCATAAACTGTCCTGGCAAACACTGAAAAACCCTACTGAATTGGGTGGTGTGCCACTACCTGACTTTAATCTTTACTACCTGGCGGCGCAACTATCCCACTTTTTTCATCTAGACAAACATGATAAAGACCGTTACTTGACTTTGATATGCTCCCCTCACAGTCCCGGGCTTACCCACCCTTTCCAGATTCTGTATAGAGGTATTGCAGGTACATGTTGGTGGGTAACTGTAAAGGATTATTATACCATCACTGCATAATATGGGAGGTGGTGAGGCGTTGATTGAAGATGCCACCCACACATTACCACACACCAGTATGGGACAATCCCGATCTAGGAGAATTATTAACTGTGCCAAACCATGGTCTGTGTCTTAACCAGGGGGTAAGGTATTTGTCGGATGTTTATTGTGATACCGTTCTAAAATCATTTCAACAACTTAAAGTGGAATTCTGTCTTCCTAACACCATGCACTTCTGTTACCTCCAGCTCCGTCATGCCCTCAGGGCTCAATTCAGTGAAATTTCCCCCAAACATAGAGCACCTAGATGTCCTGCATATTATGACGGGGCAAGACTCTCGCAAACTTATTTCGGGGTTCTAGAATTCATTGCTCTGTCCCACAGCGACGACCCTTGCATATAAATTGAAAGATCGTTGGTCTGGGGATGTAGGGGGGCTGGAGTATGATGAGTGGGAGGACACATTGGACACCTGCAAAAAAGTCTCTATTAAGTTCCTTCTAGCACCTTCTTCCATCTCCTCTGGTCATGCCCAGCAATACGAGACTACTGGTCCCAAATAGTGAAATTTATCCACGATGAGATGGGATCCCCTTTAACACTATGTCCTAAACAATATCTACTGGGGGTGTTCCCAGATCCTGACTCGGATAAATTTCATAAAATATTTCTCCAAGAGTCACTGTTTATTGCCAGGTTACTTGTAGCGAGGAAGTGGCTGCAGGTTGCACCACCAACACTCCAAGAGTGGATCTCTGCTATAAATAATGTTTTACCGTACAAAAAGGAAATTTACGCTCACAGGGGTTGCCCAGCCAAATATGGCAAAATTTGGGACACTTGGTTAGGAAATGCAGCCACGTGTAGTATACTATCTGATTGATGTCTCTGGGGACATGTGTATTCATAAATGTAGATCTGGGGCCTGGGCCTTTGGTATCCCTTTGGTTCATGTTTACTTAAATCTACGTACTGTGACACTGTATATGTAAATGCCCTGCTGAACATGCCATTTATTTGGACTCTCTTGTTGTTATTGAAATTAATACAACTGTATTACTAGTGTATATAACCTGTATGCCTTTTGCTCTTCAAATAAAACACCACATTATTTGTAAAAAAAAAATCACTGCTTCTGAAAAAACTGCAGTTTTTAAAACTTTTTTTGCATTGATCCATGTCCCCTGGAGCAGGATCCAGGTCCCCAAACACTTTTTATGGCAATAATTTGCATATAAGCCTTTAAAATTAGCACTTTTGATTTTTCACGTTCATGTCCCATACACTTTAATGGTGTTTGCATGTTCGAACAAGCTTTTCGCATGTTCGCATGTTCTGCTGTGAACGGAACCGGGGGGGTGTTAGGCTCATCCCTACTGCCAACCCACTTGGATGCAGCTGCCCCTTTCACTAGCCCTCCAGACCAACTTCTCCCCACAGTCCTCCAGACTGACACTCACCAGCCCACCTGGCTGGCTCTCAGGAGATCTCCCAGATGTGCTGACCTGCTCCTGCTGTCCTCTCTCCTTGCTCACGTGCCTCCAGGAAAGGATTCCTCCGTGTGTTGTAGAAGGGACCCTCAAGCACCCAAGATTAGGGGGCACCCTCAAGGGCCACCGACAGCCTCCTCAGCCCTCCATCTCCATACTCCACCCAACTGCCCTGCTGGCATGGCCCATGTCTATTTATGAGGTGGCCTACTCCCTTCCAGCCCCTTTTTGCTGGGGATTGGTCGTCCTCATAAATATACATGACAGCTCCTCCTTACTCCCACCCTCCAGCTCTAGAAGTTTCTACCAACTTCCAGGGCAGGGGGAAGTGCCAGAGAGAGCTACCAGATGAGTCATCCAACCCCTGAGTCACTAAACCCTGACCCAGATTCACAGCCCAGGCTTGGCCCTAAGCCAAGCTAAAATTTTCCTACATTGATGGCTACTTATGCAAATTCAAGTACACTACTAGAGGGTGTTAAATAAATATTCCTTATACCATAGAAAACTGTACTTTTTGAGCTTTAGTTCCACTTTAAAAACGAAATCTTTATTGAAGGGGGTCTCCAGGAAATGTAAAACTAAGTTGTTTAAGTGTTATATTAGGAGGAAAATCTTACATTTATTTTTACACTGCTCACTCCGCCTATGCTTTTTATCAGAACCTAGTGAGTAGCTAAATAAAAAGTGGCAAATGGAAGCCGCAGATCTGCTGGTGTTACTTTCTGTCTTCATATCATGAATAACCACAAGTTCATCCACTCATTTTCAGATGTTTTTTATGGCTAAAGCACAAATATATATACATCAGCTACCAAACACCATACACTACACACCAATCAGGTCAGCCCACCACAAAACCTAAAAAAACGAATCTGGTGCCGGTCCGGATCAGCAAGGTACCTTACAAAGATCGAGAAGGCAATGATTAAAATATCCACAAAATTACAGCACACAGATGAAGAGCAAATGTTAACGCATTTCATGTTTCAAGTGTTTAAAGTGATTGTAAAGGTTCCTGTTTTTTGTTCTTAAATTAAAGTGGTGTTCCGGACGAAATTATACTTTTTAATTAAAAATCCCCCTATAATACACAAGCTTAATGTATTCTAGTAAAGTTAGTCTGTAAACTAAGGTCTGTTTCGTTAGTTTATAGCAGTAGTTTGTTATTTTATAAACTTACAGCAGGCTGTGGCCATCTTAAGTCTGGGCATCTGAAGCCAGACTGTATTTCTTCCTGCACAAGCAGTGTAATAGGTTTCAGGTCAGGTTTCCATAGCAACGGCAGTGTCAGAGGAAGCTGCCGCCCCTTCCCAGAAAGCATTGCAAACAGGAAATGATGCTATGGGCCGCGGCCAGGGAGGAGGAAGTGAAAAATGAATACAGCAGATATACAGTAAGTGCTGAGAAAATTTTTTTTAAATATCCAATTCGCTTACAGTGCACAGTTTAGTGAGGGATGCTGAAGAGTTGTAAAAGTGGGTGGAACTCCACTTTAACAAACGTGTTATACTTACCTGCTCTGTGCAATTGTTTTGTACAGAGCAGCCCCGAACCTCCTCTTCTGGTGTCCCCTGCCGGTGCTCCTGGCTCCTCCTCTTCTCCAAGCGTCCCCATAGCAAGCTGATTGTTATGGGGGCACTCGTGCAGGCATTCTTCTTTGCAAAATAGCTCAAGCTCTGTCAGATTTGATGGAGAGCGTCTGTGAATAGCAATTTTCAAGTCTTGCCACAGATTCTCAATTGGATTTAGGTCTGAACTTTGACTGGGCCATTCTAACACATGAATATGCTTTGATCTAAACCATTCCATTGTATCTCTGGCTGTATGTTTAGGGTCGTTGTCCTGCTGGAAGGTGAACCTCCACCTCAGTCTCAAGTCTTTTGCAGACTCTAACAGGTTTTCTTCTAAGATTGTCCTGTATTTGGCTCCATCCATCTTCCCATCAACTCTGACCAGCTTCCCTGCACCAGCTGTAGAAAAGCATCCTCACAACGTGATGCTGCCACCACCATGTTTCACGGTGGGGATGGTGTGTTCAGGGTGATGTGCAGTGTTAGTTTTCCGCCACACATAGCGTTTTGCTTTTAGGCCAAAAAGTTCAATTTTGGTCTCACCTGTACAGAGCACCTTCTTCCACATGATTGCTGTATCCCCCACATGGCTTCTCGCAAACTGTAAACAGGACTTCTTATGGCTTTCTTTCAACAATGACTTTCTTCTTTCCACTCTTCCATAAAGGCCAGATTTGTGGAGAACACGACTAATAGTTGTCCTGTGGACAGATTCTCCCACCTGAGCTGTGGATCTCTGCAGCTCCTCCAGAATTACCATGGGCCTCTTGGCTGCTTCTCTGATTAATCCTCTCCTTGCCCGGCCTGTCAGTTTAGGTGGACGGCCATGTCTTGGTAGGTTTGCAGTTGTGTCATACTCTTTTCATTTTCGGATGATGGATTGAACAGAGCTCTGTGATATGTTCAAAGCTCAGGATATTTTTTTATAACCTAACCCTGCTTTAAACTGCTCCACAACTTTATCCCTGACTTGTCTGGTGTGTTTCTTGGCCTTCATGATGCTGTTTGTTCCCTAAGGTTTTCTAACAAACCTCTAAAGGCTTCACAGAACATCTGTATTTACACGGAGATTAAATTACACAAAGGTGGACTCTATTTACTAATTAGGTGACTTCTGAAGGCAATTGGTTCCACTCGATTTTAGTTAGGGGTATCAGAGTAAAGGGGGGCTGAATACAAATGTACGCCACACTTTTCACATATTCATTTGTAAAAAATTTGAAAACCATTTATCATTTTCCTTCCACTTCACAATTATGTGCCACTTTGTGTTGGTCTATCACATAACATCCCAATGAAATAAATTTACGTTTTTGGTTGTAGCATGACCAAATGTGGAGAATTTCAAGGGGTATGAATACTTTTTCAAGGCACCGTAGAAGCTGAGATTTACCACACCGCACAAACCTAGGGCCCTTGTCCCTCCCCACGGCTGTGACTGGACAGCAAATGGAAAAGCAGCAGACATATAAACACATCCTTCTGTCACTATGCTATCTATCAGCATGCTCCTTGTTTACGCATGAGCACTGAAGAACAACTGATTGGTTCCTTTTTTGTGCTGCGTCTTCCTCTCCCAGCCTGAGCTCTGCTGTGCAGGGTTTGCAAAATGCCGATACCAAGTCAGATCGAGGCGCTTACACTGCTTGCATTTAACCACTTCCGGACTGCCGCACGCCGATGTACGTCCCTACTTTGGGGACGGATATCATTGTTATGGCAGCAGCTAGCTGCCATAACCCCGGTATCCCCGTGTTCGGCCGGCGGTCCGGGACAGGATAAAAGTGGTCTCTGCTGCGGATTCGCCACAAGATCACTTTTATCAGCGGCCGCAGAGGGGCCATCCCGCCACAATCCGGTGCCCTCCGCCGCTTACCGGAGCCATCGGCAGAGGCGGACATGGGCTGACATGAAGACGAGTGAGGGGAAGATGGCCCCCACCCGTCTCAATGACAATGCAGGGCAGAAGCGATGTCAAAACGTCACTTCCGCCCATAGCTCTTAAATAGGAATAAAAGTGACACATTTTTTTTTAAACAGTGTAAAAATAAAAAGTAAAAGGTAAAATAAATTAGAAAAAAAAAATGTAAAACACGCCCCGTCCCACCGAGCTCGCGTGCAGAAGCGAACGCATACGTGATTAGCGCCCAAATATGAAAACGGTGTTCAAACCACACATGTGAGGTATCGCCGTGATCGATAGAGCAAAAGCAATAATTCTAACCCTAGACCTCCTCTTTAACGCAAAACATGTAACTTTTTTAAATGTCGCCTATGGAGATTTTTAAGGGTAAAAGTTTATCGCTATTCCACGAGCGGTCGCAATTTTGAAGCGTGACATATTGGGTATCAATTTACTCGGCGTAACATTATCTTTCACAATATAAAAAAAAATTTGGCTGACTTTACTGTTGTCTTATTTTTTATTTCAAAAAGGTGTTTTTTTTTTTAAAAAGTGCGCTTGTAAGACCGCTGCGCAAATACGGTGTGACAGAAAGTTTTGCTGTGACTGCCATTTTATTCTCTAGGATGTTAGAAAAAAAATGTATAATGTTTTCTAATTTTCTAGCAAAAAAAAAAATGTTTTTAACTTGTAAACACCACATCTAAAAAAATAAGAGGCCCGGTCTTAAAGTGGTTAATAAAATGATTGATTTATGAATGCAGAGCTTAAATTTTATATCATCATTATGGTCAGGTTCAAACGTATGCTATGGCAAGATGAATCAGGTGACACAATACGCCCAGGAGATGCAATGTATTTGAGCGTTATTTGCAGGAATTGGGTAATATGTTGCTTCACTCCAAATGACCGACGTTCACATTATTGCCAAAGCGGATTGTAAGATACACTCGAATTTCTCAGTTACTACTCATCAGCAACCTCTTTACCTTGTCTTAGTCATTTGCAAACATCCTCTGTTGTGGGTAGATTAGACACAGTCCATCCCATACAGAGAACACCACATAGATCTCTTAGCCAGAATTTTAGTGTGTTTATTCGTACAACATATCTAAGGGTTGATTTACTAAATCAGTGTGCAAAATCTGCTGCAGTTCTGCATAGAAACCAATCAGCTTCCAGGTTTTATTGTCAAAGCTTAATTGAACAAGCTGAAGTTAGAAGTAGACATGTGCACACTGAAATATTTTGTTTCGGAATTTCGTTTTCGTCCGAAAAATACATTTATTTAGTTACTCCCGAAATTGGTTTTTGTTTATTTTGTTTCGTTAAAAAAAAATGTATTCGTCCGAAAATCCGATATAATTAAGGTCGAATCTGTCATTGAAGGCTTATGGTGTCTGTCGAACGTTCTAAGAAGATTCGATGGAGCAGCTAAACTGTACGACGCCGCAATCGTACATTTCCGGACGAATGTTCCGCCTACAAGCTTTCTAATGTTGTATGACGCTAGTAATAATTATATTTGTTAATTATTATTACTAGTCAACCAACATTAGAATTCTTCCTTCTATATTCTATGGGCGGAGCATTTGACCATAAATGTCCGCTTGCAGCGACTGTTTCGTCGAATCTTCATGTTGAAACTTTTCTCTCTATGTCGAATAATCTTGGACTAATAGAGTTAGGTGAGGCACATTCGACCTTTTTTGCTATATTCTCTATAATGTCAAATCTTTTCTCTCTATGTCGAATCTTTTCTCTCTATGTAGAATAATCTTGGACTAATAGAGCTAAGGTTAGGCACATTCGACCACAGGTTCGATGGACACAGATCGCTATTGTCAGCGTCATGTCGAATCTCCTATCTATATTGAACTGTTGTCACAACAAAAATGAAAATAAAGCATTTGTTTATGTTGGATCTTACGGTTTTTGGATTCTGCACGTTCGCTATCGTTTGTTAAAACGATAACGAAAATACCCAAAATTCGGACGAAAACAAATGCACATGTCTAGTTAGAAGCTTGGCTACCATGCCAGTGGCGGCCCGTCTATTAGGGGTGCCCGGGCACCGCCCCCTCTCTCCACGCCACCCCCTATATGCAATGGATAGACTCATGCATAGCATGAATCTATCCATGGCCGCCTTTGCCACCCCCTATTCAGGCGTGCAGCCCCTTTCAGGATGCCGGGCGCCTAAATTACACCATTTTTTTGAAGCACCTGATTAGAGTAATAGGCACTAATAGGCTTCAAATATGCGGGCTTGTGGTGCAGAGCATTGCGCCAAGAGCCCACCCAGGTGTTACAACAGCGAATGAATATTCACTGTTGTAACACTGATCCTCAATCCGGCCAATCAGAAGCAGGTGTGAGAACCCTTTACTGATTGGCCAAAAAGAGAAGACTCCCAATTGGAAATTGAAATGAAATTGAATTGCAAATGGAAGCCAGAGCTGTCGCCCTTAGAGAGCAGGAGAATAGGAGAGCCACCACTGCCCAGAGCCCGGGAGAAGGGCTGCATAGATAGGGTAAGTGCACCAGATCCGCCAACGAACAGACGGACCGTCGTGGGGGGGGGGGGTCGGGGTAGTGTTACCGTCTGCCACCCCCCCAAAGAAAATGACCACTGGCCGCCACTGTACCACGCACAGCTGCACTAGATATTGCACTCTCCAGTATTAGTAAATCAACCCTATCATTTCATCAGAAGATTTTTGTTGAAATGAATGGTCTAGTAACACGGTCTCTTTAAATTAACTTCTGTTTGTTCTATTACCACTTGCCTGTGTAGGTGTACCCAAATTGGTATCTTTTTTATTAAAGGTATTTATTTTTGTGTAGCACATCCCATGTAGGATCTGCTAGTTAGGATTCCCCACTGCTACAGGACCAGGCACACAGAATTTCATTTATGCATTCCAGCACAGAAAAACAGTCATTGACTTGTTTTTTTGTTGTTGTTTATTAGGGGTTGATAACTTGGACGGGGTAGGGAATTTATGGGATGCCCAACTTGTCCCAAAAATGTCCAGAACTATTAACAGAGGGGACAACTTCCTCACTATGTACACTGAACGATCCTCTTCTTCCTGCCTCCTGCACAAACTTGATTCACATTTGCAGCTCCTGCTGATCACTCCAGGGTAAATAACAGTCTTTAGACCCCTTTTACACTGACAGCGGCGCTTTTCACTCACTAGTGGGATGGTTTTAACCCCAAAAAAGGGTTAAAAACTCCTGTTTGGCAGGGCTTTCAAAGCTCTTTTAAAGTGGTTGTAAACCCTTTACAACCACTTTAACCTACAGGTAAGCCTAACTTAAGGCTTACCAGTAGGTGCTTGAAATATCTCCCAGAATATTTGCAAATCGCCGTAGGGTGATTTCTTCTGCGCATACACCGGAGTTAGAAAGGGCACGCTGTCATGCCGTTAAAGGTGGCTCCCGCGCCCATGCCCGGGAGTGACGTCACCCAACATCACATGACTCCGGCCAGTCACAGAGCCGGAGTTCGCGGCCCCGGAAGGAAGAGGGGTGAAGAATGGATGCTCACTACTAGCGAGGAAGACAAGGACATCACGGGCTTCTCCTGCAGGTAAGTGTCACATAATGGGCTACTATGCGATCCATAGTAGCCCATTATGCTTTACAGGGAAACAAAGAGGAAGGAACACCCATCAGGGTTTACTTCCTCTTTAAGGCCTTTTGGAAACACTGCCCATTCATTGCAATGGGCAAGGCATTTTGGAAGCACTACTCCCAACACGCCCCAAAGATGCTGCTTGCAGCACTTTTGGTAACGTCCCACAAGCGCACCACCGGAGTGTGAAAAGTCACACTGCAGTGAATGGGAGGCGGTTTTCAGGCGCTTAGCAGAGGCTATTTCTAGCGCTAAAAAAACCTGAGAACCGCCCCAGTGTGAAAGGGTTCTCAGTGCTGATTCAGCGACTACCTATTACAGACTGGGAACTTCCCATCCTTTGTGGATAAAGTAGTACAATATAGAGTGAACAGCATCTCCTTCTGCATTCCTGTAGAGTCTGAGCCCAGTTCTACTACTGCAGAAGATACCATCCCATCTGGCTGCTTGCTTCCCCAGTCCTCCTGACTGGCACACTTCCCCAGTCCTCCTGACTGGCACATTTCCCCAGTCCTCCTGACTGGCACACTTCCCCAGTCCTCCTGACTGGCACATTTCCCCAGTCCTCCTGACTGGCACACTTCCCCAGTCTTCCTGACTGGCACATTTCCCCAGTCTTCTTGACTGGCACACTTCCCCAATCCTCCTGACTGGCACATTTCCCCAGTCCTCCTGACTGGCACACTTCCCCAGTCTTCCTGACTGGTATACTTGCCCAGTCCTTACTGACAAGCACACTTCCCCAAGTCTTCCTGACTAGCACACTTCCATGGAGATTCCCCAGGGCAAGGATGAAGACTTTAGTTTTCTCAACCCCAGTCCTCAAGGCGCCCCAACAGGTCATGCTTTCAGGATTTCTCTCAGATGAAACGGCTGTGGTAATTACTAAGGCAGTGAAACTGATCAAATTACCTGTTCAAATTTATGGAGAGCCTGAAAACATGACCTGTTGGGGCGTCTTGAGGACTGGAGTTAAGAAATGCTGCTTTAGCACACCGCCATCTTCAGAGAGCACTGCTACAGCTGCCAGTCTCTCTCCCTTGTGTTGTCCCTGCATTGTGCTGATATTACTCACTGTCCCGCTGCCTCTTCCGGCATGAATCCCTCCAGTTGCCTGCTATGGTGGGATCATTCCACACTAGCTATCCCGAGCTCCAGCCCAAGGTAAAACCCCTCCCCAGCAGGGGTCCCACAAGGACCACCAACAGCCTCTCCTTGGCACTCCATCTCCATCTGCCACCAGACTTCCCTGCTGACATGGCCTATCTCTATTTATGGAATTTTCTTAGTCCCCTGCCAGCCCACCTCTGGGGATTGGCTGAGGTTCCATGACTATTTATGGCAGCTCATCCCCACCTCTGCTCTAGTTCTAGAACATTCTCCAATATTCCAGATACCAGGGGGAGGCACCAGAAAGCTGCCAGGATGAGTCATCCAGCCCTGGCCTCCAATAACCCTGACCCAATTAGTTGACTCAAGTTTAATCCTAGAGCCAGACTATGCTTTTACCTACACTACCCTTTTAGTAGCACACAATAGAGGGTGCTACACCTGTATTTTGAGGTGTACAAAGTAACAAAACAGTCATCATATACATACATTTAGATGGGGTAGTAAATTCACTCACAGATACTGTATATACTCATGTGCATTGCTCCCCATCACTGTCTGTTGTAGCAGAAGTAAACGTGTTGGAGAGGGCAGGGCCCCTAAGAAGAGCAAAGGAAGAACAACAATGGTTCACCAACAAAATTGGGGGTGTTATAAGGTGTGATAAGAATTATATACAACAAATTGGCTCAGCCATGTAGCTAGTCTGCCAGACTGGGCCCTGTGTCACAGTGAGCCATGGTTGCCAATTTTGTATATCATTTTTAATTTGGGTAGCAGATCATTTATGATTCCCACCAGTTGACTGGTAAGGGGTGAGTTGGTATCTCTCCAGAGTAAAAGGATAACCTTCCTGGCATAGAAGAATATCAAGCAGATCATGTTTTATTTTATTTCTTGACCCATGATGGCATTATACAGTCTACTCTTCTCTGAAATGTGTATATTGTCACAGATAGGGGAACTAGATTCATGTATGAAATGGTTCACAGTTTATGAAATACATATATTTGTTGATTTAACTGGAAGTTTGTTAGATGAGGAACCCACACGATGCAACAAGACACAACATCCTTATCACTCATTACCATGCATAACGTTCAGCACATTGGGCAGTGTAAACCACAGTCACATCTACAGTATCTCACAAAAGTGAGTACACCCCTCACATTTTTGTAAATATTTTATTCTATCTTTTTATGTGACAACTGAAGAAATGACACTTTGCTACAATGTAAAGTAGTGAGTGTACAGCTTGTATAACAGTGTAAATTTGCTGTCCCCTCAAAATAATTCAACACATAGTCATTAATGTCCAAACCACTGGCAACAAAAGTGAGTACACCCCTAAGTGAAAATGTCCAAATTGGGCCCAAAGTGTCAATATTTTGAGTGGCCACCATTATTTTCCAGCACTACCTTAACCCTCTTGGGCATGGAGTTCACCAGAGATTTACAGGTTGCCACTGGAGTCCTCTTCCCCTCCTCCATGACGACATCACGGAGCTGGTGGATGTTAGAGACCTTACGCTCCTCCACCTTCCTTTTGAGGATGCCCCACAGATGCTCAATAGGGTTTAGGTCTGGAGACATGCTTGGCCAGTCCATCACCTTTACCATCAGCTTCTTTAGCAAGGCAGTGGTCCTCTTGGAGGTGTGTTTGGGGTTGTTATCATGTTGGAATACTGCCCTGCGGCCCAGTCTCTGAAGGAAGGGGATCATGCTCTGCTTCAGTATGTCACAGGACATGTTGGCATTCATGGTTCCCTCAATGAACTGTAGCTCCCCAGTGCCGTCAGCACTCATGCAGCCCCAGACCATGACATTCCCACCACCATGATTGACTATAGGCAAGACACACTTGTCTTTGTACTCCTCACCTGGTTCCTCCACACACGCTTGACACCATGTGAACCAAATAAGTTTATCTTGGTCTCATCAGACCACAGGACATGGTTCCAGTAATCCATGTCCTTAGTCTGCTTGTCTTCAGCAGACTGTTTGCTGGCTTTCTTGTGCATCATCTTTAGAAGAGGCTTCCTTCTGGGATGACAGCCATGCAGACCAATTTGGTGCAGTGTGCGGTGTATGGTCTGAGCACTGACAGGCTGACCCCCCACCCCTTCAACCTCTGCAGCAATGCTGGCAGCACTCATACATCTATTTCCCAAAGACAATTTCTGGATACGACGCTAAGCATGTGCACTCAACTTCTTTGGTTAACCATGGTGAGGCCTGTTCTGAGTGGAACCTGTCCTGTTAAACTGCTGTATAGTCTTGGCCATCGTGCTGCAGCTCAGTTTCAGGGTCTTGGCAGACTTCTTATAGCCTAGGCCATCTTTATGTAGAGCAACAATTTTTTTTTTTCAGATCCTCAGAGAGTTCTTTGCCATGAGGTGCCATGTTGAACTGCCAGTGACCAGTATGAGAGAGTGAGAGCGATAACACTAAATTTAACACACCTGCTCCCCATTCACACCTGAGACTTGTAACACTAACGAGTCACATGACACCAGGGAGGGAAAATGGCTAATTGGGCCCGATTTGGAAATTTTCCCTTAGGGGTGTACTCACTTTTGTTGCCAGTGGTTTAGACATTAATGGCTGTGTGTTGAGTTATTTTGAGGAGAAAGCAAATTTACACTGTTATTCAAGCTGTACACTCACTACTTTACATTGTAGCAAAGTGTCATTTCTTCAGTGTTATCACATGAAAAGATAGAATAAAATATTTACAAAAATATGAGGGGTATACTCACTTTTGTGAGATACTGTATATAAATGTGGCGTGGCTTTTATGGTGTGTGAATATTGCTGAGAAAATCTTGAAGCTGAAGAGTTCTTGGAGGTTGATAAATATTCAAAAACAAATAACAAAGTAAGAGCAACAATTTAAATCTCTGTGTGCCTGTGTCAACTTTTTTTGGTTTTGAGAAATGTAAAAAAGGATGAGAAGGACCAGTGAAAGCATGAGAAGTATTATTTAAAGAGACTCTGTTGCCTGTCCTTTCATTTTGGTGTAGCACCCTCCTAGATTAGTGCAGATTGTTAGGTCAATGTAGTCTAGCTCCTCTTTAATCAGTAGAGCAACGATTGATTATTTTGGTCTGCTCAGTGTCTCACAGGCTGCTGCCCTGATTACTGTCCCCTGTACTCTGGAGGATTCTAGAATCATAGTGGGAGGAAGAACAAGATGGGCAGCCTGAATATTTATAGGTTATAGAGCCAATCTCTGGGGAGGTGTGCCTAGTAGGTGGGTGCCCAGTAGGTGGCTGAAACCCCATAAATAGTTAGAGACCTGAAACTGGTGGGAGAGTTTCTGGGTCCAGTCCTGCTGGATGGGACCCATGTGCAAGAATTACTGGGGTGCTATCTAGAAGACATTGAAATCCCAGCTGAAGCTGTAGCTGGGGGGCCTATGTGCAAAGCTTAGTCCTGGAGTTTGTTTAGCCCTGGAGAAGCTCACTGGAATGTACTAGGTGGAAGTTGGGGGGAAAGTGTCCAGCTGTCCTATGGTGATGTGAATCTGTGTCTCCCTCACTGGAGAGTGCCCGGTGGATATCAGAAGGAGACAACCATTGTTACTGTGCCTGTGTGAATAAATGCCCCCAGTGCTGGATGTAAGTAGCTATGTGCAGATTTTTTGGTCCTTTGGGAAAAGTCATAGTCACCCATCAGCAGTAGAGACTGTATAGGACTTTTCATGTAAAGTACAGGCCGGCAACTCGACAGCTTCTCCATAGAAAATTTTTATTTAAGCATTACAGCGATAACATCATCCAAAAATTCTGACGCTTTTTGGCCTTAGGCCTTCATCAAAAGCATCTCTATGTAGGACTTTTGTGCAGACATAGAAGAGTCCTCAAATAGTTCTAGCCACCAGTTTGGGGTATTCCATGCTCCCTTCACCCCATCTAAGTTCAATGTCCCAATAAAATTACAAAAAGACACCCCTAGACTGTTCTATTCGAGCCAGTAGAAGATTGAAGCAAATGCTGTGTGCCTGGCTTTGTCTTCTTTAACTGGGGAAAAGGACTCAAGTTCACCAGCTGCTCCTAACGGGGTTTGCTACGTGAGCAAAAACCTTTCCATATGATTATAAGTGCATTTAACAGATTTTTTTTGTTGTATGTTATTTACCTGTAAAAGCCAAAAGCTCTAATGCCCTGTACACACGGTCAGATTTTCCGACGGAAAATGTGTGATAGGACCTTGTTGTCGGAAATTCCGACCGTGTGTAGGCTCCATCACAAATTTTCCATCGGATTTTCCGACACACAAAGTTTGAGAGCAGGCTATAAAATTTTCCGACAACAAAATCTGTTGTCGGAAATTCCGATCGTGTGTACACAAATCCGACGGACAAAGTGCCACGCATGCTCAGAATAAATAAAAAGATGAAAGCTATTGGCCACTGCCCTGTTTATAGCCCCGACGTACGTGTTTTACGTCACCGCGTTTAGATCGATCGGATTTTCAGACAACTTTGTGTGACCATGTGTATGCAAGACAAGTTTGAGCCAACATCCGTCGGAAAAAATCCTAGGATTTTGTTGTCGGAATGTCCGAACAAAGTCCGACCGTGTGTACGGGGCATAAGACTGTGTGTGCTCTAAGTTGTGTGCCACCATTTTGGATGTGATGTCAGTAGTACCAGCAGAATCAAGTGACACTCTATAGTATTTCCCTTCACTCTATCCCCAGGGGATGTGAGGGGAGGAACAGAGGAGCACAAAGAGTAAAGAGACACTCCCAGAGGAGGAGAGGACTATGTACAAGGACAAAGGGGCTGTGCTGGGGTATTGACTTTTTGGAGTAGCTTGTAGTAAGGCCCTGCTCATAAGAGCTTACAATCTAAAAGGGTGGGTCAAGTGGCACAAAAGGTAACTGTGATGGATGAGCTGGTGGAAGAATTAAAAGTTCAGTATTATATTATATAATTTATGGAAAAGAAAAGCACTGGAAGTAAGAATTTAAATACTTGATCTTTTCAGTGCTTTTACCTATAATTTTTTTAGATTGGTGACAGGGTCTGTTCTCTCTACAGTTGCCCCAAAACATTCACTGACCCACCAATTGTAGCTAAATGACTGATATCCACTCTGTCAATCTTTTCTTTCAGGTTTCATTGGTTCAATGTCTAGGGGAGAGAGAAATGGGAATTACAGGATGCCCAAAATAGCAATGAAGCATTTCCTCTGCTCAAATCTTTTCACCCTTCCTCACAGGCTGGTAGTGTGTTTTTAGGCCCGAGACCAGCAATATTTAGCTGAGTGCATTTAAGCCAAAAACAGCAATTTTCAGTTATACAGTATCTCACAAAAGTGAGTACACCCCTCACATTTTTGTAAATATTTTATTCTATCTTTTCATGTGACAACACTGAAGAAATGACACTTTGCTACAATGTAAAGTAGTGAGTGTACAGCTTGTATAACAGTGTAAATTTCCTGTCCCCTCAAAATAACTCAACACACAGTCATTAATTCTAAACCTCTGGCAACAAAAGTGAGTACACCCCTAAGTGAAAATGTCCAAATTGCGCCCAATTAGCCATTTTCCCTCCCCAGTGTAGTGTGACTCGTTAGTGTTACAAGGTCTCAGGTGTGAATGGAGAGCAGGTGTGTTAAATTTGGTGTTATCGCTCTCACTATCTCATACTGGTCAATGGAAGTTCAACATAGCACCTCATGGCAATATACTATGCTAATACTAACAATACTAAATACTAACAATAAGTTACAAAGCCATCCACAACTCTGCCCCCAGCTACATCACTAGCCTAGTCTCAAAATACCAACCTAATCGCCCTCTTCGTTCCTCCCAAGACCTCTTGCTTTCTAGCTCCCTCATCACCTCCTCCCATATCTGCCTCCAGGACTTCTCCCGAGCCTCGCCCATCCTCTGGAATTCCCTACCCCAATCTGTCAGATTGTCTCCAAACTTATCCACTTTTAGGCGATCCCTGAAAACTTTCCTCTTCAGAGAAGCCTATCCTGCCTCCATCTAACAACTGCACTATTTTCTCCATTAGCTCATCCCCCACAGCTATTACCCTTTTGTATAACTTGACCCTCCCTCCTAGATTGTAAGCTCTAATGAGCAGGGCTCTCTGATTCCTCCTGTATTGAATTGTATTGTAATTGTACTGTCTGCCCTAATGTTGTAAAGCGCTGCGTAAACTGTCGGCGCTATATAAATCCTGTATAATATTAATAATAATAATAATGGCAAAGAACTCTCTGAGGATCTGAAAAAAAGAATTGTTGCTCTACATAAAGATGGCCTAGGCTATAAGAAGATTGCCAGGACCCTGAAACTAAGCTGTAGCACGGTGGCCAAGACCATACAGCGGTTTAACAGGACAGGTTCCACTCAGAACAGGCCTCGCCATGGTCGACCAAAGAAGTTGAGTGCACATGCTCAGCGTCATATCCAGAGGTTGTCTTTGGTAGATAGACGTATGAGTGCTGCCAGCATTGCTGCAGAGGTTGAAAGGGTGGGGGTCAGCCTGTCAGTGCTCAGACCATACGCCACACACTGCATCAAATTATTTGGCTTAGATGGTGTCAAGAGTGTGTGGCGGCAACC
This sequence comes from Lithobates clamitans, assembly GCA_037952925.1. Taxonomy (NCBI): domain Eukaryota; kingdom Metazoa; phylum Chordata; class Amphibia; order Anura; family Ranidae; genus Lithobates; species Lithobates clamitans. The sequence goes on from JBBGZY010001153.1 coordinate 476,773, forward strand.
AGGTGAGGAGTACAAAGACAAGTGTGTCTTGCCTACAGTCAAGCATGGCAGTGGGAGTGTCATGGTCTGGAGCTAAATGAGTGCTGTGGGGAGCTACAGTTCATTGAGGGAACCATGAATGTCAACATGTACTGTGACATACTGAAGCAGAGCATGATCCCCTCCCTTCGGAGACTAGGCCACAGGGCAGTATTCAAACATAACGACCCCAGACACACCTCCAAGATGACCACTGCCTTGCTAAAGTAGCTGAGGGTAAAGGTGATGGACTGACCAAGCATGTCTCCAGACCTAAACCCTATTGAGCATCTGTGGGGCATGCTCAAATGGTGGAGGAGCGCAAGGTCTCCAATATCCTCCAGGTCCGTGATGTCGTCATGGAGGAGTGGAAGAGGACTCCAGTGGCAACCTGTGAAGCTCTGGTGAACTCCATGCCCAATAGGCAGTGCTGGAAAATAATGGTGGCCACACAAAATATTGACACTTTGGGCCTAATTTCGACATTTTTATTTAGGGGTGTACTCACTTTTGTTGCCAGCGGTTTAGACATTAATGGTTGTGTGTTGAGTTATTTTGAGGGGACAGCAAATTTACACCGTGAAAAAAAAAATCCCCTGCGTTAAAAATACTAATTAGTGATTAAGCCTGCCGCTGCTGTACATGACATAAGTCAAACCATGGAAAAAAGGGTAAGAGTATAAGTGCAACTGTAGTGTGTACAAAATGAAGTGCTAAATGAATTAACCACTTCCCTACCCCCGGGCCGCCATTATATAACGTAATTTCTTCCCAAGCCTCTAGGGGACGTGCCCGCCGCGTCACTAGGCACCCGATGAGCGTGCCCGGCGGCCACAATGTCCGCCGGGCACCCGCAATTGCCCGTTTACACACACAGATCCACGTCCTGTCAGAGGAGAGGAGACCGATGGTGTGTTCCCAGTACAGAGGAAAACCGATCGGTCTGCTCCCCTTGTGAGTCCCCGCCCCCTACAATTAGAATCACTCCCTAGGAAACATAATTAACCCCTCAATCACCCCTAGTGTTAACCACTTCCCTGGCAGTCACATTTACACAGTAATCCGTGCATTTTTTTATAGCTCTGATCGCTGTATAAATGTGAATGGTCCCAAAATAGTATCAAAAGTGTCCAAAGTGTCCGCTGCAATATCGCGGTCACGATAAAAATCACAGATTGCCGCCATTAATAGTAAAAAAAAAAAAAAACAATAAAAATGCCATAAATTTATCCCCTATTTTGTAGACGGTATAACTTTTGCGCAAACCAATCAATATACGCTTATTGCGTTTTTTTTTACCAAAAATATGTAGAAGAGTACATATCGGCCTAAACTGAGGAGAAAAAATAGTTTTTTTGTTTTTTTTTAATGGGATATTTATTATAGCAAAAAGTAAAAAATATTGTGTTTTTCTCAAAATTGTCGCTCTTTTTTTGTTTATAGCACAAAAAATAAAAACTGCAGAGGTGATCAAATACCACCAAAAGAAAGCTCTATTTGTGGGGAAAAAAATTATCAAAATTTCATATGGGTACAGTGTTGCATGACCGCGCAATTGTCATTCAAAGTGTAACAGCGCTGAAAGCTGAAAATTGGTCTGGGCAGGAAGGGGGTGAAAATGCCCAGTATTGAAATGGTTACAGGTCTTTGATAATGCCCTGTGGGAAGGGAGAAACACAACGTCAGATGCACCTTGCGGCACCGTGGTGACATCACGTCCAATGCCTGTTCAATTGCAGTTAGGTTGTGAGAGAACCTATTGATTAATGGACTGGTAATTGATGTTCATCCGTTTGCCCTCATTGGAACCTTGTAAAGATTGATTTTATGATTGGTACTCTCTAAAGATTGATTTTATGATTGGTACTCTCTAAAGATTGATTTTATGATTGGTACTCTCTAAAGATTGATTTTATGATTGGTACTCTCTAAAGATTGATTTTATGATTGGTACTCTCTAAAGATTGATTTTAATGAATCAAGACGTACTTACATAATAAAGAAACAAGGCGTACTTTACTATGTGGGCTCTTTCTCCATATGTTTGTGCCTGAAAACACCCCAGGAAGGATCGCACCCAGGAGTTGGCATTTTCATCACCCCGCTCACCATACTAAGCCTACCTGACCCGCAATGCAGTACTGCTTGGGAGTCCATTGGATCTGGTGAGTTCAACCATAAGGGGGGTGTGGATCCCGTATGCACCTGTTTACAGTAGACATGTGCGCCGTCAATAAATTTGTTTCGTTCCATTTCATATTAGCCGTTAATTCGTATTTTCGTTAGGTTTGTTAACTTTTCGTAACAATTACAAACATTTGTTATGATGAATTTAAAAAGCAAAAAATACCTTTCTCAATATGGCAGTCATCGGACTCATTATGCTCATTATGAGGGGCTCCCACCATCCCTGTTCTGTGCTGACTTCCTCCTGGGGCTGTACCCCTGCTGTGCTCATTATGAGGGGCTCCCACCATCCCTGTACTGTGCTGACTTCCTGGGTTTGTACCCCTGTTGTGCTCATTATGAGGGGCTCCCACCATCCCAGTGCTGTGCTGACTTCCTGGGGCTGTACCCCTACTGTGCTTATTATGAGGGGCTCCCACCATCCCTGTACTGTGCTGACTTCCTGGGTTTGTACCCCTGCTGTGCTTATTATGAGGGGCTCCCACCATCCCTGTACTGTGCTGACTTCCTGGGGCTGTACCCCTACTGTGCTTATTATGAGGGGCTCCCACCATCCCTGTACTGTGCTGACTTCCTGGGTTTGTACCCCTGCTGTGCTTATTATGAGGGGCTCCCACCATCCCTGTACTGTGCTGACTTCCTGGGTTTGTACCCCTGCTGTGCTTATTATGAGGGGCTCCCACCATCCCTGTTCTGTCCTGACTTCCTCCTGGGGCTGTACCCCTGCTGTGCTTATTATGAGGGGCTCCCACCATCCCTGTACTGTGCTGACTTCCTGGGGCTGTACCCCTGCTGTGCTTATTATGAGGGGATCCCACCATCCCTGTACTGTGCTGACTTCCTGGGGCTGTACCCCTGCTGTGCTTATTATGAGGGGCTCCCACCATCCCTGTACTGTGCTGACTTCCTGGGCTTGTACCCCTGCTGTGCTTATTATGAGGGGCTCCCACCATCCCTGTACTGTGCTGACTTTCTGGGGCTGTACCCCTGCTGTGCTCATTATGAGGGGCTCCCACCATCCCTGTACTGTGCTGACTTCCTGGGTTTGTACCCCTGCTGTGCTTATTATGAGGGGCTCCCACCATCCCTGTACTGTGCTGACTTCCTGGGGCTGTACCCCTGCTGTGCTTATTATGAGGGGCTCCCACCATCCCTGTACTGTGCTGACTTCCTGGGCTTGTACCCCTGCTGTGCTTATTATGAGGGGCTCCCACCATCCCTGTACTGTGCTGACTTTCTGGGGCTGTACCCCTGCTGTGCTCATTATGAGGGGCTCCCACCATCCCTGTACTGTGCTGACTTCCTGGGTTTGTACCCCTGCTGTGCTCATTATGAGGGGCTCCCACCATCCCTGTACTGTGCTGACTTTCTGAGGCTGTACCCCTGCTGTGCTCATTAGAAGGGGCTCCCACCATCCCTGTGCTGTGCTCATTATGAGGGGATCCCATCATCCCTGTACTGTGCTCATTATGAGGGGCTCCCATCATCCCTGTGCTGTGCTGACTTCCCAGAGGAAGTCAGCACAGCACAGGGGTGGTGGGAGCCCCTCATAATGAGCACAGCACAAGGATGGTGGGAGCCCCCTCATAATGAGCACAGCACAGGGATGGTGGGAGCCCCTCATAAAGAGCACAGCAGGGGTACAAACCCAGGAAGTCAGCACAGCACAGGGATGGCGGGAGCCCCTCATAATACGCACAGCAGGGGTACAAACCCAGGAGGAAGTCGTACTGTACTGTGCTGACTTCCTCCTGGGTTTGTACCCATGCTGTGCTCATTATGAGGGGCTCCCACCATCCCTGTTTATGTGCACGTCTTTTTTGGATTTTCATTGTTCACATGCTTAGCCACTTCAGTCCCGGACCATTTGGCTGGCAAAAGACCAGAGCACTTTTTACGATTCGGCACTGCGTCTCTTTAACTGACAATTGCGCGGTCATGCAACGTGGCTCCCAAAGAAAGATGACGCCCTTTTTTCCCCACAAATAGAGCTTTCTTTTGGTGGTATTTGATCATCTCTGTGGATTTTATTTTTTGCGCTATAAACCAAAAAAGATCGACAATTTTGAAAAAAACGCATTATTTTTTGCTATAATAAATATATAGAATTTTTTTTTCCCTCAGTTTAGGCCGATATCCCTGCTATATAGGAACACTGATCGGTTTCCTCCCCTAGTCAGTCCCATCCCCCCCACAGTTAGAATCACTCCCTCAGTAACACATTTAACCCCTTGATCGCCCCCTAGTGTTAACTCTTTCCCTGCCAGTGACATTTATACAGTAATCAGTGCATATTTATAGCACTGATCGCTGTATAAATGTCAATGGTCCCAAAATAGTGTCAAAAGTGTCCGATCTGTCTGCTGCAATGTCACAGTCACAATAAAAGCAGATCACCGCCATTACCAGTAAAAAAAAAAAAAAAATAATAAAAATGCCATAAATCAATAACCTATTTTGTATAACTTTTGTGCAAACCAATCAACATACGCTTATTGCGATTTTTTTTTTTACCAAAAATATTTAGAAGAATACATATCGGCCTAAACTGGGAAAAAAATATATATATTTTTTTTAAATTGGGGATATTTATTATAGCAAAAAGTAAAAAATATTGTGCTTTTTTTCAAAATTGTCGCTCTTTTTTTGTTTATAGCGCAAAAAATAAAAACCACTGAGGTGATCAAATACCACCAAAAGAAATCTCTATTTGTGGGGGAAAAAAAACTTTCATTTGGGTACAGTGTTGCATGATTGCGCAATTGTCATTCAAAATGTTATAGCACTGAAAGCTGAGATTTGACCTGGGCAGGAAGGGGGTGAAAATGCCCAAATTGAAGTGGTTATACTGCGGTAGGTCGGCTCGTTCCCGCAAATCTCCGCAGCTGTACGTGGGCCCTTTAAACAGCTACAGCAGGCACGTGCGCAAGCCCGCTGCATGGTGGGGGACCCGATGCGCGTGGCCGGCTGGCTCGATGTCCTCCAGCCACTCACGATCACGAGCAGGAGAGCAAGAACGGGGATGTGTGTGTGTAAACACACACACACATCCTCATTCTGACAGGAGAGGAGAGACAGATCGTCTGTTCCTACTAGTTAGGAACAGCAATCTCGCTCCTCCTCTAGTCAGTCCCATCACCCCACAGTTAGAAACACAAACGAGGGAACACATTTAACCCCTTGAGCGCCCCCTAGTGTTAACCCCTTCCCTACCAGTGACATTTACAAGGTAATCAGTGCATTTTTATAGCACTGATCGCTGTATAAATTTCAATGCTCCCAAAAATGCGTAAGAAGTGTCCAACCTGTCCGCCGCAATGTTGCAATCCCACTAAAAATCGCAGATCGCCGCCATTACTAGTAAAAAAAAATAATAATAAAAAAAATGCCATAAATCTATTTACTATTTTGTAGACACTATAACTTTTGTGCAAACCGATCAATATACGCTTATTACGATTTTTTTTACCAAAAATATGTAGAAGAATATATATTGGCCTAAACTGATGAACACATTTCTTTATATTGTTTTTTTCTTTTTCAAAATTGTCGCTCTTTTTTTGTTTATAGTGCAAAAAATAAAAACTGCAGAGGTGATCAAATACCACCAAAAGAAATCTCCATTTGTTGGAAAAAAAGTATGTCAATTTTGTTTGGGTACAATGTCACACAACCGCGCAATTGTCAGTTAAATCTTCGCAGTACCGTATCGCAAAAAATGGCCTGGTCGTCAAGGGGGAAAATCTTCTGGGGCTAAAGTGGTTAAAAGGGATAAAGGGTAGGGGTGAGGTTCAGGTTTGCCACCAACTTGGATTTGAGGTGGATCCCCTCGTTTCATAGTTTAGCCGAATTCAGAATTTTTTACCAAAAACGTCATGCCTTAAAGTGTTACTAAACCCACAACAGTAAAATCAGTCTGTATATGCAGTAAAGCATGCTTGTTATACCCACTATGGGACCTAAAGGGTTAATCCTTTGCATTGTGTATAAAGGCTGTTTGATTCTGTCTCTCTGATCCTCCTCTTCTTCCACTGTATTTAAAGAGCCAGTGGTGGACATGCTGAACATGCTCAGTTTGGTGTGTATTGCTAGAGAGATTTTTTTTTGGGGGAGGGTGCATGTGATCAGCACAGGGCCAAATTAGCACTGTCCAGATATGTCCAGACAGAGGATCAGATGCTGTGAGAATGCCATGCTAGAGCCCTGACAGGAAGGCGGCTATTAAATGGGAACAACTTTACCAAAGTTTGGTCAGTCCATTACTAGTCTTGGTGTAATAGCACACAACAGAAGATTGCTGGTCTTGAGTTAAAGGCACACAACAGAAGATTGCTGGTCTAGGCTTAAAGGCATACAACAGAAAATTGCTGGTCTAGGCTTAACGGCACACAACTGAAGATTGCTGGTCTTGGCTTAAAGGCACACAACTGAAGATTTCTGGTCTTGGCTTAAAAGCACACAACTGAAGATTGCTGGTCTTGGCTTAATGGCACACAACTGAAGATTGCTGGTCTTGTCTTAAAGACACGCAAATGAAGATTACTGGCCTTAGCTTAAAGGCACACAACTAAAGATTGATGGTCTTGGCCTAATAATGACACACAACTGAAAATTGCTGGTCCTGGCTTAAAGGCATACAACGGAAAATTGCTGGTCTAGGCTTAACGGCACACAACTGAAAATTGCTGGTCTTGGCTCAAAGGTATACGACTGAAGATTGCTGGTTCTGACTTAATGGCACACAACTGAAGATTGCTGGTCTTGGCCTAAAGGCACACAACTGAAGATTGCTGGTCTTGGCTTAAAGGCACACAACTGAAGATTGCTGGTCTTGGCTTAAAGGCACACAACTGAAGATTGCTGGTCTTGGCTTAAAGGCACACAACTGAAGATTGCTGGTCTTGGCTTAATGGCACACAACTGAAGATTGCTGGTCTTGGCTTAAAGGCACACAACTGAAGATTGCTGGTCTTGGCTTAAAGGCACACAACTGAAGATTGCTGGTCTTGGCTTAAAGGCACACAACTGAAGATTGCTGGTCTTGGCTTAAAGGCACACAACTGAAGATTGCTGGTCTTGGCTTAAAGGCACACAAATGAAGATTGCTGTTTTTGGCTTTTTGGCACACAGCTATAGATTGCTGGTACTTGGCTTCAAGGCACACAACTAAAGATTGCTGGTCTTAGCCTAAAGGCACAGAACTGAAGAATGCTGGTCTTGGCTTAAAGGCACACAACTGAAGATTGCAGGTCTTGGCTAAAAGGCATATAATTGAAGATTGCTGGTCTTTGCTTAATGGTAAAGTTGCCACTTTTAGATATTCACTTGCACTAAATGTGAGGTTCATTTAATAAAAAGGATTAAGGGGTCCAGACAGAAAAAATTATCGTTTTTCTAGTGAAAGGCTGTTAAACAATAGAATCTATGATCCATTGAATATTCATCTTTGTGCTCTACTCTTCACTCTACCTGTATACACACCAGGGACTGAAAGAGAGAACGATGGAATGTCTCTCAGGAGAAACCCATTATTCTAATTTTTTATGTCGAAAATATTCAGATCAGGCTGTATACAGTATGTGCTAGTTTGGCTTGTCCCTTCAAGCCTGAACATCTTGCTGTCTCTAACCAAGTGATCTAAACTTTTCTATACGTGCTTCTCAGTGTTTATGTGACCATTGTGGTCGACTCTAGACATCTTGTCGGAATTAAAGAATAAGTAGGTCAGTTTTGTAAAGGTCTAACCGTAAGAGACTAAGGTAAAATCACATGCAAAATGAGACCTACCTACAATTTTTTGAGTTTGTGGGTTTACAATGTCACTTCATCTACCAAACAAATAAACAATTATTTTCAGACCTTAGGTAAATATTAACAGTGTTATCTATTATAAATATATAAATATATATATATATATATATATATATATATATATATATATATATATATATATATATATATATTAACCAGAACCACCACCATGCTGATACAGCCACTACAGTCCCCCCATTGGTGGCCAGGTTCTGCAGAGGCTGTACAATTCTTTGAACACTCACTGGGTGGGTAATTCACTCAATGGATTGCCATGAAAAACGGCATACAGGGAAAATCTTTTTGATGTTTTTCAAGACTAAACCTCTCATTCTCTATGACCAAGTAAACTAAAGTTATTTTCTGTACATGCTTTTAAGTGTTTAAACTCCTTTCTTCTGGAGAAGTTTATTTGTATCCTGGCACCTGCCAACTCTTGTGTATTGGACAAGGTAAATCTTTATGATGTTTTTCAAGACCCGTCCAAGACCAAAATTATTTTCTATACATGCTTCTCAGTGTTTTAAGTACTGTTCTGGTTGACCTTAGACATCTTGTCTGAATTAAATAGTAAAAAGGACAGGTCCAAATGGAAGGGACTACCTACAAAACTTATAGAAGATTTGTTTATGAGGCTAAAAGAGCACATACTGCATATACACTGCCTTGAAGAGGTATTCATACCCCTTGAAATTTTCCATGTTTTGTCATGTTACAAACAAAAATTTAAATATATTTTATTGGGATTTTATGTGATAGACCAACACAAAGTGGCACATAATTGTGAAGTGGAAGAAAAATGATAAATGGTTTTCAAAATGTTTTGCAAATAAATATCTGAAAAGTGTGGCATGCATATGTATTTAGCCCCCATTACTCTAATACCCCTAACTAAAATCTAGTGGAACCAATTGCATTCAGAAGTCACCTAATTAGTAAATAGAGTCCACTTGTGTGTAAATTAATCTCAGTACAAATACATCTGTTCTGTGAACCCTTTAGAGGTTTGTTAGAGAACCTTAGTGAACAAACAGCATCATGAAGGCCAGGGAACACACCAGACAGGTCAGGGATAAAGTTGAGGAGAAGTTTAAAGCAGGGTTAGGTTATAAAAAAATATCCCAAGCTTTGAACATCTCAGGGAGCACTGTTCAATCCATCATCTGAAAATGAAAAGAGTATGGCACAACTGCAAACCTTCCAAGACATGGCCATCCACCTAAACTGACAGGCCGGGAAAGGAGAGCATTAATCAGAGAAGCAGCCAAGAGGCCCATGGTAACTTTGGGGGAGCTGCAGAGATCCACAGCTCAGGTGGGAGAATCTGTCCACAGAACAACTATTAGTCCTGCACTCCAAAAATCTGACCTTCATGGAGGAGTGGCAAGAAGAAAGCCATTGTTGAAAGAAAGCCATAAGAAATCCCAATTGCAGTTTGTGAGAAGCCATGTGGAGGACACAGCAAACTCTGGTCAGATGAGACCAAAATTGAACTTTTTGGGCTAAAAGAAAAATGCTATGTGTGGCGGAAAACTAACACTGCACATCACCCTGAACACACCATCCCCACCATGGAATATGTTGGTGGCAGCTTCATGTTGTGGGGATGTTTTTCTTCAGCAGAGACAGGGAAGATGGTCAGAGTTGATGGGAAGATAGATGGAGCCAAATACAGGGCAATCTTAGAAGAAAACCTGTTATGCTGCGTCAGACTTTCCAACGGGAAATGTGAGCTTGTTGGCTGAAAGTCCGACCGTGTGTATGCTCCATCGAACATTTGTTGTCGGACTTTCCGCTAACAAATGTTGGCTAGCAGGTTCTCAAATTTTCCGGCAACAAAACTTTGTTGTTGGACTTTCTGATTGTGTGTACACAAGTCCGTTGCAGAAAAGTTCACGTATAGTACTATACGGAATCAAGTATGAGCCGGAAGCTCTCGGAGCCGGAAGCGCTCGGTCTTGTAAAACTAGCGTTCGTAATGGAGATATCACATGACTATTGAACTTCCTTTTTATTGGCTCGTCATGCGTCTTTTATGTCACCACGTTCTTACAATCCTAATTGTTGGCCAACATTTGTGTGACCGTGCAAGACAAGTTGGAGCCAACAACCTTCGAACAAAACTCCACGGTTTTGTTGTCGGAAAGTCTGATCGTGTGTACGGGGCATTAGGGTCTTGATATATAAGGCAGCAAGTGAACATGTTGTCCCTGAAGGTGATGTGTTGAAAGCAGAAAAACTGGGCAAGCGTAAGGGTTTGAGCAACTTTGACCAGGGCAAAAATGTAACGGCTAAACGAATGGGTCAGAGCAACTCCAAAACAGCAGCTCTTGTGGGATGTTCCTGGTCTGCAGTGGTCAAGACCTACCAAAAGTGGTTCAGGGAAGGAAAATTGGTGAACCCGCATCAGGGTCAGGGTCAGCAAAGGCTCATCGATGCATGTGGAGAGCAAAGGCTGGCTTGTGTAGTCTGATGCAGTAGAGAGCTACTGTAGCTCAAACTGCTGAATAAGTTCATACTGGTTGCAAAAGAAAGGTGCCAGAACACCCACTGCATTGCAGTTTGTTGTGTGCGGAGCTGTGTAGCTGCAGACTGGTTAGGATGTCCATGTTGACCTGTCTCCACAGCCAAAAGCACCTATAATGGGCACATGAGCATCAGAACTGGACCACGGAGCAATGGAAGAAGGTATCTTGAAGGTAGTGACTTGGACTTCAAATTTTCCAGATCTCAATCCAATTGAGCATCTGTGGGATGTGCTGGAAAAACAAGCCTGAGTTATGAAGGCCCCACTTTGCAACTTGCAGGACTTAAAGGATACCAAAGCACACCTTCAGAGATCCAGTGGAGTCCATGCCTTGACGGGTCAAGGCTGTTTTGGCAGCAAAAGGGTGACCTACTCAATAATCAAGATCAGGTTGGATCAAGAATCCTATGTTAGAGAGAAAGGGAGAGAAATGAGGAGGTGGCTTTCCTGGGGATTCTACATGTTCTGGTTCATCTGCTCTCTTTCAGTCCCATGGGGATCTGGTTATGCCCATAATGAGACCCTATGATATACGCTTTATATGATTGTTCCCATTTCTGTGTGAAGAAGCAGAGGTTATCTGTGAAATGCATATATCCTAGAATTTTAGATTCAATAGCTGGATAGTAGATGGATTATACAGATGAATATTCTTCTAGGAATGTAACAATTGTCCCTTTTTAGAATATTTATCTCTCTTGGAAGTCTTTTTAAGGTGGAAATGTTCATATGAATACTATGAATAAAATATATTTGGTTTTAGATTACATGACTGCGATTGCAAGGAATGTAACATACTGACACCTTGAAAATCCCTCATTTTGCAATTATATGTTTAATATTGAACTGATGGGATGTGGTGTCTTGGGATCTAGTGGCGAGATCCAATTGTAATTTATCAGTATATAAAACTGCAACCTTTTCCCACTACTTTCCTGACATCAAAGGGGCATGGAAATTTGAAAGCGTTGCCCACAAATCAGGCAGGGGGCAACAGACTAGACACCAGTATAGCCTGTGGTCTCCCTGTAGTTGACTCTTCCCCATGACTGACTAACCATGCCTTGTTCTGCACTGCATCTCTGCATGGAGGCCGCCATCTTTGTAGAGACAGGGCTTTACACCCTCATGTCAGAGCCTCCAGCAAAGAAGAAGAGTGAGCAGCACAGTGATGACATCACCAAATCTCACACCAAATCTCCAGAGACTAGCAGTCAGAGGCAACAGTGCCTTAGATCTCACACTGCCGATGTATAGCTATGAGGTGTACATATAGGAGTGCCTAGGCACCCTCACATACCAGGGCGGCACTGCTATTTTTCAGGAGGAATTTAATAAAAAAACATAAATCTTTCAGGGTACTGCTTGGGCACAATGAACATTTCTAAATAGTCACCATAACATAACAAATCTTTACTTTTTTATTTCAGTTCCACTTTGCCACAGACCATTATGAGAACAACAAGTCTCTTGTGTAAAAACATTGCCTAAAAGATGTAGACCAGGGATATGCAATTAGCGGACCTCCAGCTGTTGCAGAACTACAAGTCCCATGAGGCATAGCAAGACTCTGGCAGCCACAAGCATCATACCCAGAGGCAGAGGCATGATGGGACTTGTAGTTTTACAATAGCTGGAGATCCGCTAATTGCATATTCCTGGTGTAGAGGTCTGTTCCTATTTTTGGATGCGCTTTAAAGTGTGAATATAGCCAAAACTTCTATTTTTAGTTTTGGATAGGGTCGGTAAAAAGCTAAAATCCCTTTCAGGTTATTTTTTGCTGTATTTGTCCCACCAGGGGAATTTCACTTCCTGTTCTGGAGACACAACAGAAAAAAAAGGAAATCTTGTGAAAAGGAGGGGAATTCCCAACTAAGACAGTTGTCACTGGAATATATCTCCCCCAAATTTGTGACTTTCCCGTCACTCTCTCATTTGCCAGTAATGCTCATACAAATATGGAGACTGTTCTTCTAGCAGAAATGCAGATGGAAATAACATTTTGCAGCCTTCCATATTAAATTCTAAGTTTGAAAAGAATTGCTGTTAGATACACTTATTTAGGCTACATCTGTCATTTGCTAAAGGACACACCTTTTAGAATTTAGGAAACTCCCCCAACAGTGTTATGTTTATTATTAAAATATATATATATTTTTACAATAGCATAACTTCTGTTGTACTTCATATACCAACCAAAACCCTAATGCTGATACAGCCACTAGAGTCCACTGTTGGTGGCCAGGTTCTGCAGAGGCTGTACAAATATTTGAACACCCACTGGGTGGGTAATTCACTCAATGGATTGCCATGCAAAATGGCATTTACTCGGAAGTCCTTTCTTCTTTTGGAGAAGTTCATTTGCATCCTGGCATCTGCCAACTCTTTTGTATCAGAGAACATACAAAGAAAATCTTTTTTGATGTTTTTCAAGACTGAAGCTCTCCCATTCTCTATGACCAAGTAAACTAAAGTTCTTTTTTATACATGCTTCTCAGTGTTTACAGGCCTTTCTTTTGGAGAAGTTAATTTGCATCCTGTCACCTGCCAACTCTTGAGTATTGGGGAACATACAAGGTAAATCTTTTTGACATTTTTCAAGACCTAACAAAAACCAAAATTATTTTCCACAGTATACATGCTTCTCAGTGTTTTTAAGTGTTACTAAACCCAGCAATATGAAAATAGTTCACCTGCCCCCCCACCCCCCAGTGCCCACAGCTTTTAAATTTTTTTTTTTTAACCCAGTAATATGAAAATAGTTCACCTGCCCCCCCCCCCCCCACACACACACACACACAGTGCCTACAGCTTATAAATCTTCTTTTTACAATAATTGCCACTTTATACCTTTTTTGGCTGTTCTGTATACCACAACACAGTTTCTCCAGTGCTAAGATTTAGGAAGGTGGAGATTTCCACTACAGCCTGTATACACGCCCACATGTGTGATGCCAATATCACGTGACCTGATAAAAGTGTGTATAATGGTGCTCTGAGTAACAAACCAATCAGTCTATGTAGAAATAGAAGAGGGTCTTAATGCACTTTCGGCAGCACTTGAAGAGAGAAGCAAACTGGAAGTAAAATGAAAAGAAAAAAAGGCGTCTCTATGTGCAGAAGTAAAACTTTATATTTCCCAAAAGGGTTAAAAACACTTACAAAAGGGTGGATGGGCAGAAACACATCATATTAGTAATATGACTGGTGAACCCACATCAGGGTCATGGACAGCCAAGGCTAATTGATGCATGTGGGAAGCGAAAGCTTGCTTGTGTAGTCTGGTCCAATAGAAGAGATACTGTAGCTCAAACTGCTGAAAAAGTTAATGCTGATTCCAAAAGAAAGGTGCCAGAACACACAGTGCATTGCAGTTTGTTGTGTATGGGGCTGTGTAGCTGCAGACTGGTCAGGATGCCCATGTTGACCTGTGTTGACCCATGATGGCTTGATACCTAATACCACAGCATACCTTCAGAGGTCTAGTGAAGTTAATGCCTTGATGGGTCAGGGCTGTTTTGGCAGCAAAAGGGAGACCTACTCAATATTAGCTAGGTGGTCATGTTACAGATCAGTGTATATATGTATAATATATATCTGCAGGTCCTGTATGCATCCCTCAGTGACTAATTGGCACTTCTGTTCTCTAAATCTCTTATTCTAGCTAAGCTTTGAATCTCATTAAAATATACTGTATGTATCAATATAGAACAGTTCTCTATCAATATATAGAAATCTGGGGGAGAGATGCCCTCTTTGCCTGGACAGAACATGAAAGGAGGGCTTAGGAACCATTAGGTCTTTATTACCACATATGGCATTCCTATAAATAAGGTTCTGCACTCAGATTTATAATTCCATCTGACATAAAATATGACATTCTTGGTAAAACATAATCCTTCATGGTATATCTCTGCAACAGAGCAATAGTACATAGGAGAGTATAAAAAATTCCAGGTTAATTCCTAAGATTGTGTTGGATCACAAATCCTATGTTAGAGTGAAAGGGAGAGAAATGAGGAGGTGGGTTCCCTGGGTATTCTACATGTTCTGGTCCATCTGTTCCCCTTCAGTCCCATGGGGATCTGGTTATGCCCAAAGCGTGCCCCATGGTACACACCTTATAAGGTTATTCCCATTTCTGTGTGAAGAAGCAGAGGTCATCTGTAAAACATATATACCCTGGAATTAAGATCTGTAAAACATATATATCCTAGAAGATACCAATAGCTGGATGGTAGATGGCATGCGTAAGTGAATGTTCTCCTAGGAATGTAACAATTGTTTTTGTTTAAAATATTTATCTTCCTTGGAAGCCTTTTTAAGGTGGAACTTTTCATATCAATACTATAAATAAAATATATTTGGTTTTAATTACTGACTGCGATTGCAAGGAATGTAACTTTCGCCTTGAAAATCCTTCATTTGGCAATAACATGTTAAATTTTGAACTGATGGGATGTGATGTCTTGGGATCTAGTGGAGAGATCCGATTGCAGTTGATCAAAATATATATAACTGCAACCTTTTCCCACCACTTTCCTGACATCAAAGAGGAATGGAACTTTGAAAGCTGCTGCAAAAAAACAGGCAGAGAGCAACTGACTAGTCACAGTATTGCCTGTATTGGTGTCCCTGTAGCTTCCCCGTGACTTACCTACCATGCCTTGTTCTGCACTGTGTCTCTGTATGGAGGCCACCATCTTGGCAGAGACAAGGCTTTACTTCCTCATGTCAGAGCCACCAGCAAAGAAAGAAGAGTGAGCAGCACAGTGATGACATCACCAAATCTCATGCCAAATCTCCTGAGACTAGCAGTCAGAGGCAACAGTGCCTTAGATCTCACACTGCCGATGTATAGCTATGAGGATGCACCCTCACATACTGCTATTTTTAGGAGGAATTCAATAAAAAACATAAATCTTTCAGGATACTCCTTGGGCACAATCAACAGTTCTAAATGTTCCCCATAACATAACAAATCTTTACTTTTTGATTTCAGTTCCTCTTTACCAGACACCTGTATGTACATCATGAGAACAAGTCTCTTGTGTGAAAACATTGCCTATAAGATGTAAGATGAGTGGTCTGTTCCTATTTTGGATGCCCCTTAAAGTATGTGTATAGCCAAGACTTCTCTTTTTATTTTTCTCGTGAAAAGGAGGGGAATTCCCATATAAGACAGTTGTCACTGGAACACCTCTCCCCAAAATTTTTGACTTTCCCCTCACTCTCTCATTTGCTAACAATGCTCATACAAATATGGAGGTGTTTCAGGAACGCAGATGAGAATAACATTTTGCATAGAGTCTAAGCCTTCCCTATTAAATTCTAAGCTTAAAAAGTATTGCTGTTAGATACACTTTAACCACCCATATTTTGGCTACATCTGTCATTTGCTGAAGGACACACCTTTTTAGAATTTAGGAAACTCCCCCAACAGTGTTATGTTTATTATTAAAATATATATTTTTTTACAATAGGATAACTCTTGATGTACTTTATATACCAAGCAGAACCATCACCATGCTGATACAGCCACTATAGTCTATAGTTGGTGGCCAGGTTCTAAATAAATATATATCTATATATAGATATATATATATATATATCTATATATATATATATATATATATATATATATATATATATATATATATATATATATATAGCTATCCTTAGATATATATTGTAAAATATATTTCAACGTAATTTTTAAAAAGTAATAACATTTTTACAAAAGAAAAATCTTTAGAATCTATAAGTTTACATTGTCACTTTGTACACCCCCAAAAAATTTTTTTAGACCTTATGAAAGGGTTAATTCTGTAGTATTTCACATCAGAACCACCACTATTCTGATACAGCCCCCACTGTCCCCTGCTGGTGGCTTGGTTCTGCAGAGGCTGTACAATGCTTTGAACTTCCAATGGGCGGGGAATTCACCCAAAGGCTTGTCATGAAAAACAGCATTTACCCAGAAGTCCTTTTTTCTTTTAGAGAATGTCATTTGCATTCTGGCATCTGCCAAGTTTTGTGTATTGAACTACATGCACAGAAGTTTTTTGATGTTTTTGAGTTTGGGTGACACCCATTTTTAGCATGCCATCCCATTTCACACCTCACTTTCTGCACCCCAAGACTTTGATGTTGTAATATCAAATGAAATGAAGTGAAACTATGCAGATACCTTCTATGTATTACATATATGAATATAACAACAGCTAAATATTGCAGTGTTTGAAAAAACAAAAGCAAATGCAATGAAAATGGGGTCTTTAATTTTGAATTAAGTGCAAATAACAGGTAAATACAATATCATTTTAAACTACATAACTATGTACAAATGTTTATGTTAATAATCAGTCTTCTGTTGAGTATAGATTTTTTGAAGCAATGTTAGAAAGGGAGTAAATGTCCATCAAGTTTTTTATCCTTAACTGAATTTTTCCAGATGTGGGCTTATGTATGATTTCTTTAGCCATATCACAACAATAGATTTCATATTAGGTGTATATTAGTTTCAAGATTATTTTGAAGAATTAAAGGATCACTGGATGTTCTTCAGGTTGCCCTGTTCCACAGCTCCTTGCTAGGTTTTGGTTATACTTCAAACTGTTGGATTTCCCTTCGGGCCCTGAAGCTCTCTGCTCTGGAAATTTACTGGGTTTGCAAAGATGTCTCGCTCTTCGGTTCTGAAACCAAACCTGAAAAAATACACCAAAAAGCAGAAACAAAGTAATATCATTTTTTTGCTTTAAGGTTGAACATTTTTTTTAGTACGGCAGTGATAAGTTGAAGTGAAGGTCCAGCCAAAACTTTCTTTCATTTAGGAGAGAGTGGAGAAGGATTACATCCTTTGTTAGGTTTTAAAAAGAGAAGTTATCTGGGGTTCTATTAAACTGGCCACACACTTTACATTCATGTGAACATTTGTACGAAAATATGTCTGAAAATTTTCAGTACATTCGACAACTTGATGAATGTTCTTCAAAAGTACTTCAAAATTCAACTTGCTTTTACCATTGGATTTGGGAATAAATGGACTTCACCAAATGAAAACCATATACATTGTTAGAAATATATTAGTTTGAGAACATTTTTCCATCCTGCTCTGTCAATCTTTATCATCACTTAAGTCGAAAACGAACAGTGATTTGACCACTAATGATTAGTAAATCAAGCACAGTTCTTAAAGTGAAAAATGTCAATTAAAATTCTACTAGTGTATGGCCAGCTTTAGAGAGATTTCCCCTTTACTTCTTGTGCCAGTGACAATGGTTCCACCATACAGGAAGTCAAGGAAAATCTCCAACAGCATCAAAGGCAGAAATGAAAATACTTTTAGCGGGGTAGGGGAGGGCTAGAACCCAGTTCAGCTTTTTTTTTTTTCTCTTCAATAGAGTCCCAGATAGCAATAAAACCTATCCTCCCCCACACTATTCAAAACTAAAAATGGGTGTTAATAAAAGACATACACTTTAAATAATAAATATAGTGTATATTATAAGAACAACTTTTACTGCAATTTTAAAAAACACTGCATATAAATATTAAATTGGTGACTGATTTACTAAAGGAAACAAGCATTTTTACTTTGCAAAATTTCAGTTTGTTCCAAAGGAAGTTTCATTTAGCTTAGTGAATGTGGGAAAGCTGTGCTCACTTCAATCACCCAACTATGTGCAAGCATGCAAGCAAAAATTCTATTTTTTTTTTTTTTTGCAAATGATTAGGTATTGTCTGCAAATTAAATTATTTATGATATTCATTAAGCTAAATGAAAATATCCTTGCAAAGTGAAAATGAATTCCCAATTCCTTTTGTAAATCTGGGTCAGTGTGTGTAGACAACCTGAGTTGTTAAGAAAATATATTACCTGTATTCTTGGTTCTGGGATTCCAGTAATATCTGCAATATGGCATCGAGTCACAAAGTCTGGGTATGGATTGAGATCGAACTGATTCTGGAGGAAGGTGGTCTGTTCTCTGTTGTAAATTGTCTTTTTTCTGGACTTGGCATTGCACAGGCTGGTCCCGGCATTGTGAATAACTTCTGTGGAATTTGTGGTATCATCTGTCTCCAGTTCACACATCTTTCCTAGTGAGAAAATAAAGTGTAACTAAAACAACCCATAAAAAAATACATTTTCTACAAAGTAATACCTGAAACGGAAAATCATCAGATACCTTTAAAACTAGCAGATGAAGCAAAATAGTAAATGAAACAAAAATATTAAGGGTAAGCCATGTACCAGATTTTTAGATTTTAATAGTGAAGTTTTTTGGTCCTTTTGGTGGTAGAATCCTGGAGAAAAGGGAATTTTAAAGGTTGGGGGACCAAATATAGAGGTAAATCACCTGTATTTTGGTTATTTTAATAGGGTATTGTACATGTGATGTGTATGCAGATCTGATATAAAAATAAACAAAAAAATACATAAATAAATACAATGAGAATATATATAAAATAAAATAATGCAAGTAAAAAAAAAAGCTTAAAGTTTTTGCCCAACCTAAACTTTTTTCTTTATTTTAGACAAAAATGAATATGTTTTTCTTTATTACAGTTTTGGAAAGCTAGTTATTTCTACCTATTCCTGCTTTATGTTTTCCATGACTTCCTGTCTAGTAAAAGATTGTTAGCAGAGCAGGAATTAAGAGCAAATCTATCTAACTGAGCCACAGATAGCAGCAAAAAAGGGGTTCTAATCCTTCCCCACTTTAGAAAATTAACATGTTTTGGCTTGACATTCACTTTAAGGCATCAATGACACTTAGGCATTATTGGTGAAATTAAATGCTACACAGAAAATGTTTCATGAAATCTCAGTGACTACAATTAAAGTCCTAAACTTGAGCATTTGTCTGCTGCTTCAGATACATTATTTATGACTTATATTATTGGAATTATGGCAAGCAATTGACATGAATTATGCTTTTGAACTTCAAGAACCGTAGTTTCAGAAATGTAAAATAATATGTAATTGTGTCATATTTAGTCCCTATTTAAGCATAGAAATAAGAATATAATGGAAATACGAGGGTTGAGAGGCAGAAAAAAATGCTAACACTTACTTTTTAATACTTTATGGTTTTGATTGCTACTGAGATCTTCTTGGCTGTTCATGCTTGGGGTAATTTTAGATATTTGTTCCTTAAAACTTGGGTTGATGCTTTTGCTGTTACCTTCTTCTTGTTGGTAACCCAGATAGGAATAGTGTTCTAGCAGAGTCTGCTCTAAAACATTCGAGACCTTATGTGGCCCTGAAATGTTCATGATGGAAAAAAGGTTCGGCCGCTCTCCAATGGGGCTAGATGGATCATTCAGATTCCTCAGGGGGGGAGACATTATTGGGTAGTCTTCTTCAAGGGATAGGACAGTGCAGATTATGTGATCAAGTTCTGGGTCCATGTCTGATCACGCCAGCTTCTCTTGGTGGAAATAAAGTACCAGACTACCCAAACTAACTTATATTGCCCAAGATGTGTGTTGGGGAACAGAGTGGCATCTGCTTTTACAGACTTTCACGCCCACCTCTCCTTTATATTCTAGGGATAAAATATTGTATTTGATATGTAAATAGCTTGATATTCACTTGTTGGGCCTTAACCAGACCTTCATTTATATTTTGCATACACCTTTTAGTTAGGCAGAGACCTTTTATTAACAACCTGGATTTGAACGAAGTAAAAGTACATTACCTTATGGATGAAAAATTATTTAATATATAAGTAACTATGGTACATTTAATATAACATCAATATACTTAAGCTTGGTTAATGAATGTAAGCATGCTTTGATTATAAAATATTGGCCTCTATTGTCAAGTTCAATACAAAAATTCTCTATAAGGATTTCTAACAAATGTCAAACCTCACTTTAATACTTATCTATTTAAATGAAACAGAAATATAAATATGGTGCAATCAGAGGAATAGGCATTATTTGAAATAAATACAAGAAACAGAGTGGTTTAATAACTTTATTATTTCTTATCACTTACAGAACAAAACTATTTTAACAGCAAATTTTAAAAAGGAACATACTTTTATTATATATTTTTTAACATCTGCAAAATCAAAAAGGTACATAAAATTAACTATATTTTTATATCATCTGCAGAAAGCAAATATGCTGATACAAAAAATATTGAAAAACACAAATAAATGAAATTGATTTTTCTATATCATCCGAAGAACAAAAGCATTCTGATTTTTAAAAAAATCACATAATGTGCATATATGTGCTAAATTAAAAATCAAACATGATTGGGACAAACATAGATCATGACATGTTTTTTTTTATCACAAGTAGTCTGAATTTTAAAGCACCTTTCCACAAATGTTCTTATAAATGTTTAAAAAAGTTAAAAAAAACAAATGTAATTAAAATGGGGTGTATTTAATTTTGAACTAAGTGCACATAACAAATAAATACAATATAATTTAAAGTGGTAAACACTTACACACCACTTTTACCTACAGGTAAGCCTATAATAAGGCTTACCTGTAGGTACTGGAAATATCTTCTATACCTGTACGGATATTTACCATATACGCTTGCGCCGACGTCATCGGCGCATGCGCACTGAAGAAGGGGCACGAACGTGACGTTTCTATAGTGCCCGTGTTGTGACCGTTGGCTCCCATGCTCATGCGTGGGAGTGACGTCACGTGACTCCGGCCAGTAACAGAGCCAGAGTCCACGGCCCCGGAAGGAAGAGGGGCGAAGATGGATGCTTCCTGCAGCGGGGACAGCTCCGGCTTCCTTTGCAGGTAAGTGCCACATAATGGGCCAGTATGCAATGCATACTAGCCCATTATGCTTTTACTTTGCAGGGTTTGCACAAAACGAAAGAGGAAGTAAAACCCTTCAGGGTTTACTTCCTCTTTAAACCTACATAACTATGTAAAAATGTGTATGCTAATAATCAGCTTCCTGTTGAGTACAGATTTCTTTGAAGCACTGTTGACTATATGTCCATCAATTTTTTTCATCCTCAACACTCTTGCCATTGGAAATCTTCTAGATGTTGACTCATGTACAATTTCTTTAGCCAAATCACAACCATAGATTTCATATTTGGTGTCATTTATTTTCAAGATTGTTTTGAAGAAAAATTAAAGGACCACTGCATGTCCTTTGGGTTGTCCATTGTTCCAAAGCTCTTTGCTAGGGTTTGGTTGTACTTCAAACTGTTGGATTTCCCTTTGGGCCCTGAAGATCCCTGCTCTGTAAATTTATTGGGTTTGCAAAGATGTCTTGCTCTTCTGTTCTGAAACCAAACCTGAAAAAAGAACAGAGGTTGTGAGATGTTAATTATTAAATGTAATAGAAAACAGAGCATAAATAGATATCATGTTGTGCTTTCAGGTTGAATATTTTTTTTAGTATGGCAGTGAAAAGTTGAATTGAAGGTGCAGCCAGAACTTTTTTTTTTTTTTCGTTTTAGGAGAGAGTGGGGATCTCTTTGTTATCTGGGGTTCTGTTAAGCTGGCTGTACACTTCACGTTCACACAAACATTCGAAAATATGTATGAAAATTCTCAGTACATTTGACAACTTGATGAATGTTGTTCAAAAGTACTTAAAAATTTCACTTGCTTTTAACATTTGACTTTGGAATGCATAGCCTTTACCAAACGAAAACCATATACGTTGTTAGAAATTAATGAATTAGAGAAAAATGTTCCATCCTGCTCTGTCGATCTTCCTCATCACCTAAGCTAAAAACAAAAATTAGTTTGACCCCACTAATGAGAAAATCAAACATAGCGCTAAAAGTGAAAAATTTCAAATTAAATTCTACTAGTGTATGGCCAGCTTTAGCGGGATTTCCTCTTTACTTCCTGTCTCAGTGACAATGGTTGCACCATACGGATGTCAAGGAAAATCTCCAACAGCATCAAAGACAGAAATAAAAATACTTTTATTGGGGTAAGGGAAGGCTAGAACCCAGTTCAGTTTTTTCTCTCCAATGGTCCCAGATAGCAGTAAAACCTATCCTCCCCCACTCTATTCAAAACTAAAAAAGGAAAAAATGGGTGTTAATAATGGACACACACTTTAAATAATATATCTGCTGTGTATTAAAAGAACACATTTTACGGCAATTTTACAAAACACTACATATAAATATCTTTGTAAATTGGTGACTCTGATTTACTAAAGGAACTAAGAATTTTTTGTTGCAAGGGAAGTTTCGCTTAACTTAGTGAATGTGGGGAAGCTGTGCTCACTTCAATCACCCAACGACGGTATGTGCAAGCAAAAAAATGTTTTTATTTTTTTTAAAGTAAATTTTCATGACATTCAATGAGCTAAATGGGAATTTCCTTGCAACGTGAAAATGAATGCTCAATTCCTTTAGTAAATCACAGTGGTGTAATGGTAGCACTTTCACCTAGCAGCAAAAAGGGTTGCTGGTTCAGATCCTAACCACAACCCCATCTGCCTGGAGTTTGCATGTTCTCCCTGTGCTTGCGTTAATTTCATCCGGGTACTCTGGTTTTCTCCCGTACGCTAAAGACATGCTGGTAGGTTAATTGGATCCTGTCTAAATTGGCCCTTGTATGTATGAATGTGAGTTAGGGACCTTAGGTTGTAAGCTCCTTGAGGGCAGGGACTGATGTGAATGTACAATGTATATATAAAGCGCTGCATAAATTGACGGCACTATATAAGTACCTTAAATAAAATAAATGAGGGTCAGTGTGTGTAAACAAACTGAGATGTTAAGAATATATTTTACCTGTATTCTTGGTTCCGGAATTCCAGTAATATCTGCAATACGGCATCGAGTCACGAAGTCTGGGTATGGATTGAGATCGAACTGATTCTGGAGGAAGGCGGTCTGTTCACTGTTGTAAGTTGTCTTTTTTCTAGACTTGGCATTCCACAGGCTGGTCCCGGCATTGTGAATAGTTTCTGTGGAATTGTTAGTATCATCTGTCTCCAGTTCGCACATCTTTCCTAGTGAGAAAATAAAATGTAACTAAAACTATTCACAAAAAAAAATATTTTCTACAAGGTAACATTTGAAAAACACAAAAATCAGCAAACAGATACCTTTAACACTAGCAGATGCAACAAAATAGTAAAAGAAACAAAAATATTAAGGATAAGCCATACACCAGATTTTTAGATTTTGATAGTGAAGTTTTTTGGGCCTTTTGGTGGTAGGATCCTGGGAAAAATGTAATTTTAAAGGTTAAAGCCGGGGTCCACCCACACCGCCAAAAAAAAAATATTAAAAGCCAGCAGCTACAAATACTGCAGCTGCTGACTTTTAATACATGACCACTTACCTGTCCCAGGGTCCAGCGATGTCACCAGGTGACGCCGAGAACCCGCTCGGTTTTCAGCAGCTGCCGCCGCCATCCTAGGTGAGGGAATCAGGAAGTGAAGCTTTGCGGCTTCACTTCCTGGCTCCCTACTGCACATGCGCGAGTCGCGCTGCGCGTCCCAAGTGGTCCCCGCTCTCTCCTGGGAGCTGTGTGTTCCCAGGAGACAGCGTGGTGGGGACGGGAAGAGGCGTAGACTCCCATGGGAGTCTATGCCGGAAGTGGGTGCAAATACCTGTCTTAGACAGGTATCTGCACCCCCCTCTCCCCTGAAAGGTGCCAAATGTGACACCGGAAGGGGGGAGGGTTCCGAAAAGCGGAAGTTCCATTTTTGTGTGGAACTCCACTTTAAGGGGCCAAGTATAGAGATAAATCACTTATATTTCAGTTTGTTTAATAGGGTGTTGTAACTTTTGTACCCACCTTGCATATGTTGATCTTATATAAAAATATAAAAATAAATAAACAAACAAATAAAATGAGAATATATATATATATATACTGTATATAAAAATAAAGCAAATAATAAAAAAAGCTTAAAGTGTATGCCCGGACTAAAAAATGTTTCTTTATTTTAGACAAAAATTAAAATGGTTTTCTTCATTAGAGTTGACATAATTGAGATAAATTATACCTTTGGACTTCAAGAACTACAATTTCAAGAATGTAAAATAATACGTCATTGTGTCATATTTATGCCCTATTTATGCTAACAAATAAGAATAACATGGAAATAAGAGGAATAAGAAAATTTGCGAATGCTTACTTTTTAATACTTTCTGGTTTTGATTGTGACTAAGATTTTCTTGGCCGTTCATGCTTGGTGTAATTTTAGATATTTGTTCACTGAAGCCTGGGTTGATGCTTTTGCTGTTACCTTCTTCTTGTTCGTAACCCAGATAGGAATAGAGTTCTAGCAGAGTCTGTTCTAAAACATTCGAGACTTTATGTGGCCCTGAAATGTTCATGATGGGGAGAAGGTTCGGCAGCTCTCCATTGGGGCTAGATGGATAATTCAGATTCCTCAGGGGAGGAGACATTGTTGGGTAGTCTTCCTCAAGAGATAGGACAGTGCAGATTATGTGGTCAAGTTCTGGGTCCATTTCTGATCACCCCAGCTTCTCTTGGCAGAAATAAAGTACCAGACTACCCAAACTAACTTATATCATCCATGATGTGTATTGGGGAACAGAGTGGCATCTGCTTTTGATCTGCCCATGAGGTATGAGTGTAAACAGTGCACTTTGATCTGCCCATGAGGTATGAGTGTAAACAGTGCACTTTGATCTGCCCATGAGGTATGAGTGTAAACAGTGCACTTTGATCCTTTACAGACTCACACCCACCTCTCCTCTATAGTTTAGGTATAAGAATATTGTAATTGATATGTAAATAGCTTGATATTCTTTTGTTGGGGATAAACCAGACCTTCCTTTATGTTTTGCATAGACCTGTTAGTTATGCAGAGACTCTTTATTAACAACCTGATTTTGATCTAAGCAAAAGTACAAACCACATAAAATTTATATTTGATTTTATCACCTGCAAAACAAAACAAATGTAATGTTATGAAAATTTAAAAAGGTACATAAATATAACTATATTTTTTTTATATCACCTTCAGAAGGAAACTATGCTGATAGAAAATTTTAACCTTCCTGGCGGTATGATTATTTCCGTTTTTTGATGCTGCAAGCGGTACAATTATTTTGCATGGAAATTTGGCGTTTTATATTGTAGGACTGTAATTCTTAGGAATAACTCACTTAAATCTGTCCAAACAAGATTCTAGTAGACATCCCGGGTATGATAAAGTTTGAAAAATGAAATCATAAATTATAATATAATAAATAACTACAAATAATTATAACAAATAATAATATAATAATAATAAATATTATTCAATAATGTAATCAAATCAAAAACACTGAAATTTGCTCTGTTGCAGAACTGTCGCTGTCATTACTTTCAGTGTTTGATGATGAATTTCCCCACAAATCACTATCGCTCAATTCTGCAAGTGACTCTAATTTTTTATCGCTGTTTTCTAGCTGGTCTAAAACTGCTTTTGATGTAAAGGGGCACTTTTTGGTTGCTATGGACAATCTCCAGTTTCCAGGCAGAAAGAACAGTATTTATAATATAAAACTGCATGCAGGGCATTGGAGAAACCACTAGGAACAAAAGGGATGTGAAATAAATTGATACAGTAATGTAATCTGTAAGATTACAGTATACTGTATGTGTAATGTGTTTTTTACTTTTTGAATTTGGCGCCGTTCTCCGTCCCCATGCGTCGCAACGCTCACAGGGAACGGAGCTAGGGCACTGTAATAGATCCGGCGTAGGACGGTTCGCACACAGAGCAGGGAGACATCTCAGGATCCTGAGGACAAGGTAAGTAACCTCTTCCTGGATCCTGCGATGCGATCCCGAGTGTGGCTCGGGGTTACTGCTTTTGGTACTGAAAATCCACCCCGACCCACACTCGGGAATAGCGTCAGGGAGGTTAAAAACCACAAATAAATGACATTTATTTTTCTATATTATCTGAAAAACAAAACTATTCTGATTTTTTAAAAAGCACATAATGTGCATATTTGTGCTAAATTAAAAAATCAAACATGCTTGGGACAAACTTAGTTCTTCTATGTTTCTATAACAATAAATCTGAATTTTAAAGCGCCTTTCCACAAATGTTACTTTTTCCTTTTTCCTTTAAATTGAATGTATGGATATGAACAGCTATTTTGAAAATTGATGTTATACATTTTTTATTTGGGTGTTTATAAATTGTTAGTTATTTTGTTTGGTTTATTAGAAGACACCCGTAAATTCTATACAGTTATTAGCAGATATGGAGGTGATAACAAATACATTTACAACTGAAATTGCCTAAAATGCCTTTTGGTGGTAGGATTCTGGAAAAAAAAAGTTGAGGGGCCAAACATAGAGATAAATCATCCTTATTTCAGTTAATTTAATAGGGTATTGTAACTTTTGTACTTGCGATGTATATGCAGATCTGATATAAAAATATAAAAATAAATAAATAAAATGAGAATATAGGAACTTGACTGGCCTGCACAGAGTCCTGACCCCAACCCATTAGAACATCTTTGGGATGAATTAGAGCGGAGACTGCGAGACAGGCCTTTTCACATCAGTGCCTGACCTCACAAATGCACTTCAGGGAGAATGGTCAAACTTTTCCTAAACCTTGTGGACAGCCTTCCCAGAAGAGCTGAAGCTTGAAAGGGTGGGCCAACTCAATATTGAACCCTACGGACTAGGACTGGGATGCCATTAAAGTTCATGTGCGTGTAAAGGCAGGAGTCCCAATACTTTTGGCAATATAATATATAAATATTTTCTGTATATAAAATGAATGCAAATAAATTTAAAAAAGTTTAAAGTGTTTGCCCCGACTAAATTGTTTTTCTTTATTTCAGACAAAATTTAAAATAGTTTTCTTTATTAGAGTTTTGGAAACCTGGGACCCCTGTTATTTTTACCTGTCCCTGCTTTATGTTTTTGATTAATTCCTGTCTAGTAAACATTGTTAGCAGAACAGGAAGTAAGAGTAAATCTCTCTCATTGAGTCCCAGGCAGCAGACAAAAGCCAGGAAGGGCTTCTAATCCTTTCCCACTCTATTCAAAACCAGAAAAAAAAGTTTTGTCTTTGCATACACTTTAAAGTCCCAAAGCCACATATTTTATGTTTAGTTAATTACATATTGAACACAAAATGTTTCATGAAATCTGCATTACTCTAATCAATGGCCCTATACCTGACTATTTGCATTGGGCAGTGGCATCTGCTTTTGATCTGCCCATGAGGTATGAGTGTAAACAATGCACTTTGATCTGCCCATGAGGTATGAATGTAAACAGTGCGCTTTGATCCTTTACAGACTTCATGCCCAACTCTCTTCTTTATTCTAGGGATAAAAATATTGTATTTGATATGTAAATGGGTTGATATTCATTTGTTGGGGATCCACCAGACCTTCTTTTGAGTTTTGCATACAGCTGTTAGTTATGCAGAGACCTTTAATTAACAACCTGATTTTGAACTAAGCAAAAGTACACTACTCTATGGATAAAAAAAATACATTTATAATATACAGTGCTTAGAAAAAGTATTCATACCCTTTGAAATTTTCCACATTTTGTCATGTTACAACCAAAAACGTAAATGTATTTTATTGGGATTTGGGACCAACACAAAGTGACACATAATTGTGAAGTGTAAGGAAAAAGATAAATGGTTTTCAACATTTCTTACAAATAAATATGTGAAAAGTGTGACGTGCATTTGTATTCAGCCCCTCTGAGTCAATACTTTGTAGAACCACCTTTTGCTGCAATTACAGCTGAACGTCTTATTGGGGGATGTCTCTACCAGCTTTGCACATCTAGAGAGTGAAATGTTTGCCCATTCTTCCTTGCAAAATAGCTCAAGCTCTGTCAAATTGGATGGAGAGTGTCTGTAAACAGCAATTTTCAAGTTTTGCCAGAGATTCTCAATTGGATTTTGGTCTGGACTTTGACTGGGGCCATTCTAACACATGAATATGCTTAGATCTAAACCATTCCATTGTAGCTCTGGCTGTATGTTTAGGGTCTTTGTCCTGCTGGAAGGAGAACCTCTGCCCCAGTCTCAAGCCTTTTGCAGACTCTAACAGGTTTTCAGCTAAGATTGCCCTGTATTTGGGTCCATCCATCTTTCCCTCAACTCTGACCAACTTCACTGTCCCTGCTGAAGAAAAACCTCCCCACAACATGATGCTGCCACAACCATGTTTCATTGTGGGGAGGGTATATTCAGGGTGATATGTTAGTTTTCTGCCACACATAGCGTTTTGCTTTTAGGCCAAGAAGATCAATTTTGATTTCATTTGACCAGAGCACCTTCTTCCACATGTTTGTTGTGTCCCCCACATGGCTTCTTGCAAACTGCAAACAGGACTTCTAATGGCTTTTTTTCAACAATGACTTTCTTCTTACCACAATTCCATAAAGTCCAGATTTGTGGAGAGCACGACTAATAGTTGTCCTGTGGACAGATTCTCCCACCTGAGCTGTGGATCTCTGCAGCTCCTCCAGAGTTACCATGGGCCTCTTGGCTGCTTCTCTGATAAATGCTCTCCTTGCCCGGCCTGTCAGTTTAGGTGGACGCCCATGTCTTGGTAGTAGCAGTTGTGCCATACTCTTTCCATTTTCCGATGATGGATTGAACAGTGCTCCGTGAGATGTTCAAAGCCTGGGATCATTTTTTTATAACCTAACCCTGCTTTAAACTTCTCCACAACGATATACCTGTGTGTTCCTTGACCTTCACAACGCTGTTTGTTCACTAAGGTTCTCTAACAAACCTCTGAGGGCTTCACAGAACAGCTGTATTTATACTGAGATTAAATTACACACAGGTTCACTCTATTTACTAATTAGGTGACTTCTGAAGGCAATTGGTTCTACTAGATTTTAGTTAGGGGTATTAGAGTAAAGGGGCTGAATACAAATGCACGCCACACTTTTTAGATTTATTTGAAAACCATTTATCATGTTCCTTCCACTTCACAATAATGTGCCACTTTGTGCTGGTATATCACATAAAGAAGATTTAAAGGGTTATGCATACTTTATCAAAGCACTGTAAGTAACTATGGTAAATTTAATATAACATCAATATAATTAAGCTTTAGTTAATGAATGTAACCATGCTTTGATTGTAAAATATTGCCTTCCGTTGTCTAATTCTATGCAAAAGTCTCTATAAGGATTTCTGTCTTTGTAACTCTCACATCCCCAAAACATCAGTGATCCACCTTCGTACCTGTCATCTTGGCCTTGTTGACTTCTTTCAAGATGTAGCTTTTATGGTTGTGGCCAAAAAGCTCAATTTTGGTCTCATCACTCCAAATGACTTTGTGCCAGAAGGTTTGAGGCTGGTCTCTGTGCTGTTTGGTGTATTGTAACCGGGATACTTTGTGGCATTTGCGTAGTAATGGCTTTCTTCTGGCAACTCGACCATGCAGCCCATCTTTCTTCAAGTGCCTCCTTATTTTGTATCTTGAAACCGCCACACCACGTTTTCAGAGAGTCCTGTATTTCGCCTAAAGTTATTTGTGGATTTTTCTTTGCATCCTGAACAATTTTCCTGATTTACAAATTTCCAAACCTTTGTTGGTCTACCTGACCATGGTTTGGTTTCAACAGAACCCCTCATTTTCCATTTCTTGATTAGAGTTTGAACACTGCTGATTGGCATTCTCAATTCCTTGGGTATCTTTTTATATCCCTTTCCTGTTTTATACAGTTCAACTGCCTTTTTCCCGTAGATCCTTTGACAATTCTTTTGCTTTCCCCATAACTCAGAATCCAGCAACATCAGTGCAGCACTAGATGAAAGATGCAAGGGTCTGTCAGGAGTCCAGAAACTCATTGACCTTTTATACACACATACTAATTACAAGCAAACAGATCACAGGTCAGGATGGTTACCTTTAATAGCCATTAAAACCCCTTTGTGTCAACTTGTGTGCATGTTATCAGGTCAAAATCACCAGGGTATGTAAACTTTTGATCGGGGTCATTTGGGTAGTTTCTGTTGCCATTCTGATTAACAAAAATGTAAACGCAGTTGATTGATAATAAATGGCTTCAGCCAAACACTAACCATGAGTGAAAGAAATGTTTTTATGTTATCATTCACATTCTCTGAAAAATGGGCAAGAAATCATAAATTCTGCCAGGGTGTGTAAACTTATGAGCACAACTGTTTTAATGAAATAGTAAATACAAAGAAATTATACATTGGTATATTGTATTTACTCAGTGACACTTGCAGACTATCTGCAACTGTCATTTATACAGGAATTGCTGTCGTGTACCACAATGCAATTTCTATCTTTCTTTGTGAGAGCCGGTAATTAGCAGTCATAGTAGTGGGGGAGCAGCAGCAGGGGGAGAGGAGTACGATGTAAGAGATGCATCCAAAGAACTTTCTTTATATTTTAGGAAAAATCTCTGGTGCCGCTTACCCACGATCGGAAATTCGGCCAGCAAAAGACCGATCAGAGCTTTCGGTCAGAATATGCGATCGTGTGTATGCTCAATCCGACATTACATTCAAAATCCTTGAGTAGTTGATCCCCTTTAACTTCCTGCTGTGTCTCTAAGATAGGAAGTGAATGGAAATCTCCCAACAGGACAGAGACAAGAAAATAAAATTGATTGTTTCATCCCTTCCCTACTGTATTTAAAATTTAAAAAAAAAATGAAGTTTACTTTGATTTTTACATTTGTTGGTATATAATATGATATTACTATTTTTGTTACATTATATTATCACACGGACGTTTGCTAAGAAATATGTATTTATTAAGGGATTCATTCATTTTCACCTAGTAACACATTTCCTTTCCTAGGATGACAACACTCTTTCAGCTTACTGTATCTCTGGCCGAGCAGTGTTGTCATCCTAGAATTGTGTTAGAATCTCAAAACCCCCTGTCCTCATTTTCATAATGGTGGGGAAAGGTTCTGTAGTTCACAGAAGAGAAATGGGCAGAGCTGATAATAATATTTGGGATTTGGGGACCGCTAGGGCAATGTGTGTTGGGAAGGCAGGGTGAAAATTAAAAGTGCCTACAATCACTTACTACTTTTTTTATAGAAAGAAGTTTTTTTACTTAACCAACTACCTTTCTTTTTAACTTTTTGGAGCAGACAATTTCTAAATTCAAAAAGAGTTAGTGAACTAGAAACTTTATTTTTTGGGGAGAAACTTTTTTCTAAAAAAGACTTCAGAGTTTTATTCCCAAATCCAAAATTAGTAAAATAAAAGCTAAATTTTTGGGGGAGAAATAGAATCTTGTTTTGACAAAAACCTTTCTGTTTTAGACCCAGAAAATGAATAAAACTTTAAAAAGTTTATCATTAAGGCTCCATGCACACTGGCTTAAAAACTGTTGCTTCTACGGGAGTTTTGTGTGTCCATGCACATTAGGCTGATTACAGGCATATTTTGAGATCAACGTTTGGAGACAGGAAAAAACAAAACTTCTGATTCCCCTTTTTTGATTTTAGCTCACTTGCAGAAGAAACGTAAAACTCTCCTAAACTCGTCTAAGCTTCTCCTAAACTCCTAAACTCGTCTAAAAAAATTCTCCATATGAACGTTTTTTTACTCCCAAGAGGACAGACTTTTTTTAAGAAATAAGGGACCCCTGTTATTTTTACCTGTCCCTGCTTTATGTTTTCAATGAATTCCTGTCTAGTGAACATTGTAAGCAGAACAGGAAGTAAGAGTAAATCTCTCTCATTGAGTCCCAGGTAGCAGACAAAAGCCAGGAAGGGCTTCTAATCCTTTCCCACTCTATTCAAAACCCCAAAAAAAAAGTTTTGTCTTGGCATACACTTTAAAGTCCCAAAGCCACGTATTTTATGTTTAGTTAATTACATATTGAACACAAAATGTTTCATGAAATCTGAATTACTCTAATCAATGGCCTTATACCTGACTATTTGCATTGGGCAATGGCATCTGCTTTTGATCTGCCCATGAGGTATGAGTGTAAACAGTGCACTTTGATCTGCCCATGAGGTATGAGTGTAAACAGTGCACTTTGATCCTTTACAGACTTCATGCCCAACTCTCTTCTTTATTCTAGGGATAAAAATATTGTATTTGATATGTAAATGGGTTGATATTCATTTGTTGGGGATCCACCAGACCTTCTTTTGAGTTTTGCATACAGCTGTTAGTTATGCAGAGACCTTTAATTAACAACCTGATTTTGAACTAAGCAAAAGTACACTACCCTATGGATAAAAAAAAAATACATTTATAATATACAGTGCCTTGAAAAAGTATTCATACCCCTTGAAATTTTCCACATTTTGTCATGTTACAACCAAAAACGTAAATGTATACTATTGGGATTTGGGACCAACACAAAGTGACACATAATTGTGAAGTGTAAGGAAAAAGATAAATGGTTTTCAACATTTCTTACAAATAAATATGTGAAAAGTGTGACATGCATTTGTATTCAGCCCCTCTGAGTCAATACTTTGTAGAACCACCTTTTGCTGCAATTACAGCTGAACGTCTTCTTGGGGTATGTCTCTACCAGCTTTGCACATCTAGAGAGTGAAATGTTTGCCCATTCTTCCTTGCAAAATAGCTCAAGCTCTGTCAAATTGGATGGAGAGTGTCTGTAAACAGCAATTTTCAAGTTTTGCCAGAGATTCTCAATTGGATTTTGGTCTGGACTTTGACTGGGGCCATTCTAAGACATGAATATGCTTAGATCTAAACCATTCCTTTGTAGCTCTGGCTGTATGTTTAGGATCGTTGTCCTGCTGGAAGGAGAACCTCTGCCCCAGTCTCAAGCCTTTAGCAGACTCTAACAGGTTTTCAGCTAAGATTGCCCTGTATTTGGCTCCATCCATCTTTCCCTCAACTCTGACCAACTTCACTGTCGCTGCTGAAGAAAAAACTCCCCACAACATGATGCTGCCACAACCATGTTTCATTGTGGGGATGGTGTATTCAGGGTGATATGTTAGTTTTCTGCCACACATAGCGTTTTGCTTTTAGGCCAAAAAGATCAATTTTGATCACATCTGACCAGAGCACCTTCTTCCACATGTTTGCTGTGTCCCCACATGGCTTCTTGCAAACTGCAAACAGGACTTCTAATGGCTTTTTTTCAACAATGACTTTCTTCTTGTCACAATTCCATAAAGGCCAGATTTGTGGAGAACACGACTAATAGTTGTCCTGTGGACAGATTCTCCCACCTGAGCTGTGGATCTCTGCAGCTCCTCCAGAGTTACCATGGGCCTCTTGGCTGCTTCTCTGATTAATGCTCTCCTTGTCTGGCCTGTTAGTTTAGGTGGATGGCCATGTCTTGGTAGGTTTGTAGTTGTGCCATACTCTTTCCATTTTTGGATGATGGATTGAACAGTGCTCCGTGAGATGTTTAAAGCCTGGGATCATTTTTTTATAACCTAACCCTGCTTTAAACTTCTCCACAACGATATACCTGTGTGTTCCTTGACCTTCACAACGCTGTTTGTTCACTAAGGTTCTCTAACAAACCTTTGAGGGCTTCACAGAACAGCTGTATTTATACTGAGATTAAATTACACACAGGTTCACTCTATTTACTAATTAGGTGACTTATGAAGGCAATTGGTTCTACTAGATTTCAGAGTAAAGGGGCTGAATACAAATGCAGGTCACAGTTTTTAGATTTATTGGTAAAAAATATGAAAACCATTTATCATGTTCCTTCCACTTCACAATAATGTGCCACTTTGTGCTGGTATATCACATAAAGAAGATTTAAAGGGTTATGCATACTTTATCAAAGCACTGTAAGTAACTATGGTAAATTTAATATAACATCAATATAATTAAGCTTTAGTTAATGAATGTAACCATGCTTTGATTGTAAAATATTGCCTTCCGTTGTCTAATTCTATGCAAAAGTCTCTATAAGGATTTCTGTCTTTGTAACTCTCACATCCCCAAAACATCAGTGATCCACCTCCGTACCTGTCATCTTGGCCTTGTTGACTTCTTTCAAGATGTAGCTTTTCCGGTTGTGGCCAAAAAGCTCAATTTTGGTCTCATCACTCCAAATGACTTTGTGCCAAAAGGTTTGAGGCTTGTCTCTGTGCTGTTTGGCGTATTGTAACCAGGATGCTTTGTGGCATTTGCGTAGTAATGGCTTTCTTCTGGCAACTCGACCATGCAGCCCATCTTTCTTCAAGTGCCTCCCTATTTTGCATCTTGAGACCGCCACACCACGTTTTCAGAGAGTCCTGTATTACGCCTGAAGTTATTTGTGGATTTTTCTTTGCATCCTGAATAATTTTCCTGATTTACAGATTTCCAAACCATTGTTGGTCTACCTGACCGTGGTTTGGTTTCAACAGAACCCCTCATTTTCCATTTCTTGATTAGAGTTTGAACACTGCTGATTGGCATTCTCAATTCCTTGGGTATCTTTTTATATCCCTTTCCTGTTTTATACAGTTCAACTGCCTTTTTCCCGTAGATCCTTTGACAATTCTTTTGCTTTCCCCATAACTCAGAATCCAGCAACATCAGTGCAGCACTGGATGAAAGATGCAAGGGTCTGTCAGGAGTCCAGAAACTCATTGACCTTTTATACACACATACTAATTACAAGCAAACAGATCACAGGTCAGGATGGTTACTTTTAATAGCCATTAAAACCCCTTTGTGTCAACTTGTGTGCATGTTATCAGGTCAAAATCACCAGGGTATGTAAACTTTTGATCGGGGTCATTTGGGTAGTTTCTGTTGCCATTATGATTAACAAAAATGTAAACGCAGTTGATTGATAATAAATGGCTTCAGCCAAACACTAACCATGAGTGAAAGAAATGTTTTTATGTTATCATTCATATTCTCTGAAAAATGGGCAAGAAATCATAAATTCTGCCAGGGTATGTAAACTTATGAGCACAACTGTTTTAATGAAATAGTAAATACAAAGAAATTATACATTGGTATATTGTATTTACTCAGTGACACTTGCAGACTATCTGCAACTGTCATTTACACAGGAATTGCTGTCGTGTACCACAATGCAATTTCTATCTTTCATTGTGAGAGCCGGTAATTAGCAGTCATAGTAGTGGGGGAGCAGCAGCAGGGGGAGAGGAGTAAGATGTAAGAGATGCATCCAAAGAACTTTCTTAATATTTTAGGAAAAATCTCTGGTGCCGCTTACCCACGATCGGAAATTCGGCCAGCAAAAGACCGATCAGAGCTTTTGGTCGGAAAATGCGATCGTGTGTATGCTCAATCCGACATTACATTCAAAATCCTTGAGTAGTTGATCCCCTTTAACTTCCTGCTGTGTCTCTAAGATAGGAAGTGAATGGAAATCTCCCAACAGGACAGAGACAAGAAAATAAAATTGATTGTTTCATCCCTTCCCTACTGTATTTAAAAT
Organism: Lithobates clamitans; assembly: GCA_037952925.1. Lineage (NCBI taxonomy): Eukaryota > Metazoa > Chordata > Amphibia > Anura > Ranidae > Lithobates > Lithobates clamitans. The sequence continues at coordinate 512,667 of JBBGZY010001153.1, forward strand.
TAAAAAAAAAATGAAGTTTACTTTGATTTTTACATTTGTTGGTATATAATATGATATTACTATTTTTGTTACATTATATTATCACACGGACGTTTGCTGAGAAATATGTATTTATTAAGGGATTCATTCATTTTCACCTAGTAACACATTTCCTTTCCTAGGATGACAACACTCTTTCAGCTTACTGTATCTCTGGCCGAGCAGTGTTGTCATCCTAGAATTGTGTTAGAATCTCAAAACCCCCTGCCCTCATTTTCATAATGGGGGGGAAAGGTTCTGTAGTTCACAGAAGAGAAATGGGCAGAGCTGATAATAATATTTGGGATTTGGGGACCGCTAGGGCAGTGTGTGTTGGGAAGGCAGGGTGAAAATTAAAAGTGCCTACAATCACTTACTACTTTTTTTATAGAAAGAAGTTTTTTTACTTAACCAACTACCTTTCTTTTTAACTTTTTGGAGCAGACAATTTCCAAATTCAAAAAAAGCAGAACCTGTCTTTTATCAAAATCACCTTGTTGTCTTAAGCAGGCCAAAAATGATACGATTATCTTTCCTTCTACCATGGGTGGAATAGGCCGGTTGTACCCAATTCGATTGATTGATTGACTTGGGTGCAATGAGCTTGCCCGTACATGGATTGAAATTTGTCCGGTCCCCGATGAATCTGAACATGTATTTTTAGAGTTAGTGAACTAGAAACTTTATTTTTTGGGGAGAAACCTTTTTCTAAAAAAGACTTCAGAGTTTTATCCCCAAATCCAAAATTAGTAAAATAAAAGCTACATTTTTTGGGGAGAAATAGGATCTTGTTTTGACAAAAACCTTTCTGTTTTAGACCCAGAAAATGCAAAATGTAATTGTCAAACTAATTACTATTTTATAATTTAATAATCTGCGACATCAAACCACCCTTTTAGATAATTTAAAAAATCAGACAAAACTTTATTCTAAATAATAAGAAAATGTTTTATTATAAATTAAACTAAGTGCATATAACAACATATCATTACTTAAATCATGATAGCTGTCTAACTATCACATACTAAATCAAAATAACATAATAACAAAATAAGTCCTTGACGTGGATTTGAAGCCACATTTACAGCATCCACGTGTTTCCTGGAATCTGGAAATGTCCATTGATTTGTAGATCCTCTTATCTATTCTGAAAAGTGTTGGAATGATCTTCTGGAGTTGGGAAGTGTCTACCTTGTATGTACTGAGAGTTGTTATGTTTTGGGAGATGTCTTGCTCTTCGGTTCTGGAACCAAACCTGTAACATGTAACAATGAATCACCATTACTCATTTATATATTATACTCTTTATACAGTTATCAACAGAAGAACCAAAAGGGACATGTACAACTAGGGAATGTTTGGAATGTGTTAGCCTCATTTGTTTTAGTTTTTCAGGACATGTTCAATTGGTGATCATGCCAATGATACACTTCCCATCCTAAGATGTCAATGCTTACCTACTGTACTGTTTCTATGGGGTAGCAGCATTGTCACCCCAGGACAGGAACTGTGTTAGGACTACAGAAAACCTCCCCCTCCTCTCTTCTGCATAGCTTAGTTGGGTGCTGCTCTCTAGTTCATGTTCTAGTGATGTAGGCAGGACTGATAATGTGTGGGGCTTCATTGTGGAGTTATCAGCTCACTACAGGAAGTTAAGTGATCAATGAATTTCTAGCAGGATCAACAAACATGTAATTCGATGGTTTTTGAAGGGCAAATCATTGTGAAATGTGGAGGTAGTTGTTAAATATTTTTTTTTTAAGTTTGCCCACGCATACCCTAGCCAAAAAACTCCTACTTTTTTACAACTCTCCTTGATACGGCAGAGGAACCCTCTTTATGCTGTTATTTATGCTACTTGAAAGATTGAATCATAACCCCAGGCATACAAAAATTCTCGCACAAAACCCTTTTATCAATTGTCAGGCCACAATTCCAGATTTCACCAGAAAGTGGCAGTCGGGATGAAATCTGGAATTACAGATCCCATCCTTATAAAATGCAGTGGCTGGAGGAGAACCACACATGTTACTGTGCATGGCAGTGTTAGTTAATCTACACTAAAACACATTTAAAAAAATATAATACAAAAAAAGAGTTACATGACGGTGCAGTAAAGTTTGAAATAAAATAATATACCACAAATTAATATTAGTTAAGAAACAATTGTGGTAAAAATATTTTTTTTACCTGTATTTTAGGTTCAGAAATCCCAGTTATCTTGGCAATACAACATCTCTTTGTGAAGTTTGGATAGGGGTTACGAGCAAACTCATTCATCAGAAAGGCAGTCTGCTCATTTGTGTACTTTGTCCTCTTTATGCACCGTTTATTTGTGTTGCTGTTCGGGAAATCCTCAATCTGGACTCTTGGTTGCTTGCATCCTGCATTCTTGTCTTCTTCCAACTTTCCTAGAAACAAGCGCAATGACAGGGTTTAAAACTTTGCAGTTAAAGACAATACAAAGAGGATATTTTGTGCACAATTCTATTAACTGAATTATAAAGAAAAAAAAAATGTGTGGCTTACAATTAAATATTTCAGATCATTTGAAATGAATAAAACTTTAAAAAGATTATCATTAAGGCTCCATGCACACTGGCTTAAAAACTGTTGCTTCTACGGGAGTTTTGTGTTCTGCCTGTAGAAGCAGCTCAATGTTATCCTATGTGTCCATGCACATTAGGATGATTACAGGCATATTTTGAGATCAACGTTTGGAGGAAGGAAAAAAAAAACTTCTGATTCCCCTTTTTTGATTTTATCTCACTTGCCGAAGAAACGTAAAACTCTCCTAAACTCGTCTAAGCTTCTCCTAAACTCCTAAACTCGTCTAAAAAAATTCTCCATATGAACGTTTTTTACTCCCAAGAGGACAGACTTTTTTTAAGAAATAAGGGACCCCTGTTATTTTTACCTGTCCCTGCTTTATGTTTTCAATGAATTCCTGTCTAGTGAACATTGTTAGCAGAACAGGAAGTAAGAGTAAATCTCTCTCATTGAGTCCCAGGTAGCAGACAAAAGCCAGGAAGGGCTTCTAATCCTTTCCCACTCTATTCAAAACCAGAAAAAAAAGTTTTGTCTTGGCATACACTTTAAAGTCCCAAAGCCACGTATTTTAAGTTTAGTTAATTACATATTGAACACAAAATGTTTCATGAAATCTGAATTACTCTAATCAATGGCCCTATACCTGACTATTTGCATTGGGCAGAGTGGCATCTGCTTTTGATCTGCCCATGGGGTATGAGTGTAAACAGTGCACTTTGATCCTTTACAGACTTCATGCCCAACTCTCTTCTTTATTCTAGGGATAAAAATATTGTATTTGATATGTAAATGGGTTGATATTCATTTGTTGGGGATCCACCAGACCTTCATTTATGTTTTGCATAGACCTGTTAGTTATGCAGAGACCTTTAATTAACAACCTGATTTCGAACTAAGCAAAAGTACAATACCCTATGGATAAAAAAAATAATACATTTATAATATACAGTGCCTCGAAAAAGTATTCATACCCCTTGAAATTTTCCACATTTTGTCATGTTACAACCAAAAACGTAAATGTATTTTATTGGGTTTTAATGTGATAGACCAACACAAAGTGGCACATAATTGTGAAGTGTAAGGAAAAAGATAAATGGTTTTCAACATTTCTTACAAATACATATGTGAAAAGTATGACGTGCATTTGTATTCAGCCCCCCTGAGTCAATACTTTGTAGAACCACCTTTCACTGCAATTACAGCTGAAGGTCTTCTTGAGGTATGTCTCTACCAGCTTTGCACATCTAGAGAGTGAAATGTTTGCCCATTCTTCTTGCAAAATAGCTCAAGCTCTGTCAGATTGGATGGAGAGTGTCTGTAAACAGCAATTTTCAAGTTTTGCCAGAGATTCTCAATTGGATTTTGGTCTTGACTTTGACTGGGGCCATTCTAACACATGAATATGCTTAGATCTAAACCATTCCATTGTAGCTCTGGCTGTATGCTTAGGGTCTTTGTCCTGCTGGAAGGAGAACCTCTGCCCCAGTCTCAAGCCTTTTGCAGACTCTAACAGGTTTTCAGCTAAGATTGCCCTGTATTTGGCTCCATCCATCTTTCCCTCAACTCTGACCAACTTCACTGTCCCTGCTGAAGAAAAACCTCCCCACAACATGATGCTGCCACAACCATGTTTCATTGTGGGGAGGGTATATTCAGGGTGATATGTTAGTTTTCTGCCACACATAGCGTTTTGCTTTTAGGCCAAAAAGATCAATTTTGATTTCATCTGACCAGAGCACCTTCTTCCACATGTTTGTTGTGTCCCCCACATGGCTTCTTGCAAACTGCAAACAGGACTTCTAATGGCTTTTTTTCAACAATGACTTTCTTCTTACCACAATTCCATAAAGTCCAGATTTGTGGAGAGCACGACTAACAGTTGTCCTGTGGACAGATTCTCCCACCTGAGCTGTGGATCTCTGCAGCTCCTCCAGAGTTACCATGGGCCTCTTGGATGCTTCTCTGATTTATGCTCTCCTTGCCCGGCCTCTCAGTTTAGGTGGACGGCCATGTCTTGGTAGGTTTGCAGTTGTGCCATACTCTTTCCATTTTCGGATGGTGGATTGAACAGTGCTCTGTGAGATGTTCAAAGCCTGGGATCATTTTTTTATAACCTAACCCTGCTTTAAACTTCTCCACAACAATATCCCTGTGTGTTCCTTGGCCTTCACGACGCTGTTTGTTCACTAAGGTTCTCTAACAAACCTTTGAGGGCTTCACAGAACAGCTGTATTTATACTAAGATTAAATTATAAACAGGTTCACTCTATTTACTAATTAGGTGACTTCTGAAGGCAATTGGTTCTACTAGATTTTAGTTAGGGGTATTAGTGTAAAGGGGCTGAATACAAATGCACGCCACACTTTTTAGATTTATTGGTAAAAAATATGAAAACCATTTATCATGTTCCTTCGACTTCACAATAATGTGCCACTTTGTGCTGGTATATCACATAAAGAAGATTTAAAGGGTTATGCATACTTTATCAAAGCACTGTAAGTAACTATGGTAAATTTAATATAACATCAATATACTTAAGCTTTAGTTAATGAATGTAACCATGCTTTGATTGTAAAATATTGCCTTCCGTTGTCTAATTCTATGCAAAAGTCTCTATAAGGATTTCTGTCTTTGTAACTCTCACATCCCCAAAACATCAGTGATCCACCTCCGTACCTGTCATCTTGGCCTTGTTGACTTCTCTCAAGATGTAGCTTTTATGGTTGTGGCCAAAAAGCTCAATTTTGGTCTCATCACTCCAAATGACTTTGTGCCAGAAGGTTTGAGGCTTGTCTCTGTGCTGTTTGGCGTATTGTAACCGGGATACTTTGTGGCATTTGCGTAGTAATGGCTTTCTTCTGGCAACTCGACCATGCAGCTAATTTTTCTTCAAGTGCCTCCCTATTTTGCATCTTGAGACTGCCACACCACATGTTTTCAGAGAGTCCTGTATTTCACCTGAAGTTATTTGTGGATTTTTCTTTGCATCCTGAACAATTTTCCTGATTTACAAATTTCCAAACCTTTGTTGGTCTACCTGACCATGGTTTGGTTTCAACAGAACCCCTCATTTTCTATTTCTTGATTAGAGTTTGAACACTGCTGATTGGCATTCTCAATTCCTTGGGTATCTTTTTATATCCCTTTCCTGTTTTATACAGTTCAACTGCCTTTTTCCCGTAGATCCTTTGACAATTGTTTTGCTTTCCCCATAACTCAGAATCCAGCAACATCAGTGCAGCACTAGATGAAAGATGCAAGGGTCTGTCAGGAGTCCAGAAACTCATTGACCTTTTATACACACACACTAATCACAAGCAAACAGATCACAGGTCGGGATGCTTACCTTTAATAGCCATTAAAACCCCTTTGTGTCAACTTGTGTGCATGTTATCAGGTCAAAATCACCAGGGTATGTAAACTTTTGATCGGGGTCATTTGGGTAGTTTCTGTTGCCATTATGATTAACAAAAATGTAAACGCAGTTGATTGATAATAAATGGCTTCAGCCAAACACTAACCATGAGTGAAAGAAATGTTTTTGTGTTATCATTCATATTCTCTGAAAAATGGGCAAGAAATCATAAATTCTGCCAGGGTATGTAAACTTATGAGCACAACTGTATTAATGAAATAGTAAATACAAAGAAATTATACATTGGTATATTGTATTTACTCAGTGACACTTGCAGACTATCTGCAACTGTCATTTACACAGGAATTGCTGTCGTGTACCACAATGCAATTTCTATCTTTCATTGTGAGAGCCGGTAATTAGCAGTCATAGTAGTGGGGGAGCAGCAGCAGGGGGAGAGGTGTAAGATGTATGTATCTTTATATTTTAGGAAAAATCTCTGATGCCGCTTACCCACGATCGGAAATTCTGCCAGCAAAAGACCGATCAGAGCTTTTGGTCGGAAAATGCGATTGTGTGTATGCACCATCGGACTTTTGCTGGCGGAATTCCCGCCAGCAAAAGATTAAGAGCAGGTTCTCAATTTTTAGGTCGGAAAAAGTTCCTATACGAAAATGCGATCATCTGTACAAATTCTGATGCGCAAAATTACTACGCATGCTTGGAAACAATTTGACGCATGCTCGGAAGCATTGAACTTCATTTTCTCGACTTGTCGTAGTGTTGTATGTCACTGCGTTCTTGACAGTCAAAAGTTCAGAGAACTTTTGTGTGACCGTGTGTATGCAAGGCAAGCTTGGGCGGAATTCCGTCAGAAAAAACATCCACGTTTTTTCCAACGAAAAATCTGCGCATCTGTATGCGGCATTACATTCAAAATCCTTGAGTAGTTGATCCCCTTTAACTTCCTGCTGTGTCTCTAAGATAGGAAGTGAATGGAAATCTCCCAACAGGACAGAGACAAGAAAATAAAAATGATTGTTCCATCCCTTCCCTACTGTATTCAAAATTTAAAAACAAATGAAGCTTACTTTGATTTCTTACTGTTGTTGGTATATAATATGATATTACTATTTTTGTTATATTATATTATATTATCATATGGACGTTTGCTGAGAAATATGTATTTATTAAGAGATCCATTCATTTTCACCTAGTAACACATTTCCTTTCCTAGGATGACAACACTCATTTAGCTTATTGTATCTCTGGAGGAGCAGTGTTGTCATTCTAGAATTGTGAATTGCAAAACCCCCTGCCCTCATTTTCTTAATGGTGGGGGGAGGTTCTGTAGTTCACAGAAGAGAAATGGGCAGAGCTGATAATAATATTTGGGATTTGGGGACCGCTAGGGTAGTGTGTGTTGGGAAGGCAGGGTGAAAATTAAAAGTGCCTACAATCACTTACTACTTTTTTATAGAAAGAAGTTTTTTTACTTAACTAACTACCTTTCTTTTTAACTTTTTGGAGCAGACAATTTCCAAATTAAAAATAAGCAGAGCCTGTTTTTTTATCAAAATCACCTTGTTGTCTTAGGCAGGCCAAAAATGATACGATTATCTTTCTTCTACCATGGGTGGAATAGGCCGGTTGTACCCAATTCGATTGATTGATTGACTTGGGTGCAATCAGCTTGCCCGTACATGGATTGAAATTTGGCCGGTCCCCGCTGAATCTGAACATGTATTTTTAGAGTTAGTGAACTAGAAACTTTATTTTTTGGGGAGAAACCTTTTTCTAAAAAAAGACTTCAGAGTTTTATTCCCAAATCCAAAATTAGTAAAATAAAAGATACATTTTTTGGGGAGAAATAGAATCTTGTTTTGACAAAAACCTTTCTGTTTTAGACCCAGAGAATGCAAAATGTAATTGTCAAACTAATTACTATTTTATAATTTTATAATATGCAACATCAAACCACCCCTTTAGATAATTTAAAAAATCAGACAAAACTTTATTCTAAATAATAAGAAAATGTTTTATTATAAATTAAACTAAGTGCATATAACAACATATTATTACTTAAATCATGATAGCTCTAACTATCACATACTAAATCAAAATAACATAATAACAAAATAAGTCCTTGACGTGGATTTGAAGCCACATTTACAGAATCCACGTGTTTCCTGGAATCTGGAAATGTCCATTGATTTGTAGACCCTCGTATCTATTCTGAAAAGTGTTGGAAAGATCTTCTGGAGTTGGGAAGTGTCTACCTTGTATGTACTGAGAGTTGTTATGTTTTGGGAGATGTCTTGCTCTTCGGTTCTGGAACCAAACCTGTAACATGTAACAATGAATCACCATTACTCATTTATATATTATACTCTTTATACAGTTATCAACAGAAGATCCAAAAGGGACATGTACAACTAGGGAATGTTTGGGATGTGTTAGCCTCATTTATTTTATTTTTTCAGGACATGTTCAATTGGGGATCATGCCAGTGATACACTTCCCATCCTAAGATGTCAATGCTTACCTACTGTACTGTTTCTATGTGGTAGCAGCATTGTAACCCCAGGACAGGAACTGTGTTAGGACTACAGAAAACCTCTCCCTCCTCTCATCTGCATAGCTTAGTTGGGTGCTGCTCTCTAGTTCATGTTCTAGTGATGTAGGCAGGACTGATAATGTGTGGGGCTTCATTGTGGAGTTATCAGCTCACTACAGGAAGTTAAGTGATCAATGAATTTCTAGCAGGATCAACAAACATGTAATTCGATGGTTTTTGAAGGGCAAATCATTGTGAAATGTGGAGGTAGTTGTTAAATATTTTTTTTTTTTTAAGTTTGCCCACGCATATCCTAGCCAAAAAACTCCTACTTTTTTACAACTCCCCTTGATACGACAGAGGAACCCTCTTTATGCTGTTATTTATGCTACTTGAAAGATTGAATCATAACCCCAGGCATACAAAAATTCTCGCACAAAATCCTTTTATCAATTGTCAGGCCACAATTCCAGATTTCACCAGAAAGTGGCAGTCGGGATGAAATCTGGAATTACAGATCCCATCCTGATAAAATGCAGTGGCTGGAGGAGAACCACGCATAAACTTAGTTCTTCTATGTTTCTATAACAATAAATCTGAATTTTAAAGCGCCTTTCCACAAATGTTACTTTTTCCTTTTTTTCTTTAAATTGAATGTATGGATATGTACAGCTATTTTGAAAATTGATGTTATACATTTTTTTATTTGGGTGTTTATAAATTCTTAGTTATTTTGTTTGGTTTATTAGAAGACAGCCGTAAATGCTATACAGTTATTAGCAGATATGGAGGTGATAACGAATACATTTACAACTGAAATTGCCTAAAATTATAATGTATGTCAAACAGATATTTTTTGGGCCTTGGTAGGATTCTGGAAACAAATGTAGAGGGGCCAAACATAGAGATAAATCATCCGTATTTCAGTTAATATAATAGGGTATTGTAACTTTTTTACTTGCGATGTATATGCAGATCTGATATAAAAATATAAAAATAAATAAAATAAGAATATAGGAACTTGACTGGCCTGCACAGAGTCCTGACCCCAACCCACTAGAACACCTTTGGGATGAATCAGAGCTGAGACTGCGAGACAGGCCTTTGCACTTCAGTGCCTGACCTCACAAATGCACTTCAGGGAGAATGGTCAAACTTTTCCATAGACACAAAACCTAAACATTGTGGACAGCCTTCCTAGAAGAGTTGAAGCTTGAAAGGGTGGGCCAACTCAATATTGAACCCTACGGACTAAGGCTGGGATGCCATTAAAGTTCATGTGCGTGTAAAGGCAGGTGTCCCAATACTTTTGGCAATATAATATATAAATATTTTCTGTATATAAAATGAATGCAAATAAATTTTAAAAAGTTTAAAGTGTATGCCCGGACAAATTTTTTTTTCTTTATTTTAGACAAAATTTAAAATAGTTTTCTTTATTAGAGTTTTGGAAACCTGGGACCCCTGTTATTTTTACCTGTCCCTGCTTTATGTTTTTGATTAATTCCTGTCTAGTAAACATTGTTAGCAGAACAGGAAGTAAGAGTAAATCTCTCTCATTGAGTCCCAGGTAGCAGACAAAAGCCAGGAAGGGCTTCTAATCCTTTCCCACTCTATTCAAAACCAGAAAAAAAAGTTTTGTCTTGGCATACACTTTAAAGTCCCAAAGCCACGTATTTTATGTTTAGTTAATTACATATTGAACACAAAATGTTTCATGAAATCTGCATTACTCTAATCAATGGCCCTATACCTGACTATTTGCATTGGGGCAGAGTGGCATCTGCTTTTGATCTGCCCATGAGGTATGAGTGTAAACAGTGCACTTTGATCTGCCCATGAGGTATGAGTGTAAACAGTGCACTTTGATCTGCCCATGAGGTATGAGTGTAAACAGTGTGCTTTGATCCTTTACAGACTTCATGCCCAACTCTCTTCTTTATTCTAGGGATAAAAATATTGTATTTTATATGTAAATGGGTTGATATTCATTTGTTGGGGATCCACCAGACCTTCTTTTGAGTTTTGCATAGACCTGTTAGTTATGCAGAGACCTTTAATTAACAACCTGATTTGGAACTAAGCAAAAGTACACTACCCTATGGATAAAAAAAAAATACATTTATAATATACAGTGCCTTGAAAAAGTATTCATACCCCTTGACATTTTCCACATTTTGTCATGTTACAACCAAAAACGTAAATGTATTTTATTGGGATTTTATGTGATAGACCAACACAAAGTGGCACATAATTGTGAAGTGTAAGGAAAAAGATAAATGTTTTTCAACATTTCTTACAAATAGATATGTGAAAAGTGTGACGTGCATTTGTATTCAGCCCCCCTGAATCAATACTTTGTAGAACCACCTTTTGCTGCAATTACAGCTGAAGGTCTTCTTGGGGTATGTCTCTACCAGCTTTGCACATCTAGAGAGTGAAATGTTTGCCCATTCTTCCTTGCAAAATAGCTCAAGCTCTGTCAAATTGCATGGAGAGCATCTGTAAACAGCAATTTTCAAGTTTTGCCAGAGATTCTCAATTGGATTTTGGTCTTGACTTTGACTGGGGCCATTCTAACACATGAATATGCTTAGATCTAAACCATTCCATTGTAGCTCTGGCTGTATGTTTAGGGTCTTTGTCCTGCTGGAAGGAGAACCTCCACCCCAGTCTCAAGTCTTTTGCAGACTCTAACAGGTTTTCAGCTAAGATTGCCCTGTATTTGGCTCCATCCATCTTTCCCTCAACTCTGACCAACTTCACTGTCCCTGCTGAAGAAAAGCCTCCCCACAACATGATGCTGCCACAACCATGTTTCATTGTGGGGATGGTGTGTTCAGGGTAATGTGCAGTGCTAGTTTTCTGCCACACATAGCGTTTTACTTTTAGGCCAAAAAGATCAATTTTGATCACATCTGACCAGAGCACCTTCTTCCACAGAGCACCTTCTTCATCCAGAGTTACCATGGGCCTCTTGGCTGCTTCTCTGATGAATGCTCTCCTTGTCCGGCCTGTCAGTTTAGGTGGACGGCCATGTCTTGGTAGGTTTGCAGTTGTGCCATACTCTTTCCATTTTCCGATGATGGATTGACCAGTGCTCTGTGAGATGTTCAAAGCCTGGGATCATTTTTTTATAACCTAACCCTGCTTTAAACTTCTCCACAATGATATACCTGTGTGTTTCTTGACCTTCACAATGCTGTTTGTTCACTAAGGTTCTCTAACAAACCTTTGAGGGCTTCACAGAACAGCTGTATTTATACTGAGATTAAATTACACGCAGGTTCACTCTATTTACTAATTAGGTGAATTCTGAAGGCAATTGGTTCTACTAGATTTTAGTTAGGGGTATTAGAGTAAAGGGTCCGAATACAAATGCAGGTCACACTTTTTAGATTTATTGGTAAAAAATTTGAAAACCATTTATCATGTTCCTTCCACTTCACAATAAAGTTCCACTTTGTGCTGGTATATCACATAAAGAAGATTTAAAGGGGTATGCATACTTTATCAAAGCACTGTAAGTAACGATGGTAAATTTAATATAATATCAATATACTTAAGCTTTAGTTAATGAATGTAACCATGCTTTGATCATAAAATATTGCCTTCCGTTGTCCAATTCTATGCAAAAGTCTCTATAAGGATGTCTGCCTTTTAACTCTCACATCCCCAAAACATCAGTGATCCACCTCCGTACCTGTCATCTTGGCCTTGTTGACTTCTCTCCAAATGTAGCGTTTATGGTTGTGGCCAAAAAGCTCAATTTTGGTCTCATCATTCCAAATGACTTTGTGCCAGAAGGTTTGAGGCTTGTCTCTGTGCTGTTTGATGTATTGTAACCGGGATACTTTGTGGCATTTGCGTAATAATGGCTTTCTTCTGGCAACTCGACCATGCAGCCCAGGGATCCTCAAACTACGGTCCTCCAGCTGTTACGGAACTATACATCCCATGAGGCATTGTAAAACACTGACATTCACAGACATGACTAGGCATGATGGGAATTGTAGTTCCTGAACAACTGGAGGGCCGTAGTTTGAAGAACCCTGATGCAGCCCATCTTTCTTCAAGTGCCGCCCTATTGTGCATCTTGAAACAGCCACACCACATGTTTTCAGAGAGTCCTGTATTTCGCCTGAAGTTATTTGTGGATTTTTCTTTGCATCCCGAACAATTTTCCTCATTTTCAAATTTCCAAATGCTTGTTGGTCTACCTGACCGTGGTTTGGTTTCAACAGAACCCCTCATTTTCCACTTCTTGTTCAGAGTTTGAACACTGCTGATTGGCATTCTCAATTCCTTGGGTATCTTTTTATATCCCTTTCCTGTTTTATACAGTTCAACTGCCTTTTTCCCGTAGATCTGTTATACACACACAAACTAGTTACAAGCAAACAGATCACAGGTCGGGATGCTTACCTTTAACAGCCATTAAAACCCCTTTGTGTCAACTTGTGTGCATGTTATCAGGTCAAAATCACCAGGGTATGTAAACTTTTGATCGGGGTAATTTGGGTAGTTTCTGTTGCCATTATGATTAACAAAAATGTGAACACAGTTGATTGATAATAAATGGCTTCAGCCAAACACTAACCATGAGTGAAAGAAATGTTTTTGTGTTATCATACATATTCTCTGAAAAATGGGCAAGAAATCATGAATTCTGCCAGGGTATGTAAACTTATGAGCACAACTGTATTAGTGAAATAGTAAATACAAAGAAATTATACATTGGTATATTGTATTTACTCAGTGACACTTGCAGACTAACTGCAACTGTCATTTACACAGGAATTGCTGTCGTGTACCACAATGCAATTTCTATCTTTCATTGTGAGAGCCGGTAATTTTCAGTCATAGTAGTGGGGGAGCAGCAGCAGGGGGAGAGGAGTAAGATGTAGGAGATGCATCCAAAGAACTTTCTTTATATTTTAGGAAAGATCTCTAATGCCGCTTACCCACGATCGGAAATTCGGCCAGCAAAAGACCGATCAGAGCTTTTGGTCGGAAAATGCGATTGTGTGTATGCACCATCGGACTTTTGCTGGCGGAATTCCCGCCAGCAAAAGATTAAGAGCAGGTTCTCAATTTTTCGGTTGGAAAAAGTTCCTATCCGAAAATGCGATCGTCTGTACAAATTCCGATACGCAAAATTACTATTCATGCTCGGAAACAATTCAACGCATGCTCGGAAGCATTGAACTTCATTTTCTCGGCTCATCGTAGTGTTGTATGTCACTGCGTTCTTGACAGTCAAAAGTTCAGAGAACTTTTGTGTGACCGTGTGAATGCAAGGCAAGCTTGGGCGGAATTCCGTCAGAAAAAACATCCACGTTTTTTCCAACGAAAAATCCGCGCATGTGTATGCGGCATTACATTCAAAATCCTTGAGTAGTTGATCCCCTTTAACTTCCTGCTGTGTCTCTAAGATAGGAAGTGAATGGAAATCTCCCAACAGGACAGAGACAAGAAAATAAAAATGATTGTTTCATCCCTTCCCTACTGTATTCAAAATTTAAAAACAAATGAAGTTTACTTTGATTTCTTACTATTGTTGGTATATAATATGATATTACTATTTTTGTTATATTATATTATCATATGGACGTTTGCTGAGAAATATGTATTTATTAAGACATCCATTCATTTTCACCTAGTAACACATTTCCTTTCCTAGGATGACAACACTCATTTAGCTTATTGTATCTCTGGAGGAGCAGTGTTGTCATTCTAGAATTGTGAATGTCAAAACCCCCTACCCTCATTTTCTTAATGGTGGGGAAAGGTTCCGTAGTTCACAGAAGAGAAATGGGCAGAGCTGATAATAATATTTGGGATTTGGGGACCGCTAGGGCAATGTGTGTTGTGAAGGCAGGGTGAAAATTAAAAGTGCCTAAAATCACTTACTACTTTTTTATAGAAAGAAGTTTTTTTACTTAACCAACTACCTTTTTTTTAACTTTTAGGAACAGACAATTTCCAAATTACAAATAAGCAGAGCCTGTCTTTTATCAAAATTACCTTGTTGTCTTAAGCAGGCCAAAAATGATACGATTATCTTTCCTTCTACCATGGGTGGAATAGGCCGGTTGTACCCAATTCGATTGATTGATTGACTTGGGTGCAATCAGCTTGCCCGTACATGGATTGAAATTTGGCCGGTCCCTGCTGAATCTGAACATGTATTTTTAGAGTTAGTGAACTAGAAACTTTATTTTTTGGGGAGAAACCTTTTTCTAAAAAAAGACTTCAGAGTTTTATTCCCAAATCCAAAATTAGTAAAATAAAAGCTACATTTTGTGGGGAGAAATAGAATCTTGTTTTGACAAAAACCTTTCTGTTTTAGACCCAGAAAATGCAAAATGTAATTGTCAAACTAATTACTATTTTATAATTTTATAATATGCAACATCAAACCACCCCTTTAGATAATTTAAAAAATCAGACAAAACTTTATTCTAAATAATAAGAAAATGTTTTATTATAAATTAAACTAAGTGCATATAACAACATATCATTACTTAAATCATGATATAGCTGTCTAACTATCACATACTAAATCAAAATAACATAATAACAAAATAAGTCCTTGACGTGGATTTGAAGCCACATTTACAGTATCCACATGTTTCCTGGAATCTGGAAATGTCCATTGATTTGTAGATCCTCGTATCTATTCTGAAAAGTGTTGGAAAGATCTTCTGGAGTTGGGAAGTGTCTACCTTGTATGTACTGAGAGTTGTTATGTTTTGGGAGATGTCTTGCTCTTCGGTTCTGGAACCAAACCTGTAACATGTAACAATGAATCACCATTACTCTTTTATATATTATACTCTTTATACAGTTATCAACAGAAGACCCAAAAGGGACATGTACAACTAGGGAATGTTTGGAATGTGTTAGCCTCATTTGTTTTAGTTTTTCAGGACATGTTCAATTGGGGATCATGCCAATGATACACTTCCCATCCTAAGATGTCAATGCTTACTCACTGTACTGTTTCTATGTGGTAGCAGCATTGTCACCCCAGGACAGGAACTGTGTTAGGACTACAGAAAATCTCTCCCTCCTCTCATCTGCATAGCTTAGTTGGGTGCTGCTCTCTAGTTCATGTCCTAGTGATGTAGGCAGGACTGATAATGTGTGGGGCTTCATTGTGGAGTTATCAGCTCACTACAGGAAGTTAAGTGATCAATGAATTTCTAGCAGGATCAACAAACATGTAATTCGATGGTTTTTGAAGGGCAAATCATTGTGAAATGTGGAGGTAGTTGTTAAATATTTTTTTTTTTTTTTTAAGTTTGCCCACGCATACCCTAGCCAAAAAACTCCTACTTTTTTACAACTCTCCTTGATATGGCAGAGAAACTCTCTTAATGCTGTTATTTGTGCTACTTGAAAGATTGAATCATAACCACAGGCATACAAAAATTCTCGCACAAAACCCTTTTATCAATTGTCAGGCCACAATAGCTTTTTATTTAGCTTTTTATCGCATAATAAAATAAAATAACATCAAGTCCTTGACATGGAATTGAAGCTGCATTTACAGCATCCATATGTTTCCTTGGATCTGGAAATGTCTATTGATATGTAGATTCTGGTATTGCTTCTGAAAGATGTTAGGAAGATCTCTGGGAGTCTCAAATGTCTCTTTCAATAAAATGTTATGGAAACAAAAAATCTTGCTGTTTTAGACCCAGATGAAATTCCAATATGTAATTGTTGAACAAATGACTACAGTATTTTCTAATAATATATGAGATAATATACAATATAAAAACATATGTGTGACACTTACGTGCAACTGTTTCAAAAAGTAACAAAACTTTTAAGATAATGTATAAAATAATAAGGATTCAACAACAACCCATTTTAAAAGATAAGAAAATATTTTATTAAAAATGAAACTAAGTGCATACCACAATATATCATTAGTCAAATCATCACAGCTTTGTAACAATCACATACTAAAATAAAATAACATTAAATAAGTCCTTGACATGGATTTGAAGCTGTATTTACAGCATCCACATGTTTCCTGGGATCTGGAAATGTCCATCGAATTGTAGATTCTGGTATGGATTCTGAAAAATGTTGGGAAGAAATCTGGGAGTTGCGAACTGACTACCCTGGGCGCTTTGGCATTTCATATCTTTTGAGAGATGTCTTGCTCTTCTGTTCTGGAACCAAACCTGCAACATGTAAAAATAAATTCTCATTAATCATCTAAATACTGTACTGTATAAAAAGTTCATGTTTACTGTATAAAAGGTTATCACCAGAGGGATCAAAAGTGACTTGAACAACTAGGGTTGTAATGGAGAACCTCGGCCGCTCAGATGTTTTGGAAGTACATTTCCTACGATGCTCAACTACACTGCAGAGTGCATGAGCATCATGGAAAATGTAGTTCCAAAACATCTGGGGTGCCGCAGTTTGCCATCACTAAACTAGGGGATGTTTGGAATGCTATGGCTAACTTTGAAGGAGCAGTGTTGTCACCTTAAGACAAGAACTGTGTTACAACTACAAAACACCTCTCCTTATCTCCATAACACAGATGGGATGTGTTCTGTCATTTACAGACATGAACTAGGCAGGGCTGATAACATCGGTTAAGATTTTAGTGCAAAGTTAGCAGATCACTACAGGAAGCTAAGTAATCACTGGATTTCTGGCAGGACCAACAACATTTTTTAAGAGACAGAAAATGTTGAAAGGTATATTGTAGAAAATGAGTGAATATGTTTTTTAATTTGCCTACACATACAGATCTCCTTGATACAGCTGTTATGTACACTACTTGAATGATTGAAGAATCACAGACATATAAACATTTGACACAAAACTGTATTCTCAGTTGTCAGGCCACAATTCCAGATTTCACCAGAAGAAGGTGGCAGCTGGTATGAAATCTGGAATTACCGGTCCTGATCTATAAAATGTAGTACCCCAACGGAGGAGTAGAAGCAAATGTGTTAATACAGAGGGAAATTTTTGTTAATTCCCATTAAAACATAGAAAACAAACAAATATACAACAAAAAGTTCAGTGACTAGACTGTAAAATTTAAAATAGTGTAATATACAACAACTCAATACTAAATAAACTATGTTGTTAAAAAGGAAATAGGTTTTTACCTGTATTCTGGGTTCAGAAATCCCAGTTATCTTGGCAATATGGCACCTCTTTGTGAAGTTTGGATAGGGGTTACGATCAAACTCATTCATCAGAAAGGCAGTCTGCTCCGCGTTGAAGTTTGTCCTCTTTCTACATTGTGCTTTGGAGTTGCTGTTCTGGAAATCCTCAATATTGACTCTGGGTTGCTTGCATCCTTCATACTCATCTTCTTCCAACCTTCCTAAAAATAAGCACAAGGAAATTCAAACATCATGAAAACTTGATTTAGGAGATAGAAAAACAATAATAAAAATTTTACAAAATAAAAATTCAAACTGATAAACACATTGACATCTCAAAAATGTACTATTATAAATATTTTCCATAGAGAAGTAAAATTGGATCAAGACAAATAGATAGATAAGGAGAGAGAAAGAGATAGATAGATAGATAGATAGATAGATAGATAGATAGATAGATAGATAGATAGATAGACAGACAGACAGACAGACAGACAGACAGACAGGCAGGCAGGCAGGCAGGCAGGCAGGCAGGCAGACAGGCAGACAGGCAGACAGGCAGACAGGCAGACAGACAGACAGACAGACAGATAGATAGCTTACTTTTTAATGGATTCTGAATAATGGTGTCCTTATTTGCAGGCTCCTTGGGGTTTACGTATTTTTTGGCCCATGCTTCTTGTTGGAGCCCCAAGAGGGTATAAATTTCCAGCAGATTTTGTTGTAGGGTGGAGGAGTCTTGTAGATCAGCTTGGCTTTCTGAAGGTAAGAAACCATCAGGAGAGATGCATGGAGTGCTAGTGAAATTGTCCTGGAACCTCAGGGGAGGAGACATTGTTGGATAGTCTTCTTCCAGAGAAAGCACAGTGCAGAGAATTTGGTCCAGCTCAGTATCCATGTCTGCTCGCCTTACTTAATTCTGTTGGAATGAGCGACTGAGGCCCTTAGACAACTTTTATTCCAAAAGAAATGTGGAATGGACCTGGACCAGTATTGAGATAGAAACCCACACAGTCCTTTGAAGTTCCTATAAAAAGGAACTGTATCCTTTGATGCTCTTTGGGTGCCTCACCCTAAAATTGCCTCGTTACAGCTCAGAAACAGGAATTATTATGTAAATCTGTGCATTGGAAAGTCAGGTTTGATGTTCCCCCACTGTATGAGTTGTCACCTCACCTGCAAGTTATTTATCACACCTTTATGCATGTTTAAAATTTCCAATTAGGAATTAACAATAAGTTAAAAACCAAAACATTATATATAGTAGTCCGTAAAGTTTTGGTTTTTAATATAATTTATATTTTTATTGTCTTATATAAACAGAATTTCATAAGAACAAGTTAAATATAGTGCTTGTAGCAATTTAATTATTTAGATTAAAATAATTTAAATTAAAAATAAAATGAAATGTTTATTTTTCCTAGCTAGTATATATGATAGATAGAAAATCAAATGAGAATTAAGTTAGTCAATAAATATGTACGGTATTTGTTTTAGTAGTGGGCTTCTAAAAAAATATTATCATAAAATGTACTTAAACTGGTATTAAATTTGTCTGATTTGCCTGGTGTTCACAATAATGTCTGCAACTAAAACTGTGCATGTGCTGTCATTTTTGTTTACATATGAAAATCTTTCAATAAAATATTATGGAAACAAAAAAAAATCTTGCCGATTTAGGTATAGATAAAATACCAATATGTAATTGTTGAACTAATTACTATTTTCTTATTTTTTTTGTAGATAATATGCAATATAAAAACATATTTTTGACACTTACATGCAACTATTTCAAAAAGTAACAAAACTTTTAAGATAATTTATAATATAATAAGGATGGCACAGCACCCCATCTTAAATTTTAAGAAAATATTTTATTATAAATTAAACTTATATATCATTCGTTAATTCATCAGTTTGCATGTTCTCCCTGTGCCTGTGTGGGTTTCCTCCAGGTACTCTGATTTCCTTCCAAACTCCAAAGACATACTGGTAGGTTAATTGGCTCCTGTCTAAATAGGCCCTAGTATGTATGTATGAATGTGAGACAGGGACCTTAGAATGTAAGCTCCTTGAGGGCAGGGACTAATGTGAATGTGCAATATACATGTAAAATGCTGCGTAAATTGACAACACTTTATAAGTACCTATAATGAAAAAAAAAAAATCGTAGCTTTTTATCGCATATTAAAATAAAATAACATCAAGTCTCGAGTATAAGTCGTTCCGAGTATAAGTCGAGGCCCTAATTTACCACAAAAAAATGGGAAAAACTTATTGACCCGAGTATAAGTCGAGGGTGAAAAATGCACAGCTACTGTAAGTGGAAAAGAGGGTCAACAATGCCCATTTGCAGCATCACTGTGCCCATTTGCAGCCATAGGTCCCCTGAACTTCAAACTTAGTAGTTAAGGGTTCCTAGATTCCCCCTAGCTGCAGCCACAATTTGGGGTCTCTGAACCCAAAGGGTCCTGAAATGACATTGCTGCAGATGGACACAGTTGACCGAATTTGGGGCCCCGTATCTCAGGGCCACTTAGTGCTAAGAACCCCAAATTTGGTGTGCAAACCCAGTGGAACTGGCACCATATAATTTTCAAAGCTGGGGTTTCTAGCACCAAGTGGCCCCGAGATACAGGGCCCCAAAAATCAGTTCAGAAAATGTCAAGCACTTTTTTGCAGCAGAGAATGACATTTTCCAAACCGGGTTTGGGGCCCCGTATCTCAGGGCCACTTGGTGCTAGGAACCCCAGCTTTGGATATGTTATTATACCAGTTCCACTGGGTTTGCACACCAAATTTGGGGTTCCTAGCACTAAGTGGCCCTGAGATATGGGGCCCCAAAGTCGGTTCAGAAAATGTCAAGCACTTTTCTGCAGCAGAGAATGACATTTTCCGAACCGATTTTGGGGCCCCGTATCTCGGGGCCACTTGGTGCTAGGAACTTCAGCTTTGGATATGTTGTGGTACCAGTTCCACTGGGTTTGCACACCAAATTTGGGGTTCCTAGCACCAAGTGGTCCTGAGATACGGGGCCCCAAAGTCGGTTCGGAAAATGAAATTTTTTGCTGCAGAAAAGTGCTTGACTCGAGTATAAGTCGAGGGGGGCACTTTCAGCACATAAAAATGTGCTGAAAAATTCGACTTATACTCGAGTATATACGGTATGTGAAATGCTGCGTAAATTGACAGCACTTTATAAGTACCTATAATGGAAAAAAAAAATCATAGCTTTTTATCGCATACTAAAATAAAATAACATCAAGTCCTTGACATGGAATTGAAGCTGCAATTACAGCATTCATATGTTTCCTTGGATCTGGAAATGTCCATTGATATGTAGATTCTGGTATTGCTTCTGGAAGATGTCAGGAAGATCTCTGGGAGTCTCAAATGTCTCTTTCAATAAAATGTTATGGAGACAAAAAATCTTGCTGTTTTAGACCCAGATGAAATTCCAATATGTAATTGTTGAACAAATGACTACAGTATTTTCTAATTATATATGAGATAATATACAATATAAAAACATATGTGTGACACTTACATGCAACTGTTTCAAAAAGTAACAAAACTTTGAAGATAATGTATAAAATAATAAGGATTCAACAACGACCCATTTTAAAATATAAGAAAATATTTTATTAAAAATGAAACTAAGTGCATACCACAATATATCATTAGACAAATCATCACAGCTTTGTAACAATCACATACTAAAATAAAATAACATTAAATAAGTCCTTGACATGGATTTGAAGCTGTATTTACAGCATCCACATGTTTCCTGGGATCTGGAAATGTCCATCGAATTGTAGATTCTGGTATGGATTCTGAAAAATGTTGGGAAGAAATCTGGGAGTTGGGAACTGACTACCTTGGGCGCTTTGGGATTTCATATCTTTTGAGAGATGTCTTGCTCTTCTGTTCTGGAACCAAACCTGCAACATGTAAAAATAAATTCTCATTAATCATCTATATACTGTACTGTATAAAAAGTTCATGTTTATTGTATAAAAGGTTATCACCAGAGGGATCAAAAGTGACTTGAACAACTAGGGTTGTAATGGATAACCTGGCCGCTCAGATGTTTTGGAAGTACATTTCCTATGATGCTCAACTACACTGCAGAGTGCATGAGCATCATGGAAAATGTAGTTCCAAAACATCTGGGGTGCCTCAGTTTGCCATCACTAAACTAGGGGATGTTTGGAATGTGATGGCTTCATTTGTTTAAATTTTTCGGGACATTTTTTCACTATGTTCATCTGGTGATCCAGCCAGTAACACACTTCCTGTCATAGGATGACCACACTGATTGCTGTACCATATCTATGAAGGAGCAGTGTTGTCACCTTAAGACAAGAACTGTGTTACAACTACAAAACACCTCTCCTTATCTCCATAACACAGATGGGATGTGTTCTGTCATTTACAGACATGAATTGGGCAGGGCTGATAACATCGGTTAAGATTTTAGTGCAAAGTTAGCAGATCACTACAGGAAGCTAAGTAATCACTGGATTTCTGGCAGGACCAACAACATTTTTTAAGAGACAGAAAATGTTGAAAGGTATATTGTAGAAAATGAGTGAATTTGTTTTTTAATTTGCCTACACACACAGATCTCCTTGATACCGCTGTTATGTACACTACTTGAATGATTGAAGCATCACAGACATATAAACATTTGACACAGAACTGTATTCTCAGTTGTCAGGCCACAATTCCAGATTTCACCAGAAGAAGGTGGCAGCTGGTATGAAATCTGGAATTACCGTTCCTGATCTATAAAATGTAGTACCCCAACGGAGGAGTAGAAGCAAATGTGTTAATGCAGAGGGAAATTTTTGTTAATTCCCATTAAAACATAGAAAACAAACAAATATACAACAAAAAGTTAAGTGACTAGACTGTAAAATTTAAAATAGTGTAATATACAACAACTTAATACTAAATAAACTATTTTGTTAAAAAGGAAATAGGTTTTTACCTGTATTCTGGGTTCAGAAATCCCAGTTATCTTGGCAATATGGCACCTCTTTGTGAAGTTTGGATAGGGGTTACGATCAAACTCATTCATCAGGAAGGCAGTCTGCTCCGCGTTGAAGTGTGTCCTCTTTCTACATTGTGCTTTGGAGTTGCTGTTCTGGAAATCCTCAATATTGACTCTGGGTTGCTTGCATCTTTCATACTCATCTTCTTCCAACTTTCCTAAAAATAAGCACAAGGAAATTCAAACATCATGAAAACTTGATTTAGGAGATAGAAAAACAATAATAAAAATTTTACAAAATAAATATTCAAACTGATAAACACATTGACATCTCAAAAATGTACTATTATAAATATTTTCCATAGAGAAGTAAAATTGGATCAAGACAAATAGATAGATAAGGAGAGAGAAAGAGATAGATAGATAGATAGATAGATAGATAGATAGATAGATAGATAGATAGATAGATAGATAGATAGATAGCTTACTTTTTAATGGATTCTGAATAATGGTGTCCTTATTTGCAGGCTCCTTGGGGATTACGTATTTTTTGGCCCATGCTTCTTGTTGGAGCCCCAAGAGGGTATAAATTTCCAGCAGATTTTGTTGTAGGGTGGAGGAGTCTTGTAGATCAGCTTGGCTTTCTGAAGGTAAGAAACCATCAGGAGAGATGCATGGAGTGCTAGTGAAATTGTCCTGGAACCTCAGGGGAGGAGACATTGTTGGATAGTCTTCTTCTAGAGAAAGCACAGTGCAGAGAATTTGGTCCAGCTCAGTATCCATGTCTGCTCACCTCACTTAATTCTGTTGGAATGAGCGACTGGGGCCCTTAGACAACTTTTATTCCAAAAGAAATGTGGAATGGACCTGGACCAGTATTGAGGTAGAAACCCACACAGTCCTTTGAAGTTTCTATAAAAAGGAACTGTATCCTTTGATGCTCTTTGGGTGCCTCACCCTAAAATTGCCTCGTTACAGCTCACAAACAGGAATTATTATGTAAATCTGTGCATTGGAAAGTCAGGTTTGATGTTCCCCTACTGTATGAGTTGTCATCTCACCTGCAAGTTATTTATCACACCTTTATGTATGTTTAAAATTTCCAACTAAGAATTAACATTAAGTTAAAAACCAAAACGTTATATAGAGTAGTCCGTAATGTTTTGGTTTTTAATATAATTTATATTTTTATTGTCTTATATAAACAGAATTTCATAAGAGCAAGTTAAATATAGTGCTTGTAGCAATTTAATTAATTAGATTTAAATAATTAAATTTAAAAATAAAATGAAATGTTTATTTTTCTTAGCTAGTATATATGATAGATAGAAAATCAAATGAGAATTAAGTTAGTCAATAAAAATGTATTTGTTTTAGTAGTGGGCTTCTAAAAAAATATTATCATAAAATGTACTTAAACTGGTATTAAATGTGTCTGATTTGCCTGGTGTTCACAACACTGTCTGCAACTAAAACCGTGCATGTGCTGTCATTTTTGTTTACGTATGAAAATCTTTCAATAAAATATTATGGAAACAAAAAAAAATCTTGCTGATTTAGAAACAGATAAAATACCAATATGTAATTGATGAACAAATTACTATTTTCTTATTTTTTTTGGAGATAATATGCAATATAAAAACATATTTTTGACACTTACATGCAACTGTTTCAAAAAGTAACAAAACTTTTAAGATAATTTATAATATAATAAGGACGGCACAGCACCCCATCTTAAATTTTAAGAAAATATTTTATTATAAATTAAACTTATATATCATTAGTTAATTCATCAGTTTGCATGTTCTCCCTGTGCCTGTGTGGGTTTCCTCCAGGTACTCTGGTTTCCTTCCAAACTCCAAAGACATGCAGGTAGGTTAATTGGCTCCTGTCTAAATAGGCCCTAGTATGTATGTATGAATGTGAGATAGGGACCTTAGAATGTAAGCTCCTTGAGGGCAGGGACTAATGTGAATGTGCAATATATATGTGAAATGCTGCGTAAATTGACAGCACTTTATAAGTACCTATAATGAAAAAAAAAAAAAAATCTTAGCTTTTTATCGCATATTTAAAATAAAATAACATCAAGTCCTTTACATGGAATTGAAGCTGCATTTACAGCATCCATATGTTTCCTGGGATCTGGAAATGTCCATTGATATGTAGATTCTGGTATTGCTTCTGAAAGATGTTAGGAAGATCTCTGGGAGTCTCAAATGTCTCTTTCAATAAAATGTTATGGAAACAAAAAATCTTGCTGTTTTAGACCCAGATGACATTCCAATATGTAATTGTTGAAAAAATTACTACAGGCATACCCCACTTTTAAGTCCAAAATGGGGTTTATTTACTAAAGCTGGAAAGTGCAAAATCAGGCTCACTTCTGCATAGAAACCAATGAGCTTCTAACCTTGGCTTGTTCATTTAAGCTTTGGTAATACAACCTGGAAGCTCATTGGTTTCTATGCAGAAGTGAACCTGATTTTGCACTTTCCAGCTTTAGTAAATAACCCCCATTGTGTACTTAAAAGTGGGATATGCCTGTATTTTCTAATAATATATGAGATAATATACAATATAAAAACATATGTGTGACACTTACATGCAACTGTTTCAAAAAGTAACAAAACTTTTAAGATAATGTATAAAATACTAAGGATTCAACAACAACCCATTTTAAAAGATAAGAAAATATTTTATTAAAAATTAAACTAAGTGCATTCCACAATATATCATTAGTCAAATCATCACAGCTTTGTAACAATCACATACTAAAATAAAATAACATTAAATAAGTCCTTGACATGGATTTGAAGCTGTATTTACAGCATCCACATGTATCCTGGGATCTGGAAATGTCCATTGAATTGTAGGTTCTGGTATGGATTCTGAAAGATGTTGGGAAGATCTCTGGGAGTTGAGAACTGACTACCCTGGGCGCTTTGGGATTTCATATCTTTTGAGAGATGTCTTGCTCTTCTGTTCTGGAACCAAACCTGCAACATGTAAAAATATATTCATGAATCATCTATATACTGTACTGTATAAAAAATTAATGTTTATTTTATAAAAGGTTATCACCAGAGGGATCAAAAGTGACTCAAACAACTAGAGCAGTGATGGCAAACCTTGGCAGCCCAGATGTTTTGGAACTACATTTCCTATGATGCTCAACTACACTGCAGAGTGCATGAGCATCATGGAAAATGTAGTTCCAAAACATCTGGGGTGCCGTAGTTTGCCATCACTGAACTAGGGGATGTTTGGAATGTGAAGACTTCATTCGTTTTAATTGTTCAGGACATTTTTTCTCTATGTTCATCTGGTGATCCAGCCAGTAACACACTTCCTGTCATAGGATGACCACAATGATTGCTGTACCATATCTTTGAAGGAGCAGTGTTGTCACCTTAAGACAAGAACTGTGTTACACCTACAAAACACCTCTCCCTGTCCTTATCTCCATAACACAGATGGGATGTGTTCCGTCATTTACAGACATGAACTGGGCAGGGCTGATAACAATGGTTAAGATTTTAGTGCAAAGTTAGCAGATCACTACAGAAAGCTAAGTAATCACTGGATTTCTGGCAGGACCAACAACATTTTTTAAGAGACAGAAAATGTCAGGCCACAATTCCAGATATCACCAGAAGGTGGCAGCTGGTATGAAATCTGGAATTACAGGTCCGGCTTTAGAAAAAGTGGTACCCCAACAGAGGAGGAGAACTAAATGTGTTACTGCAGAGGGAATTATTTGTTGATTCCCATTAAAACGTATAAAACAAACAAATATACAACAAAAAGTTAAGTGACTAGACTGTAAAATTTAAAATAGTGTATTATGCAACAACTTAATACTAAATAAACTATTTTGTTAGAAAAGAAAATGGTTTTTACCTGTATTCTGGGTTCAGAAATCCCAGTTATCTTGGCAATATGGCACCTCTTTGTGAAGTCTGGATAGGGGTTACGATCAAACTCATTCATCAGGAAGGCAGTCTGCTCCTCGTTGAAGTGTGTCCTCTTTCTACATTGTGCTTTGAAGTTGCTGTTCTGGAAATCCTCAATATTGACCCTGGGTTGCTTGCATCTTTCATACTCATCTTCTTCCAACTTTCCTAGAAATAAGCACAAGGAAATTCAAACATCATGAAAACCTGATTTAGGAGATTGAAAAACAATAATAAACATTTTACTAAATAACAATTCAAATTGATAAACATATTGACATCTCAAAAATGTACTATTATAAATATTTTCCTTAGAGAAGTAAAATTGGATCAAGACAAAGAGATAGATAAGGAGAGAGAACGAGATAGATAGATAGATAGATAGATAGATAGATAGATAGATAGATAGATAGATAGATAGATAGATAGATAGATAGATAGATAGATAGATAGATAGATAGATAGATAGATAGATAGATAGATAAATAACTTACTTTTTAATGGATTCTGAATAATGGTGTCCTTATTTGCAGGCTCCTTGGGGATTACGTATTTTTTGGCCCGTGCTTCTTGTTGGAGCCCCAAGAGGGTATAAATTTCCAGCAGATTTTGTTGTAGGGTGGAGGAGTTTTGTAGATCAGTTTGGCTTTCTGTAGGTAAGAAACCATCAGGAGAGATGCATGGAGTGCTAGTGAAGTTGTCCTGAAACCTCAGGGGAGGAGACATTGTTGGATAGTCTTCTTCTAGAGAAAGCACAGTGCAGAGAATTTGGTCCAGCTCAGTATCCATGTCTGCTCACCTTACTTAATTCTGTTGGAATGAGGGACTGGGGCCCTTAGACAACTTTTATTCTAAAATAAATGTGGAATGGACCTGGACCACCATTGAGGTAGAAACCCACACAGTCCTTTGAAGTTTCCATAAAAAGGAACTGTATCCTTTGATGCTCTTTGGGTGCCTCACCCTAAAATTGCCTCGTTACAGCTCAGAAACAGGAATTATTATGCAAATCTGTGCATTGGAAAGTCAGGTTTGATGTTCCTCTACTGTATGAGTTGTCACCTCACCTGCAAGTTATTTATCACACCTTTATGTATGTTTAAAATTTCCAATTAGGAATTAACATTAAGTTAAAAACCAAAACATTATATATAGTAGTCCGTAATGTTTTGGTTTTAATATAATTTATATTTTTATTGTCTTATATAAACAGAATTTCATAAGAACAAGTTAAATATAGTGCTTGTAGCAATTTAATTAATTAGATTAAAATAATTAAATTTAAAAATAAAATGAAATGTTTATTTTTCTTAGCTAGTATATATGATAGATAGAAAATCAAACGAGAATTAAGTTAGTCAATAAATATGTATTTGTTTTAGTAGTGGGCTTCTAAAAAAATATTATCATAAAATGTACTTAAACTGGTATTAAATATGTCTGATTTGCCTGGTGTTCACAATAATGTCTGCAACTAAAACTGTGCATGTGCTGTCATTTTTGTTTACATATGAAAATCTTTCAATAAAATATTATGGAAACAAAAAAAAATCTTGCCGATTTAGGTATAGATAAAATACCAATATGTAATTGTTGAACTAATTACTATTTTCTTATTTTTTTTGTAGATAATATGCAATATAAAAACATATTTTTGACACTTACTTGCAACTATTTCAAAAAGTAACAAAACTTTTAAGATAATTTATAATATAATAAGGACCGCACAGCACCCCATCTTAATTTTTAAGAAAATATTTTATTATAAATTAAACTTATATATCATTTGTTAATTCATCAGTTTGCATGTTCTCTTTGTGACTATGTGGGTTTTCTCCAGGTACTCTGGTTTCCTTCCAAACTCCAAAGACATACTGGTAGGTTAATTGGCTCCTGTCTAAATAGGCCCTAGTATGTATGTATGAATGTGAGATAGGGGCCTTATGCCCCGTACACACGGTCGGACTTTGTTCGGACATTCCGACAACAAAATCCTAGGATTTTTTCCGTCGGATGTTGGCTCAAACTTGTCTTGCATACACACGGTCACACAAAGTTGTCGGAAAATCCAAACGTTCTAAACGCGGTGACGTAAAACACATACGTCGGGACTATAAACGGGGCAGTGGCCAATAGCTTTCATCTCTTTATTTATTCTGAGCATGCGTGGCACTTTGTCCGTCGGATTTGTGTACACACGATCGGAATTTCCGACAACGGATTATGTTGTCGGAAAATTTTATCTCCTGCTGTCCAACTTTGTGTGTCGGAAAATCCGTTGGAAAATGTCCGATGGAGCCCACACACGGTCGGAATTTCCGACAACATGCTCCGATCGGACATTTTCCATCGGAAAATCCGACCGTGTGTACGGGGCATTAGAATGTAAGCTCCTTGAGGGCAGGGACTAATGTGAATGTGCAATATATATGTGAAATGCTGCGTAAATTGACAGCACTTTATAAGTACCTATAATGGAAAAAAAAAATCATAGCTTTTTATCGCATACTAAAATAAAATAACATCAAGTCCTTGACATGGAATTGAAGCTGCAATTACAGCATTCATATGTTTCCTTGGATCTGGAAATGTCCATTGATATGTAGATTCTGGTATTGCTTCTGAAAGATGTTAGGAAGATCTCTGGGAGTCTCAAATGTCTCTTTCAATAAAATGTTATGGAGACAAAAAATCTTGCTGTTTTAGACCCAGATGAAATTCCAATATGTAATTGTTGAACAAATGACTACAGTATTTTCTAATTATATATGAGATAATATACAATATAAAAACATATGTGTGACACTTACATGCAACTGTTTCAAAAAGTAACAAAACTTTTAAGATAATATATAAAATAATAAGGAATCAACAACGACCCATTTTAAAATATAAGAAAATATTTTATTAAAAATGAAACTAAGTGCATACCACAATATATCATTAGTCAAATCATCACATCTTTGTAACAATCACATACTAAAATAAAATAACATTAAATAAGTCCTTGACATGGATTTGAAGCTGTATTTACAGCAGCCACATGTTTCCTGGGATCTGGAAATGTCCATTGAATTGTAGATTCTGGTATGGATTCTGAAAAATGTTGGGAAGAAATCTGGGAGTTGAGAACTGACTACCCTGGGCGCTTTGGGATTTCATATCTTTTGAGAGATGTCTTGCTCTTCTGTTCTGGAACCAAACCTGCAACATGTAAAAATAAATTCTCATTAATCATCTATATACTGTACTGTATAAAAAGTTAATTTTTTTTTGTATAAAAGGTTATCACCAGAGGGATCAAAAGTGACTTGAACAACTAGGGCAGTGATGGCGAACCTTGGCAGCCCAGATGTTTTGGAACTACATTTCCTATGATGCTCAACTACACTGCAGAGTGCATGAGCATCATGGAAAATGTAATTACAAAACATCTGGGGTGCCGCAGTTTGCCATCACTGAACTAGGGGATGTTTGGAATGTGATGGCTTCATTCGTTTAAATTGTTCAGGACATTTTTTCTCTATGTTCATCTGGTGATCCAGCCAGTAACACAATTCCTGTCATAGGATAACCACAATGATTGCTGTACCATATCTTTGAAGGAGCAGTGTTGTCACCTTAAGACAAGAACTGTGTTACAACTGCAAAACACCTCTCCCTCTCCTTATCTCCATAACACAGATGGGATGTGTTCCGTCATTTACATACATGAACTAGGCAGCGGCTTATAACAATGGTTAAGATTTGAGTGCAAAGTTAGCAGATCACTACAGGAAGCTAAGTAATCAGTGGATTTCTGGCAGGACCAACAACATTTTTTAAGAGACAGAAAATGTTGAAAGGTATATTGTAGAAAATGAGTGAATATGTTTTATAATTTGCCTATGCACACAGATCTACTTGATACAGCTGTTATGTACACTACTTGAATTATTGAAGCATCACAGACATATAAACATTTGACACAGAACTGTATTCTCAGTTGTCAGGCCACAATTCCAGATTTCACCAGAAGGTGGCAGCTGGTATGAAATCTGGAATTACCGGTCCCGCTCTATAAAATGTAGCACCCCAACAGAGGAGGAGAACCAAATGTGTTACTGCAGAGGGAAATTTTTGTTAATTCCCATTAAAACTTATAAAACAAACAAATATGCAACAATAAGTGACTAGACTGTAAAATTTAAAATAGTGTTATATACAACAACTTAATACTAAATAAACTATTTTCTTAAAAAGGAAATAGGTTTTTACCTGTATTCTGGGTTCAGAAATCCCAGTTATCTTGGCAATATGGCACCTCTTTGTGAAGTCTGGATAGGGGTTACGATCAAACTCATTCATCAGGAAGGCAGTCTGCTCCCCGTTGAAGTTTGTCCTCTTTCTACATTGTGCTTTGAAGTTGCTGTTCTGGAAATCCTCAATGTTGACTCTTGGTTGCTGGCATCTTTCATACTCATCTTCTTCCAACTTTCCTAAAAATAAGCACAAGGTAATTCAAACATCACGAAAACTTGATTTAGGAGATAGAAAAACAATAATAAAAATTTTACAAAATAAAAATTCAAACTGATAAACACATTGACATCTCAAAAATGTACTTTTATAAATATTTTCCGTAGAGAAGTAAAATTGGATCAAGACAAATAGATAGATAAGGAGAGAGAAAGAGATAGATAGATAGATAGATAGATAGATAGATAGATAGATAGATAGATAGATAGATAGATAGATAGATAGATAGATAGATAGATAGATAGATAGATAGATAGATAGATAGATTACTTTTTAATGGATTCTGAATAATGGTGTCCTTATTTGCAGGCTCCTTGGGGATCACGTATTTTTTGGCCCATGCTTCTTGTTGGAGCCCCAAGAGGGTATAAATTTCCAGCAGATTTTGTTGTAGGGTGGAGGAGTCTTGTAGATCAGCTTGGCTTTCTGAATGTAAGAAACCATCAGGAGAGATGCATGGAGTGCTAGTGAAATTGTCCTGGAACCTCAGGGGAGGAGACATTGTTGGATAGTCTTCTTCTAGAGAAAGCACAGTGCAGAGAATTTGGTCCAGCTCAGTATCCATGTCTGCTCACCTCACTTAACTCTGTTGGAATGAGCGACTGGGGCCCTTAGACAACTTTTATTCCAAAAGAAATGTGGAATGGACCTAGACCAGTATTGAGGTAGAAACCCACACAGTCCTTTGAAGTTTCTATAAAAAGGAACTGTATCCTTTGATGCTCTTTGGGTGCCTCACCCTAAAATTGCCTCCTTACAGCTCAGAAACAGGAATTATTATGTAAATCTGTGCATTGGAAAGTCAGGTTTGATGTTCCCCTACTGTATGAGTTGTCACCCCACCTGCAAGTTATTTATCACACCTTTATGCATGTTTAAAATTTCCAATTAGGAATTAACATTAAGTTAAAACTTACTTACGTGCAACTGTTTCAAAAAGTAACAAAACTTTGAAGATAATGTATAAAATAATAAGGATTCAGCAACAACCCATTTTAAAAGATAAGAAAATATTTTATTAAAAATGAAACTAAGTGCATACCACAATATATCATTAGTCAAATCATCACAGTTTTGTAACAATCACATGCTAAAATAAAATAACATTAAATAAGTCCTTGACATGGATTTGAAGCTGTATTTACAGCATCCACATGTTTCCTGGGATCTGGAAATGTCCATCGAATTGTAGGTTCTGGTATGGATTCTGAAAAATGTTGGGAAGAAATGTGGGAGTTGCGAACTGACTACCCTGGGCGCTTTGGGATTTCATATCTTTTGAGAGATGTCTTGCTCTTCTGTTCTGGAACCAAACCTGCAACATGTAAAAATAAATTCTCATTAATCATCTATATACTGTACTGTATAAAAAGTTAATGTTTATTGTATAAAAGGTTATCATCAGAGGGATCAAAAGTGACTTGAACAACTAGGGTTGTAATGGCGAACCTTGGCCGCTCAGATGTTTTGGAAGTACATTTCCTACGATGTTCAACTACACTGCAGAGTGCATGAGCATCATGGAAAATGTAGTTCAAAAACATCTGGGCTGCCAAGGGTTGCCATCACTAAACTAGGGGATGTTTGGAATGTTATGGCTTCATTTGTTTAAATTTTTCAGGACATTTTTTCACTATGTTCATCTGGTGATCCAGCCAGTAACACACTTCCTGTCATATGGTAACCACACTGATTGCTGTACCATATCTATGAAGGAGCAGTGTTGTCACCTTAAGACAAGAACTGTGTTACAACTACAAAACACCTCTCGCTCTCCTTATCTCCATAACACAGATGGGATGTGTTGCGTCATTTACAGACAAACTGTGCAGGGCTGATAACAATGGTTAAGATTTTAGTGCAAAGTTAGCAGATCACTACAGGAAGCTAAGTAATCACTGGATTTCTGGCAGGATCAACAACATTTTTTAAGAGGCAGAAAATGTTGAAAGGTATATTGTAGAAAATGAGTGAATATGTTTTATAATTTGCCTACACACACAGATCTCCTTGATACAGCTGTTATGTACACTACTTGAATGATTGAAGCATCACAGACATATAAACATTTGACACAGAACTGTATTCTCAGTTGTCAGGCCACAATTCCAGATTTCATCAGAAGGTGGCAGCTGGTATGAAATCTGGAATTACCGGTCCCGATCTATAAAATGTAGTACCCCAACAGAGGAGGAGAACCAAATGTGTTACTGCAGAGGGAAATTTTTGTTAATTCCCATTAAAACGTATAAAACAAACAAATATGCAACAAAAAGTTAAGTGACTAGACTGTAAAATTTAAAATAGTGTAATATACAACAACTTAATACTAAATAAACTATTTTGTTAAAAAGGAAATAGGTTTTTACCTGTATTCTGGGTTCAGAAATCCCAGTTATCTTGGCAATATGGCACCTTTCTGTGAAGTTTGGATAGGGGTTACGATCAAACTCATTCATCAGGAAGGCAGTCTGCTCACCGTTGAAGTTTGTCCTCTTTCTACATTGTGCTTTGAAGTTGCTGTTCTGGAAATCCTCAATGTTGACTCTTGGTTGCTTGCATCTTTCATACTCATCTTCTTCCAACTTTCCTAAAAATAAGCACAAGGTAATTCAAACATCACGAAACTTGATTTAGGAGATAGAAAAACAATAATAAAAATTTTACAAAATAAAAATTCAAACTGATAAACACATTGACATCTCAAAAATGTACTATTATAAATATTTTCCGTAGAGAAGTAAAATTGGATCAAGACAAATAGATAGATAAGGAGAGAGAAAGAGATAGATAGATAGATAGATAGATAGATAGATAGATAGATAGATAGATAGATAGATAGATAGATAGATAGATAGATAGATAGCTTACTTTTTAAAGGATTCTGAATAATGGTGTCCTTATTTGCAGGCTCCTTGGGGATTACGTATTTTTTGGCCCATGCTTCTTGTTGGAGCCCCAAGAGGGTATAAATTTCCAGCAGATTTTGTTGTAGGGTGGAGGAGTCTTGTAGATCAGCTTGGCTTTCTGAAGGTAAGAAACCATCAGGAGAGATGCATGGAGTGCTAGTGAAATTGTCCTGGAACCTCAGGGGAGGAGACATTGTTGGATAGTCTTCTTCTAGAGAAAGCACAGTGCAGAGAATTTGGTCCAGCTCAGTATCCATGTCTGCTCACCTCACTTAATTCTGTTGGAATGAGCGACTGGGGCCCTTAGACAACTTTTATTCCAAAAGAAATGTGGAATGGACCTGGACCAGTATTGAGGTAGAAACCCACACAGTCCTTTGAAGTTCCTATAAAAAGGAACTGTATCCTTTGATGCTCTTTGGGTGCCTCACCCTAAAATTGCCTCGTTACAGCTCAGAAACAGGAATTATTATGTAAATCTGTGCATTGGAAAGTCAGGTTTGATGTTCCCCTACTGTATGAGTTGTCACCTCACCTGCAAGTTATTTATCACACCTTTATGCATGTTTAAAATTTCCAATTAGGAATTAACAATAAGTTAAAAACCAAAACATTATATATAGTAGTCCGTAAAGTTTTGGTTTTTAATATAATTTATATTTTTATTGTCTTATATAAACAGAATTTCATAAGAACAAGTTAAATATAGTGCTTGTAGCAATTTAATTATTTAGATTAAAATTATTTAAATTAAAAATAAAATGAAATGTTTATTTTTCCTAGCTAGTATATATGAAAGATAGAAAATCAAATGAGAATTAAGTTAGTCAATAAAAATGTATTTGTTTTAGTAGTGGGCTTCTAAAAAAATATTATCATAAAATGTACTTAAACTGGTATTAAATATGTCTGATTTGCCTGGTGTTCACAATAATGTCTGCAACTAAAACCGTGCATGTGCTGTCATTTTTGTTTACATATGAAAATATTTCAATAAAATATTATGGAAACAAAAAAAAATCTTGCCGATTTAGGTATAGATAAAAAACCAATATGTAATTGTTGAACTAATTACTATTTTCTTATTTTTTTTGTAGATAATATGCAATATAAAAACATATTTTTGACACTTACATGCAACTATTTCAAAAAGTAACAAAACTTTTAAGATAATTTATAATATAATAAGGACGGCACAGCACCCCATCTTAAATTTTAAGAAAATATTTTATTATAAATTAAACTTATATATCATTAGTTAATTCATCAGTTCGCATGTTCTCCCTGTGCCTGTGTGGGTTTTCTCCAGGTACTCTGGTTTCCTTCCAAACTCCAAAGACATGCTGGTAGGTTAATTGACTCCTGTCTAAATAGGCCCTAGTATGTATGTATGAATGTGAGGTAGGGACCTTAGAATATAAGCTCCTTGAGGGCAGGGACTAATGTGAATGTGCAATATATATATGTTAAATGCTGCGTAAATTGACAGCACTTTATAAGTACCTATAATGAAAAAAAAAAAAATCTTAGCTTTTTATCGCATACTAAAATAAAATAACATCAAGTCCTTGACATGGAATTGAAGCTGCATTTACAGCAACCATATGTTTCCTTGGATCTGGAAATGTCGATTGATATGTAGATTCTGGCATTGCTTCTGAAAGATGTTAGGAAGATCTCTGGGAGTCTCAAATGTCTCTTTCAATAAAATGTTATGGAAACAAAAAATCTTGCTGTTTTAGACCCAGATGAAATTCCAATATGTAATTGTTGAACAAATGACTACAGTATTTTCTAATTATATATGAGGTAATATACAATATAAAAACATATGTGTGACACTTACGTGCAACTGTTTCAAAAAGTAACAAAACTTTTAAGATAATGTATAAAATAATAAGGATTCAACAACAACCCATTTTAAAAGATAAGAAAATATTTTATTAAAAATTAAACTAAGTGCATACCACAATATATCATTAGTCAAATCATCACAGCTTTGTAACAATCACATACTAAAATAAAATAACATTAAATAAGTCCTTGAGATGGATTTGAAGCTGTATTTACAGCATCCACATGTTTCCTGGGATCTGGAAATGTCCATCGAATTGTAGATTCTGGTATGGATTCTGAAAAATGTTGGGAAGAAATCTGGGAGTTGAGAACTGACTACCCTGGGCGCTTTGGGATTTCATATCTTTTGAGAGATGTCTTGCTCTTCTGTTCTGGAACCAAACCTGCAACATGTAAAAATAAATTCTCATTAATCATCTAAATACTGTACTGTATAAAAAGTTCATGCTTATTGTATAAAAGGTTATCACCAGAGGGATCAAAAGTGACTTGAACAACTAGCGTTGTAATGGAGAACCTTGGCCGCTCAGATGTTTTGGAAGTACATTTCCTACGATGCTCAACTACACTGCAGAGTGCATGAGCATCATGGAAAATGTAGTTTCAAAACATCTGGTGATCCAGCCAGTAACACACTTCCTGTCATAGGATGACCACACTGATTGCTGTACCATATCTTTGAAGGAGCAGTGTTGTCACCTTAAGACAAGAACTGTGTTACAACTACAAAACACCTCTCCTTATCTCCATAACACAGATGAGATGTGTTCTGTCATTTACAGACATGAACTGGGCAGGGCTGATAACAATGGTTAAGATTTGAGTGCAAAGTTAGCAGATCACTACAGGAAGCTAAGTAATAACTGGATTTCTGGCAGGACCAACAACATTTTTTAAGAGGCAGAAAATGTTGAAAGGTAT
Organism: Lithobates clamitans; assembly: GCA_037952925.1. Lineage (NCBI taxonomy): Eukaryota > Metazoa > Chordata > Amphibia > Anura > Ranidae > Lithobates > Lithobates clamitans. The sequence goes on from JBBGZY010001153.1 coordinate 549,454, forward strand.
ATTGTAGAAAATTAGTGAATATGTTTTTTAATTTGCCTACACATACAGATCTCCTTGATACAGCTGTTATGTACACTACTTGAATGATTGAAGCATCACAGACATATAAACATTTGATACAGAACTGAATTCTCAGTTGTCAGGCCACAATTCCAGATTTCACCAGAAGGTGGAAGCTGGTATGAAATCTGGAATTACCGGTTCCGCTCTATAAAATGTAGTACCCCAACAGAGGAGGAGAACCAAATGTGTTACTGCAGAAGGAAATTTTTGTTAATTCCCATTAAAACGTATAAAACAAACAAATATGCAACAAAAAGTTAAGTGACTAGACTGTAAAATTTAAAATAGTGTAATATACAACAACTTAATACTAAATAAACTATTTTGTTAAAAAGGAAATAGGTTTTTACCTGTATTCTGGGTTCAGAAATCCCAGTTATCTTGGCAATATGGCACCTCTTTGTGAAGTTTGGATAGGGGTTACGATCAAACTCATTCATCAGGAAGGCAGTCTGCTCCCCGTTGAAGTTTGTCCTCTTTCTACATTGTGCTTTGAAGTTGCTGTTCTGGAAATCCTCAATGTTGACTCTTGGTTGCTTGCATCTTTCATACTCATCTTCTTCCAACTTTCCTAAAAATAAGCACAAGGTAATTCAAACATCACGAAAACTTAATTTAGGAGATAGAAAAACAATAATAAAAATTTTACAAAATAAAAATTCAAACTGATAAACACATTGACATCTAAAAAATGTACTATTATAAATATTTTCCGTAGAGAAGTAAAATTGGATCAAGACAAATAGATAGATAAGCAGAGAGAAAGAGATAGATAGATAGATAGATAGATAGCTTACTTTTTAATGGATTCTGAATAATGGTGTCCTTATTTGCAGGCTCTTTGGGGATTACGTATTTTTTGGTCCATGCTTCTTGTTGGAGCCCCAAGAGGGTATAAATTTCCAGCAGATTTTGTTGTAGGGTGGAGAAGTCTTGTAGATCAGCTTGGCTTTCTGAAGGTAAGAAACCATCAGGAGAGATGCATGGAGTGCTAGTGAAATTGTCCTGGAACCTCAGGGGAGGAGACATTGTTGGATAGTCTTCTTCTAGAGAAAGCACAGTGCAGAGAATTTGGTCCAGCTCAGTATCCATGTCTGCTCACCTCACTTAATTCTGTTGGAATGAGCGACTGGGGCCCTTAGACAACTTTTATTCCAAAGGAAATGTGGAATGGACCTGGACCAGTATTGAGGTAGAAACCCACACAGTCCTTTGATGTTCCTATAAAAAGGAACTGTATCCTTTGATGCTCTTTGGGTGCCTCACCCTAAAATTGCCTCGTTACAGCTCAGAAACAGGAATTATTATGTAAATCTGTGCATTGGAAAGTCAGGTTTGATGTTCCTCTACTGTATGAGTTGTCACCTCACCTGCAAGTTATTTATCACACCTTTATGCATGTTTAAAATTTCCAATTAGGAATTAACATTAAGTTAAAAACCAAAACATTATATATAGTAGTCCGTAATGTTTTGGTTTTTAATATAATTTATATTTTTATTGTCTTATATAAACAGAATTTCATACGAACAAGTTTAATATAGTGCTTGTAGCAATTTAATTATTTAGATTAAAATTATTTAAATTAAAAATAAAATGAAATGTTTATTTTTCCTAGCTAGTATATATGATAGATAGAAAATCAAATGAGAATTAAGTTAGTCAATAAAAATGTATTTGTTTTAGTAGTGGTCTTCTAAAAAAATATTATCATAAAATGTACTTAAACTGGTATTAAATATGTCTGATTTGCCTGGTGTTCACAATAATGTCTGCAACTAAAACTGTGCATGTGCTGTCATTTTTGTTTACATATGAAAATCTTTCAATAAAATATTATTGAAACAAAAAATAATCTTGCCGATTTAGATATAGATAAAATACCAATATGTAATTGTTGAACTAATTACTTTTTTCTTATTTTTTGTAGATAATATGCAATATAAAAACATATTTTTGACACTTACATGCAACTATTTCAAAAAGTAACAAAACTTTTAAGATAATTTATAATATAATAAGGACGGCACAGCACCCCATCTTAAATTTTAAGAAAATATTTTATTATAAATTAAACTAATATATCATTAGTTAAATCATCAGTTTGCATGTTCTCTTTGTGCCTGTGTGGGTTTCCTCCAGGTACTCTGGTTTCCTTCCAAACTCCAAAGACATGCTGGCAGGTTAATTGGCTCCTGTCTAAATAGGCCCTAGTATGTATGTATGAATGTGAGATAGGGACCTAAGAATGTAAGCTTCTTGAGGGCAGGGACTAATATGAATGTTCAATATATATGTAAAATGCTATGTAAATTGACAGCACTTTATAAGTACCTATAATGAAAAAAAAAATCTTAGCTTTTTATCGCATACTAAAATAAAATAAAATCAAGTCCTTGACATGGAATTGAAGCTGCAATTACAGCATTCATATGTTTCCTTGGATCTGGAAATGTCGATTGATATGTAGATTCTGGCATTGCTTCTGAAAGATGTTAGGAAGATCTCTGGGAGTCTCAAATGTCTCTTTCAAAAAAATGTTATGGAGACAAAAAATCTTGCTGTTTTAGACCCAGATGAAATTCCAATATGTAATTGTTGAACAAATGACTACAGTATTTTCTAATTATATATGAGATAATATACAATATAAAAACATATGTGTGACACTTACATGCAACTGTTTCAAAAAGTAACAAAACTTTGAAGATAATGTATAAAATAATAAGGGTTCAACAACAACCCATTTTAAAAGATAAGAAAATATTTTATTAAAAATGAAACTAAGTGCATACCACAATATATCATTAGTCAAATCATCACAGTTTTGTAACAATCACATACTAAAATAAAATAACATTAAATAAGTCCTTGACATGGATTTGAAGCTGTATTTACAGCATCCACATGTTTCCTGGGATCTGGAAATGTCCATCAAATTGTAGATTCTGGTATGGATTCTGATAAATGTTGGGAAGAAATCTGGGAGTTGAGAACTGACTACCCTGGGCGCTTTGGGGTTTCATATCTTTTGAGAGATGTCTTGCTCTTCTGTTCTGGAACCAAACCTGCAACATGTAAAAATAAATTCTCATTAATCATCTATATACTGTAATGTATAAAAAGTTCATGTTTATTGTATAAAAGGTTATCACCAGAGGGATCAAAAGTGACTTGAACAACTAGGGTTGTAATAGCGAACTTTGGCCGCTCAGATGTTTTGGAAGTACATTTCCTACGATGTTCAACTACACTGCAGAGTGCATGAGCATCATGGAAAATGTCATTCAAAAACATCTGGGCTGCCAAGGGTTGCCATCACTAAACTAGGGGATGTTTGGAATGTGATGGCTTCATTCCTTTAAATTTTTCGGGACATTTTTTCACTATGTTCATCTGGTGATCCAGCCAGTAACACACTTCCTGTCATATGGTAACCACACTGATTGCTGTACCATATCTTTGAAGGAGCAGTGTTGTCACCTTAAGACAAGAACTGTGTTACAACTACAAAACACCTCTCGCTCTCCTTATCTCCATAACACAGATGGGATGTGTTCCGTCATTTACAGACAAACTGTGTAGGGTTGATAACAATGGTTAAGATTTTAGTGCAAAGTTAGCAGATCACTACAGGAAGCTAAGTAATCACTGGATTTCTGGCAGGACCAACAACATTTTTTAAGAGGCAGAAAATGTTGAAAGGTATATTGTAGAAAATTAGTGAATATGTTTTATAATTTGCCTACACATACAGATCTCCTTGATACAGCTGTTATGTACACTATTTGAATGATTGAAGCATCACAGACATATAAACATTTGACACAGTACTGTATTCTCAGTTGTCAGGCCACAATTCCAGATTTCACCAGAAGGTGGCAGCTGGTATGAAATCTGGAATTACCGTTCCCAATCTATAAAATGTAGTACCCCAACGGAGGAGTAGAAGCAAATGTGTTAATGCAGAGGGAAATTTTTGTTAATTCCCATTAAAACATAGAAAACAAACAAATATACAACAAAAAGTTCAGTGATTAGACTGTAAAATTTAAAATAGTGTAATATACAACAACTTAATACTAAATAAACTATTTTGTTAAAAAGGAAATAGGTTTTTACCTGTATTTTGGGTTCAGAAATCCCAGTTATCTTGGCAATATGGCACCTCTTTGTGAAGTTTGGATAGGGGTTACGATCAAACTCATTCATCAGGAAGGCAGTCTGCTCCGCGTTGAAGTTTGTCCTCTTTCTACATTGTGCTTTGAAGTTGCTGTTCTGGAAATCCTCAATATTGATTCTGGGTTGCTTGCATTCTTCATACTCATCTTCTTCCAACTTTCCTAAAAATAAGCATAAGGAAATTCAAACATCATGAAAACTTGATTTAGGAGATAGAAAAACAATAATAAAAATTTTTCAAAATAAAAATTCAAACTGATAAACACATTGACATCTCAAAAATGTACTATTATAACTATTTTCCGTAGAGAAGTAAAATTGGATCAAGACAAAGAGATAGATAAGGAGAGAGAAAGAGATAGATAGATAGATAGATAGATAGATAGATAGATAGATAGATAGATAGATAGATAGATAGATAGATAGATAGATAGATAGATAGCTTACTTTTTAATGGATTCTGAATAATGGTGTCCTTATTTGCAGGCTCCTTGGGGATTATGTATTTTTTGGCCCATGCTTCTTGTTGGAGCCCCAAGAGGGTATAAATTTCCAGCAGATTTTGTTGTAGGGTGGAGGAGTCTTGTAGATCAGCTGTGCTTTCTGAAGGTAAGAAACCATCAGGAGAGATGCATGGAGTGCTAGTGAAATTGTCCTGGAACCTCAGGGGAGGAGACATTGTTGGATAGTCTTCTTCTAGAGAAAGCACAGTGCAGAGAATTTGGTCCAGATCAGTATCCATGTCTGCTCACCTCACTTAATTCTGTTGGAATGAGGGACTGGGGTCCTTAGACAACTTTTATTCTAAAATAAATGTGAAATGGACCTGGGCCAGTATTGAGGTAGAAACCCACACAGTCCTTTGAAGTTTCTATAAAGAGGAACTGTATCCTTTGATGTTTTTTGGGTGCCTCACCCTAAGTTGCCTAGTTACAGCTCAGAAACAGGGATTATTATGTAAATCTGTGTATTGGAAAGTCAGGTTTGATGTTCCCCTACTGTATGAGTTGTCACCTCACCTGCAAGTTATTTATCACACATTTATGTACGTTTAAAATTCCCAACTAGGGATTAACATTATGTTAAAAAACAAAACATTATATATAATGTTTTGGTTTTTAACATAATTTATATTTTTATTGTCTTATACAAATAGAATTTCATAAGAACAAGTTTAATATAGTGCTTGTAATAATTTAATTAATTAGACTTAATTAATTTAATTTAAAAATAAAATGAAATATTTATTTTTCTTAGCTAGTATATATGATAGATAGAAAATCAAATGAGAATTAAGTTAGTCAATGAAAATGTATTTGTTTTAGTAGTGGGCTTCTTAAAATATTATCATAACATGTACTTAAACTGGTATTAAATATGTCTGATTTGCCTGGTGTTCACAATACTGTCTGCAACTAAAATTGTTCATGTGCTGTCATTTTTGTTTATGTATGAAAATCTTTCAATAAAATAATATGGAAACAAAAACAAATCTTGCTGATTTAGAAACAGATAAAATACCAATATGTAATTGTTGAACTAATTACTATTTTCTTATTTTGTTGGAGATATATGCAATATAATATATTTTTGACACTTACATGCAACTGTTTCAAAAAGTAACAAAACTTTTAAGATAATTTATAATATAATAAGGACGGCACAGCACCCCATTTAAAATTTTAAGAAAATATTTTATTATAAATTAAACTAATATATCATTAGTTAAATCATCAGTTTGCATGTTCTCCCTGTGCCTGTGTGGGTTTTCTCCAGGTACTCTGGTTTCCTTCCAATCTCCAAAGACATGCTGGTAGGTTAATTGGCTTCTGTCTAAATAGGCCCTAGTATGTATGTATGAATGTGAGATAGGGACCTTAGAATGTAAGCTTCTTGAGGGCAGGGACTAATGTGAATGTGCAATATATATGTAAAATGCTGCGTAAATTGACAGCACTTTATAAGTACCTATAATGAAAAAAAAAATCATAGCTTTTTATTACATACTAAAATAAAATAACATCAAGTAAGTCCTTGACATGGAATTGAAGCTGCATTTACAGCATCCACATGTTTCCTTGGATCTGGAAATGACCATTGATATGTAGATTCTGGTATTGCTTCTGAAAGATGTTAGGAAGATCTCTGGGAGTCTCAAATGTCTGTTTCAATAAAATGTTATGGAAACAAAAAAATCTTGCTGTTTTAGACCCAGATAAATTTCCAATATGGACAAGTGCACATGCGCGGGACTTCCGGAGCGACACGATAGTCCGCACCGCTCCGGTCCTTCAGAGGCCCCCACACCAGCCAACACTAGTGGGACCCCTCTGTGAGACCCCCCCATCCAACAGACAACTCAGTGCACCCGCCCACATGTCGAGGAACCACCACAAGAAAGAGGTACATCAGCAATTACAGTTTGGCCTAGCAACCCCTGAGCCCTCCAAGATGGCGGTGCAGAAGACTCCATAGCGGACCCTCCGCCTCCCCCCTTCCCGGATTCTACCCCTGTGAGCATCAGACATGATCTGACAGTCCCCCCAGCCTCCACAAAGTCTCTTCTAGGCAGATCCCTGACAGGATTGCCTCATTCACCAATGCTGAATACTCCTAACAGCCTTGCTGACTTCCTACAGGCCTCACCCCTGATCCAAAACCACCCTCATAAAATGGCCCAGCTCCTCAGCAGATTTTCTGACATGCTAACTGCAGGATTGCACAAAATGCTTTGCAGATCACTTCATCCATCAAAGCTGACTTGCATATCCTAAGAGCCTGCATGGACGCCATTGTAAAAGCAGTGGACGACACCGCAGCACACACCAATCAAAATACCACATGCATCCAGACACTGCAAGAACAACTCGAAACAGCTCTCTCCAAGATCGACGACTTAGAGAACAGGAGCAGACGTTACAACTTCCGCATCAGAGGTGTCCCGGAATTGATCATCGATGTACAAGACACCGTCAAATCTTTCATAAAAGATATCATCCCAGATATCCCGAACCACAGACTGGAATTGGACAGGGCCCACAGAGCGTTGCAACCCCCTCGCCAGGACAGCCTCCCACGAGATATAGTGGTCAAACCTCATTTCTATGTGGTGAAAGAAGAAATCATGCAGAAATCTCACAACCTGGACAATCTGGTCATACAAGGCAACAAGATACAAATATTTGCGGACATCTCTCCTGCCACAATTCAGAAACGGAGATCCCTTAAACCCCTCCTGGACATTCTCACTCAAAAATCGATCAAGTACCGATGGTAATTCCCTTTCCGCCTTCAATTCCACTATAAAGACAAGTCCTACGGCTTCACCAACTTCCAAAATGACGAATGGCTACTTCTGCAACTCGGGTTTATTTCCCAAGAAATCTCCCATCGCCAGGCAGAAAACCATCCTAACACCTCCAAGAGACCCCTACCGACCAGTGCCCTCACCCCTCTATGGGTCAAACAACAATCTAAAAGGCACCGAGACTCTATACCACCGAGATGATCCTGTGACCCAATCATCCATGTTGGATTCACTCTTCTTACTTCCGAGGACATTCAAATCTCTGACGGTGTAGTGGATACTCCTACACCCAACTAGGCCTCCATTGCTATGGCCGGGCTAGATAAATTTTCCCATCTAGGTCATATACACTTGATAATACGGACTGTATTATGTTCCTATGTTCATATCTTTGTTTTAAGTTTATTCAGGGCCCTCTATCCTGATCTCTGATCTATTCCAACAAACCGGTGTACCATGATCTAGGGTCCTGGACCCAATGGACTGGTATAGTTATTGTCCATGATTACTGCCCTCTTCCCCTTCCTAACCTGCCTACCCCTTACCCCCCCCAACCACCTCACCCTTACCCCTCCACTTACCCCACCCTCATCTCCCTCACCCCCCTAATCCCCCAATTCTGTTCCTCACCAGCGGAACAACAAGTATGTTCTCTCTTTATGGTAAATTTGTTTTATTTTACAGTGTATTGTTGTCTAAACATGTTTGTTTCAATTAGCTTTGATACTTACCTTGGGGTCCACTACTCCCATTTTTTACAGGGGGCCCCGTGGCTGGAGCCACTCCACCTGCTGAGACCTAGAGGAACCTTCCTCCCCTAGGGACACCAAGAATACAACCCCGTTGTAGGTTGCCCCCACACCGAACTCTAAGTTTCTTAGGGTATCGGAGCAGGGCCTGGCACGCCAGACCTGTCCCTCAGGAGCCAGGGACACTTTCTTGTAAAAATCAAAAAGTCGCGCTAAAAACTGAGGGTGACAACAGGAGGTGTCCAAAAAGTCTCATAAAAATATGAGGGTGAGTAGTGGTCACTGAGTGAATAAATTTTAAAGATGTGCTAGTCAATGTAATTATGCACTATAAAAATAAACAAAACTGAAAACTGAAAATGGCAATTGATTAATGGGACACAGATATTGTTTACTATGTCCGGAAGGAATAGTCAATATTGCGTGACACAATCAATGACAGATGAGTATCTCAAATATCAGAAAGAGTAATAGTGTGACAAATCTATGGAAACTAAACCATAATTTTTATAGAAAAACAATATAGAAATAAAGAAAAATAAACCCAAAGAAAGTCCATAGCTCAAACGAAAACAGTATTGATTAAAGTCCATCCATGCTAAATAACATGCATGAAATAAATTTTGTCTCCAAGTGCTCTGTGAATATTGGAACATAAACTTGCTGTGGTGACAATAGGGTGCGTAGACAGACCTCCACCTCTTGATAAAAATGCTGCCTCTTACCAGATAAAATTGGTCCCTTAATTACAGGAGACCTAAAGGGCGGATGGCTGCAACCCCAGCCAGGGATCTTTAAAACAGGCGCTTAGTGTCCGAATCCAGGGACTCTCTCCAACTCACATCAGCATAAATGGAAATATCCCCATGTAAAAAACAAAGTGCTCCTCATAGCATAAAATCCAACGTTTTATTGAGTATAAAAATAAAGGTTGCACTTACAAAATCATTGTTGTTTGAAAGCGTATATGCAAAAGCCGGCCGGCTCCAAGGTAACCCGTGTCTTCCGGGTATGTGAATCGCGGTGTCGTCGGGACGTAGCTCCTCCTCCCTCCACTTTCTTCCCTAGCCCTGAGGTCTCCCACCCTCTTCTTTCTTCTACCTTACTTTACCCCCTCTAACTTCTTCTCCTCCCCCCCAGGTGCACTTAGAGAAAACTCGCCAATATTTGACTTCTAAATTGACGAACTCAAGCAGCCGGTTCCGGACAAGGCTACCCTTACCTAGGAACCTTCCAAATGTACATGCGCACCCCCCCTCACATCCATGGCTGACCCTACCCCACAAACAGCGAAACTCAAGATAGCCTGCCATAACACACAGGGACTTAACTTCCCGATCAAAAGACGGAAGGCTTTTCAAAATTACCACTCCAGAGGTTTAGAAATTCTCTTATTACAGGAAACCCACCTCCCCAAAAGCTTCTCTCCCACTTTCCTTCACCACAGCTACCCAACATTTTTTCTGGCCAACGCAGATGACAAAAAGAAAGGGGTGGCGGTTCTCCTCTCTAAACACATCTCATTCATCCACTCCTTGCCCATCAGAGACAGCGAGGGCCGTTACATCCATGTCAAAGGTCACATCAACGGCACCCTATTCTCACTGGTTTCTTATTACGCCACCAACAAGAAGCAAGCATCCTTCTTTTCTTCTATGTTCACTATCCTATCCCCACATTTTGAAGGCACGGTAATAATAGGTGGTGACTCTAATATTGCCTTCGATCATCTTCCAGATAAATCAGCAAATGGCACCCCCATCTTAAAAAGACCCCCCAAACAGAGCCTCCACATCGCCCGACTATTTCACTCCCTGGGGATGATAGACACCTGGAGGGAATTGAATCCTTCTGCAAAGGACTATTTTCACTTCTCTGCACCTCATGGGACTTATTCCCGAATCAATCACATCTTCTTACATACATCAGAGATACACTTACCGTCCCAATCCTCCATTTTTGAGGTCCCCTGGTCAGACCACTTTATGGTTACCCTCAAAATCACAGGCTCCCCATCACGAGCTGGTCCACCCCAAGGGCGCCTTAATGAGTCTCTTCTCACCAATCCAGTACACTGCACCATACTAGAGAAGGAACTACAGGAATTTTTCCTCTTCAATGACACTGCAGACAGCACTCCTAGCTCTTTATGGGGGGCTCATAAGGCAGTCATGCGGAGCAAAATCATCCAACTAACATCACGCCTTAAACGTGAGAAACAACTGGACATTCTTAAACTAGAGGAGGAATTCCGATCCCTGTGCAAAACACACAAGAGCAAACCTACACCCACCTCTCTGACTAAACTTGATGCAGCTAGAATAGCCTTGACTACAGCCCTTACCTCCAGTGCTGAAAAACACCTGAAATGGATGAGTGGCAGGCTTTACCTCCTCTCTGACAAATTTGGCCCCCAAATAGCAGCGAAGCTCTCCCCTAAACAAAGAATTCGATCCCTTCTCAAAATAAAATCGCTCTCGGGCACGTTAACCCAAAATCCAAAACAGATCCTAGAGGCTTTCCATTGATTTTATTCTAACCTCTATGCAGATACAAACCCCTGCTCCCCTCTTAAACTAAATTCCTTTCTAGACAGTATCCCTCTCCCCAAAATATCCGACTCTCATTGCTCCATCATGGACTCCCCTATTACTGAAGGAGAAGTCAGGGAGGTCATCAAAGAACTAAAAAAGGGATCAGCCCTGGGTCCAGATGGCTTTTCGACCCAATATTATAAGACCTTCATAGATACCCTCTCTCCTTATCTGGTCCGGCTCTTTAATTCTTTCTGAAAAGGAAAGACGATAGACTTAACAGCAAACCTTGCCTACGTCTCTGTGATCCCCAAACCCGGCAAAGACCCCAGCCAAGTAAGCAACTTTAGGCCAATTTCATTAATTAACAACGATCTTAAGATCATGACAAAAATTCTTTCCAACAGACTGGGATCATTCATAGGGTCTTATGTGCACAAAGACCAAGTTGGTTTTATCCCGGGAGGCAGGGTACGGACCAGATAAGGAGGGCGGTGGACATCATATCCCTCCTTAGGTCGGGCTGGGATGGGGGCCCCTCACCGGAAGGCCCTTGTCCTTAGACCTTCAGAAGGCCTTTGATATGGTCACCTGGCCCTATCTCTTCGCTACCCTTGAAAAGTGGGGCTTTTGCCCACACTTCCTCACCTCATTAAAGGCCCTATACTCCCTCCCCAAAGCTCAGGTTAGACTTCAGGGACACCTCTCTGACCCTTTCCCTATAACTAAAGGAACACGACAAGGCTGCCCCCTTTCCCCCCTCCTCTTTGTCATAGCAATAGAGACTTTAGCCATAGCTATAAGAGACCACCTAGACATTCATGGAGTCACTTGCGGCCCCTCAACACACAAAAGCGCACTCTTTGCGGATGATATCCTCCTCTTCATAACCTCCCCCCTCATCTCGACCCCTAACATCTTACAGCTACTAGACGATTTTGGCCAGGCCTCAGGTCTATGGGTCAACATGTCCAAATCTACCACCCTCAACGTCTCGACTCCATTACCCCTGGTAGAAAGACTAAAAGAACACTTTCCATTCACTTGGAGCACCTCCTCCATCCCCCACCTAGGCGTCCACCTCACATCCTCTATAGACCAACTTTATAAAAACAATTACCCACCTATGTTCAGGAAACTTAAGTCAGACCTAGACCAGTAGTCTTTATATAATCTGTCCTGGCTAGGCAGAGTAAATGCTATCAAAATGACCCTCCTCCCCAGGATCCTATATCTCTTCCGCTCCCTTCCCATACCAGTCCCCAAACTCCATATAACTAACCTCCAATTTGCAATAATCCGCTGTACTTGGGGTAATCTAAGTCACGTCTCTCTAAACAGACGCTCTTTCGTCCGAGACAGAAAGGAGGCCTAGGACTGCCTAACCTTTGGTGGTATTACCAGGCGGCACAATTAACTCATTTTTGTACCATATATTCCAGAGGCCCTAAACCGGACTGGCTGGGAATGGAAAAACAAGCAGTCCCAAACTATACCATAGATTTCCTTATTTGGCTCCCCCCTAAATCTAGGCCCCCTATCCTCTCTCCCACATTAACCCACTCGATCGCCTTATGTGATTCCCTACATAAACTGAACTCTATAACGTCATGGTGGCACCCCCTAGCCCACATTTTCCACAACCCCCAATTTCCCCCGGGATTGGATATTAAGGCCTTTCAATGGTGGCTTGATAAAGGCCTATATCAAATCTGACACCTTTTTAACTCCAACGGTCCCCTTGGATACTGCACCACTAAACTAGAAATGCCCCCCTCCGAAAAATTTCACTTTCACCAAATATCACACTTCTTACACACTCTCTCACCCAAAGACAATATCCCCCTAGCGGTTACTACATCTGAGCAATGGTGCTCCACGGCCATGGATGTGAGGGGAGGAATTTTCCTGATATATTCAACACTTGCTGAGCCATAGGAGAAAGCGCCTTACATGCTCAGCTGGAAGCGTGATCTTGAGTTCGAGTGGGATCTAGACACTTGGAACTCTCATTTTGCTAGAGCTTTCAAAGGGATCCTCAATATCTCCCTGGTTGAAGCAAACCTCAAGGTCATCTCCTGCTGGTACCTGGTTCTGACTCGACTAATTAAATTTTTCCCACAGTCATCGCCCCTCTGTTTTAGAGGATGCGATCACCTGGGCTCCCTTCTCCATATCCTTTGTCAGTGTCCCAGATCAGAAGCTATTGGAACAAACTCTTTAACTTAATCTGTAAAGTAACTGGGACAGAGGTCAACCAAGACCCAACAATAGCCCTTCTGAACCAGAGGATTCCAAATACCACGAAATACACACAAAGGCTGATCCACTTCATGCTCCTGGGAGCTAAAATAACGATAGCAAGGGCCTGGAAGTCCCCCTCAGTCTCTTTTCATTTAGCCAAGCAAAAAATTTCTTGGATTACCGTATATACTCGAGTATAAGTCGTTCCGAGTATAAGTCGAGGCCCTAATTTACCACAAAAAATGGGAAAAACGTATTGACCCGAGTATAAGACGAGGGTGAGAAATGCACAGCTACTGTAAGTGGAAAAGAGGGTCAACAATGCCCATTTGCAGCCTCACTGTGCCCATTTGCAGCCATAGGTCCCCTGAACTTCAAACTCGGTAGGGTTAAGGGCTTAAGGGTTCCTAGATGCCCCCTAGCTGCAGCCAAAATTTGGGGTCTCTGAACCCAAAGGGTCCCGAAATGACATTGCAGCAGATGGACACAGTTGACCGAATTTGGGGCCCTGTATCTCAGGGCCACTTAGTGCTAAGATCCCCAAATTTGGTGTGCAAACCCAGTGCAACTAGCACCATAAAATTTCCAAAGCTGGGGTTTCTAGCACCAAGTGGCCCTGAGATACAGGGCCCCAAAAATCAGTTCAGAAAATGTCAAGCACTTTTCTACAGCAGAGAATGACATTTTCCGAACCGGTTTGGGGGCCCCGTATCTCAGGGCCTCTTAGTGCTAGGAACTTCATCTTTGGATATGTTGTGGTACCAGGTCCACTTGGTTTGCACACCAAATTTGGAGTTCCTAGCACCAAGTGGCCCTGAGATACGGGGCCCCAAAGTCGGTTCGGAAAATTAAATTTTTTGCTGCAGAAAAGTGCTTGACTCGAGTATAAGTCGAGGGGGGCACTTTCAGCACTAAAAAATGTGCTGAAAAATTCGACTTATACTCGAGTATATACGGTATGTTCCAAGAGAAAACATCCAATACTATACTGGACAAACTCGAAACTTTCAAATGCATATGGGATCCCTGGGCCCGTCATATCGGCACCTCTATATAGCCCATAGACAGTTGACCTCCATGGCAACCCTCCTGATTTCCATCATTACCTCAATACCTAGCCCTTAGGAGAGCTGCACCTTTCTCCCTCCTTCCTGACTGCATTCTCCTTTCATGCTAACCTGTCTATTCCTTCCCCTCTTTTCTGTCTCCTTCCTCATTACCCCCATTGGCCCTAACTAATGAGGATATGGGTTATGACTGTAAAATTCCCCCAACTTCCACTTCCATATGCTACTATCTATACACAGAGCGACTTTAAAGTTAACGCTCTACAGGGTGGGCTCCGTGCCCTTATGGCAATTATTGAGAATGTTTCAAGGTTTTAGTTCTGACAAGTTTTAAGTCACATATGTCTTCACTCCGTGTGTATACACTGTTATCTTTAGCGGCCAATACAGGGTTTGCCTGGTGGCCTATTGCACAGATTGCTCCCAATAGGGGTGCCAGGGCGATTGGGCAACTCACGGCCGGCATACCGTGATTTACGGTGTGTACCACATAACTGATCATTAAGTTCTCCTTCAAATCTATCTTACATTAAGTTGATTGCTCAGGTGTTGATCTCTTTGTGAAAACGTTTGACATTTGCCATCTCTCTGATTTATTTATTTGCACTTTTGAAAACCAAAAAAAAAAATTCCAATATGTACTGTTATTGTTGAACAAGTTACTATTTTCTAATTATATGTGAGATAATATGCAATATAAAAACATATGTGTGACACTTACATGCAACTGTTTCAAAAAGTAACAAAACTTTTAAGATAATTTATAATATAATAAGGACAGCACAGCACCCCATTTTACATTTTAAGAAAATATTTTATTATAAAGTAAACTAATATATCATTAGTTAAATCATCAGTTTGCATGTTCTCCCTTTGACTATGTGGTTTCCTTCCAAACTCCAAAGACATGCTGGTAGGTTAATTGGCTCCTGTCTAAATAGGCCCTAGTATGTATGTATGAATGTGAGATAATGTATAAAATAATAAGGATTCAACAACAACCCATTTTAAAAGATAAGAAAATATTTTATTATAAATGAAACTAAGTGCATACCACAATATATCATTAGACAAATCATCACAACTTTGTAAAAATCACATGCTAAAATAAAATAACATTAAATAAGTCCTTGACATGGATTTGAAGCTGTATTTACAGCATCCACATGTTTCCTGGGATCTGGAAATGTCCATCGAATTGTAGATTCTGGTATGGATTCTGAAAAATGTTGGGAAGATCTCTGGGAGTTGAGAACTGACTACCCTGGGCGCTTTGGGATTTCATATCTTTTGAGAGATGTCTTGCTCTTCTGTTCTGGAACCAAACCTGCAACGTGTAAAAATAAATTCTCATTAATCATCTATATACTGTACTAGGGGATGTTTGGAATGTTATGGCTTCATTCGTTTTAATTGTTCAGGACATTTTTTCTCTATGTTCATCTGGTGATCCAGCCAGTACCACACTTCCTGTCATAGGATGACCACACTGATTGCTGTACCATATCTTTGGAGGAGCAGTGTTGTCACCTTAAGACAAGAACTGTGTTACAACTACAAAACACCTCTCCCTCTCCTTGTCTCCAAAACACAGTTGGGATGTGTTCTGTCATTTACAGACATGAATTGGGCAGGGCTGATAACAATGGTTAAGATTTTAGTGCTAATTTAGCAGATCACTACAGGAAGCTAAGTAATCACTGGATTTCTGGCAGGACCAACAACATTTTTTAAGAGACAGAAAATGTTGAAAGGTATATTGTAGAAAATGAGTGACTATGTTTTCTATTTTGCCTACACACACAGATTTCCTTGATAAAGCTGTTATGTACACTACTTGAATGATTGAAGCATCACAGACATATAAACATTCTGACACAGAACTGTATTCTCAGTTGTCAGGCCACAATTCCAGATTTCACCAGAAGGTGGCAGTTGGTATGAAATCTGGAATTACCGGTCCCGCTCTATAAAATGTAGTACCCCAACAGAGGAGGAGAACCAAATGTGTTACTGCAGAGGGAAATTTTAGTTAATTCCCATTAAAAACGTATGAAATAAACAAATATACAAATAAAAAGTTAAGTGACTAGACTGTAAAATTTTGTAGTGTAATATACAACAACTTAATACTGAATAAACTATTTTGTTAATAAGGAAGTAGGTTTTTACCTGTATTCTGGGTTCAGAAATCCCAGTTATCTTGGCAATATGGCACCTTTCTGTGAAGTTTGGATAGGGGTTGCGATCAAACTCATTCATCAGGAAGGCAGTCTGCTCCTCGTTGAAGTTTGTCCTCTTTCTACATTGTGCTTTAGAGTTGCTGTTCTGGAAATCCTCAATATTGACTCTGGGTTGCTTGCATCCTTCATACTCATCTTCTTCCAACTTTCCTAGAAATGAGCACAAGGAAATTCAAACATCATGAAAACTTGATTTAGGAGACAGAAAAACAATAATAAAAAAATTACTAAATAAAAATTCAAACTGATAAACACATTGACATCTCAAAAATGTACTATTATAAATATTTTCCTTAGAGAAGTAAAATTGCACTTAGTTTTATGCATTTAGTTTTATTTAGACAGCCTTAGGGAATAAGAACATTCCTTGTTTTAGTTTTTGTTTCATAAATCGCATTAAAAAAAATGTTAATAATTAATGGAATACTCTATTTTGTAAAAGTGTATCAATTTCAACTCTTGCATTTGTTTAGCATACAACAACCACTAAGAGTAATAACAACAATATAGATAGATAGATAGATAGATAGATAGATAGATAGATAGATAGACAGACAGACAGACAGACAGACAGACAGACAGACAGACAGACAGACAGACAGACAGATAGATAGATAGATAGATAGATAGATAGATAGATAGATAGATAGATAGATAGATAGAAGATTTCCTAAAAATAAGGAGATAGTAAAACAATAATAACAGTTTTACAAAACAAAAATTCAAACCGATAAACACAGTGACATCTTAAAAATGTACTATTATAAATATTTTCCTTAGAGAAGTAAAATTGGATAAAGACAAAGAGATAGATAAGGCGAGAGAAAGAGATAGATAGATAGATAGACAGATAGATAGATAGATAGATAGATAGATAGATAGATAGATAGATAGATAGATAGATAGATAGATAGATAGATAGATAGATAGATAGATAGATAGATAGATAGATAGATAGATAGAACTTACTTACTTTTTAATGGATTCTGACTAATGGTGTCCTTATTTGCAGGCTCCTTTGGGATTACGGATTTTTTGGCCTGTGCTTCTTGTTGGAGCCCCAAGAGGATATAAATTTCCCGCAGCTTTTGTTGTAAGGTGGAGGAGACTTGTAGATCAGTTTGGCTTTCTGTAGGTAAGAAACCATCAGGAGAGATGCATGGAGTGCTATTGAAGTTATCCTGGAACCTTGGGGGAGGAGACATTGTTGGATAGTCTTCTTCTAGAGAAAGCACAGTGCAGAGAACTTGGTCCAGCTCAGTATCCATGTCTGCTCACCTTACTTAATTATGTTAGAATGAGGGACTGGGGTCCTTAGACAGATTTTATCTCTAGAGAAATGTGGAATGGACCTGGACCAACACTGGGCTACAAACCCACTCAGTCCTTTGAAGTCTCAGAGGAACTATATCCTTTGATCCTCCCCAGACACCTCACCATAATGGTGCCTTACAACTTGGCATTGCCAGTGTAGCAATTATTATGTAAATATGTGTATTGGAAGTGAGGTTTTATGTTCCCCTACTGTAAGAGTTGTCACCTCAGCTATGAAGTATCCATCACACTTATGTATGTATGAATTCCCCATTTAAGAACTTCATAGAAATCAATATTTTCTTTTTTTTTTTTTATTTTAGTTGTCATACATATAGAGAAATAAACAATTTCATTAATCCATCAATCGTATGAGTTCCAACGAATCCATTCAAAATCCAATTAACAGCATTACTCCTATCTTAAATACATCTACAGAAAGAACAATACCTAGTTATTTGAGATAGTCTCCATTCTCTTCCGTTAGACCTGCTTCTCTTGTATGCCCTGACAACATATACTAAGAAGAAAAACCTCTACATATCTGAAGAGGCAAAAGAAGAAAATAAGAAGCCCCATGAGGGAAAGATTTCCTAAAAAAACAAACAAAAAAAAACCAAAACACTGATAGGGGAGATACCGAGGAAAAGGCGAGTTTACTATACCATTATCCACGAAGGTCACCCCCAAGTCCACACTCTCTTTTTCACATACTCTCAGGAGCAAAGAGGGAACTCCCTTCCTCCGAGAATTTAAATGTATTCCATTGGCCCCAAGTTTCTAAATATGTCTCCTTTTGATTTTGAGCCGATAATAGCAAATCCTCCATCCTATTAACCTCTTCAATTCGTGTGACCCATGTAAGAATTGTGGGAGGGTACGTATCTCTCCACTGCCGTACGATACATGATCTAGCCGCGTTAATAAGATGGCGCAAAATTAATTTACTATATGTTTCCCCCGGTATGTTTGAGACATGTAACAAAAATAGGGCTGGATCTTCTGGGAGGTTATACTCAGTAAATTTCTGTGCTATCCGCCGTATCTCCCTCCAGAAGTACTCCAGTTTTGGGCAGGTCCAAAGAACGTGGAGTAGAGTCCCTCTTTCCTCCTGACACCTCCAACATTTGTCTGGGATCTCCGGAAAGAATTTATTAAGTAATGAGGGTGTACGGTACCATCTTGTCATTATTTTAAAATTCGTTTCTTGGATTCTTGTGGATATTGAAGATTTCAACGCAAGATTTACTATCTGCCTATGTTGTGCCTGGGTGAACGTCCTGTCTAATGTAATTTCCCACTTCCTTATATATGGAGGGACATAATCCTCTTGGGGGGCAACCAGTAATGCATATATTTGCGGGATTAAATGAGAGCAAGGCCCTGTCCCCTCACATAGTTGTTCTAAGGGTGTCAATGTTCGTTGAAATCTGTCTGGAGGTGGGAGAGTGTTAAGAAAATGTTGCAACTGGGCTGCACTCCAGGAATCAAGACAGAAACGGTCGTTGGATGAGGTTAGTTCAGGTAATGAGGGCCATGTCCCAGTAGCTATTTGTATAAAATGCGAGGCCTGAAAACACTGTGAGTCTGAAAGTTTCCTGAAGGGTCCCTCCTGTAGTCCCGGAGGGAAACGAGGATTCCCTACAATAGGGTGCAGGGGGGAGTTGACAGATGATAATAAAGTGGTGGAACATATTCGGGAGCAAATACGCAGGGTAGGGCCCAAGGTTGGGTGCTTTTTGAGAGCTGAACTCAGGTCTCCATAGCACCAAACCGCACGACGCAATGGGACCTCACACTGTGATTGCTCGATTTTTGGCCATATTTTAAAGCTTGCATGCCTACACCAGTCTACTAGTCGCGCCATATGAGCCGCCTGATAATATTTCTGCATATCGGGTACCGCTACCCCCCCATATTGTTTAGGCATTGTCATTAAACAGCGTTTAATTCTGGGCCTTTTATGGGCCCAAATGAATTCAGTTATCATCTTATTAGTCTGTTTAAAGAATTCTGGGGGTATATGAATGGGTAGAGTTTGAAAAAGATTTTACATTTTACATTTTTATTATGTTACATCTACCGAACCAAGAGAAAAGGCCTTGATGCCATTTAGAGAGTAAGACTTTCACTCTACTCAGTAGAGGTGGGAAATTCAACTCAAAGGTTTGGTCCAATTTAGGTGGAATCAACGTGCCCAGGTATTTGATGCCCGTATAGGTCCATCTAAACTTAAAATTCATTTTTAAAGCGTTAATTTGAGTCGTAGTCATAGATACACCCATTGCCTCTGACTTGGACATATTCATTTTTAAATTGGACAGTGCACCATATTGGTCCAATTCTCTTAGTAGGTTCGGCATAGATATAACAGGATTAGTAAGGCAGAATAAAAGATCGTCTGCATATGCGGATACTTTATGATGTAAATCTCCAGTTATTAACCCCCTAATATCCGGGTTTTGCCTGACCTTACAAAGAAATGGCTCTAAGGTGATAGCAAAAAGGAGTGGTGATAAAGGGCACCCTTGGCGGGTGCCATTAGAGATAGAAAAAGGTTCAGATAGAACTCCATTTGCTTTTATTTGTGCCTCCGGCCTTGTGTATATGCTCAAGATCCACCCTACCATCCTCTCCCCTACACCCACATATCGTAGGACTGAGAACATAAAAGACCAATTGACCCGGTCGAATGCCTTTTCGGCATCCGTTCCCAGAAACACAGTGGATGTTTTGGAATGACCGGCTACGTGGACTAAATTCAGAGTTTTAATGGTATTATCACGGGCCTCCCGTGTTGGAATGAAGCCTACCTGGTCTGGGTGTACTAATGCAGACAAATGTGGTTGTATACGTGTGGCTAATATTTTTGTAAATAACTTAAGACCTACATTCAATAATGAAATGGGGCGATAGCTGCTACATATTGATGAGTCCTTATCCTCCTTCGGAATAACAGTGATATGTGCTTTCAGGGTTTCTGGAGTAAATCCTGTCCCATGTCCCATTGCATTAAATGTTTGTACCATCTGCTTACCCAACTGAGGGAAAAATGTCTGGTAGTATTTATGTGGGTTTGGATGTCTTGATGGCCTCTTGCAATTCCTCTAAGGTAATAGCAACGTCCAACTCTTCTCGAATCTGCTCTGTCAATTGAGAAATACCTGAAGAGGAAATATATTCCTCCATGATATTTTGAGGTTGTGATCTGGTAGGCCCAAATCAATATTTTCATATATATATATATATATAATCATTCAATATCAATGTGCTCACAGTCACATCCATCCATGTAAAATCTGACTTCCTAATGTTCATATTTACTTATGAAAATAGACATAGAGAAGAAAAAGAAAAAAAAAGAAAGAAAGAAAGAAAGAAAGAAAGAAAGAAAGAAAGAAAGAAAGAAAGAAAGAAAGATGGAAAGCAAGGAAGGAAGAAAGAAGGAAAGGAAGGAAGAATGACAAAAGGAAATGAAGGAAGGAAGGACTTTTTTTACTGTAGGGCTACTATGGAAGGAAAAATACAAGGTGCCCTTGCCATTTTCAATGCAAATTTAAAAGTGTGGACTCTTTGTGAAGACCCCTCGTATAATAAAGATTACACATACAATAGATAGCTAAAATAATGGGGCAGTGATGAAATATACATGACATAGATATGAGATATATAGATATGAAATAGATGCATTGGTTCATTTGAGGAAGAAAGATCAAATAATATAATAGAGATGAAATAAACGATAGATAGATAGATAGATAGATAGATAGATAGATAGATAGATAGATAGATAGATAGATAGATAGATAGATAGATAGATAGATAGATAGATAGATAGATAGATAGATAGTAACATTAATAATGAAGTAAAGATGAAAGCTGAAAGAATAGGTATGAGATAGAGACAAAGACAGATAGATAAAGAGATAAATAGAAACATAGAAACATAGAAAAGTGCCGACAGAAAAAAAAACTGAGTAGTCTATTGAGTCCGTCCGTTTTTTTTGTTTTGTTTTGTTTTGTTTTGTGTTTGTTATTTGGTTTTATCTTTCTATTTTTTGTTAACTTTATTTTTTGAGTATAGATCTATATTTGTCCCAAGCATGTTTGAAACCATTTACTGTTGACTGTCTTTCTACCTCTGCTGGAAGTTTATTCAAAGCATCAACCACCCTTTCATTAAAATAATACATTCTAGAATTAGTTTTGAACTTTCCTCCAGTTCTAACTAAATCTAGAAAGTATTATTTTACTAAAAGGGTAGTTGCTTGGAATAAACTTCCTGCAGAGGTAGTGAGACGGTCAACAGTAAATGGCTTCAAATATGTTTGGGACACACATAGATCTATACTCAGACTAAAAAGTTAACGAAAAAACAAAAAACAAGACAAAAAACAAAAGATAGAATAATGGGATACTGAAGAAATATTCAAAAGATAGTTGTAGATATGAGATAAATGCATTGGCTCATATGCATAGATACTGTAGATGAATAGAATAGAAAGAATGGGACAGTGATGAAATATATATGAGATAGAAATGAGAGAGATATGAGACAGATTGAGATAGAGAGAGAAATAGATAGATAGATAGATAGATAGATAGATAGATAGATAGATAGATAGATAGATAGATAGATAGATAGATAGATAGATAGATAGATAGATAGATAGATAGATAGATAAATAGATAGATAATGAAAATCAAGTTTAATTAATTAATTTTGTAGTGAGCACCCAAAAATAGTATCTTAAAATGTGCAATAAATTGTATGATAACTAGGTTATTATAAGGCTTATAAGGACATATACAGTATGTGTGTGAGCTGAGGTAGTTGCCTTTTATTTAACTTCACTAACAAAAAAATCACACCAGTGAAAGTTGAAAAATCTGAGATATATTATATGGTCATAATTAGTAAGTTGCCTTTACTTTGGTTATTTCCTAGCTGAATATGTATCAATATATTTAGATTTTAGGGCCCATACACACTGTTGCTTTTTAACACACGGGTTCTGATGCCCTAGAACGCATATGTCATGGTTTGCCGTTATAACGACATTGTCTGTTCCCATCTCAGTGCTCCAGTACAGTGCGTCTTTAAAAATCTGTGTTTTGGTGTATTGGGAGGCCCATGGAAGTCAATGGCATGGCGTAAATTGTGTGCTTTGATGTGTTGGTGACAAGTAATAATTAGCGTTGGTCAATGGCTGTTAACCGTATCCACTCCTAATTCTAAATTTAAAAAAAGAAATACAGGTCAATGCAAAAAGGAAATACACACTGATGCATGACAATGCACCTACCTAACATTACACAAAAACAAGCCTCTACACCCATTCATAGATCCCCTTAATGTTTCTTTGAGTTGAGAAAATTAGGTCTGAAATAGCCCGGCTGGTTTTGATGGTTGCTGCAATGTACAGGCGTATCAGGTTTGTATATGGATTGGAGGTCTTTATCAAGCTTCAAGTACCCTTTGAAGATGGAGATCAGTGATATCAGACTGGGACAATAGTGACTATATTATTAGAGTATCACCTCCTAACGATGTGTGTCTGCTCCATCCCCACGGTGTTCTAATCATTTCCCTTTGTGGATTGCAGACTGCATTCTAATGTATCTATGTTGTACATTAACCTAAATGATAGCTAATCATGTGTTTCCTCTAAATAAACAAAATATTGAGTACAGCCAATGTTATTTCCACTGATACTGGATCTTGCAAAACAACACCAAATAATATCTCTCTATGTATTCATCTATCTCATACCTATTGCTCATCAATCTATATATAACACTATCTATTTTATATATACCGTATATTAAATAAATATCACATATCCATCTCATAGCTACCTCTTATCTACTTCATTATTCACATCTCTCTATTAATCAAATCTATCTATCTATCTCATATTAACTTGTGCATTGTGCATCTATTCATCAAATCTCATATCTATCTATCTATTTATCTATCTGTCTATCTATCTATCTATCTATCTATCTATCTATCTATCTATCTATCTATCTATCTATCTATCTATCTATCTATCTATCTATCTATCTATCTATCTATCTATCTACAAAGCACATTATCTATCTACAAAGCACATCTCTTGTCTACTTTTTTTATTTATATCTGTCTGTCTATATATCTATCATATGAACCCATGCATGTATTTCATATTTACTTCTTAATTATCTCTTGGATATTTCTTCACATTCCCATTATTCTATCTATCTATCTCTCATCTATCTATATGTCACAATATTTATCTATTCAACTCTTATCTTCTAATTATATATATAGATATCAAATCTCACATTAATATGTGCATCTATCCCATATTATATATTATATATATAATTTCCTTTTCATGTCTACCACTCATCTACCTTCATATGAGTCTATCTGTTCTACAGCATCTATCTATTTATTTATCTATCACATTATTTATCTTGTCTACTTTTATTATTTCTATCTATGTATATGCATAGATCTTATATCTACCGCTTAACTTTCTCTTGCATATTTCTTCACTGTCCTTTTAATTCTATCTATCTATCTATCTATCTATCTATCTATCTATCTATCTATCTATCTGTCTGTCTGTCTGTCTGTCTGTCTGTCTGTCTGTCTGTCTATCTAAACAAATGCTAAAGATTTGAAATTGATACACTTAAATAGAGTATTACATTTATTATTATCATTTTTTTAAATGTGATTTATAAAATGAAAACTAAAACAAGGAATGTTCTTATTCCCTAAGGCTGTCTAAATAAAACAAAATGCTTTATCGTAATTATTTAAATTTAGGAATACAATAATATGGGTGGTATGGAAGTTTATACTAAGGAACTGCCCCTTGATGATCTTTTCCTTTCAATGCCAACCAAAGATGTGGATTACATATATTTGAAGTGTGTAGCAGTTTCACCAAGTTTCTTTTGATATGAAAGGACTCCATGCATTTACAATATGCAATCTACTAACATTTTTTGTTCTGGTCCAAATGATGTGTGAACAGGAAGACAGCTTTGGAGGGGGGATCAAGGTTTATTGTTGGTCCTCTTAGGGCCATCAAAGTAAAGTACCCTTTGTCCTACCTCACCTTTTTTGACACTTCATGAATCCCCTCTGAATATATAGAGAGTTTTGAATTAACTATGACCAAACATTTTGAGAGAAGACTCAGGTGAGCCAACATGGAACATGACCCAGAGTTTGAAGAGGTGATTTGTAATGCTCTTTCCCTACAAGATGACTATCCTGACCTTTATCTGCCCATTATGTCAGTGGGAAGCTCTGGGACAATTCCTTCAGATGTGGAATTACAATTACCTTTGAAGAACCCAAACATCCTTCAGAACAACCTAGTAGAGCTTTATTCAGTTATTGGTATGCCACAAGAAACCCAGAAAAGTGGTACCATTGTTACTATCAAGCAAGAGGAGCCCACACAAACCACATGCATCCAGGATCAGCTTCATTGCACAAGTCAAAACACAGCTGCGCTTAAAAGTAAGTTCCATATTTTATAAATATGTTTTTTTAACAGTATATAAACCTGCATGTTTTTTAAGCCATCTCTAGATACAAACTATTTAGAGTACTTTAGTTGAAGGCATAGACCACATAAAGCAGTTAGAGCCTATGTGGTTGGTTTACTAAAGGCAAATAAATGTTTCACTTTGCAAGAGAAATTTTCCAGAGTTTAGTGGATGAATTGAAGCTTGGCTGACTTCTACCCTCCAATCATGTGCAATCAAATTTTTTTATTTATTTATTTTCCTTCCATGTGACTGGGTATTCTTTGCAATGTGAACCTTCAACATGTTCATTGAGCTCTGGAGAAAAATTCCCTTGCAAAGTGAACAGCCTTTTGTAAATTAATCCCTATGTTTGATTTTTAGTGAGGGTCTCCATTAGGTGAGTTTACCCTCACTTCCTTTCAGGACAGGATATGATGAGAAATACCTCTAATATGAACAGAAACAAAAATATTTTTTTAGTAGAGTGGATTAGAATTAGAATATCTATTTACTGCCATCTGTCTCTTTCTATCCAACTGACAATGGCTCCCCCAATTTAGCTTATGGGTGTCACTGAGACAGCTGGCCATGCATTACACAATTTTCATTATTCAATTTCCTTGAGATTTACCTTTGACTATGTAGTGCAAGGGCCTGTCTGATTGCATACAAATTCGAAAGTGTTTAGGCTTGACCTTATATTATATTGTTTTGGTCAATCTAAAGGAAAACTGTACAAGTAAATGGTATAATGTATGGCCAGCCTAAAAAACATCTCCTTAGTAGAGCAACATTTAAAAATCTAATAGAGATTTTGACTTTTTCCAAATCTAGACCTAAACAAAAAAATAATAATTAGAGGTTGGTTATAACCCTTACAAATAAAGTTATATCATGACTATTATACCATGCTGAAATGTAGATGCTCTATTAATTAGAGTTCATTGAACTTCAAAAATCTGTTTCCACACTCAAATGTGATTTATATGGTCTTGGACAGAAAATAAAGGTGTATTGCATGTATGGACCTCCACAAAATGTAGATTTCCCACAATTCTAATAGCATGGTGTTCCATAGAATATTATAAGTTATGTATTCAAAGAATTTCTCCCTTTCCTCCCTATTATAACACTTTTTAAAACTGTAGAACATTGTACAAAGTGAAAAAAAACAGAATGGGCCTTCACAAAATGTAAAAATCCCACAATTCTGATGTCATTATTTTTTATTGAATATTTAACGGAAATATTCAAAGAGGTTTTCTTTTCCTGTGCTTATAACTCTTTTTAGAACTGTGGAAAAAATAATGTTTTTATCATTTACCTGAGCTCTGTCCCAGGCCACAACCAAGTACCCCCCTTATTTTTAGCAGCAACATAAAACTCTGCAAAACATTGGTAAATTCCAAGCTTTTCTAATCGGGCTTATTTGATAGGGACTGATGTAATCTGATCATTCATTTATGAAAAAAGAACCATTTAGGTACCATATATATGTTTTTTTTTTATACCAGTAACTTTTCTTTTATTAATATCAGACTTTGTCGGTCTCTTTAACAGGGCCTTTCCCTGTGGAGGAACTAGAAAGTCCTAATATGATCAGAGGTGACATAGAAGATCAGCTTCCATCAACTTCAAGTCAGAAGTCTAGAAAAAGAACCTTATACAATAAACAACAAACCCTCTTCCTTCAAAAACAGTTTAACTGCAGTCCCTACCCAGACTATGTGAGCAGATGCTGCTTCTCACAGATAACCGGGATACCAGAACCCAGAATACAGGTGAAGGGTTATTCTTATTTGTTATAGAATAAGTTCAAGGGCAATAATATGTGTCAAGAATTGGAAATACATAAAAAATACAAAGTGGATTAAAAAATTGATGAAAACACCCTTTGGAAATCCTACTTATACATTATGGGCAATTTAGCCTTCTCTGAATTGAAGATCCAAATGTACTACATTTAAATGTATTATTTACTTTAAATAATACATTAATGAATAGTTTTAATTCAATGATGTAATTTTAATTTCAACTCTGAATTGTAATTAAAATATTTAATTGTAATTTACTTTTGGCATTTGCAATAAAACCGTTAAATATATTTTGTAGAAAAAAAAAGGTATTTAAGAATACTATGTGAAGATATTTATTTTTCTCAAGTATATATGTTGTCTAGAAGACAAGATAGTCATTAATAGCAACTTGTTGTTTTTAGGTCTGGTTTCAAAACCGAAGAGCAAGATACCTGACAAAATCTCCCAATTCTCAGGAAACTGAAAATGCCCTAATGACGAGAAGAAAACCAAACGTTGTATGTGCAGGATCTCCGTATCCAAAAGTATGCAAAAACAGCTAAGAACATCCACACAAGACCCTTCACATCTAGAAGGAGAAACATGAAAGTCAAAGTTTAAGACTATTTATGTTAAATGGCATTTTCAGCACTTTTTTTATCCCTTTACCCTTCACACTACATACTGTGATACCCAAAACTGACCCTCTGTTCTTTTTAAGTCAAAGTGAAGTTTCAGTGTTCACTTTAGGTTATTTTTCTAATGGATTTTTAAAATAACATATTATATAATCTTAAAGGTTTTCAATTGTATTCTGGCTTGACCATTTTTTTTCTATTTACAGTAATAGCATATATCAGTTCTTTGTAAATGCAAATTTAGTGAGAAGAAAAAAAAACAAAAGCAATACATCAAGGTATAATTTGACATGTACTGTAATAGAACAAACATTAAATAAAATGAGAAATAACTATGTTTTATTTATGTTTAGTCTTTTTTATTTAAATTGGAATGGCTTTACGTAAAAGACCATACAATATTTCAGGTTTAAGTATGAAAGGTTCTGAAGTGAATTAAACACCTGTTAATAAAAAAGTTTTATTTTTCAAATCCAATATGGTATATTATGTTATAAATTGTAAAACTATTAGACCATAATTTCTATTCAAAGATAATCCAATTAAAATCCAATGTGTTACTATGAATACAATTTTTTCAAAACATACACATTAAATGAATGATTAATAAAGACATATTAAACAATTAATTTAAAATCATCATTTCTATTCAAATATAATCCTATTCAAATCCAATGCATTACTTTGAATACAAATAAAAAAAGACATAGTTAATGAATGGTTAATAAAGACATCTTAAACAATTAATTTAAAATGTATATTTTTTATGTTATGCCTAGAGTAGTATTGATGGTGTCAAATACAAAAAAGTCAAAATTATTTTTTATTTAAATAAAAAAAATTGTAAAACTATTAGACCATAATTTCTAGTCAAATATATTTTATATGAGTAATTACTCATTTTACTTTAGTGTCTGAAGATAAGTAAATTAACATTATTTCACACTCTGATAAAGGTTTGATAAGGTGTGATGTCCTGTAGATCAAAGCTCACAGTAGATGCTTCTCTACACCATAACTGCAAAGAAACATCAAACACCGGGTTTTTATTTGTACCCCAATACACATTCTGGTTTCTGCAGAAACGGGCCAGAACCATGCATAGGACAAACAAGGGCTCAGTAAACTGAAGTCTCCTTAAAAAATGCATTGTATGGGGGATTGGACAATTGAAGTGGACAGAATTAGAGACCTGGAACGAATGGTGGCACAGGAAATGGGTAAAGATGAGCAATTCTCTAAAACTTGGACCCTGTGGTCTACGTTCAGTTATTCCACGGAGTTCATCCCATAGACCGAAGGGGACCCTGTCCCTACAACCGTCTAACCTAGATGGAGTGTCTTCTATTCATATCTACTCTGTTTCAACGCTTTTTCTTTCCTTTCCTTTTCTCAACACCTTTTGACGTCTTTATGTGCTATCCAAAAAAATGCCCCGCAACAATTTGTCTCACCTCAAGGAAATGATGTGATCCATGCAGCATACCCTTTGTTGAGCAACTTTGATTAACAAAATACCTTAAACCCTTAAACCTTGGTATGTTACTATCCAAGTGTTTACCGCCCATACAGCGGATTATGGTGGATTCTAAGTTCAAATGAGTTATATGCTATGCTATGGACATACCTGGACAATACCATTCAGAATCAAACGTACAAATATGACACAACCTATATACAAAAATGTGTTATGTTTACAATATCCTAATTATTCTTCTATGTTATGTAACCACGAATTTTGGTTATGCTTTCTTATCTAATAAAACCAGATTGAATTAAAACATGCATTGTAGGCAGATACTGAAAATACTGTATTATTTTTCACAGTTTAGTATTCACTAATAATATATTTGTAAAATACAGTTACTACAAATACCTGAATATTGGTGAATACCAGTGGTTCTCAACTCCTGCCCTCGGGACCAACTAACAGGCCAGACTTTAAGTATTACCTTGGGGAGATGCAGACTAGAATACTGCATTTACTGAGCAGCAAATTATATCACCTGTGATGTATTTCAGTTAACTTCCAAACCTGGCCTGTTAGTGTGTCTCCACCAGAACCACTGGTGTATACCTAAAGCCAATAAGCTTATGCTCCAGTGTAAATGTGCTTTCATGATGATAGGGAGAGAGAACAGAGTGAGCAGAGGGATAACCTCATCATTTTGCTGCTGCTTCTTTTATGTCCAACCAGCACGTTAGGGTATTTTTTTTTTTTTAGTCAAATTAAAAGTTATTTATTTTGATTGTTCATTGAGTCAAATATACATCATACAGAGTAGTACAAAGCATGATATGAAGCAGTAATTGACATGTTATACTGTCAGATTTTTTAAAACATGCAATTCAAATATATGGCAGAACTTACACATAATATATAATGATACTTGAGACAAGGTATAATGAGTGTAAAGAAACAAACCAATTAAACCATTAAAGATTTAATGTAAAGAAAAATAAAACTGTCAAACATCTTGATCGGGTTCTGCATGCCCGCAGGACCCTCCAGGCAAGCCGTTCCCCAACATTCTACTCAACCCACGCTAGGGTATATTTAAATGGCTGACAGTTTCACTTTCACTAGAATGTATGGAAATACAATCTTACTAGAGCTGCATATAGGAGACACTGCAGACATGTCCATCAACCTAAAAGCTGGTCACACACTATTATATATTTTTTTTAACCTGGATTTTTTTTTTCTGTTTAAGACAAATCTTAATTTGAACAGTGTATGGCCAGTTTTACTATGCAACAGGGGAGGATTGGGAACATTTGGCCTGGGAGACAAACATAACCAACTGACCCTTTCATGGTAGGGATCCCTTTGGGCCACAGAAAGTGTACCACACAAAGTGTGCCGGTACCATGGTACTGCAATGATTGGTGGGCATATTAGGGTGAATATTGTCTTCGATAACACACACACATACATATATACAGTATCTCACAAAAGTGAGTACACCCCTCACATTTTTGTAAATGTTTTATTATATCTTTTCATGTGACAACACTGAAGAAATTACACTTTGCTACTATGTAAAGTAGTGAGTGTACAGCATATATAACAGTGTAAATTTGCTGTCCCCTCAAAATAACTCAACACACAGCCATTAATGTCTAAACCGCTGGCAAAAAGTGAGTACACCCCTAAGGAAAAATGTCCAAATTGGGCCCAATTAGCCATTTTCCCTCCCCGGTGTCATGTGACGTGTTCGTGTTACAAGGTCTCGGGTGTGAATGGGGAGCAGGTGTGTTAAATTTGGTGTTATCGCTCTCACTCTCTCTTACTGGTCACTGGAAGTTCAACATAGCACCTCATGCCAAAGAACTCTCTGAGGATCTAAAAAAAAAAAAAACACACAAAATACAAAAGGTGGCCTAGGCTATAAGAAGATTGGCAAGACCCTTAAACTGAGCTGCAGCACGGTGGCCAAGAACATACAATGGTTTAACAGGACAGGTTGATGAGACCAAGATAAACTTATTTGGTTCAGATGGTGTAAAGCGTGTGTGGCAGCAACCAGGTGAGGAGTACAAAGACAAGTGTATCTTGCCTACAGTCAAGCCTGGTGGTGGGAGTGTCATGGTCTGGGGCTACATGAGTGCTGCTGGCACTGGGGAGCTACAGTTCATTGATGGAACCATGAATGCCAACATGTACTGTGACATACAGTAGCAGAGCATGATCCCCCCCTATGGAGACTGGGCCGCAAGGCAGTATTCCAACATGATAACGATCCCAAACACACCTCCAAGACGACCACTGCCTTGCTAAAGAATCTCAGGGTAAAGGTGATGGACTGGCCAAGCATGTCTTCAGACCTAAACCCTTTTGAGCATCTGTGGGGCACCCTCAAATGAAAGGTGGAGGAGCGCAAGGTCTCTAACATCCACCACCTCTGTGATGTCATCATGGAGGAGTGGAAGAGGACTCCAGTGGCAACCTGTGAAGCTCTGGGGAACTCCATGCCCAAGAGGGTTAAGGCAGTGCTGGAAAATAATGGTGGCCACACAAAATATTGACACTTTGTGCCCAATTTGGATATTTTCACTTAGGGGTGTACTCACTTTTGTTGCCAGCAGTTTAGACATTAATGGCTGTGTGTTGAATTATTTTGAGGAGGCAGCAAATTTACACTGTTATACAAGCTATACACTCACTACTTTACATCGTAGCAAAGTGTCATTTCTTCAGTGCTGTCACATAAAAAGATAAAATAAAATATTTACGAAAATGTGAGGGGTGTACTCACTTTTGTGAGATACTGTATATATATATATATATATATATATATATATATATATATATATATATATATATATATTCTAATATGGCATCTCAGAGTTGCAAATTAAGTAGATGGAGCAAGACCCCCACTGCCCAGTGGTGTGATCACAGGTCTGACGAGGGAACATGTACTGTCAATATCAACGGCTCAACTATCAACTTGTCCCCCCACGCCAAGGTCCTAGGTGTAATCCTGGATTCCAAAGTAACCTTTCGGACCCACATCCTATCGCTATCTAAAATTTGCCGCCTCAACCCCTGCAACATCTCCAAGATATGCTCCTTCCTGACCAATGTCACCACCAAGCTTCTAATTCACTCCCTGGTCATCCCTCGCCTCAACTACTGCAACTCCCTCCTCATTGGCTTACCTCTAAATAGACTATCCCTACTTTAGTCCATCATGAATGCTGCTGCCAGGCTCATCCACCTTACTAACCGCTCAGCGTCTGCTATACCCCTCTGCCAATTCCTCCATTGGCTGCCACTCAACCAACGAATTAAATTCAAGATACTAACAATACCTTACAAAGCCATCTACAACCTGGCCCCCAGCTACATCTCTAACCTAGTCTCAAAATACCAACCTAATTGTTCTCTTTGTTCCTCCCAAGACCTCCTGCTCTCAAACTCCCTTGTCACCTCATCCCATGCTCGCCTTCAGGACTTCTCCAGAGCCTCTCCCATCCTCTGGAATGCTCTACCCCAATCTGTCCTACTTTCTCCTACTTTGTCCACTTTCAGACGATTCCTGAAAACTCATCTCTTCAGAGAAGCCTATCTGGCCCCCACCTAAAAACTGTACATTTATTTTCTCAATCGTCACATCCCCCACAGTTATTACCCCTTGTATGTCTTGACCTTACCTCTTAGATTGTAAGCTCTAAGGAGCAGGGCCCTCTGATTCCTAATGTATTAAAGTGTTTTGTATTTATACTGTCTACCCTCAAGTTGTAAAGCGCTGCTTAAACTGTTGGCGCTATATAAATCCTGTATAATAATAATAATAATAATGTACTGTTGCTGTATAAAACCCCGTAGCTGTCACTGACTGGGGATTCAACTATGATTAAGGTCTGAATGAGGGAATGTCTAAACTCAGCATCAGCAGGCAAACATATATTTGTACTGTCCTGGGATATATTATAAGAGTACAGATACTGAAGCTGCATGTAATACTGGGCAGCCATAGTCAGCCCATTCCTTCCCTGCTCTTCACCTTCTTTGCCATGCCAGTAACCAGTGTAAGTACACCCACTATAAGCCTGAATTAGCAGTTCAGCTGTTGTGCAAGGAATGATGGAAATGTGATAAAAAAGAAAGATTACAGGTAATTACATCGTAAAAAAAAAGAATATTTTCCCAGTTGTTAAGCAAACATGAATAAGTAAGAAATTGAAGAATTTAGACTTTCCTTTAGACTTTAAAGAAAATCAATTACATTGCATATGTTTTATCCTAACATGTAAATCTGATAAAAGCATTATTGTCCATGTTTTAATGTTTTTAGAAATCTTCTTTCTATTTGGAGTGTTTCATTATGCATGTAAAACTGGGCAGCCCATATTCACTTATTAAATGTTCAGTTTTCAGTTGTAGAGGATCAAAGGACTGCTGCTGATATGTCTGACCACACCTGTCTCAGTGACTGCCTATTGAGAGGTCATCAAAGCTTATAAGTAAGGTGACAAACAAGGACAAAGGACACATTTCATACCATAACAGACTATAAGAATTCATGTGGATTGGGGCAGGGGCAGGGTGATTGGGGGATTAAAGGAAACCGAAGGCCTTCCTAGTATGTTTTGAGATTTGCACTCTTTTAATATTTCTCAGGTGTTCCGTAGCCAAGATGACAACACTGCTCCTCCATGGTCAAAGGAAATGGTCACTTTAAAGTACATGTAAAACCAAAATCTGTTTTTGTTTTGGATAAAAGATTTCCCCTCATAGACACAACAGGAAGTTAGAGAAAATCTCTCCAGAATAGGGGAAATTTCCTCTCAAACATATTATTCGATGATATAAAAGCCATCACAAGTAATTGAACAGGTAATATATTGGTATTGGTTCCGAGGTCTACGTCGGCATCGGTCCCAAGAGCTCAAATTGGTGACAAAGTAATGGATTTGGTTAAGACTTCAAGAAGGGCAGTGTTGAAACCTGGGGGGTAAGTACTTGCTGACCCAGGGTGGCCAAATTTTGGTGTTCGCTTTGTTATCCTGAAGTGTTGCTTCAATCTGGCATGTATCAGTGCCCGGGTGACTCGGTTTTTCATCGCGGTCACACAAAGAGCCGGCGTCTTCCAGGCTCTGGTTATTATCTGCTTTGCAATGGTTGTGGTATAAAAGAGGAGGTGACATTGGAGCTGACCAGGAAACAAAGGGGAGTCATTTAGTAGTACTCTCTGTGGATCAGGTGGGACATGCTTATCAAACAGCAATGACAGTATAGTAAAGATTTCCACCCAGTTGTAGTAAAGATTTCCACCCAATTTTCTTAACCACTAAGCCACCGCCCACCGTCATATGATGGCGGGACGGGGCAGCTCTTGTTCTGGGTGGACGTCATATGACGTGATCGCCCTCCCGAGCCACTAGGGGGTGCGCGCGTGCCCGTTGGTTTGCTTGGGACCCGGTGCACGTGCCCGGCGGCCGTGATGACCGCCGGGCACCCGCGATTGCCGGGTAACAGAGCAGGACCATGGATCTGTGTATGTAAACACAGATCCACGTCCTGTCAGAGAGGAGAGGAGAACGATGGTGTGTCCCTTGTACATAGGGACACCGATCGGTCTCCTCCCCTAGTGAGTCCCCTCCCCCCACAGTTAGAACCACCTCCCTAGGTCATACATTAACCCCTCGATCACCCCCTAGTGTTAACCCCTTCCCTGCCAGTCACATTTACACAGTAATCAATGCATTTTTATAGCACGGATCGCTGTATAAATGTGAATGGTCCCAAAAATGTGTCAAAAGTGTCCGATATGTCCGCTGCAATGTCGCAGTCACAATAAAAATCACAGATCGCCGCCATTACTAGTAAAAAATAAATAAATAAATAAAAATGCTATAAATCTATCCCCTATTTTGTAGACACTATAACTTTTGCGCAAACCAATCAATATACGCTTATTGCGATTTTTTTTACCAAAAATATGTAGAAGAATACATATCAGCCTAAACTGAGGAAAAAATTTGGTAAAAAAAAAAAATGGATATTTATTATAGCAAAAAGTAAAAAATATTGTGTTTTTTCAAAATTGCCACTCTTCTTTTGTTTATAGGGCAATAAATAAAAACTACAGAGGGGATCAAATACCACCAAAAGAAAGCTCTATTTGTGGGGAATAAATTATAAAGATTTCATTAGGGTGCAGTGTAACATGACCGCGCAATTGTCATTCAAAGTGCGACAGCGCTGAAAACTGAAAAATGGCCTGGGCAGGAAGGGGGTGAAAGTGCCCTGTATTGAGGTGGTTAAACAATTTTCCATGATATATGTCCCCCCCCTGGATGTGTACCCAGAGCCGGTGTTTAAGGGCCAATTCATACCATAAATCGCCCAAGAATGCGCTGTGCTTTGATGTGCAATTTACATGAGATACAATTTCAGCCCATTCATTTGAATGAGAAATCACACTGGGCCACACCAATGCGTGCAATACTTTATAATGCACACAGCAAACGAATCGCATGATACTCCTAATGCGATCCAATGCAGGCAAACGTGCACAGAACTTGAATTTCCGGCACCGCGTTCTGGTGTGAACTGGCCCCTTATCCTGTTCCAGTGGCAACTGTAATGCCGCGTACGCACGAGCGGAATTTCCGTCAGAAAAAACTTGGATGATTTTTCTCACGGAATTCCGCTCAAGCTTGCCTTGCATACACACGGTCACACAAAAGTTCTCTGAACTTTGGACCGTCAAGAACGCGGTGACGTACAACACTACGACGAGCCGAGAAAATGAAGTTCAATGCTTCCGAGCATGCGGCGAATTGTTTCCGAGCATGCGTGATTTTTTTGCGCGTCCAAATTGCATACAGACGAACGCATTTTCGGATAGGAACTTTTTCCAACCGAAAAATAGAGAACCCGCTCTCAATCTTTTGCTGACCTGGAATTCTGCCAGCAAAAGTCCGATGGAGCATA
Organism: Lithobates clamitans; assembly: GCA_037952925.1. NCBI lineage: Eukaryota > Metazoa > Chordata > Amphibia > Anura > Ranidae > Lithobates > Lithobates clamitans. Next base: position 585,576 of record JBBGZY010001153.1, read on the forward strand.
CACACAGTCGGAATTTCTGACCAAAAGCTCACATCCGAGTTTTGCACCCCAATACACATTCTACTTTCTGCAGAAACGGGCCAGAACCATGCATAGCACAAACAAGGGCTCAGTAAACTGAAGTCACCTTAAAAAATGCATTGTATGGGGGATTGGACAATTGAAGTGGACAGAATTAGAGACCTGGAACGAATGGTGGCACAGGAAATGGGTAAAGATGACCAATTCTCTAAAACTTGGACCCCTTGGTCTATGTACAGGTATTCCATGGAGAACATCCCATGGGCCAAAGGGGACCCTGTCTCTACAACCGTCTAACCTAGATGGAGTGTCTTCTATTCATATCTACTCTGTTTCAACGCTTTTTCTTTCCTTTCCTTTTCTCAACACCTTTTGACGTCTTCATGTGCTATCCGAAAAAATGCCCCGCAACAATTTGTCTCACCTCAAGGAAATGATGTGATCCATGCAGCATACCCTTTGTTGAGCAACTTTGATTAACAAAATACCTTAAACCCTTAAACCTTGGTATATTACTATCCAAGTGTTTACCGCCCATACAGAAGATGGTGGTGGATACGAAGTTCAATTGAGTTATATGCTATGTTATGGACATACCTGGACAATACCATTCAGAATCAAACATAAAAATATGACACAACCTATAAACAAAAATGTGTTATGTTTACTATATGCTGATTATTCTTCTATGTTATGTAACCACGTATTTTGGTTATGCTTTCTTATCTAATAAAACCAGATTGAATTAAAACATGCATTGTAGGCAGATACTGAAAATACTGTATTATTTTTCACAGTTTAGTATTCACTAATAATATATTTGTAAAATACAGTTACTACAAATACCTGAATATGTATTTAGCTTCCTATTCTCCTCTGAAAGAAGAAGGGTGAATACCAGTGGTTCTCAACTCCTGCCCTCAGGACCCACTAACAGGCCAAATTTTAAGTATTACCTTGGGCAGATGCAGACTAGAATACTGCAATCACTGAGCAGCAAATTATATCACCTGTGATGTATTTCAGTTAACTTGCAAACCTGGCCTGTTAGTGTGTCCCCAGAACCACTGGTGTATACCTAAAGCCAATAAGCTTATGCTCCAGTGTAAATGTGCTTTCATGATGATAGGGAGAGAGAACAGAGTGAGCAGAGGGATAACCTCATCATTTTGTTGCTGCTTCTTTTATGTCCAACCAGCACGCTAGGGTATATTTTTTTTTAGTCAATTTTTTTTAGTTTGATTGTTCATTGAGTCAAATATACATCATACAGAAAAGTACAAAACATGATAGGAAGCAGTAATTGATATGTTATAATGTCAGATTTTTTAAAACATGCAATTCGAATATATGGCAGAACTTACACATGATATAGAATGATACCTGAGACAAGGTATAATGAGTGTAAAGAAACAAACCAATTAAACCATTAAAGATTTAGTGTAAAGAAAAATAAAACTGTCAAACATCTTGATCGGGTTCTGCATGCCCGCAGGACCCTGCAGGCAAGCCGTTCCCCAACATTCTACTCAACCCACGCTAGGGTATATTTAAATGGCTGACAGTTTCACTTTCACTAGAATGTATGGAAATACAATCTTACTAGAGCTGCATATAGGAGACACTGCAGTCATGCCCATCAACCTAAAAGCTGGTCACACACTATTATATTTTTTTTTTCAACCTGGATTTTTGTTTTTGTTTAAGACAAATCTTAATTTGAACAGTGTATGGCCAGTTTTACTATGCAACAGGGGAGGATTGGGAACATTTGGCCTGGGAGACAAACATAACCAACTGACCCTTTCATGGTAGGGATCCCTTTGGGCCACAGAAAGTGTACCACACAAAGTGTGCCGGTACCATGGTACTGCAATGATTGGTGGGCATATTAGGGTGAATATTGTCTTAGATAACACACACACACACATATACATATAAACAGTATCTCACAAAAGTGAGTACACCCCTCACATTTTTGTAAATATTTTATTATATCTTTTCATGTGACAACACTGAAGAAATGACACTTTGCTACAATGTAAAGTAGTGAGTGTACAGCTTGTATAACAGTGTAAATTTGCTGTCCTCTCAAAATAACTCAACGCACAGCCATTAATGTGTAAACCGTTGGCAAAAAAGTGAGTACACCCCTAAGTAAAAATGTCCAAATTGGGCCCAATTAGCCATTTTCCCTCCCCGATGTCATGTGACTTGTTCGTGTTACAATGTCTCAGGTGTGAATGGGGAGCAGGTGTGTTAAATTTGGAGTCATAGCTCTCACTCTCTCATACTGGTCACTGGAAGTTCAGCATGGCACCTCATGCCAAAGAAGTCTCTGAGGATCTAAAAAAAAACCACACTAAATACAAAAGGTGGCCTAGGCTATAAGAAGATTGCCAAGACCCTTAAACTGAGCTGCAGCACGGTGGCCAAGAACATACAACGGTTTAACAGGGCAGGTTGATGAGACCAAGATAAACTTATTTAGTTCAGATGGTGTCAAGCGTGTGTGGCAGCAACCAGGTGAGGAGTACAAAGACAAGTCTGTTTTACCTACAGTCAAGCATGGTGGTGGGAGTGTCATGGTCTGGGGCTGCAGGAGTGCTGCTGGCACTGGGGAGCTACAGTTCATTGATGGAACCATGAATGCCAACATGTACTGTGACATACAGAAGCAGAGCATGATCCCCCCCTACAGAGACTGGGTCGCAGGGCAGTATTACAACATGATAACGATCCCAAACACACCTCCAAGATGACCACTGCCTTGCTAAAGAATCTGAGGGTAAAGGTGATGGACTGGCCAAGCATGTCTCCAGACCTAAACCCTTTTGACCATCTGTGGGGCATCCTCAAATGAAAGGTGGAGGAGCGCAAGGTCTCTAACATCCACCACCTCTGTGATGTCATCATGGAGGAGTGGAAGAGGACTCCAGTGGCAACCTGTGAAGCTCTGGGGAACTCCATGCCCAAGAGGGTTAAGGCAGTGCTTGAAAATAATGGTGGCCACACAAAATATTGACACTTTGTGCCCAGTTTGGATATTTTCACTTAGGGGTGTACTCACTTTTGTTGCCAACGGTTTAGACATTAATGGCTGTGTGTTGAGTTATTTTGAGGAGGCAGCAAATTTACACTGTTATACAAGCTGTACACTCACTACTTTACATTGTAGCAAAGTGTCATTTCTTCAGTGTTGTCACATGAAAAGATAAAATAAAATATTTACGAAAATGTGAGGGGTGTACTCACTTTTGTGAGATACTGTATATATATATATATATATATATATATATATATATATATATATATTCTAATATGGCATCTAAGAGTTGCAAATTAAGTAGATGGAGCAAGACCCCCACTGTCCAGTGGTGTGATCACAGGTCTGACGAGGGAACTCGTACTGTCAATATCAACGGCTCAACTATCAACTTGTCCCCCCACGCCAAGGTCCTAGGTGTAATCCTGGACTCCAAAGTAACCTTTCGGCCCCACATCCTATCGCTATACAAAATTTGCTGTCTCAACCTCTGCAACATCTCCAAGATATGCCCCTTCCTGACCAATGTCACCACAAAGCTTCTAATTCACTCCCTGGTCATCCCTCGCCTCGACTACTGCAACTCCCTCCTCATTGGCTTACCTCTAAATAGACTATCCCTACTTCAGTCCATCATGAATGCTGCTGCCAGGCTCATCCACCTTACTAACTGCTCAGCGTCTGCTATACCCCTCTGCCAATCCCTCCATTGGCTGCCACTCAACCAACGAATTAAATTCAAGATACTAACAATAACTTACAAAGCCATCTACAACCTGGCCCCCAGCTACATCTCTAACCTAGTCTCAAAATACCAATCTAATAGTTCTCTTAGCTCCTCCCAAGACCTCCTGCTCTCAAACTCCCTTGTCACCTCATCCCATGCTCGCCTTCAGGACTTCTCCAGAGCCTCTCCCATCCTCTGGAATGCTCTACCCCAATCTGTCCTACTTTCTCCTACTTTGTCCACTTTCAGACGATTCCTGAAAACTCATCTCTTCAGAGAAGCCTATCTGGCCCCCACCTAAAAACTGTACATTTATTTTCTCAATCATCACATCCCCCACAGTTATTCCCCCTTGTATGTCTTGACCTTACCTCTTAGATTGTAAGCTCTAAGGAGCAGGGCCCTCTGATTCCTAATGTATTAAAGTGTTTTGTATTTATACTGTCTACCCTCAAGTTGTAAAGCGCTGTTTAAACTGTTGGCGCTATATAAATCCTGTATTATAATAATAATAATGTACTGTTGCTATATAACACCCCGTAGCTGTCACTGACTGGGGATTCAATTATGATTAAGGTCTGAATGAGGGAATGTCTAAACTCAGCATCAGCAGGCCAACATATATTTGTACTGTCTTGGGATATATTATAAGAGTGCAGATACTGAAGCTGCATGTAATACTGGGCAGCCATAGTCAGCCCATTCCTTCCCTGCTCTTCACCTTCTTTGCCATGCCAGTAACCAGTGTAAGTACACCCACTATAAGCCTGAATTAGCAGTTCAGCTGTTGTGCAAGGAATGATGGAAATGTGATAAAAAAGAAAGATTACAGGTAATTACATCGTAAAAAAAAAATAATATCTTCCCAGTTGTTAAGCAAACATGAATAAGCAAGAAATTGAAGAATTTAGACTTTCCTGGGATCTTTAAAGAAAATCAATTACATTTCATATGTTTTATCCTAACATGTAAATCTGATAAAAGCATTATTGTCCATGTTTTAATGTTTTTAGAAATCTTCTTTCTATTTGGAGTGTTTCATTATGCATGTAAAACTGGGCAGCCCATATTCACTTATTAAATGTTCAGTTTTCAGTTGTAGAGGATCAAAGGACTGCTGCTGATATGTCTGACCACACCTGTCTCAGTGACTGCCTATTGAGAGGTCATCAAAGCTTATAAGTAAGGTGACAAACAAGGACAAAGGACACATTTCATACCATAACAGACTATAAGAATTCATGTGGATTGGGGCAGGGGTAGGGTGATTGGGGGATTAAAGGAAACTGAAGGCCTTCCTAGTATGTTTTGAGATTTGCACTCTTTTAATATTTCTCAGGTGTTCCGTAGTCAAGATGACAACACTGCTCCTCCATGGTCAAAGGAAATGGTCATTTTAAAGTACATGTAAAACCAAAATCTGTTTTTGTTTTGGATAAAAGATTTCCCCTCATAGACACAACAGGAAGTTAGAGAAAATCTCTCCAGAATAGGGGAAATTTCCTCTCAAACATATTATAAGATGATATAAAAGCCATCACAAGTAATTGAACAGGTAATATATTGGTATTGGTTCCGAGGTCTACGTCGGCAGCGGTCCCAAGAGCTCAAATTAGTGACAAAGTAATGGATTTGGTTAAGACTTCAAGAAGGGCAGTGTTGAAACCTGGGGGGTAAGTACTTGCTGACCCAGGGTGGCCAAATTTTGGTGTTCGCTTTGTTATCCTGAAGTGTTGCTTCAATCTGGCATGTATCAGCGCCTGGGTGACTCGGTTTTTCATCGCGGTCACACAAAGAGCCGGCGTCTTCCAGGCATTGGTTATTATATGCTTTGCAATGGTTGTGGTATAAAAGAGGAGGTGACATTGGAGCTGACCAGGAAACAAAGGGGAGTCATTTAGTAGTACTCTCTGTGGATCAGGTGGGACATGCTTATCAAACAGCAATGACAGTATAGTAAAGATTTCCACCCAGTTGTAGTAAAGATTTCCATCCAATTTTCTTAACCACTAAGCCACCGCCCACCGTCATATGACGGCGGGACGGGGCAGCTCTTGTTCTGGGTGGACGTCATATGGTATGATCGCCCTCTCGAGCCACTAGGGGGCGCGCGCGTGCCCGCTGGTTTGCTTGGGACCCCGTGCACGTGCCCGGCGGCCGTGATGTCCGCCGGGCACCCGCGATTGCCGGGTAACAGAGCAGGATCGTGGATCTGTGTATGTAAACACAGATCCACGTCCTGTCAGAGAGGAGAGGAGAACGATGGTGTGTCCCTTGTACATAGGGATACCGATCGGTCTCCTCCCCTAGTGAGTCCCCTCCCCCCACAGTTAGAACCACCTCCCTAGGTCATACATTAACCCCTCGATCACCCCCTAGTGTTAACCCCTTCCCTGCCAGTCACATTTACACAATAATCAATGCATTTTTATAGCACGGATCGCTGTATAAATGTGAATGGTCCCAAAAATGTGTCAAAAGTGTCCGATATGTCCGCTGCAATATCGCAGTCACAATAAAAATCGCAGATCGCCGCCATTACTAGTAAAAAATAAATAAATAAATAAAAATGCTATAAATTTATCCCCTATTTTGTAGACACTATAACTTTTGCGCAAACCAATCAATATACGCTTATTGCGATTTTTTTTACCAAAAATATGTAGAAGAATACATATCAGCCTAAACTGAGGAAAAAATTTGGTAAAAAAAAAAAAAAAAAAAAAAATGGGACATAGGACACGGGGGGAGGAGCTGACGCCCAAGATGGCCGTTTAGGGAGGTCGAGCGATTGACACGCTGCACTGACTGGAGACGCTGGAGTTCAGGATGGTCTGGGCGGCGGATTCAAATGCCTAGACACCTGAGCTAAACAGCCGAAGGCTATCCCTGACATTGGAGCGACCTATCAAGCAGCAGCAAAGGTAGCTGAAGCAGGAGAAGGGTGAGATCGAGAGCCCCGGGAAGAAACGTCACCTGTGGAGTGCTGGGAGTGAGACCGAAGACGAAGCCAGGAGTTAGCGCGGAGACAGGAGAGTGCCTTGGCGTGTCTGCTCATACAGGCGGCAGGGGCGGCTCGCTCGTGAGACGCACACTCCGGCGGCGGTACAAGGGTCTCAAACAGCAGTGATCAGGAGGACCGGGAGATCTACCTTCCTATAACCTACAGTTGCTGGGCTACAGGGAAAAAGTAAGGAGACTGAAGATGCCAGAGACCAGGTATGATTAAAGATGCACATGGTCTTATAAAGTAACGTTTTTAAGCGGCATAGAGACTGCATTATCACAAATGCTATGGACTGAGACAACATTACTAGTTTCTTTTTGAAAAAGAGATGCTGTATGAACTAAAGGGACTGGTGCAAATGATTATAGTACTGGAATAAGAGCTGGACAAATAATATTCTACAGTGTGTTTATTAATAATAGAGTTTATCCAATAGGACTGTTCAGCATCTCTAATCTCAATCTAGGAGGTTAAAGGGCGTTGTACACTACCCTATATAGTCTGATCATCTTAAAAGGACACTAAAGGGTTAATAAGCGGTTAAAAAAGCAGAGAGAGGAGGGAGGAGAGAGAAGAAACAAGGTCTATCAGAAGCATGGCACCCAAGAAAGGAAACAAAACACCACAATCTCAAAAAGAAAAGAAAGACAAAACAAAAATCAAAGATAAAAACCCTACTGGGGCACAAACTACACAAACACCTGATATAAAAGAGATTTTTCAACAACTGCAGCTACAATCCCCCCGTGTAACTCAAGCTCTACATACATCACAAGAAATTTCAAATATTGCGGAAGTCTCGGGGGCATCTAGATCATCAGAGGAAGAGCAGATGGATCATCCTAGAAACAGCTCACCAATAGACACAACAGGCTCACTTAGTGACCCAAGAGTAGGGGGTAAAGAAAATTGGGATTTGAGACAATACATTCAATCTCTCCCAACTAGGACAGATATGGATCAATATGTGCAAAGATTGGAAAACTCATATAAAGTAGAGATACAAGAACTGAAGACATCCATAAAAACCACACAAGAAAAAACAGCCATATTAGATACCAGAATCTCCAAAACAGAACAAGAACTAATTAACATAAAGGATAGTGCCCAAGATCAAGAAAAGCAAATAAATCAACTAATTAACTGCCTGGATGAGCAAGAAAATAGAAGTAGAAGATCTAACATCAGAATTAGAGGGTTAAAAGAAGACGTGAGCACAGAAGAACTGACAGCAACACTCCAAAAAATTTTTCAGGAATTAACCCAGGATATAGAAATAAAAGATCTAATAATTGACCGTGCTCATAGAGTAGCGGGGAAAAGGAGAACAGATCCGAGTAAACCACGGGATGTCATTTGCAAAATGCACTACGCCCAGATAAAGGATAGAATCATGTTTGCAGCACGTCAGAATAAAAATATCCAGCATGAGGGAGATCCACTGCTGCTATTTCAAGACCTATCAAAATTTACGTTGGACCGAAGAAGAGCATTAAAGCCCCTGGTGGAACAACTAAGAAGAAATAACTTACAATATAGATGGAAATTTCCATTTCAATTACAGGCACAGAAAGAAGGACTAACGGCGGTATTTAGTGATTTGGAAGATCTACCGCAGTTTCTGGCAATTCTTAAGTTACCAACAGTAGAATTACCAGACTGGCCTATTTTGTTCATGAAAGGTCTCAGAAAGCCCTGATAGGTCACTCGCAGATGGACTGGGGTTGGGGGAGGTTTTTTTTTTTTTTTTTTTTTTTTTTATAAAATATGACATTATTCACAGGAGGAAGACTTAATTAACTCGGTGTGATTAAGATAGTGGGTAGATAGAGACTGTGAAGCAAGGGGAAGAGGGGGCCGCTTATTTATCATCATTATTATTATTTATTTTTATTTATTTATTTATTTATTCACTCATTTATTTATTTTTTGTAATATCTAGATCTGATTTACTACTTTAACATTAGTACAACTAATGGTTCAGATAAAGAATGTTCAACACCATTAAGGGAAATGATACAATGGGGTAGATGGGGTCTTTTTTTTTTTTTTTTTTTTTTTTTTTTTTTTCACAAGAAATACGGAATAATGAGGATTAGACCCTGGGTTAGGATTGTTTTTATTTGATTTGATGCACGAAATATATCACAAACAAGGTATAGATAAACAGGGATGTTAACAAGATTGTTTTGTATTATAGGATAACACGATGTATGATACACTATGGGGATAATAGATGGGAGGTGGGTTTATCTTTTTTTTTTTTTTTTTTTTTCTTTTTTAAATTTCAGGAATCATGGAACTATGAGGAATGGATTTTGGTCTATGAGTGTTATTATATAGTTTGATTCACGATTTTATCACATTATAAGGTATAGATATTGGGGATATTAACAAGCTTGTTTTGCAATATAGGGCAACACAATTTATGTTTTATTACAGGTATAAGGATGGGAGAAGGGTTTTTTTTTTTGATAAATTTTAGGAAATATGAAATAATATGGAATGGATTTTGATTTATGGGTGTGGTTATATAGTTTGATTCACGTACTTATTATATAACAGGTATAGTTATTGAGGATGTTAATAAGATAGTTAGGCAATATAGAGTAATACACTTTAGGAGGTATTACAGGCATAAAGATGGGAGGAGTTTATTTTTTATTTTTTATTTTTTTTTTATTTTTTTTTATTTATTTTTTTTCTTATTTATTACAAGATGTATGGATTAGATGCTGGTTTTTGGTTATTATAGTATAATTTGTTATATGCACTATTCTATACAGTTAGATTGGAGCAATGTTTAGGAACACAACATATGATTTTCGCTGGGCGTAAAGATGGGAGGTGTTTTAAAGGGGAAGGAAAAAGAGTAAGAGATTGATTTTTTTTTTTTTTTCCCCTCTCCTCTTCCCCTCCCGCTACACCTCTTCCCGAATTAAAGCAATTATAAGCAAATGTTATATAGGACAGGAGTGGGAAAGTATACCTCTGAGATGTCTCCCCCACCCCCTCTCTATCCATATGCTCCCTACAATTTTTTTTTTTTTTGCCCGCTTTTGGAGGGGAGCAAAGAGAAAGAAAGAAGAAGGGATAGAAAAAGGGAAATAAGAGATTAAAGATTTAAGGTAATAGCATCTAGAATGCGGCGTGCGATCGCTGCGGTCTATGACTGAGCGGCAGATTTTGGTCGTCGGTGTCTGTCTCCCCTAGTAGAGGGAACTTACACTGTTTGTAAGATAGACTTTATATAAGTCAATAGTTTAGGGTTTGTGTGTGGGTGAGTGTGGGTGTGGTTTTGTTTTTGTTTTTTGTTTTTTGTTTTTTTTCTCTCTCTCCCTTCCCTTCTCCCTTCTTCCCTCTCTTGGTATTAAAGAACAATGAAAATATGTTCTTATAACATTAGGGGTCTTAACTCAGCATCAAAGAGGTCTCAGGTTCTATACTCTCTCCATAAACAGAAGGTTGGGATTGTCTTTTTTCAGGAGACGCACTTCCGCACGGATCACATTCCCAATCTGCAAAATAGATATTACAATACATGGTATCATGATTCTTATCCTTATTCCAAGTCGAAAGGCGTATCCATTGCAATACATAAGACAATACCACATCAAGTGCTTGAAAAATGGTGTAATAAGGATGGAAGAGCAATATTACTTAAACTCAGTATATATGGTAAAAAATTTTCTTTCATTAATCTATATCTACCCAATCAAAATCAGCTTAAAATAGGGTCACAATTGATTGGTGAGCTCATGGAAAAGGTAGAGGGGATAACTATAATAGGTGGGGATTTCAATTTTGTGTTGGATAAGAGTGTAGATACCACAGCACCCTTGATTGCACAGACAAGTAAAGAAAAAAAGAAATTTAAAGAACTTATGGCAAAATACCAGCTGGTCGACATTTGGCGGGCGTTACACCCTGGGGTGAAGGATTTCACATTCCGTTCAAATGTCCATGGGTCTTATCATCGTATTGATTATTTTCTGATCAATCAACTGGGAGTGACAATCACTTCATCAGCCGAAATAGGCAGTGCTATATGGTCAGACCACACGCCAATATTTCTGACACTTGACTTACTCAAAGGCGAAAATGCTAGAGGAAACTGGAAGCTTAATGACAACCTGCTATACGATGAGGCGTGTGTACTAGAAATAAGGAAGGCAATAATGAATTTTCCACAGGACCATATTGGAGACACTACTCCTCTGCCGATTCAATGGGAGGCACTAAAGTGTGTGATCCGTGGATTATTCATTAAACATGGGGCCAGATTGAAAAAAATTAAAAACAATAGAATAACTCATTTATTAAAGGAAATACCGGAAATAGAAGCTCAACATAAACAAAGCTTAACACGTGAAATTTTGTTAGAATTAACAGATAGGAAGACAGAGTTACAAACTCTGCTGAATGAGCATACACTACGTATAAGAGATAATAACCGTGCCCTTTACTACCAACAGGGCAATAAGCCAGGTAAACTCCTGGCAAGAGCCCTACAAAATCGGTGTAAGACCTCGCCCATAGTTAAAATCAAGACAGAAGTAGGGGATATGAGATATGACCCAAAAAGGGATCCTAAAAGAATTCCAGACATTTTATACAAAACTATACAATATATCTAATCACAAGGCTATTGATAACCCAGTGGGTTTGCAACAAGATATCCACCAATACATTAAAGAAACTGCACTCCCCATATTAACACCATCAGAAGTAACGCAGTTAGAACAGGAATTTTCAGAAAGTGAAATACAAAGGGTAATCGAAGCATTAGTACCAGGGAAGAGCCCAGGTCCGGATGGTTTTACCCCAAGATTCTATAAATTATTTAAAGAAGAGCTCACCCCCATTATTAAACGGATGTTTAATGTAGTGTCCACAACGGTGCCTCTTGTCCCACAAAGTTTACAAGCATATATTTCACTCATACCAAAACCTGAGAAAGATCTTACTTTATGCGGCAACTATAGGCCAATATCCTTAACAAATATTGATTTAAGATTATATTCGAAAATAATCGCGAATAGACTCACCCCCATGATGCCCGCATATATACACCTAGATCAGGTAGGTTTCGTAAAGGGAAGAGAGGCAAGAGACAATACACTGAAAACACTCACACTGATGGAATTTGTACAGAGAGGCTCCATCCCATCCTGTTTACTTGCAATAGATGCTGAGAAAGCATTTGACAGGGTGGGATGGAGCTTCCTTAAAGAGACATTGGTACAATGGGGGTTGGGTCCGGTATTGTTGGACAAAATCATGGCCCTATATCAGAACCCAACGGCTAAGATTCGAGCAAATGGTGGCATATCGGAAGAAATTACTATAACAAACGGAACTCGACAGGGTTGTCCACTGTCTCCTATACTATATATACTAGCGATGGAACATTTATTAATTGCGATCCGGGAAAATAAAGACATACAAGGAATTAAAGTGGGTGATGTAGAGTATAAGATGTCGGTGTATGCCGATGATATACTGCTATATATTACAAACCCCCTGATATCATTACCAAACTTGATATCAGAATTTAAACGTTTTGGGGTAGTGAGTAATTTTAAGGTAAATTACAATAAATCTGAGGCACTGAATATTAATTTGTCAAATACTATGGTGGAGCTGCTTAGAAAGGATTTCCCCTTTAAATGGCAGGCTAATACAATTAAATATCTGGGTGTATATATCCCCACAGATTTGAACAAATTACAGGAATATAATTACGTCCCGATGGTACAAAAAATAATAAATACATTACAAAAATATGAAAAAGGGACATTTTCCTGGATAGGTAGAATCAACATCATAAAAATGGATATACTCCCTAAAATATTATATACTCTGCAAACAATTCCCATTTTTCCCGCAACAACGATCCTGAAAAAACTACGTAGAGCGATTGGGCAGTTTGTCTGGGCGGGCAAGACACCCAGAATCAGCAGAATAGTGCTAAATAAGACCAAGAAAGATGGCGGTCTTGCCCTACCAGACATAATAATGTACCTCAAAGCTATATTTATAACTAGAATAATAGATTGGTTCCATAACAGGGACAGTAAACAATGGATAAAACTAGAGGAAGAGATTACAGGCCTCAAGTTGAAATCACTCCCTTGGATCAAAAGTTATGCCCTCTTTAGTTGTATCAACATTGAAAGTATGGGATATTATGATAAAGAGAGGGTGGGGATCTACTTATAGAGGTCCTATGACCCCATTATTTAGCAACCCAGAATTTCCAATGGCACTAGAAGCCAAGGCATTCCTTAAATGGAGAAGATGCGAAGATACCAGAATAGTAGAAACAATGGAAGGAAATAGAATCCTTCCACTGGAAGCTATAGGTGGAGAATATAAAAAGGATTGGATGCAATATGGACTACTCCAACGATATATTTCATCTCTGATAAAAGAATCTGAACTGGATAGGCCCCTGACATCACTAGAGAAAGTTCTCATACAAGAACATAGACCCCTCCATGTTTTATCTAAGATTTATAAATATTTGAGCTCAGAAAATAAAATTCAGGAGTTACCATATATTAAGAAGTGGGAGGCAGAGCTGGGGATTGATATCCCAAGGAAAAAATGGGAAAAGGCTATTATGGTAACTCATAAACTTTCATTATCTGCTAAACATCAAGAAAGGAATTATAAAATCTTAGCCAGATGGTATAAGTGTCCTGTGGATATGCATAAGATAAATCCCGTTCACGGGGAAGAATGTTGGAGATGTCTTAAAGCTCAGGGCACAATGTCACATATTTGGTTCTATTGCTCTAAAATCCAACCATTTTGGCAAAAAATTTTTGAGATTTATAGTGGTATGACTGGGACGGATGCATATCCGGATATACAAGTAGCGGTATTATCTATGATCCCAGGATCACTGAAAAATATAAAGAAAGGATTATTGAAATATTTCTTGACAGCAGCACGAACTATTATAGCTAGAAATTGGAAAAGCACAAGTGCGCCTTCCATGATAGATTGGGAGCGGGAGATGGCGGAGATGCGTGCTCTAGAAGAGAGAAAAGTGTTAGAAGAAGGGTTAAGTAAACAGATATTAAGTACATGGTCTAGATGGAGAGAGTTTAGAGCCTCTACACAGCTCTTCAGAGTGGCTGAGGAACATAGTGAAACATAATAAGAGGGGACCCCTTGGGAGAGAGGGAGGGATAGAACCCCTTCCTTTTTTTTTTTTTTTTGGTGTGTATGATGGGGGGATGGGTATGGTATGGTTGTTGAGTATATGGGATACACATCCATGAAGCAATTCTGTAACGACCAACATAGAGACAGAAGAGGATTTCGAGTTTGAATAAGGGGTCCTTTTTATTGATTGGATGTGTATATGTTTTGCTTTGTATGTAAAAAATTGTAAAATTGTTTTGATAAATAAAGATTATAAAAAAAAAAAAAAATGGATATTTATTATAGCAAAAAGTAAAAGATATTGTGTTTTTTTCAAAATTGCCCCTCTTCTTTTGTTTATAGGGCAATAAATAAAAACTACAGAGGGGATCAAATACCACCAAAAGAAGGGGGTGAAAGTGCCCTGTATTGAGGTGGTTAAACAATTTTCCATGACATATGTCCCCCC